>CM056050.1:562877199-563477199 GCA_029574335.1 Rana kukunoris | reverse complement strand
AGCGGATCGTACCATCAGCTACGCCTACTGGGCAGACTTATTACATTTATTCCTAAAGAAGACATAGCAGTCGTGGGGGGAACAATTGTGAACTCCAGACTGGACTATGCAAATGCACTTCGGACTCCCAAAGTACCAAATCACTCGTCTACAAGTCGTTCAAAACACGGCTGCTAGACTAATGACTGGGAAAAAAACCATGGGAATCAATCAATCAATCAATCTCACCTTAGATGAGATCCCTTCATTGGTTGCCAGTAAAAGACAGAATTACTTTCAAAGCACTCTGTCTGACGCATAAGTGTATTCTGGGAAATGCCCCCCAATATCTATGCGAAAAACTCAAAGCCAATAACCCCAATCGCATTCTGCGATCCACCAATCAAAATCTACTCCAAATACCCAAAGCCAGATACAAGTCCAAAGGAGAGCGAAGATTTTCGGTCCAAGGCCCCGGACTATGGAACGCTCTACCAACCAGCATTCGGATGGAGGAGAATCACTTGACCTTTAGGAGAAATACAAGACCCATCTCTTTTGAGTTCAAAGGAAAAATGAACAACGAGCGCCCAGAGGCGATTCAGTTTGCATGTGCAACGCTATATAAGTTTTTCACTCACTCACTCATACTGACATTGTTGATTTATAAATACATACTAGGCAAGGGCTCGGGACTGGAAACAGGTGAACATAAAAGCTTACGCTGGCAGATGTAAGCTTATGTGTTTTTCTTAAAATAAACTGGCTGCAGATATCAGAGAATTGTACATCTGAAAGCATACTTCAAAGGTAATGAAGCTTTGGCCATAAACAGGAATGATCAGGTCATATGTGCATTTCTGGAACAAATATTTTTAGAAGACCTTCCTCTAGCAATTTATTCTAACACCATATAAGGGGCTATACTTCAAACAGCTCTATTTTAGTAATATCTGAATTCAGGAGAAAACAATTGTGACTCTTGTTAAATGGTAAATAATACTTGGGAAGTTTTTTTACTCTATAATCTTAGGGTTTGAGGACCTATTGTTAATATTACTGGCTAGCACGCAAATGCTTCTCCTGGATGGAATTATTGTAATTTTTAGGCAATTTTCTTCCATGTATTAGTTCTGTTTTTAGCTACGTGCAGATCATTAATGTTAGACACTTTCATTTCAACAATGTTACAAATCAATGATGGAATACAGGCCTGATATATATAGCCAAGAAAAGCTATGGCCTGGGGTGGCATAGATGTCAGAGGCAGTAGAGCCAAAATAATTTTTCTGCTAGTTCTTATGCCGCGTACACACGATCATTTTTCAGCTTGTAAAAAACTTTGTTTTTAAAAAATGTCATTTAAAACGATCGTGTGTGGGCTTCACATAATTTTTCGGGGTTCTGAAAAACGTAAAAAAAAAAATTCGAACATGCTGCATTTTTTAACGATGTTTTAAACTATGTAGTTTTTCGGGTTGTAAAAAAATGATCGTGTGTGGGCTAAAACGACGTAAAAAATTCTCAGAAGCAAGTTATGAGACAGGAGCGCTCATTCTGTTAAAACTACCGTTCATAATGGAGTAAGCGCATTCATCACGCTGTAATGCCCTGTACACACGATCGCTTTCAAGAAGTTCTACACTTGCACTGTAGGATATGGAAGTTATGGGTTATTGCATTTTTCAGAATTTTAAAGATTGGAATACAGAAGTTAGGTGAGAATGTTTACCTCTACACTCATTAGGATGCAGACACATTGGCTGGTGTCCATTGAGGAGCAGAATGCTGTGCATGCAAATTAATCAAACATTTGGCCTCTCCCCAATACTGTATTGTTAGAATGCTCTGCATATTCTGAATGAACTCTCACCACTCTATTGGTAAAATGATTGTAAACTACTCACTCCAGGCTATATCATGACTTTAATGGACTTCTGTCTTCTTATTAACCAATTGATCTGTACAAGTTTTTTCAAAATCCATCTGCTTGCAAACCTTCAACTGGACTTCACATCACCTGGGTAGGGTGAGGGAGGAGGGGAAGGGCACATTTTAGGGTGCATTTTATAATTTTCTTTAGGCTACTTTCACACTGAGGCACTTTACAGGTGCTATAGTGCTAAAAAATAGCAACTGCATAGTGCCTGTAAAGAGCCTCTCCTCTCACTCCAGTGTGAAAGCCTGAGTAAAAAGTAAAAACTATTGTGTTTTTTTCAAAATTGTCACACTTTTTTTTTATAGCACAAAAAATTAAAACCACAAAGGTGACCAAATACCACCAAAAAAAAGCTCTATTTGTGGGGAAAAAAGGACGTTAATTTAGTTTGGGAGCCACCTCGCACAAACGCGCAATTGTCAGTTAAAGCAAAGCAGTGCCGGAAGCTGAAATTTCGCCTGCGCAGGAAGGGGGTATATGTGCCCAGTAAGCAAGTGGTTAAAGCTCGTCCCTACTCATTATATCACCGGCTAGCATTGAGGTTCCTGCCACACATTACAATCTAGGTTAGCAATGAAGATCCTGACTCCTATTTCATCCTAGGTTAATAATCCAGCAAAGAAACTGCCCAGAGAGAAGAGGCCACAAAAAATTGCTTCTATTTCTTGTATCACTTACAAATGTGAATGGTGTGCACACAGCAAATGCAATCAAAGAGTTAAATGTTACAGAACAGTTGTAATAAATTATTCGTATAACTGATTATGTTTTTTAATATATTATTATACCTCTGCTTTATCTTCCTGATCCTCTTATAATGAGAAAACATTCCCGAGCAGTGTTTCTTGTGTATGTGTGAACAGCCTATTGATTACTGTTGCTTTCTTTTCGCCTCCTGCGTTTATTTCTATTCTGCAATAACATTGCAGCATTTTCAATACATGCGGGAATACAATACATGCTTTGCATTGTGCTGGCGTTTAACCTCTCTGCAAGCTATTCTAATATCCGCCTATTACACAGGCAATTCTTGAGGATCTACTGATCTCTAGTGGCCGCTGTAATAAAATATTTCAAGTGTGAAGATGTCTGGAAGGAGCCTTGTACTCATAGTCTGCATTGGGCTTCCAATACATTATATGACAAATGATTTTGTAGAAATGTGATGCTTCCTCCAGTACACTGGTTCTGCTAGGTCAATATGTGTTTTCTAAAATACGATGAAGAATGACAGGTAAAGACGAGACTGAAAAGTAAATGACTGCCTTAATGTAAATCCAATCACTGAAATCTCATATAAACTTTAACATGTTCATCTTGTTACAAAAGTCATTTTCAATGTTATTAAATCTGCAGCTTTCACTAAAATAATAACCGTGACCCTGAATTTGCAGTGTTTGTTCAGGTACTTTCCAGTTTATAGTGCCAACAATTTATCCCTGTCTCCTGTTTGTGTCCCTGAGTTGTCATACAAGATTCGAATGCAGATTCAAGTGGCTTTATCAACACATTAAAGTGTTATAAAGGTTTTTTTTTCTTAAAGCGGAGGTCCGGTTTAGAAAAGCTACACTGTAGCTGCTGACTTTTAATAGGGAGACTTACCTGTCCAGGGTGCCCGCGATGATGGCAGCCGAGGCCAAGTTTATTTTAGCAACCATGTGCTGTAAATCTACAGAGTTTTCACAAAAGGTGGTACATCCATTTCCTAGTTTATGTCTAGGGTAACTGCTGCTAGCCACCTTTAAGTGTAAGAAACTCCAATAAAAAAAATCTAAACAAATGGAAAATACTGCGCGTACTATACAGTGAACAAATGTGAAAGCTGCGACTCAAAAATGTCATACAACATAAAAATACATGAAAAAGAAGGAGTCGCGCTATAATTGAAAATTACTGTGCCTCATAAAGTGAACATATAGATTAAGTTAAACACAGTGATACATCAATATAAACATTATAAAAATGTCAAAAATACCAAACACAAAAATTGTGAAAAATTGTGTATATATGATGTAAATATAAAGTCCAAAGCAGACACAAAATGAAGATAGTAATGCCTCATGTGCGAGTTGGTCAACAGGGCAATGCAGTGACTGTAAATGTAAAGTCCAACACAGACACAAAATTAAGATAGTGATTCCTCATGTGCAGTTGGTCAACAGGACGGTGCAGTGACTGTAACAATACAAAGAACCTCCACCAACGTCAAACACTGATCCTTACCAGAGCCTATGATCTCCAAGAGATCAACTTCTGCAAAAATCAAATATACATCAATCCATCAGGGTAAAGGATGTTCTCAGCGATGCAAAGAGTCCTCAGATGCTAACAACACTCAATCGTGGGCATATAAAAGCAAGGGAGACTCACATAGCGTAAAACCATCAAGGAATTTTAATATAAAAAAAAAAAGCAGATGTACACTTACATTTAGTAAGATGAAAACAGCATAAAATACAAGCCGGCTGGCTAGCAGAACTTGTCCCATTAGTGACGAAACGTTGGGAGGCGGCGTTCTGACGTCACCGCATCACGTGTACAGGACCCAGAAGAGACAGGCACACATTCTGCTAGCCGGCCGGCTTGTATTTTATGCTGTTTTCATCTTATTAAATGTAAGTGTACATCTGCTTTTTTTTATATTAAAATTCCTTGATGGTTTTAAGCTATGTGAGTCTTGCTTTTATATGCCCACGAGTGAGTGTTGTTAGCATCTGAGGACTCTTTGCATCGCTGAGAACATCCTTTACCCTGATGGATTGATGTTTATTTGATTTTTGCGGGAGTTGATCTTTTGGAGATCATAGGCTCTGGTAAGGGTCAGTGTTTGACGTTGGTGGAGGTTCTTTGTATTGTTACAGTCACTGCACTGTCCTGTTGACCAACTGCACATGAGGAATCACTATCTTCATTTTGTGTCTGTGTTGGACTTTAGATTTACAGTCACTGCATTGCCCTGTTGACCAACTGCACATGAGGCATCACTATCTTCATTTTGTGTCTGCTTTGGACTTTATATTTACATCATATATATACAATTTTTCACTATGATGGTGTTTGGTATTTTTGACAATAAAAAAAATCTACCTAGGAGAAAAATTAGTTGGATCTCAGTTTATTTATTTGTGGGGGGAGGCTCCACCTATGATGACGTCACCTCCTTCCTCTTTGGGGAATAAATATGATTTACTTGGTCAATACGATAGGATTTTTGAATATACACCTTGTTTATATGTCTGTAATAGTATGTAGTGGTAATGGTATGTGACTTAAATGTTATTGTTTATTTTTGCTTGCTTATTTATGAAAGTTAAACAATATTTTTTTTTTTACGGCACTAAACATAGATATTGAATAAACAAGTGTCCATAAAGTGTGAACAACTAGTGCTGTTCTAAATAGTGCAGATGAATTCCTTGATGGACATCCAGTAACAATGAGTATAATTGATGTACGTTTTGATCACCCAAGTGCATCTCCACTGATATTGATATAAAATGGTATGCCCCAGACGACGTTAATTCTAACAAAACACATTGGGTGGAGTCCATGTCCGTGAGGTACCATGTATGCCAATCCTGTATACTGGCCAATTGACTTCTAGGATGTCTTGGATCAATTAATGCTCGTGTTATACCAAATTTTTGCCCTACTAAGTAAACTTTACCATCAGACATGTCAGTACCACCACCCGCAATATATTACAGGAAGCTGATTGGATCTTCTATACTTGCATATCACGCCTGTCTAGACTCTTATAATGTGGAGTCTAGACCTCTGGGCCATGGGAAGTTTATATCAATATCTGTGGAGATGCACTTGGGTGATTAAAACGCACATCAATTATACTCACTGTTACTGGATGTTCATCAAGTAATTAATCTGCTTTGTTTAGAACAGTGATAAATAATAAAGTGCAGCGCCAAACAAAGGAAGCCTAACCATGGACTGGTAAGGCTAATATGATAGGAAAGTTAATGCAAAAAATACAGGCATGCATCAGACATGTATGGTTGCATAAAACTATAACTAATGATAAAGTCCACAGTGTAAACAAATCATGGCATTCGTGAAACACTAAAAGGTGTGCATATGAAAATGAACAAATGTAAATCTAAGCTTGTCCATCCAAATGTGATCAGGCCGTCAGAGCATATATGAGAGGTGATGACTGTTATCTTCACAATATCAGCGTATCTGGAATCCCATTCCAAAGTATTCCCAATTCACAGGATAAGAATAAATTGAATACTCTTACCGAATATGGTGGACCCGGGAACACCATACGGTGGTGGGTCAAGTGCGCTTGATTAACCCAATGATTGGAGAGCAGCTCCTCTCAATAGCTCTGGACTGTGGTTCTCCACGATGATGTAATCCAGACTGACTCAGGATGTGAAAGTGATCAATTACTTGTTTCCTTGGTGAACATGGGATGGACTCACCATAGAAAAGAAAAAAACAACAAAAGAGGATACCTCCTCATAGTGTAACATTTTTTAATAACATTTATTGTTCAAAAAGGTGAAAACCAACATGAACACACACACAGTAAAAATGTGTAAAAAAAACAACCACAAAAGGAAAAAGTAAGAAAAAATATTGATGAAATCCCTGTATGTGAAAAATAACACAGTAATGGAATGGCTGAGGCCGATATATGTGTCCGACCGGTTTCGTGTAATGACACCTCAACTGGGGCATACATCAGCCAGACATTCCCCTGTGCTTAAATACCTGTTTGTAATAATTTAATTGGTGAGCTTACGTGAGACCAAGTGATTAATTCCACTTGACCAGCGGTCACGATGACCAGCGGTCACGGTGACTGTCATTCGCAACTGATCGCGGGCACGAGAGGCAGAAGAGGGACATGTGTGTGTGTGTGTAAACACTCAAATCCCTGTTTTGTTCTGTGAGTAGAGACAGATCGTGAGTTCCTGATAGCTAGGAACCACAATCTGTCATTTCCTCCAGGTCAGTCCCATCCCCCACATTTAGAAACACACCTAGGAAACACAATTAACCCCTTGATCGCCCCCTGGTGTTAACCCCTTTCCTGCCAGTGCAATTTTTACAGTAATCAGTACATTTTGATATCTGTATGCCAATGGTCTCAAAAATGTGTCAAAAGTATCCTATGTGTCCGCCATATTGTTGCAGTACCGATAAAAATCGCAGATCGCCAGCATTACTAGTCAAAAAAAAAATAATAATAATAAAAATAAAAATGCTATAAATCAGTTCCCTATTTTGTAGACGCTATAACTTTTGCGCAATCCAATCAATATACGCTTATTTAGATTTTTAATATCAAAAATATGTAGAAGAATACATATTGACCTAAACTGAGGAAAAATGGGGATATTTATTATAGCAAAAAATATGAAATATATATTTTTTTTCAAAATGTTTGCTCTATTTTTTAGTACTTTTTAGTTTATAGAGCTAAAAATCGCAGAGATAATCAAATACCACCAAAAGAAAGCTCTATTTGCGGGGAAGAAAAGGACGTAAATTTTGTTTGGGTACACAGTGCCGAATCGAAAATAGTGGCCTGTTCATTGAGCAGCCAATTTTTCCGCTACTGAAGTGGTTAAAATGACAGTAAAAATATTCAAAGACAAATTGCTGAAAAACATATTATGTGCATAAATAATTCACATGTTTTTTGCTGTGTGTTATTGTAACGGAGTGCATTTAGTAAAAAATACAGGTATAATGATTTAAAAATGTAGAGCCTTTTTATATAAGTGCAGAGAAGAGAAATTCCTATCAAGATCTTTGCCACTCTTGTGTTATGGGTTTGCTTTGGCACGCAGAAGGTTGCACACCCAGCAAGCGCATTTCTCTTAGCCTGTCTGATAGAGCTGCACAATTAATCGTTAAAGAATCGAGATCGCGATTTTACCCCTCACACAATCTTAACATAGCATTTCCTTGATTCAGTGCAGAGAGTTCTCTGCTCAAGCCGACAGCTGTTAAAAAAAAAAAAAAAAACAGGTAGCCTGCCAAGTTTCATCAGGTGAGATAACAAAAAACATTGTAACATGTCCTTCTTTTAGGTCAGTGATTCTCAACTCCTGTCCTTGGGACCCACTAACAGGCCAGATTTCAAGTATCACATTCGGGAAATGCAGACTAGAATACTGCAATCACTGAGCAGAAAATTATATCACTTATGATGTATTTCAGTTACCGTATTTATCGGCGTATACAGCACACTTTTTTGCCCTGAAAATCAAGGCAAAATCGTGGGTGCGCGATATACGCCGATACCCGCTTTCCCGCACCGAGTTTGAATACTGCGCCGACATATACCGAGCGCAGTACACTCGTGTATAGTCGGGCAGGCTCGGCTCCTCTCACGCTCACGTCCTGGACGTACAGGACGTGAGCGCGAGAGTAGCCGAGCCTGCCCGACTATACAGAAGGATGCCGGACCCGACGAAGAGGACACCTGAAGCGCAGAGGGACGCCGGACCCGACGAAGAGGACACCCCAAGCCGCAGAAGGACGCCGGACCCGACGAAAGAGGACACCCGAAGCCGCAGACGGACGCCGGACCCGACGAGGCCACTGATGGACGCCACGCAAGACACCAAAACTGTAAGTACAAAAATCTTTTTTTCCACAGGAATAGGGTCCACTAGGGGTGCGCGCTATACGCCGGAGCGCGCAATACCCCGATAAATACGGTATCTTGCAAACCTGGCCTGTTAGTGGGCCCTGAGGGCAGGAGTTGAGAATCACTGTTTTAGATCAAAAGAATAAAATTCTGTCTGTAAATGAGGTCGGTTTAAACACTTAAAGACTAAACCTTTTTCTGACACTTGTTGCTTACAAGATAAAATCAGTATTTTTTTATTAGAAAATTACTTAGAACCCCCAAACATTATGTATATTCTTTAGCAGAGACGCTAGAGAATAAAATGGTGGTTGTTGCAATATTATATGTCACACTGTATTGGCGCAGCGGTCTTTCAAACACAATATACACTTTAATGAAAATGTAATACACTTTAATGAAAATGTAATACACTTTAATGAAAAAAAAACTAAACAGTAAAGTTAGCCCAATTTTTTTGTATAATGTGAAAGATGATGTTACGCCGCGAGAAGTGTGATCTTTATTCTAAGCCAAAAAATGGTGATTCTCATTTTATCCAGAATCATGCAGCTCCACTGTCTGATATAGAGTTCAGTTCTGCTTACTGCATACATTGCAGTTCCCACACGAAGTGTCAAGTGGACATTGAAAAATGCTGATGTTATGCCTTGTATGCAGATATGGTGCCCCAAGCAATGTGTATTCAATTTCTGTATTAAAAGCTCCAAAAATTATAATGCGACAAGAAATGTTACTGCTCACTGAACTATGAAAGGAGCAGCTGCAAAAAAATCTGCACACTGTGCTCTCAGAGCAAATAAGGCATCGCAAGTATGTGGATTTTTCATCACAACATGCATTCTCAAATAGCAGCATAGTAAAATTGTGTGCGTGGACAGAATGTATGTGTTTGCATACTGTGATTCACCTGCAAAGCATGCACCATGGCATTTTTACTTCCAGATTTTTTACATCCACCTTTAGGGCTCATTTAGACAGTGCTGCATTGCGATGCATTAATGCACATTATGTCAGACATTAGTGTGCATGGCATTAAGCACCACAACGTAGCCAAAAATATACACGTACTGTACCTTGTTAGAAATCACGGGGTCCCATTCTGCTTACCTGACATGGCCCCGCTCTCTCTCCCCCACCCCCAGAAAATATCAAATTATATTTTCTCTAAAAATACACTAAGGCTCCATTCACATCTAGACATTTTTGGGTGATTTTCTGCTCTAATGCTGCGTACACACAATCGTTATTCATGTCATGGAAAAAAACAATGTTTTTCTCAACGTGATTCCTCTCAAGCCTGACTTGCATACACACGATCGTGAAAAAAAATGCTTGAGCAAAGCGCGGTGACGTACGACGGCACTATAAAGGGGAAGTTCCATTCGAATGGCGCCACCCTTTGGGCGGCTTATGCTAATTTCCCTGTCTCATAACTTGCTTCTGAGCATGCACGTTTTTTCCCCCCTCGTTAAAGCCTACACACGACGTGAAAAACGACGACGTGAAAAACGACGACGTGAAAAACTACGAGAAAAAATAAAGCAGGTTCTAAATTTTTAACGGCCATTTTTCTTGTTGAGAAAAATGTTCTGGAGCCTACACATGACCGTTTTTCACGACCAGTTAAAAAAATAGCATTTTTCTCATCATGAAAAACGGCTGTGTGTACGCCTTACAGCGTGACTCCACTTTTGTTGAGAAAAAAAACATTCCCTTATGAGTGATCTATGTACATTGCAAGGATTATAACAAACTTTGTTGCAGATTCCTACCTTTTGTCATTCTGAAGAAATCCATGTGTGTTTGTCTGTGCCTCTGCACCCAGTGGGTCTGATGAGAGTGGTTTCATAATTAACTGTCAGGTGTGGAGCTGCAAGCCACTAATGAGGAAATCTGATGGGCCTGCATCCCTTTAGACATGCTCCTATTAAAAGTATCTCTCATTTTTGTTGCAAGGGATGCCTGAAATCTGATTTGTATCTTAGGCAGACTTCTGGGAAAATTGATGAGCCAATCACACAAGCAGGAAATTATGTTTTTGGGGAGTTGTCAATTGTCAGTACACACTCTGGCCCAGATTCACAGAGTGATTACGCCTGTCTAACTGGTGTTAGACAGGAGTAATTTCAAATTTTGCGCGCCGTATCACTAGTTTGAATCCTCAAACCATGATACGGCGGCGTTGGGCTTCGATCTGACAGGCTTATGTCTTCGTACGCCTTCGGATCTACACTGTGATCTTTTTGCGGCCGCTGGGTGGAGTTCGCGTCGTTTTCAGCGTCGGGGTATGCAAATGAGCTTTTTACGGAGATCCACGAAGTTACGAGCGTCGTTCGCAATCGCGTACGTCATTTTTTCGCTACGTAAAGTTAAACCAGCTTTTAGCTGGTCTAACGTTACGCGGCCCATGTTAAGTATGGCCGTCGTTCCCGCGTCGACTTTCAATTTTATTTTTATTTTTTGCGTAAGTCGTCCGGGAATAGGAATGTCCGTAAACGACGCTACTCAAAAAAAAAATGACGTAACGACGTGATTTTGCGCAATGCACGGCGGGAAATTTCTGAACGGAGCATGTGCAGTTCGATCGCCGCGGGGACGCGCTTAATTAAAAAAAAAAAGAGAAAGGTTCCCCAGCGGGGTTATTAGGCAGCGGGATAAAAGGATTAAACAGTTTCCATATAAAACGATATTTATTGACCGATAATATCGGATATCACAGCGAGTATGGGTAAATGTTAAACAATATATAAAAGAGAGGGTACAAAGGTTTCTCAATCCTTGTTGCAGTAGACATAAATATTTATACATATCGTAAAGTTGCAGATGAATGCACAATGTGGATACCCGACGCGTTTCGACCGTTCGATCGGTCTCTTCAGGGGGACAGGCATTCTAAAATATAAATTATAGGGGTTCAAAAGTATTTCAAAGCATAAAAACATACATCATGGTGGGTCTATCACAATGATATAGTTACCGCTAAAACAAGGAATCAAGCATGCTGGTCACCGCTGGGTAGCCGGGGGGGGGGGCCTTTGGCTGCCTCCATCCTCCCCAATGCGAATGACGGCCCATCCTCGAGGGCCTACAAGGAGCCAGAGTGTGGACACCCTCCAGAAGGTGGAGGAATCGGGACCTGCAATGGACACCCATGGAATTGTGTATAATTAGGAAGGATTAGATAAATCCATTCAACATAGCTGCCAAAGTGACAACATAGCAGTATATATGGTATTAAGGGGACTGAAGGCAGTTGCTAAGTGCCAATATAAAATGGATGTCAGGGCAGCTTATAAAGTCCATTAAAGTTATTCAGTAAGTAAGGAGTATGCAATAATATGAAACAGTGGTGAACTGGGTAAGGTGGGAAAGGGGTTGGTGGTGTGATTGGTAGGGGAAGTAAATAAATGATCACCATTAAGAGCAATCCAATGTGGGAGATATAGAAAATTATATGCATGATTTGAAGGAAGTGAGTATATGGTGTGAACACCTGTGTGTATTAATGTGATGGAGGTGAAGTGGTATGAAAAAATGGATATGTAAAAAAAAAAAATTATATATATATATTTTTGTAGTGGCATAGGTGAAAATAGGTAATGAAGTGCTATAAAGTTATATAGATAAATGGTTACCTGATGCAATAATAGGTAGAAATATTCTGTGTGACAGGTAAGGAAATCCTGCCTGCTGGTATGCATGGTAGGTGAGGACAAAGTGCAGAGAGACCATGAGTGCAGTAACATCTGATCTGGCCTGTGTGGAATCAAATTTAAATGCCTCACGCCCCCTATTCGCGTATTTTGATTCCGCCGGGAGAAATACACTACGCCGCCGTACCTTACGGGCCAAAATCTCTCTGAATTCCTCCTAGAGCCAGGTAAAGTACGGCGGCGTAGAGTATCTCTGAAACTCTGCGGGAATCTAATTCTTTCTGAATCTGGCCCCTCTGTGTACAGAACAACTCCAGGTAGCCATATTGCATTCTCAGAAAATGACAGTGGTTGCAGATTAAAAAGGAAAGGTCATTTTTAATAACATTCAATAACAATACTATTAGTGTCGCAATTATATGCGCCATATTATTTTTTCTTTATTTACAAAAGTGGAGTTACCCTTTAAGCAAAATGTCTGTCGCTTAAAAAGCTTCATTTTTGGTATATTACAGCCATTTTACTGCTTTTTATTGGTGACTTATCAACCTCAAAATGCTTGTACAAAAACGATGCAAAAACACGCAAAAAATTCCCATAAAATAGCAACACCGAGATGCGAATGGAGCCATAATAATCAATCATTATTTTATGACAAATTTCCCGACCCCTTCCACTGCTCTCCAACCAGCAGCTGCCAGTGGGAGAGGAGAGTAAGGAAGCTGACAACACTGCAGGGAAAAGGCGGCATACAGGGGGACCAAAAAGCAGAAGGATGGGGTCACAGATACTGGAATTGATCCCCTTTGGCAGCCCTTCAGGGGGAGGCAGAAGAGGATCAGTGTCTGCTGTAAAGCCCTCCTGCTCAGTAGATAAACAAGTGTCCATAAAGTGTGAACAACTAGTGCTGTTCTAAATAGTGCAGATGAATTCCTCGATGAACATCCAGTAACAATGACTATAATTGATGTGTGTTTTGATCACCCAAGTGCATCTCCACAGATATTGATATAAAATGCCTATGCCCCAGAGGACGTTCATTCAAACGAAACGCATCGGGTGGAGTCCATGTCCGTGAGGTACCATGTACGCTAATCTTGTATACTGGTCGATCGACTTCTAAGATGCAGTGGATCTATAATACTTGTTTTATACCAAATTTCTGCCCTACTAAGTAAACTTTACCATCAGACATGACAGTACCACCAACCACAATATAATAGATGAAGCTGATTGGATCTTCTATACTTGCATATCACGCCTGTCTAGACTTAATTTGCAGTCTAGACCTGGGCCATGGGAATTTTATACACTCCAATTTAGTGTGTGCCCCCAGCAGCTGCCAGTGGGAGAGGAGAGTAGAGAATCTGACAACACTGCAGGAAACAGGGGGCATACAGGGGGGCCCAAAAAGCAGAAAGATGGGGTCACAGATACTGGAATTGATCCCCTTTGGCAGCCCTTCAGTGGGAGGCAGAAGAGGATCAGTGTCTGCTGTAAGGCAGTAAAGTCGGCCCTCCTGCTCAGTAGACAATGTGGCCCCCATTTTGAACTGATGAGGTCTGGGCCCAGCACAGGATGGCTGGCTGTACTGCCTTATCAGTGGCCCTAAACGTGCGTTAACACACTGTGTGATATCAGTGCACACTTTATGCAGGATTATTGCTTGATATTCTACTGCAAAATAGCTAAAAGATTTTAGAGGAAACATTAGAGAAAATCCCATTTTATTTTTGGTATGACACACTAACTCGCTTACATCCTTCCTTACACTTGGGAATACGCTGCTGAGCAAACCGCACTTGTTAGTGAAGAGGACATACAGTATGTAGACTATCATAATTAGGAATATTTCTGTGAGATTCACTGGCAAGTAGTAAATACTTAGGATGTTCAGCTGGGTTTATAGGTGCAAAGATGTGATAGCTTACAATGTTTATCTCTTTCGGAAATCAGACCTACTGTAATGTATGAACAACATATACATTTTGTAGCCTTATAATAAGCATAAGCATGAGAATATTTTAGCATTGTATCTGAAATCAAAACGTTTTACTAATCATTAGTCATTATTAAAAATATATTTTTTTTATAGCATACTATGAAAAAATAATAATCTGTCCCTACAAAAATGCATTTTTTTGTTATTTGATAAAATTATTAGCCTAACTGAACTTTAATTAAATTAGCTAAATGCCTTTAGGTGCGACAATGTGTTTAAAGTCTAAGGGCTTATTCACATGGGCGGCCATGGGAAGGTAAAATGGGTAGTTGCAATGTCAATGTGCTTTTACTGCCCCTACCAACCACCCTGGATTCCTCCCCCATAAGGCTCCATGTAGCTTTTGCCATTTTTTTGCCAAAGCTCCTAAACTCGACTCCATGTACACATAGGTTTTTAGGATCGTTTAGGACAGGGGTCAGCAACCTTTTTCTACTTAAGGGCTGAATTCAATGTATGTGAATGCATAAAGGCCGCATTCACCTGCTAATAAATGAAGATAATAGGTAACTGACAAGTCATGCTGTAAAATTGCGCACACTCGTGGAATGGCAACAGACTACAGGACTTAAAAATCTCTGTAGGCGACACTTTAAACATTTTTACAGATTCCGAGTTTAGAGTTACAGAGGTCTAGTACTAAAAGTATTGCACTTACTCTAATGATCGCGGAAATACCTCACATGTGTGATTTAAACACTGTTTACATTAGCGGGTGTGACTAACGTATGCCTTTGCTTCTGCGAGTGGCCACAAAGTGATTGGGTGCTTTAAAATGTTGCTGTTACAAGGAGTGTAAACATCCCTTGTGACAATAATAGGCTTAGGCAGTGACAGGTACTCTTTAAGGAGGGACATGGGGTCTGTAAGACCACAATTCCCCCCTTTTCACTTAAAAGTATTCAAAACGCCAGGTTTGGCTGTTTTGAGTACTGTATTTTTTTTTTTAATCTGGCGCCTTTAAGTCTTTTGTAAACATGACAAGTCATGACAATAATTCCAGATTACTAGAACCGAGACCCGACCAGTGGGTGTACCGGGTGATTGGTTGGGCCTCCCGGTGGGAATGGAGAGCCCGGGCATGCCTCAAGAGGGGATAACAGCTGAGCGGCTTCTTAGCTGCATCAGTTGTTAACCCAAGAAAGCCAACCGCCGACTTTACAAAAATGTGATTTCATCTCGGGTCTCCGGCCCGCCAGTGGGTGTACTGGGTGGTTGGTTTGGCCTCCTGGTGGGAAGGGAGAGCCCGGGTGAGCCTCAAGAGGGGATAACAGCTGAGCTGCTTCTTAGGCCGCTTACACACGATCGAACATGTCCGCTGAAACTGGTCCGCAGACCAGTTTCAGCGGACATGTTCAATCGTGTGTACGGCCTATAGGACCGTTTTCCAGTGGAAAATTTTTTCCAAACATGCTTGAAAACATGTCCGCTGGAAACCTGTCCGGACAGGTTCGATGGTTAGTACACAAACCAAAATCCCCCGCATGCGCAGAATCAAGTCGACGCATGCTTGGAAGCATTGAACTTAGTTTTTTCATCACGTCGTTGTGTTCTACGTCACCGCGTTCTGGTCCGAGGGGATTTTGGTCCGATGGTGTGTACGCACATCAGACCAACAGACCACTTCAGCGTGGTCCGATGAAAACGGTCCGTCGGACAAGTTTCCTCGGACATGTCTGATCGTGTGTACAGGGCCTTAGCCAAATCGGTTGTTAACCCAAGAAAGCCAACCGCCGACTCTACAAAAATGTGATTTCGTCATGTGCACTGATGGGCCGGATGTTTAGCGGCAGCGGGCTGTAGGTTGCCGAATCCTGGTTTAGAAAATGGTGCTGTGACCTCCCTCTCCTGAACGCGGAAGATTCGCGCTCAGGATAGGAACATTTTGACCGCCAAGTGGAAATGCGGAAAATCGCGGTATAATCAAGTCACAATTTTTCCCCATGGTCGACAGTCAAAGTAGTTTAAGTGTACATGAAGCCTTAGGCTTCAACAGTGGACAGACCATATTGTACACATGCCATATATAATATGCTTTGTTTCTCATCTGTGTCAACAATTATACAGGCACACCCCACTTTTAAGTAAAGCTGGAAAGTACAAAATCAGGCTCACTTCTGCAGAGAAACCAATGAGCTTCCAGGTTTTATTACCAGGCTAAAATGAACTAACTGGAGTTAGAAGAGCATTCGTTTCTCTGCAGAAATGAGCCTGATTTTCCACTTTCCAGCTTTAGTAAATAAACCCCATTGTGTACTTAAATGTGGGTTATGCCTGTGCTCTAAGTCACATTCAGCAAGCATGAACTGCCACCGGACATGATCCATGTAAGTGAATGGAGCCGTGCTGCAACCACAAGAAAAACAAAAATCCTCATTTGGCTGCCAAAGAAAACACAGATAATTAGGTAATCAGCAGTATATGACCTCCAGGCTGCCCAGTAACTGCTCCTGTACCATCATCAGAAAAGTGATCCACTGCAGATTGGTTTTCAGAGCGTGACAAGGGCTGCCATAAGTGTGAACGAGCCTATAGTCTTTACAAAGGAAGAAGCAGTGGCCTTGTTGCAGAGGTCCAACACTCTGCTAAGTCAGAGCTAAATGTTTTCAATCAGTAGGAAGCACAAACTTTGTTGACTGCAGAGCTATAGGTCTGAGGAAGCACGGTGCCTCCCAGACCTTTGCAGAATGACCACTGCTTCCATACATTTTCTGCATTATGGTGGCAAGTAGACAGGCTTTTCTTCTCAGGATACGTTTTTTTTTTTCCAAAGAAAATACACCGTAAAACTTGCTAATTTCTGGTTTGATGCACCTGGAATGTGTTTAGTTGAGTTAGCATCTGTGTCAATAACCTATAGGCTTGTGCCAATGGCATTCATTTCAGATACTTCTGAGATCACTGAGAATCAATTGATAAGTGTATTTCACTTACAGTTAACATTCTCCTGATGTGCCTTTGACCTGAGTTAAGTGGGTTTTACATAATGTTGTAAACCTCAGACATGAAATATGAACAAAGCATATCTCCTTTAGTGAGTACTTGTCTCAATAAAGAGCACAAAGCACAATGTTTGTCTGCTGCTTTATTCCTCTGCTGTCTTCAGAAATCACTTCTGGCAAGTTTTCCTGACACCAAGAAAACCTCTATCTAATTGACAGCCTTAACTCTTTTCCTGTTTGCTGTGTGGAGAGGGGTGTGTCTCTTCCCTCCAATCAGCTCTCAGAGCTCTATTCACTGAGCTCTGCAGAGTGGGACTTCAGCAGTTCTCCGTTCCCTTTTTTCTGAACTGTCAGACAAGCTTTAAAATTCAGCACTTTGAATGGATGTAGAGAAGTAAGGGCTGCAGATAAATGGGCACAGCTAATGTCGGAGGATTTTTTTCTTCTTTGAGTATCACTGGTCATGTCACTGGGTATATGTTAGGCTGGGTTCACACTTGTGTGGTGAGAATTTCAGCTCTCTTATCTCTGCAGATAGATAAGGGAAGTGTTCAGCAGATTAGCTCCATTTTAGCTGTAAATTTGGAGACCTGGGAGAAGTTCCGGGTGAGAGGAGAGTGGGGGAGAAGTGTATTGAGCTGAATGAGAGAAATTCCTGAAGAGAACTGAACACATCTGCGAATCAGCTGCGTACCCATAGAAGATAATGGGACTGAATTCGCACCTGAGCTGCAGTGCAAGGCATAAAATCCACACACGTTTGCATCGCACATATGTGAACCAGCCTCATTGAAAACAATGTATTTAGAAATGTTTTGTGTATTAGATACGGTTTAGGCCGCACTCAATTCGCATAGGTGTGAACCCGGCCTAAAGGTTTACAACCACTTTACTATAGACTTGTATGTGAAAAGCCTTTTGTAAGCAAACAAAAGACCGTTGACAAATGATATCAAACTGAAAAGTAAAGCTGAAATACCCATCTATTCTCCAAATGTCCGATGCCTGTGAGTTCCCTTGTCAGCGTTATCATGTATATATAACAAAAAAGCAAAAAGTAAAAAATATTGTTTTTTTCAAAATTGTCACTCTTTTTTTGTTTATAGTGCAAAAAATAAAAATTTCAGATTTGATCAAATACCACCAAAAGAAAACTCTATTTGTGGCAAAAAAGGACATACATTTTGTTTGGGTACAACATCATAGATTGTTCAGTTGTCAGTTAAAGCGACACAGTGTCGTATCGCAAAAAATGGTCTGGTCATTAACCCTTCAATACCGGGGCATTTTTACCCGCTTCCTGCACAGATCAATTTTTAGTTTTCAGCGCTGTCGCAATTTGAATGACAATTGCGCGGTCGTGTGACGTGGCTCCCAAACAAAATTACGATCCTTTTTTCCCACAAATAGAGCTTTCGTTTGGTGGTATTTGATCACCTCTGCGGTTTTAATTTTGTACACTATAAACAAAAGAATAGCGACAATTTTTTTTAAAAACACAATATTTTTGATTTAATAAATATCATTTTTATTTTTTTTTAAATACAATTTTTTTCCTCAGTTTAGGCCGATATGTATTCTACATATTTTTGGTAAAAAAAAATTGCAATAAGCGTATATTGATTGGTTTGCACAAATGTTATAGAATCTACAAAATAGGGGATAGTTTTATTGCATTTTTTTTTTACTAGTAATGGCAGCGATCTGCGATTTTCATTGTGATCGTGACATTGCCATGGACATATTGGACACTTTTGACACATTTTTGGGACCATTCACATTTATACAGCGATTAGTGCTATAAAACTGCACAGATTCGTACATGCTAAACTGGAAGCGCTAGACAAAAATGGGTTGCAAAAGTTTGATAGCATATGGAAGCCCTGGGCCAAATACTATACTCCAGACACTTTTGACTCAAGAGTTCATGGTATTGATACCCTTTCATGGATAATAGCGAAATAAAATAAGTGAAATTCACCTTCGGAACACCACTACCCTCTCCCTTCACTCCATTAGTTCTCATTTCCATTTATTAGTAATTGGTTTTATTTATGTTTAGTTATATCTGTATAATACTACAACTCCTACAGCAGTTCAATTATTATTGCATTAATCTGTATTTCAATGCTGTATCTCATTCTTAGTTGTTGTCATCTGACATACTGTAACTGTTGTAATCTATTACTTTAAAATAAAAACATTATATGAAAAAAAAAACTGCACAGATTATTGTGTAAATGTGACTGACAGGGAAGGGGTTAACAAGGGGAGGAGACCGATTAGTGTTCCTCTGTACTGGGAACACACATCGGTCTCCTCACCTCTGACAGTACATGAATCTGTGTGTTTACACTCCTGCCGTGATCGCGGGCAATCGCGGGTGCCCGCCGGACATCGCGACCACCAGGTCCCGAGCAATGCCACTCGGAGGGAGACAAGGTTCCTGGCGACGTCATCTGACAATGGCTCGGTAGGGAACTGGTTAAGGGGGGAATATCTTCCAGTCTGTAAGTAGTTAAAGCACATTCTGGGAGGATTGCAAACTGTAAACAGGCAAATACCTTTATTTATTTTTTTATCTGCCTCTTCAAAGTTTTTGTATGATTTTTGTATGATTTTTGTATGATTTTTGTATGATTTTTGTATTTAGTTCTGCTTTAAGTTGGGCTTTTATTGTTATTTGCAGTTGTATATACACATCCTAAAATCCCAATATGTTCTCCAGTCTAAAGAATATTAATAGTCCCAGTCATAAAGGAATTAAATGAAAGAAGCCCTTTAATTGCTTATTTACATGTTACATGTTTTCTTTAGCTTTTTTTCTTACAATAATTATGTTTAATCTCCATTGTATGAGAAACAAGAAACGTGAGTAAATACCTAACAACCGCCGGTCTGCTAAATAATTCTGCCTAGCCACTATTGTCAACAAGAATGCATTTAGCTCACGATGACATCAAGCAGTAAATAAGCGTCTTCATTAAAAGCTCTAATTTACAAGCAGTAAAAGATTTTTCTCCTACTAAAAACTTGTGAGTGAGATTTTTTTTATTTTTTTTCTTGCAGTAATCAGTGTGCCAATGAGAATGTTATTTATATTGAATGCAACCCCATAGGTAAGTTGTTTCTCCTAATGATGCATGATGTTTTTTATATTATATTCAGTGTGCAGACATATAATGTGTACAAATAACAAAATATCTAAAAATTGTATATATAGCCAGAGGGATAATAAGCAATGCATGTGGAATCATTAAGCTTCTTATAAATGTTACACCTACTAAAATATTATTTATTCTAAAGTTATCATCTTTTTTTAGCATATAAATGTGTCAATAAAACCACATTTCTTACTATTAAAGTGTTACTAAGTCTCCTTTCCCACTTGTGTAACTTTTCCTGCAATTTTGGACATGAGAGTCGAATGAGAAGTCGTACCCCATTATTCCCAATGATAACCATTCAAATCTGTGCGAGTTCAAGTCGTACCGGCTTCAAAGTAGTCCCTGTACTACTTTGGTCTGACTTTGATGCATATTGAGGTCCATAGACCTCAAGTTTACACAGGCATTCCCTAAAATCATGGCAGAATTGCACGACTTTGTAAAAGGGGCCTAAACCCACAACAGTAAAATCAGTCTGTATATGCAGTAAAGCATGCTTGTTATACTCACTGTGGAACCTAAGGGGTTATTCCTCCACATTGTGTAAAAAGGCTGTTTGATTCTGTCTTCTCTGATCCCCCCTTCTTCCACAGTCCCCAATACATCTGCTTATAATACAGAGCCTTGGAGGCACTCTGGACAGTTTGGTGTGTATTGCTAGAGAGGCTGTTTTGTTTTTTTATGGGGGAGGGAGGTGCATGTCATTAGCACAGGGCCTAGCAGCACTGTGCAGACAGAGGGTCAGGGGTCATGCAGCCTCACAGGACAGTCAAGGGAGAATGAAAACTCCTCCTACAAACTTTGACTAGTGCTTGGATGGATACTGATAGAAGTCAAAAGATAACTATACTCTATGCTGCTGATGAGCAAAGGTACCGTATTTATCAGGGTATTGCACGCTCCCGCGTATAGAGCACACCCCTAAAGTAGCCCCGAAATTCATGTAAAAAAAATGTTATAACATTTTATTACTTACAGTTTTGGTGTCTTGCCCGGCGTCCATTGTCCGGTCTGGCCTCCGTCTGCAGCCTCGGTGGTGTCCTCCCAGCTTCTCCAGCGCTGTCCGAGTCGAATTCCCGCTTCCCGCGCTCAGTTTGGAGCCTCCGCCGACATATACCAAGCGCAGTACACACGGGCACGCTCGGCCAAGCTCGGCTTCTCACGCATAAACATCACAGAGCGTGACTACGAGCGTAGCCGAGCTTGTCCGAATGTACCCGAGTGTACTGCACTCGGTATATGTCGGCGGCTCAGTTCAAACTCACGATTTTCCCCTTATTTTGAGGGGAAAAAAGTGCGCGGTATACGCCGATAAATACGGTATTTAACAGTTTGTTTATTTAAAAAAAAATGCATTTCCATGTTCTATGTACTGTGGGAGACCAGATATAGTGAATGCAGGCTCCTGGGTCAAGTATCTAATCACTTAAGTGTTACTAAACCAAGGACCTTGTATTCATTATATCTGGTCTCCCCATAGGTGTGCACAGCCTATTGCATTAGGGTGTGCACCTCAAAGTTCAAACACATATGTGTATTTATACTGATGGTGTCAGTAGAGCAGTGGATGGTGTCAGAAGGACAGGAATTGGTGTCCGTAGGGACGTGTATGGATGGTGTCAGTAGTTTTTATTTATTTTATTTTTACAATTCTATTTTTTGTATTTTTTTTTTTGTTAGGAGTCCCATTAGGGGGCTTTGGTTAAAAATCAGGGGTTGAAACAGCGGGAATCTGCGTCACACAGGGTGATTAGGGTGTGCCCGGGCACAACTGGCACACCCTGTGCTCACACCTATGGGTCTCCCACAGGACACGGAACATGGAAATACAATTATTTTAGAAAATACAAACGCCATATTAGGCTAATCGCCAAAAAGGGTAAGGACCCCTCACTTCCAGGATCTTATCGCCCTATTTCGTTAATTAACGTGGATGTCAAAATACTATCCAAGATAATTGCATCTCGCTTAGCCCATCTGCTCCCCTCTATATTACACCCGGCGCAGTCAGGATTTGTCCAAGGCCGCTCAGCCACCCTAAACATACGCAAAGTTCTTCTGGCGCTAGAATATGCTAGACTGAACCCGGAACAAGACGTTGCCATATTGTCACTTGATGCCGAGAAGGCTTTTGACAACATCAGTTGGTCATGGCTGTTCAGGGTGATGGCGGATTTTGGTTTTTCGGGGCCAATTATGCGTTTTTTACGGCGTATGTATGAATCTCCAACTGCGCGACTGGTCACTCCCGACTTCATCTCTGACACGATCCCCCTGACGAAAGGGACTAGACAGGGCTGCCCCCTTTCCCCTTTACTTTTTAATCTCGCGATAGAACCTTTATCCAGAATACTCAATTCAGCTGATGGAATCAGTGGCATCCCGATAGGTACCCACACCCTCCGTGCTGCTCTATTTGCGGACGACATATTGTTATTCTCCACACAACCCCTCACTGACTTTGACAGGCTCCGACAGCTCTTTCATACCTTCCAATTATGTTCAGGCTTTCGAATTAACTTTGACAAAAGCGAAGTTCTATCACTTCGTCCCAGACTTGCGGCCAAATGGTGCCACCAATCTCCCTTTGCCATAGCAGCACATCATATTACTTATCTGGGTATTCACATTGGCCGAGAACCTTCCACTTTGTATACACTCAACTTCCCACCGTTGATAACAAAAATTGTAAAGGAGTTGGAAGCCTGGGCGGCCCTTCCCCTCTCGCTCTTTGGGAGATGTCACCTTTTTAAAATGGTGTCGTTTGCGCGCCTGCTCTATCCTATGCAGACCATACCACTCTTATTGAAGCACTCTGATGTGACAAAAATCCATACGGCATTGTCTGCCTTTCTATGGTCTCGCAAGAAACCGCGCATTTCCCTGCAAAAGCTATGTCTCCCGAAGTCTGAGGGCGGAGCGGGCCTGCCCAATATACGTTTTTATAATCTTGCCTGCTTACTCAGGCAGGGCCTGGACTGGTTAGCTGGCAAATCCAAGTACTCCAATACTCTCCTGGAGGGTGCCTCAGCCTTTCCGTATGCTCTTCCAGCTATTCTTCACTCGAACCCTAACAAACTGCCAACGTGCCTCAGGTCGAGTGTACTCCTTAGGGATACAATTATTGCCTGGAGAGAGATACGGAAACTGTTGGGGTTACCCTCCAGTATTTCTTCTCACCTGCCAATTCTGGGTAATCCCATGTTTCTACCGTCCACTATACACAAAGCATTTGTACAATGGAACGATAAGGGCCTTACCAACATCACCTCAGTGTACCTCGCTACCCCTGGCAAGTTTAAATCCTTCCAAACCTTGTCAAGGGAATTCTCCTTACCAGCTACACATGTCTTCTTCTATCATCAGTTGGTCAGCTATTTACGTTCATGCCACCTACCTGGGACAGACCCCCTACAAAAGTCCTTTATTAATAGTGTGTTACATAGGGATCATTACTCCATTTCCAGCCTGTATTCCCACCTCATCGAACATCAGACTGCTAAATATCGTCTTAAACCTTTCCAGAAATGGTCCCAAATATTCGAGGATGCAGACCTCCCAGAAAAAATCCTTGAGGGATACAGACGAGTTTGCGAACTCACCATATGCGAAACATGGCGTGAGACGCAATTCAAAATCATTCACAGAGCTTACTACCCCTTTCGTATTAACAAGGCGGAACCAGCACAAGAACACTGCCCCTGGTGCTCTGCTCCGCGCCCAACACTGCTCCACCGCCTCTGGCAGTGCAAACCTATCGTTACCTACTGGGACTCTGTGCTGTCCTTTATCCACAAGATCGCTAAACTACTGATCCCCAGGCACCACCTGATATGTTTATTCGGGTGTGATCCACCCTCACACACACCAAAATCAAAGAGCTCGCTTCACGTCTCCCCCTGGGCACATATCTGCCTTCTGGTGGCCCGTAGGACTATAATGTCTCACTGGATTAGCCCAACACCACCAAATCTAGTAGTAGTAAAAAAAGCCCTCTTATCGCTTTTCTATCTGTAAAGGTTGGACACCATTGTGCTGAACTTTTTTTCACGTTTTTTTACGAGATGGCGTAACTTCATGGAACACTCGTTCACCCACGATGATCTTCAAAAACTCGTGCAACCGTTCCGCTATACAGATTGGTATCTCAAACGGGACCTAACAAACTCCTTGGGCATCCTTAAAGTCTCCAACCTGTCTGACCCCTCTACGTTCCTGCCACCCTGAGCCGTGACAACGCATTCTAGAGACCCCTTGACGTTCCTGATATGTGCATGCCCTTATCTGTTAGTTTCACCTATCGCAACGTTCACAGTCAGTTTATCATCCGGGGTTCCTAATGGTGTATTGTATTTCTTTTTTTTGTGTTTCTAATACTCCGATTGTTGCTTCCGCCCCTGTATGTACTAGGACTTGTTCTGACACATCTTCTTGCTGCTGTAATTTTGTTATACAAGTAATCACAGTGCCACTGGTTTGAATGTGTTTTTCCTCCCCCTTTTTTTTTCTATTTTATTTTATTTTGTACATGCTTCTATATGCATTTGAGCATACCTTGTTTTATTCCACTGTACTGTGAAAATTCCAATAAAAATTTCTTTAAAAAAAAAAATACAAACGGATACATACCTTTTCTCATCAGCAGTATATAGCAGTCTTGTGACTTGTATCAGTTCCTAGTAAAGCTTGTCTGGACAGTGATAATTGGCCCTGTGCTGATCACATGCACTCTCCCAAGAAAAAAAAAAACTCTAGCAATACACACCAAACTGAGCATGTGCAGCCTGTTCCCTTGCTCCTCTTTTTGCTTTTCTTTAAAGTGCACCGGTACTACAGACTCTGTCACTTTGCTCATTCAGGGAAAGGTGACAGAGGGGGGATTTACTAAAACTGAAGCATCCAGAATTTAGTGCAGCTGTACATGGTAGCAGGGGGGGACTGACCATCGAGGCACCCGGGCACTGCCCAAGGGCCCCATGCCACTAGGGGCCCCATCAGGGTTGCCAGGCTCAGTAAAACTAGGGACAGTAAGTAAAAACCTGTGTTTTTTTTACATCTGTCCCTGATATGTCTGAAACCGACATGCTTTTGATGTGAAAATCCCAAGATTTTAGCTGCCCCGCCTCTGTACTGCCTCCCGGCATGGTGGCCATCTGTAAGCCCGGGGGCCCCATAATCTTCTATAGCCCGGGGGTCCCATGAGTTGTCAGTCCGCCCCTGCATGGTAGCCAATCAGCTTCTAACTTCAGATTGTTCAATTAAGCTTTGGGAATAAAATCCAGGGGCTGATTGGTTTCTCTGCAGAGCTGAACCAGATTTTGCATGATCCAATCTTAGTAAATAATCCCCAAATGTCTTGCTAGCCTACACTCTGACCTACTTTTGACTCACCTTTGCAGTGCCCACTTACAGCTCTTTTTTTCTATCAATGTCACCGTAAAAAAAAAGTTGCTTAGGGACAAGCAAGTACTCTTCTCCCATAATAAGGTGCTGCCATTTGCCAGGCCCAAATAATGTCAAATGGCATCAGATGGCATCATTAATATTGCTAAGTTCTGACATGGAACTTAAACAGGGTATTGTGTGGAAAATGCAACGGAGTAAAGAAGGTGGAGGAGCACCGCAAAGATGGGAATAGGTGGCTCATAGGATGGGCTTTCAAAAGCGTTTATCATTCTCTCCCAAATGGGCTTTTTTTTATTAATCCAAAAGAGTATTTATTGGTCATGAAAAGGGTATACAGTATGTGAAGAGCATCAATGCATACAAAGACATGCACCTAAATTGTACATATTCAGTTAGACAGGCCATATAAGGTTTAAACCTCAGCCGGTTAAGCAGGAACCAGCCGAGATTCAAGTCAGGAGAAGATAATGGCCCAGCAGGAGGGATTCCCACATCAACACTGTCTGGGCAAATTTGTTTCCTGCAACCTGTGTATGGCCAGCCTTAGGCCCCTTTCACACGGCCGGATAGAATGGTGCTTTTAGCTGCGGATTTTCTACCGCAGCTAACAGCACACTATGGCCTCATTCACTCACAGCGTTTAGCTGCGATTCCGTTACATGCGGTTTGGTGCGAATAGATAAAATAGAATTGAATGCGTCCATGAGAAATTTAGCGTAGCTATATGCCCATAACCGCAGGTAATCGCAGTCTTTTGTGTCAACTATGGATAGCAGCGTGAGAAAAAAAAGAACAACAGGAAGCACATCATAATCAAAATAAAAAGGGTTGCTATAAGAATGAATACTGCATAAACGCGGCCGCATGTAACCGCATGTAATCGCAATGTACAATTGCAGCTAATCGCAGTGCCTGGAGCCTTGAATTTCACAGAACATTATGCTTTTAACTGCGGCAAAACAGCCGTCCGTGTGAAAGGCGCCCTATAGTAATAAGCAGGACAAGGTCTGTTCGATATATCACATACTGTGCATGAAAAATATGTGATGCAGACGATTGGTAAGGAAGCAAGTCATTAGAGACAGATGAAATAAGAGACCTCATTATAGACTGAACACAGAAGTGCAAGCTAGTATACTAGAGCCCATATGAATACAACTGGTTACAGAAACAACTAAAACTAGAGCCAAATGTGTAATTTGCCACCTCTTAACCACTTCAGCCCCGGAGGATTTGGCTGCTCAATGACTGGGCACATTTTTGCGATTCTGCACTGCGTTGTTTTGAACTGACAATTGCGCGGTCGTGCGATGTGGCTCCCAAACAAAATTGACGTCCTTTTTTTCCTACAAATAGAGCTTTCTTTTGGTGGTATTTGATCACCTCTGCGGTTTTTATTTTGTGCGCTATAACCAAAAAAAGATTTTAAAAAAAGCAATATATTTTCCTTTTTGCTATAATAAATATGTCTCAGTTTAGGCCGCAATGTATTCTTCTGCATATTGTTGGTAAAAAAAAAATGCAATAAGAGTATATTGATTGGTTTGCGCAAAAGCGTCTACAAAATAGGGGATCGTTTTAAGGCATTTTTATTAATATTTTTTTACTAGTAATAACAGCGATCCGCGATTTTTATCTTGACTGCGACATTATGGCGGACACATCAGACACTTTTGACGCTATTTTGCGACCATTGTCATTTATAAAGCGATCAGTGCTATAAAAATGCACTGCTTACTGTGTAAATGACACTGACAGGAAAGGGGTTAACCACTAGGGGGTTAACCACTAGAAGAGTTTAAGTGTGTCCTAGGGAGTGATTCTAACTGTGAGGGGGCTGGGCTACAAGTGACACAAGACAGTGATCACTACTCCCAATGACAGGGAGCAGTAGATCACTGTTCTGTCACTAGGTAGAACAGGGAAGCTCCTTGTTTACATCTCCCCGTTCTGCAGCTCCGTGACGCGATTGCGGGACACCGGTGGACATTGAGTCCATTGGTCCCACATTCGCGGAGCTCGCGGGAGGGGCACGCACACACATGCACGGTGGCAATTTCAAAGCAACGTACAGGTACCTTGTTTTGCGCAGCCGGGCCATTCTGCCGATGTATAAGTACAGGTGGCGGTCAGCGGTTAAAGAAGAATGCCTGAAACTCAGTAGTTCTTATAAACATAACAGAGCAAGGAAGAGTGTGTGGCACTAGAAAATTAAAAACTTTATCAGACCTAAACACGTGGAGGAAGCAGCCCTTTCAGCCACTGAATGGTCTCTTTTAAGCAAGAAAAAGAGTTGCCTGCATGTTCCTTTGATTTTCTTCTCGTACTGTAATATCTGTTCTACTTTACCATGCAATGCAATGGGCAGCCTTAATGACCAAAAGGGAGATTGAGGAGCGTACCAGACTTCTGACTTTGAAGCTGGAGGTAGGCAATTGCAGGCTGAGCTCTTGGAAATTTTACTGATTTCTGTGTTTGAAGCTTAAAGGATATGTTTATGTTTTCCAAAAGTATCCTATGCAGTCAAGGGGCCACAGTAGGAATTACAAAACTGTTCATACATTTTTTTTTTCATACCTGTAGGTCAGTTGGGCCTCTCTGGAAGCCTGACTGGAAAACTCCAAGTCCCATTGGTTTTCACACCTGTAATGCTGGGCAGGGCTTTCTTAATGAGAGGGCACACCTGGGCACTGCCCAGGGACCCCAGCTGTATGGGGGGCCCTGCACTTTCCCCGAAGCAACTGGTCCTTGAGCCCATGCTGCCCCGAAATTAGGGGCCCCCATGATGGCACTGAGAGTGATAACTACACAAGGGAGGCATTCTGCCTCCTACCTAATTGATGTCTGTTTACTTGCACTGTCATCATTGTAGGGGCCCCAGAGAAATACTTTGTCCAGGGGCCCATGATGCTATTAAGACGACCCTGATGCTGGTAGTGAGCATGCACCAATTTTCAGCCTCAATGCAGGGCATGGTGGTTGCTAAATGGTAGTTTTATTGCCAGGTTTTCATGGGGACCCAATGGCCTACATGCATGAAAATAAAATTAATGAACACTGTACAAAGCTGCACAGTGAATATCTACTCGGACCCCTTAACTGCACAGTGTATATTATGGAAAAGTGAAGCTAGCTTTTAAGATTTAAATGAATCTATCACAACTGTTTCATATTTATGGGTCCTCTTGTCTTCATAGCTTATTTCATAGAATAATGAGAATGTGTAACAAAATGTTTCATATTTATGGGGCCTCTTCATAGCTTATTTAATGGAATAATAAGCCTTCAATGTACAATATATTGCATTCTTTATTGTGTATGTTTCTAATCAGAATGTGGAAAGAGAGTCTTGGACACTTCAAGAATAGTTGGTGGAACCAATGCTGCAGTAGGTGCATGGCCTTGGATTGTCTCTCTCTATTACAATGAAAGACAAGTATGTGGAGCATCTCTGGTGAACAATGAGTGGTTGGTGTCAGCAGCTCACTGTGTCTACGGGTATGTGTCTTTGTTATTTTATATTTTATTAATGTCTAGCAAATTATATTCTTTAGAAACCTCATTCAACATGTTTTATATAATTTATCCAATAAGATATCTTGAATAGAGACCTGACGGATCAGCCCACTCATTCAAGACTGCACAGCGGAAACTCTAACAATACAGCTTGTGGTCTTCCTAATTAGGTGGTGGTCTCTGCACTCTGCATACATAGAATTGAATGAATTAAATGTGTCTTTAATGGATGTGTAATTCTCACATTTAACCTAATCTTCATTAGTAAATAGAGGAAATGTTTTATTGCATCTTTGAAGAGTAATTGCCCTTTAGGAAATTGCAGAGTAAAAATGAGGGTGACAAATGAAACAGTCGCACACAACAAATGTGAGGTAGTCTTTACTCAATTTTAAACAATGCATTAAATGTATTTTTTTGCTAAGACCTCGTACACACGACCAAGAATCTCGTCGTAAATGAAACGTTGTTTTCCTCGATGAGTTTCTTGTCAGGCTTGTAGAGAATCTTGTCAAGCTTTCCTTGCATACACACTGTCAAGACAAAATCTTGTTGTTCTCAAATGCGGTGACGTACAACACGTATGACACGTACAACGGCACTATTAAGGGGAAGTTTGATTCCACTGGCGCCACCCTTGGGGCTGCTTTTGCTAATCTCAAGTTACTGCATGTTAACTACTAGCCGACCGCCCGCCGTCATATTACTGGGGGACGGTGGCACTGCTGGGCGAGAGCCCGTAGCTATACGTCCGCTCCTAAGCGGCCGCTAGGGGGCACGTCCCTGCTCACCCCCGAGTCCCGCGAGCATGCCCGGCGGGTACGATTGCCGCCGGGCACGCGCGCTCGTTCGTTATAGAGCTGGAAACGGGAGCTTTGTGTGTAAACATAAAGCTCCCGGTCCTGTCAGTGGGGGAAACGCTGATCTCCTGTTCATACAGTGTATGAACAGAAGATCAGTGATTTCCCCCAGTGAGACCACCCCCCCCATACAGTTAGAACACACCTAGGAACACACTTAACCCCTTCCCTGCCCCCTAGTGTTAACCCCTTCACTGCCAATGGCATTTTTATACTAATACAATGCATTTTTATAGCATTGATCGCTATAAAAATGCCAATGGCCTCAAAAATGTGTCAAAAGTGTCCGAAGTGCCCGCCATAATGTCGCAGTACTGAAAAAAAATGCTGATCGTCGCCATTACTAGTAAAAAAAAAAATATTCATAAAAATGCCATAAAACGATCCCCTATTTTGTAAATGCTATAACTTTTGCGCAAACCAATCAATAAACGCTTATTGCGAAAAATATGTAGAAGAATACGTATCGGCCTAAACTGAGGAAAAAAAATGTTTTTTTATATATTTTTGGGGGATATTTATTATAGCAAAAAGTAAAAAATATTATAAATAAAAACCGCAGAGATGATCAAATACCACCAAAAGAAAGCTCTATTTGTGGGAAAAAAAGGACGCCAATTTTGTTTGGGAGCCACGTTGCACGACCGCGCAATTGTCAGTTAAAGCGACGCAGTGCCGAATCACAAAAAGTGCTCTGGTCATTGGACAGCAATATGGTCCGGGGCTAAAGTGGTTAATTTTTTGCTATAATAAATATTCCATTTTTTTATATATATTTTTTTCTCAGTTTAGACCGGTATGTATTCTTCTACATATTTTTGGTAAAACAATTGCAATAAGTGTGTAATGATTGGTTTGCGCAGAAGTTAGCGCCTACAAAATTGGGGATAGATTTATAATTTTTTTTATTATTATTTTTTTTACTAGTAATGCAGTTTTCTTTGATTTTTGTAAGGACTGCGTTATTGAGGCGAACAGATCGGACACTTTTGACACTAATTTGGGACCATTCACATTTATACAGCGAACACTGTTAAAAATATGCACTGATTACTGTATTAATGTGACTGACAGGGAAGGGGTTAACACTAGGGGGCAATCAAGGGGTTAAATGTGTGCCTTAGGGAGTGATTCTAACTGTAGGGGGAGGGGACTGACTGGGAAGGTGACCAATAGGTGTCCCCATGTACAAGGGACACACCATCGGTATTTTCTCCCTAACAGGACATGGATCTCTCTGTTTACACACAGAGATCCACGTTCCTGGCTTTGTAACTAACGATCGCGGGTACCGAGTGATGTGGTGGGCACGAGGACTGAGGACATCATCTGACATCCACCCAGGATGGCAGAGCCATCTTGTGGATGTCATATGTTAATAGGCGGGATGGGAAGTGGTTAAAATAATCCCCATGCTTCACAACACACTTTTGGCCATGCTCATGAATAGTGTTGCTCACGAATATTCGCATTGCGAATATTCGCTACGAATATTGCATATTCGAGTATTCGCGAATAACGCGAATATCGCGGCGAATATTCGCTATTTCGAATATTCGAATGTTTTCAATTTTTTTTTAGAACAGATCACATCCTAGAGATCCCCATCGACGTCTAAAAGCATTGCTGGTATGATTAGAGACCTTGGGCCGAGTAGCTGCAGCGCTCATTTTATATTGCCGAAAAATCGCAATGCGATTATTCGGCAATAGCGATATCGCGCGATTATTTTATATTGTAATATATCACGAATATTCTGAGCCAATCAGAGTGCTCCATTCCGCATTTCTCGAAATTTCGCAATTATTTTATATTGTAATATATCACGAATATTCTGAGCCAATCAGAGTGCTCCTTCCGCATTTCTCGAATATTCGCAATTATTGTGTATTGTAATATATCACGAATATTCTGAGCCAATCAGAGTGCTCCTTCCGCATTTGCCGAATATTCGCAATTATTGTGTATTGTAATATATCACGAATATTCTGAGCCAATCAGAGTGCTCCATTCCGCATTTCTCGAATATTCGCAATTATTGTGTATTGTAATATATCACGAATATTCTGAGCCAATCAGAGTGCTCCATTCCGCATTTCTCGAATATTCGCATTCGCAATTCGCAATTCGCAATTCGCATTCGCATTCGCGATAGCGAAAATTCGCAATCATTTAATTTCCAAAAAATATCACGAATATTCGTATTTAGCGAATATATGTCGAATAGTCGACTATATATTCGAGATATATCACAAATTCGAATATGGCATATTCTGCTCAACACTACTCATGAACCTTCTGGAAACAGTCAACAAAGGCTTCTTTAGGAATTGGTTGCAAAACCGCTGTCACACATTCTTGGATTGCCGCCACATCTGCAAAAAGTGTACCTTTCATCAGGTGGGGAAACAGAAGTCTGCGGGCGACTGATCAGGGGAGTACAGTGGAAGATCAAGAACAGGTATGCTGTGCTGAGCCAAGAATTGGCCCCCCGGATTGCACAGTGCACAGGCATGTTATCGTGCAGCAACATCCAAAGGAGATGCGATGTAGCAACCATTTCAAAACGTACTCGTAGAATGCGGCGTTCACAGTTTTACCCGCAGGAACCAATTCCTAATGGATGATGCCATCATTGTTGAATAAGGCGATAAACATTGTTTTGCCCTTGGACTTTTGCAGGCCACTCTTTTTAAGTCCCGGGAAGACAGTGAATGCAATTCCATTGATTGCTGCTTGGATTCCAGATCAAAATGGAAGCATCAGGTCTCATCCCCGGTGATGACAGTTCGCAGAAAGGATGGATCCAGGTCAGACATGTTAATGAAATCCCCAGAGGTTTCCATCTGTTTTGCTTTCTGTTCGACTATTCGTCTGTCAGCTTGTGTGGAACAAACCGGGAACAGATCTTCTGCTTACCCAAATCTTTGTGGAAGATGGTTTGCACAGTGTTCTGGCTAATGCCCAATTCCACCATCAATCGTAGAGTCAGTCCCCGATCTCGTGCCAGCATTTGTCGTCCTGGCTTGATCATGTCTGGAGTTCTGCTTGTCAACAGCTGACCCGATCGTGGCTCATCCTCAGTCATTTCCATCCCATCACTAAAGATTTTGAACCAGTTGTAAACACATTTTATGCTCACAGCTTTTTAATTACTTACCTTGTCCGTGAATCCTGCGATGCCTCCCTGCTGTGCAATCAAGCTGTCTCTTTGCTTGATTCACACAGTGCCCGTGTCCCGCCGAGCTTCGTTCAATGCGACGTTATGACGCACGGGGCGGAGATCTGCGCCAAATTCCAAAAAGTGAATACACACAATACATATAGATTACAGTACTGTATGACATAAATACACATCCCCTGTGTCCCCAGTGGTCTGCCCAGTGTCCTACACATACGTTTATATAATTAAAAACTATTCTTTCTGCCTGGAAACTGGAGATTGTCCATAGCAACCAAAAAGTGTCCCTTCACATCAAAATTGGTTTTAGACCAGCTAGAAAACAGCGATAATAAATTAGAATCACTTGCAGAATTGAGCGATAGCGATTTGTGGGGAAATTCATCATCAAATAATAAAAGTTATCCATTTTTAGTAAATAAACCTGTGTGTCTCATGTGTCTCCTCCACTGGCAAAAGTAGCACAAAACATACCTTTAACACCTTCCTTCTTTTTTTAAGAAAATATTCAAATCAACTCTGACACATTATAACATTTATGTGTGTGACAATAAGTGCTATAGCTGTTGAAACACTTGTTATGACAACTTGTTAACCTTAAATAACCTGATCCTTGACTGAGCAATGCACTGAACCATTGCATTAGTGGTGAAATTGAGCTGTATATGGCCAAATGTGTTGCTTTTAAATTTGCCTGCCTGCTTCATATTAGATTTCCTTCCTCAAAAAACTCATGACAACATAAACATCTTGAAAAAATCTCAAAGCAACTTTTAATTATTTCTAAGTCTATGTGAACAAGTGAAAGAAGACCTGGAATACTTACCTGTCTTTGCAGCCCTCCCTACAGATCTCTGCAGTGTGAAAGAGAAAATGTTGGCTGTAGATCCTCCAAAATGTAAGGCTTTGTACACATGACCGAGAATCTCGTCGTAAAAGAAACGTTGTTTTCCTCAACGAGGTTCTTGTCAGGCTGGACGAGAATCTTGACAAGCTTTCTTTGCGTACACACTTTCAAGACAAAATCTTGTCTTTCTCAAACGCGGTGATGTACAACACGTATGACGGCACTATAAAAGGGAAGTTCCATTCCACTGGTGCCACCCTTGGGGCTGCTTTTGCTAATCTCGTGTTACCGTGTGTTAGTAAAAGTTTGGTGAGAGACGATTCGCGATTTTCAGTCTGTAACAGCGTGACAAATGTGCTATCTCCTTTACGAACGCTACGTTTACCAAAGGTGCGCTCCCGTCTCATAATTGATTCTGAGCATGCGCTGGTTTCTAAGCATACACACGGATGAGGAAATTGAGACTCCTGCCTTCTCTTTTTTTCTCGTCGAGATCCACGACAGTTTTCTCGATGAAAAACATATAGACAACCGTTTTTCTTATCAAAAATGCTTTGCCAGCAAACAACTCTTGCACCCCCTAATTTAAATATGACCCACCCCTTCCTGCCAAGGCCACATCCCTTGCTGTTTAAGACCAGCCCTGAAATTTTTGAGTGGGGACATTAGTTCTGAGGGCCTGGGGGGGGGGGGCATTGGATTCCCGTAATTTAGCTATGAGTCAGGAAGTTAAGGGAAATCTCTGCAATAGGACATGGATGGTAAACAATAAACTGACAGGGGCTATAACCCTCCCTTACTCTATCCAAAATGGTAAAAAAAATCTGATAAGTTTATAATGGAGAGGACTAAGAAGATATAACCAGCACAGTGAGGAAGGTTTGTGGCCCAGGATGATAGGACAGTCAAAATTAAAAGCGGCAACCCCCCACACACACAGTTGTGAAATGCCAGCCACCCGCATACCGGAAGCAGTGTGGCCACTTTATGGGGGCGCTAGACTAATTTGCCTCTCTAGCCCCATAAAGTGTAGCGCAAGCCTGCAGGGACTGTTTCCGTGATGCCCCCCTGCAAAGTCCATTGTTGGCCTAGGCCAGGATACAGCATTGCTCATCAGTCGAATATACAGTGCCTGCCGCCGAGAATGTGTTTTTAGCACGCCAGCATCGCGCTGAATCTCGGCGACAGGCTGCCGATATCTCGCACTCGCTGGAATAGTAAAAGCACATTCCAGCGAGTGCGTCATAGAAGCGACGGGGATCCAACGCGGATTCCCGCCAATTCTACACGTGGGCGGGGTTTGTTATGAATCCTGAAGGAGAAATCCCCGCCGGATTTTTAAAGAAAAATCCGGCATGGGTTCCCCCCTCAGGAGCATAACGGGCCCTTAGGTCTGTTATGGGTTGTAAGGAGACCCCCTACGCCGAAAAAACGGCGTGGGGGTCCCCCCACAATCCATAACAGACCCGTATCCAAAGCACGCCGGCCGGCCGGCCGGTCAGGAAGGGAGTGGGGGCGAGCGAGCGCCCCCCCCTCCTGAGCCGTACCGGGCAGCATGCCCTCAACATGGGGGGGTTAGGTGCTCTGGGGCAGGGGGCGCACTGCGGCCCCCCACCCCAGAGCACCCTGTCCCCATGTTGATGAGGACAGGGCCCCTTCCCGACAACCCTGGCCGTTGGTTGTCGGGGTATGCGGGCGGGAGGCTTATCGGAATCTGGAAGCCCTCTTTAATAAGGGGGCCCCCAGATACCGGCCCCCCACCCTAAGTGAATGAGTATGGGGTACATTGTACCCCTACCCATTCACCTGCAAATAAAAAGTCTAAACACAAATAAACCACACAGGGTATTGAAATATTTTATTAGTTGGCCGCCGGGGGGGGGTGTGTATGATCGCTTTTATAAAAGCGCCCCCCTCCGGCGGGCTTCTGTGGGGGGTGGGTGCCGCCGTCTGGTTCTCTTCCGCCGCCGGGGGGGGCGCTTTGATAAAAGCGCCCACCACCCGGCGGGCTTCTTTCGACGTCTTCGGCGGCTGGGGGGTCTTCTCCCACTCTCCGGGGTCTTCTCCTGCTCTCCGGGGGTCTTCTCCGCTCTCCGGGGGTCTTCTCCGCTCTCCGGGGGTCTTCTTCTTCTTCAGGACTCGCCGCCGCTAACTTTGTGTGTTAGCTCAATTACTAGCGGCGGCGAGCCCCCTCCTCTGTGACGTCGTCTTCTTCTTCTTCTTCTGTTCTCCAGATGTTGACGCGACGCTTCCTTCCGCTGTTATGCCGGGCGCGCGGCTCGCAGCGAGTTATATAGGCCTGTCTTGTGACGTCGCAGTCCCATCATGCTCCGGTAGGTAGCACGTGGTAAAAGCGATCATACACACCCCCCCCCCCCCGGCGGCCAACTAATAAAATATTTCAATACCCTGTGTGGTTTATTTGTGTTTAGACTTTTTATTTGCAGGTGAATGGGTAGGGGTCATTCACTTAGGGTGGGGGGCCGGTATCTGGGGGCCCCCTTATTAAAGGGGGCTTCCAGATTCCGATAAGCCTCCCGCCCGCATACCCTGACAACCAACGGCCAGGGTTGTCGGGAAGGGGCCCTGTCCTCATCAACATGGGGACAGGGTGCTCTGGGGTGGGGGGCCGCAGTGCGCCCCCTGCCCCAGAGCACCTAACCCCCCCATGTTGAGGGCATGCTGCCCGGTACGGCTCAGGAGGGGGGGGGGGGCGCTCGCTCGCCCCCACTCCCTTCCTGACCGGCCGGCCGGCGTGCTTTGGATACGGGTCTGTTATGGATTGTGGGGGGACCCCCACGCCGTTTTTTCGGCGTAGGGGGTCTCCTTACAACCCATAACAGACCTAAGGGCCCGTTATGCTCCTGAGGGGGGAACCCATGCCGGATTTTTCTTTAAAAATCCGGCAGGGATTTCTCCTTCAGGATTCATAACAAACTCCGCCCACGTGTAGAATTGGCGGGAATCCGCGTCGGATCCCCGTCGCTTCTATGACGGCTTTGTCTCCATCGCGACAAGCCAGCTCGGCGCTGGCTCCCGCGATGGGGCTCGTAGGTGGTCAATCTCGCCGAGAAAGGGAGCGAGATTGACACAATATCCCAGTCACCTACTGTAGCCTCACCTCCTGCAGCAAAAGGTCCTCACGTCTATCAAGAAGAATGGCACTCCTGGCCATTGCAGTTTGGCAAGTAAAACAAGGGGACAATTGGTATGAGGTTGACATCCAAAACAAGTGGGAAATTCATCTTCAAAAAACTACCAGTTTGGGTGGGAGAAAAAGGATTTTTTTTTTAGTTAAACATAACAATGTTAAATCATGTTTGAGTTAAACACACATTTGTCTGGACAGAAATCATATCTAAATAATGTATTTTGGTGCACTCCTTCTTCCTTTAGTATTGCCATTGTTTGACAGCCTATCCTTGTTCACATTTCCAAAATGAAAAATCAATATTAAAACAGCTGCTGTTGCAACCAGCCCAAGTTATTTATATTCATATGTTTGGTTAACATATAATATCGACTTGCAGGAAATGTGCGGTTCACAGATAAAGCCTTTAGCGATATGTAAATGATGTCCCAGTTGGTTGTAAGACAGATCTCATCTGCACTGCTTACTGCTTTTTAGCCCCTTTCCATGAAGAGTGGAGGTGCCAAGAACTGGTCTCTCAAACCAATCGTTTCTCAACCCAAGCATACTACTAATAATTTGCATCAGTAGGCTGATGACTAATTGGCTTGAGATTTTTAACTTAGCTGTTTTTAATAATTCAATTAATAACACCTTTTATAACTGCTTTGTTTTTGCCGCTACTGTTATAATTTATTGCTTTCTGGCTGTAATCAAGGGATCTGCTGATAATTCTTTGTTAGGGAACTTGTGTCCCGTGGAGCAGTCAGAAAACATTAAGTGCTTTCCAATTATAATAAACTATCTCGCTTAATCCGATACAAAGCTTGAATTATGTGTACTGCAAAAGAGGTCAAAGATTAACACAGAACATAGAGATGGAAGCATTCAGCCGTTTGCAATTCTAAACTTTTTCTTTGTGATCTGCAGAAGGAACTTGGTACCATCCAAATGGAAAGCCAATCTAGGAATGCATAACAGTGCTAACCTCAGCTACCCGCTAACGGAAACCAGATGGATTGACCAGATCATCATAAACCCACATTACAACAGACGCACAAAAAACAGCGACATAGTTATGATGCATCTAAATGTTAAGGTTAATTATACAGGTAAGGAGATAATAGTATAGTGCCAGGCAACACTAGAAATTAGTGAACTGCTAATGCCGTCAAGCAAATGCTTAGCCAACTCAGAGTATGTTATATAAGAATTATAGTTGAGCATTCATGTCTATGTAGCACAGACTTCAAACAGGACTGGCTGTATTATCCTAGGTTCCATTCTCACTAGGGCCCATGCCAGCCAGACATACAGTAGTTTAAAGTTACTTACTTCAGGAAACAGGTGGTGTACTGTATGTTTTTATGCAGTTTATTTGCTGATTTATTTACAAACGGTTTATTAAAAAATAAGTCTCAATACAGTTATGAAGTACAATGGCAAGAGGTACAAAAAAAAAAAATATATATGTACATATTTATATATATATCAGCAGTAAGCATCTGTGAAACATAAACATAGCAGTAAATCAAGAGGAGAAAAAAATAGGTCCTGGTAAGTATAAAAGGTCATTCAGTAGCAATATATAGTGACAGAATAGTCTAACGAATTAGTTTAATGGCCAATGAAAAAAAAAAAAAAAAAAAGGGGGGAAGATAATAGACTCACATCTTTATTCAATGACTCACATCTTTATTCAATGATTTAAACATGGGTAGGGTGTGGGTAAGCCTTGGGATACTCCAAACTAGCAGAAATAAAATGGAGGACACCTGTAAACTGATTTGTTTCTTCAGGGTGCAAGCACCCTCTTGTATTGAGTCCTTGATGAACTATAACTCAATTGATCCCTTTGTGAAGGAACAGGAGTCAGCAAACTGGAGAGCTCTCCCAAAAGTGATAAGGACAGTCTCTAGGCTCTTTACTGCTTGTACTCAATGGCTATGGGTACTTAATGCTCTCATGTAGTACCAGCCAGCCTCTTTACAGCATGCCTCCAAGTCAGATCCTCTATGGACCTTCTGCACGGCTTTTAGGAATCCAGATATGGGTTGCCTACTAGCTCTAACTGGAGCCAACGCGCTAACAGTGTGAAAGTAGCTTTAATGCAAGGTATGCGTTAAGGTAAAAAAAATTAGGCTTCACAACCACTTTATGTAGCACTACCCCCGAAAGAGCTGCTGGTTTAATTTTGAGCCTGCCATTACCTTACTGTTCTCCACACTCATCCTAGTGGTCCCTCCTGAAGAGTTATTCGAAAAGAATGTCCGCACCAACACTTCAGTTTCTTTACTTCTTCAAGAGTTTTATTAAACAGGTTCTCCAACAGATGGATGGAGGAATAGGGAAGAATTTGGTACCTTGCTTTGCAGATCATGTGTACAGTCTTGAATCTAGAGGACAAATCGGTCCCATACTGGATTTAGCCACTACTGGAAAGGCCAACTCTCACTGACCTAGCAGCCGGTGTGAAGCTTGTTCAAAGTCTATGCCACAGACTTGATGGGTTTTGTTGAGTCGTTACAAAATCCTCTGCCACAGGATCATGTAACCACACACACACTTAGCGAAATGTCAAAGAAAGTACACAGCTCACGGTACCAGGATCTTTCAGCCAGGCCAGCAGCACGGTGAGACAAGTTGGTCCGGATGTGTCCTTCAATTGAGTCCCCAATTGCTCGGCTTCTTCCCGCAGGCAAGACAGCACAGGACCACCCCTGGACCAGTAGGCCCCAGAAACTCCAGGGCCCACTCTTAGTTGCAGAGCCTCGGGCCAACAGGCCCTGAGACCGGAAAAATGTCAGTGCATCCCTGAGGCCAGGAGGGCCATCAGGTCAAGATCGGAAGACCCCGCCAGAATGGTGTCTGTCCCTTAAGTACCCTCCCCCAAAATGCACAGTGGGTTGACCACGTCCACTGGGCTGCTTCTGGGAAGAAGGCACCCAATGCACCCAGCCCATTGCATTTCCAACCTTGACTCCCGGTGACAGTGATACCTGCAGACAAGGGGAACATGTGCAACACAGCTGGACTGTAGGGATGAGCTGAACATACCCGCCTTCGGTTCGGACCAGAACCGTCGAACAGACCGACCGTTCGCGCGAAAACATTTAGAACCCCATTGAAGTCTATGGGACTCGAACGTTCGAATTCAAAAACGCTCATTTTAAAGACCAATATTCAAGTTATTGTTGGAAAACGTCTTTGAGAACCCGGGTCCGGCCCCAGGCAACATGTATCAATGGAAAAAAGTTTAAAAAACGGTTGTTTTTTCAGGAGCAGGACTCCTGAAAAAGTGACCGTTTTTAAAACTTTTTTCCATTGATACATGTTCCCTTGGGCAAGACCCGGGTTCTCAAAGACGTTTTCACAGGCAAGCTATAGACACCCAGCCGATACAATATTTAAAGGATTTATTTTTATTTTTATTTAAGCATCATTAAAATCACTGCTCCAGGAGCAGTGATTTTAATAATGTTTAAAAAAAATGAAAAATTCCTTTAAATATTGTACCTGCAGTGCTGGGTGTCTATAGTTTGCCTGTGAAAACGTCTTTAAGAACCCGAGTCTTGCCCGAGGGAACATGTATCAATGGAAAAAAGTTTCAAAAATGGTCGTTTTTTCAGGAGCAGGACTCCTGAAAAAATGACAGTTTTTAAAACTTTTTTTCCATTGATACATGTTCCCTCGGCAAGACCCGGGTTCTCAAAGACGTTTTCACAGGCAAACTATAGACACCCAGCAGGTACAATATTTAAAGGAATCTTTCATTTTTTTTTATTTAAACATTATTAAAATCACTGCCCCAGGAGCAGTGATTTTTAATGATGCTTAAATTAAAAATAAATAAATAAAATTCCTTTAAATATTGTACCTGCTGGGTGTCTAAACCTGTGATAACGTCTTTAAATAGCACAATCACCTGCCTGCCAGTAAATTAGGAAGAACTGATCTAGCTAAGCTATACAGTGTATAAATATATGTACAACTCCTAGGGATGTATATATATTCTCTACACACTGTAAATTAAGCTAAACTGACTAGCCTGCCTGCCTGCTCTATCTAGCTATATAAAAAGACAATCTCTCTGTCTCTCTCACTGCTCTCATTAACAAGCTGGAACACACTACACAAGGCCGCCCAGCAGGCGGCCTTTTATAGTGTGGGGCGTGTGCAAAAGCCCTGAGCCATAATTGGCCAAAGCCACCCAGGCTTTGGCCAATTATGGCTCTTCGTTTTTTGCGCGCTGTGATTGGCCAAGCATGTGGGACACACAGCATGCTTAGCCAATCATCAGCACACAATACCGCAGTGAATTATGGTCCGTTTTGCGTCACTGGAATTTGGCGCGAACGACCGCTTTTGTTCGAATTTCGTCGAACGTATGAACAGACAATGTTCGAGTCGAACATACGTTCGTATCGAACGCGAAGCTCATCCCTACTGGACTGGAACAGAAACCCACAATTATAATCCTCTGAGCTAAACTACAGCTCAGGTAACTAAATTTACAAAACAGTGCCTACTCAATAGGAGCAGGGTGCTACATTTAATAGTGACCACACGCTCTTTGTTAAATGATGAATTTCTTCTCTGATTGACCCTGTTCTGACAGGAATAATCGATCAACAGTTGCAAACACAATTGATCAATATGCCACACATTACAAAATGTAATTTGATCAATAGCTGTAAGTTATGATCCTAAATTATCCTTTGGATCTCTTTCCACTGGGCAACATAGTCATAGTCACTCATAGTCCAATCGATCAAATATGATTACATTTCTGACAGAATTTATGTCTGATTCAAACTTATTGATAGTTTTCCATTTTGCTCAAATCTGAACTAAACCAAGTCTAAATAAACTGGAAGAGTCAAAGGACGCAGGAGTGAGCATGCATGAGTGCACCCATGGGAAGCCGCTTCCCTTTGGGGCACTGGACAGAGGGGAGGGGCCAGAAGCGCCGGTCGGGGAACCGAAAAGAGGAAGTTTCCGGTTGTTCTGTGCAATTACATATAGTATAGACATGTTTGTTGTTGTTTTTTATTTTATTTTTTTATTAAAGTTACCTTTACAATAACTTTAAACTCTAAATACTATCTGAACAGGTAAGACTGTTTAGAATATGGTGATCATTTAACACAGCTCAAAAGCACATGCTCTAAAGATAGAATTTAAATAAATAAAAGAAAACACACAATCACACTATCTATATTCAGTAAAATAATGCTGAGCTGTTTGTGAGATTCACAGATTTCCCTTCACTGTAACAATCCTTCACTGACATTTGTGCTAACCAGCATCTCTAATACCAGTTAAACTATTACATCTTCACACCTACGAGTATTTATCACCAGAAATGGGAGGCCAGGTTTACAAGCCAGATGTGAATGGCTGCAGTGTGAAAGCTAAAAGCAATTCTCGCACAAAGCCATAATGATGGAAGATCTGGAATCTCACCCACTGTCTTAAAGAGTTGCTAGCAAGTCAAGAAAAGTAATGCATTGTTTTATTTATACTGTAAGTTTTATATTAACCGCTTGCCGGCTGCCTAACGCACATATAGGTTGGCAGAATGGCACGGGCAGGCAAAGCAGAGTTGGTGTCCCGTGATCATGTCGTGGAGAGGCAGAATGGTGGGATGCCTTTGTAAACAAGGCATTTCCCCGTTCTGCCTAGTTGCAGGACACTGATCTACTGCTCCCTGTGATTGGGAGCAGTGTCATGTCACATGTAGCCCAGACTCCTCACAGTTAGAATCACTCCCTAGGATACACGTAACCCCTTACTAGCCCCCTACTGGTTAATCCCTTCACTGCCAGTGCCATTTACACAGTAATCAGTGCATTTTATAGCACTAATCGCTGTATAAATGACATTGGTCCCAAAATAGCGTCAAAAGTTTCCGATGTGTCCGCCATAATGTTGCAATCACAATAAAAATCACAGATCACCCTGCCATAACTAATAAAAAAAATCTATCAGTGTCCATCAATGCCTCCTATCAGTGCTCATCAGTGCCTCCTATAAGTGGCCATCAGTGCCTCCTATAAGTGGCCATCAGTGCCTCCTATCAGTGCCATCTATCAGTGCCCATCAATGCCTCCTATCAGAGCTCATCAATGCCTCTTATCAGTACTCATCAGTGCCGCCTGCCTTCTCAGCACAGCTCTGAACTGACAGTGTCTCTCTTATGGAACAGCACACAGGAGAGGGGAGGGGGGAGAAGGGGGAGAAGATCGGCTGTGTCCTCTCTCATCCCGGGCAAGGAGATAGAACTGTCAAAGCCGGCTCTGTGCTGTTCCATGAGATAGACACTGTTAGCTCATAGCTGTGCGACTAGCAACCCGTTCGGGCTCCCCTGACAGTGGCGGAATTCCAGGGCCCCAGGTAGTTCCACTACTGATGGGGTCACATACAGCAATAAAAATGCAACAGTTGTTCGAATTCCTCTCCATTCTATCCAAAATTAAAATAAAATAGTTTTCCTTTAGTTATACTTTAAACACTACTTTTAACAATAAAACATGCAGCTTTTTTTAAATGTAAAAATATTGTTCCATGTATTGTGAAATGTCAGGCATGCATTTACAGTATGCAGTCTAGTAAAGTTACTGAGGAAAAAAAAACATCCTTTTTAGTTAAATATTTTTTTCCCTAATATTCCTTGATGAAAGGGAGGATGATAGCTGGTTTGGTCAAGGGCCATTAATGCCATTAGGCATTATTAGATTTTTATTTCAGACAAAGCTCTCTAGGGACAGCTTTGATATACAAGCTCACCTCCTCGTCTGTTCCCCTGGACATCAGGCAAATAGTGGTTTGGAAGCATTATGTGCATCATGCGTGTGTTTGAACAGGAGTAACATTAACCTTGTAAAACAGAGACGCTAACATAAAGGGGATGTCATAGCATTTTTAGTATTTTTTTAGCTATACAAATAAAAGACTTAAGCTTGAAGGAAACCATCTTTCAATATGAAATGTGGAAAAAAACTGCACTAAGCCAAAGTGAAAAAATGTTAAAGCTGCCAGCACACAAACAAACACAGCCAATTGAATAATGAAAATAAAAAATGCGGCGCTTGCAAATAGTGTCTCAATATTATTGTACAGTACCTCGATACTAATATATAATACACAAATATTGAGGATAAAGTCTCTGTGTAAAAAACAATAGTTGAATAGTGCTTCAGTGTAGCACTAATATGTGAAACACACAAAAAAAAGTGTATAAGGTTCTTTAGTAGGGTTAAGCGAACCTGAACTGTAAAGTTCGGGTTCGTACCAGACTTTAGTTTTTTTTTTTACCCTAATGGCATGGCTGTGATTGGCCAGTGCAGCCTGTGACAGAGCATGTGACCCAGCCCCTATATAAGCTAGAGGCACACAGCACAGCTCATCACTCTGCTTTAGCTAGGGTATGGAAAGGCTACTGCTGCTCTCAAGGACTGATTTAGATAGGATTTTGCTGCTTCAGAAATCGAATTACAATACTCAGCGATCTACATAGCATTAGCTACTGTAGGGAAAGGTTCCTGATGTTCTTATAGGGAGAGAATTAGACAGGAGTCTGTCCTACTTCACAAATCTAATTGCAACAGTACTGCATATTTTACTGTCAGATACTCTGCATGAGATAATTTAGGGTGAAGGTTCCTGATTGTGCTTATAGGCAGAGAAATATATACCTAATTGCAGCTGCATTGCATATGTTCCGGTCAGATACTCTGCATATTGCACCAGCATTGCATATGTTCCTGTCAGATACTCTGCATATTGCACCAGCATTGCATATGTTCCTGTGACATACTCTGCATATTTCACCAGCATTGCATATGTTCCTGTCAGATAATCTGCATATTGCACTAGCATTGCATATGTTCCTGTCAGATACTCTACATATTGCACCAGCATTTCATATGTTCCTGTGACATACTCTGCATATTGCACCAGCATTGCAAATGTTCATGTGACATACTCTGCATATTGCACCAGCATTGCATATGTTCCTGTTACATACTCTGCATATTACTCCAGCACTGCATACTGTATGTTCCTGTCAGATACTCTGCATATTGCACCAGCATTGCATATGTTCATGTGACATACTCTGCATTAGATAGTTTAGGGAAAGGTTCCTGATTGTGCTTATAGGGAGAGAAATATATAGGAATCAGTCCTACTTCACAAATCTAATTGCAGCAGCACTGCATATGTTACTGTGAGATACACCCTTTATATACTTTTCTTCTAATGTGCTATTCAAAAAACAACCATTTAGGTAAAAAATTAAAATTTTGCAGTGTTCCGTCCAGTGTTTCTCAGTGTTTCCTCCATATCTGTACGTGTGAGATAAACACCTTAGCTAGTGTTGTTCTATTGTTGTATTCCAAAAACACCCATGTAGGGCAACAAAATATATTTTACAGTTTTTCCTCCAGTGTTTGCAGTCTTGTCTGCATATCTCTATGTGTGAGATACACACTTTACATACTGTTTTCTATTGTGCTATTCAAAAAAACAATTATTTTGGGCAAATATTTTTTTTTTTTGCTGCGTTTCCTGCATATCTGTAGGTGTGAGATAAACACTTTAGCTAGTGTTCTTCTATTGTTGTATTAAAAAAACACCCATTTAGGACAAGATCCTACATTTGAGAAATATAAGGAGAACATCAAATAAGGGACGGGGCCGCAGTCGTGGTGGTGCTGGTGGAGCTCCTGTTACAGGGAGATGACGTGGTCGATCTGTGCCAGCCACACGCACAAAGGAAACACCTTTTTCAGGTGCGAGTAGGCGACAGAGCCTGCAGCTGTCAGTGGGTTGCTGACAGTGCCTCTAGTTCCTTCACGTTGTCTCCCAACCAGTCTTGTGCTGAAAGATTGGAGTTGGCACCTGCAGCAGATGTCCATCAGTCTTTCACCTCACCCCCTTGCAAATCAGCCAAGCAGTCTGAGCCCCAAATCATGCATTTTTGATGACTCTGTTAGCAGGGTTTTCCAGGGCCATCCACCTAGCCCTGCCATAGAAGTGGAAGAGATTGAGTGCACCGATGCCCAACCACTTATGTTTCAAGTTGCCAACCGCTGCTGCTTTCGCAATTGTGCAGACCGACAATGAGGGCAATGGTGAAGACTCGCTGGAAGATGATGTGGTGGACGATGAGGTCCTCGACCCCACATGGAATCAACCTCATGCAGGTGACCCATGTAGTTCGGAGGAAGAGGCGGTGGTCGCACAGAGCCACCAGCACAGCAGAAGAGGGAGCATGGTGCCAAAGCGGAGCGTACATCCGTCTAGACAGTACGCCTGCTACTGCCCAACGCAGTAAGGGACTGAGCACACCAAAGTTAGGCCCAAGGAGTTCCCTAGCGTGGCAGTTCTTCACACAATGTGCTGATGATGAGACACAAGTGGTTTGCACACTGTGCAATCAGAGGCTGAAGTGAGGCATAAACGTTCTCAACCTGCATGACCAGGCATATTAGTGCAAAGCACAAGCTGCAGTGGAGTAGACACCTCAAAAACCAAGAACGGTCTCTGGCTCCTCCTGCTTCAGTCTCGGCCTCTTTATCCAGCTCTGTAGTGACAGTGGCACCTTCCACCCCGCAATCAGAGGATCGGCAAGCAACACTACCACCTGTGTCACCAAACATTTCCACAATGTCCCATGGAAGCATTCAGCTCTCTATCTCCCAAACACTGGAGCGGAAGAGGAAGTACCCCTCTACCCACCCGCGATCCCTGGCCCTGAATGCCAGCATTTCAAAATCCCTGGCCTTTGAAATGCTGTCATTCCGTCTGGTGGAGATGCAGAGTTTTAAAAGCCTGATGGCATTGGCTGTCCCACAGTACGTCGTGCCCAGCCACCACTACTTTTCCAGGCGAGCCATCCCTTCCCTGCACAACCAAGTGGGGGACAAAATCAGGTGTGCACTGCGCAATGCCATCTGTGCCAAGGTCCATCTAACTACAGATACGTGGACCAGTAATCACGGTCAGGGACGTTATATCCCCCTAACAGCGCACTGGGTAAATGCAGTGGCGGCTGGGCCTGAGGCAGATAGCAGTTTGGCGCATGTCCTTCCACCACCGAGGATTGCAGGGCGCTTCAGTTTGCCTCCTGTTGCTAACTCCTCCTACTCTGCTGCCTCATCCTCTACCGCCTCCTCATCCAGTCAGCGTAACACATTAACCACACACTTCAGCACAGCCATGGGTAAATGCCAGCAGGCAGTTTTAAAACTTTCCTGTTTGGGGGAAAAAACCCACACCGCGCAGGAGTTGTGGAGGGACATGGAACAACAGACCGAGGAGTGGTTGGCGTCAGTGAGCCTCAAGCCGGGCCTGGTGATTTGCGATAATGGGCAAAATCTTGTAGCAGCTCTGTGCCTAGCTGGTTTAACGCACATCCCTTGCCTGGAGCATGTGCTGAATTTGGTGGTGCAGAGGTTCCTTAAAACTTACCCTGATATGCCACAGCTGCTGCAGAAAGTGCGGGCCGTCTGTGCGCACTTTCAAGGTTCTCACCCTGCTGCTGCTCGCCTGGCAGCGCTGCAGCGTAGCTTCAGCCTTCCCGCTCACCGCCTCATATGTGACGTGCCCACAAGGTGGAACTCCACCTTTCACATGCTGGCCAGACTGTGCAAGCAGCAGCAGGCGATAGTGGACTTTCAGCTGCAGCACCCATGCGTGAGTCGCTCTGCGGAACAGAACCACTTCACCACCAATAACTGGGCCTGTATGTCTTGTTGCACTGTTTCGAGTACTCCACCAACATGGCCAGTGCCGATGATGCCGTTCTCAGCATGACTATCCCAGTTCTATGCCTCCTTGAAAAAACGCTCCGGGCGATGATGGAAGAGGATGTGGCACAGGAGGAGGAGGAGGAGGAATCAGGATCATTTCCAAGACTTTTAGGGCAGTCATTTACAAGTGGCTCCGAGGGTGGGTTCCTGCACCAACAAAGGCCAGGTACACAATTGCCCAGCAAGGGCACAGTTCTGGAGGATGACGAGGTGGAGGATGAGGAGGAGGAGGAGATGGAGGAGGAGGAAACATGTTCACAGCAGGGTGGCACCCAGACCAGCTCATGGCCATCACTGGTACGTGGCTGGGGGGCTACAGAAGACACAGATGATACACCTCCCACAGAGGACAGCTTTTCATTGCCTCTGGGCCTGGCACACATGAGCAAATACATGCTGCAGTGTCTCTGCAACGACTGCCGTGTTTCGCACATTTTAACAGGTGCTGATTACTGTGTGGCCACGCTGCTGGATCCCCATTACAAGGACAATGTACCGTCCTTAATTCCCTCACTGGAGCGTGATCGCAAGATGCGCGAGTACAAGCGCACGCTGGTAGACGCACTGCTGGTGGACACACTGCTGGTGGAATTCCCGCCTGACAGCGGGGGCAGAGTGGAAGCACAAGGCCAAGGCAGAGGAGGAAGAAGAGGTTGCCAACGCAACAGGGGCACCGCCAGCACCTCAAAAGGCAGGGTTAGCATGGCCGAAATGTGGAAAAGTTTTGTCAGCATGCCACAACAAACAGCACCACCAGCTGATATGGAACGTTTTAGCAGGAGGCAGCATTTCACCAACATGGTGGAGCAGTATGTGTGCACACGCCTACACGTACTTGCATCTGTGATCTCTACAGACAACTTGTGAACCATAAGCTCACATCAGTTACTGGATAGCCACACATTTATTTGTTTATGGACTATTTACATTCCAGTGTGTCACTTGTTTACAGAACTCTGTATGCATGTCATTTAGTTTCCATAAAGAACCTTATACACTTTTTTTGTGTGTTTCACATATTAGTTGGGAGGTATGCTTGTCTGCATATGCCAGTTTACTTCTACAATCCTAAAACATCCTAGTAGGTAAAAGCTCAGTTGCCATAGCCTCAAACGTCTCTGGACTTCTCTGCACTTCTCACACTGTTCTCTTTATGCGTTGTGCACACGATCGGCATTTCCGATGGAAAAAGTCAGACGGACTTTTTCCATCGGAAATTCTGACCGTGTGTTTGCCTATCTGAGTTTTTCCATCGGATATTTAGAGGAATTCCTTCTGAATTCTGATGTGATTTTGTACAGGGCTTTATAGTTCTTTTCCTTCATATGTTATGATTTGTGGTAGATTTTTGCTTGGAAATGCTTTAAATACGATTTCGCTCAAAAAATAAAAACAAAAAATGTAGCCTCCTACCCTTCTCTCTAGTGCTTTGTGCAGGCATAGCTGTCCCCAGACAAATTTGTATTGTGCAAAAAGTCGGGGGGGGGGGGGTTGTCTGACAGTCAAGGGACTGTCTGACAGTCAGGGGGTGTGTCTGACCAACTCTCTTACTGAGAACTGATTACAAAGTGCACTGGGGTCTAACTCTGCTATTAGATTGCACTGTCATATTGCACCCTGTTCAACTGCTGTAACAAGAAAGTGGAGGTTGTTAGTACCCTGGCTATAAGACTGCATATTCTTTTATGTCACTTTACTTGGGCTTTATTTGTCTCCATTACAACATTGGCCCTTGTGCATCTGTGTGATTGTATGGAAAAAGAAATCCGAAGACAATGGGTTAAGAAGGGATATCACCTGCAGTGTAACGTCTAAAAACAAAGTTAGTGTCAGTCTGAAAGATAACACAGCAGTGATGTAACAAAAGCTATGGGAGCCCATGGCTGGTATGGGGCCTGGGATAAGAGGGGAGCCTCATTGGGTAGTCAGTTAAAGTGATAGTAAAGTCTTTTTTTTATTTATTTTTTAATAACAAATATGTTACCTGCTCTGTGCAGTAGTTTTGCACAGAGCAGCCTCCTCTTCTTCTCGGGTCCCTCTTCTGTGCTCCTTGCCTCTCCCAGAGCTCCACGTCCTGTCAGGGAGAGAGGAGACCGATCTCTGTCCCTTGTACATAGGGACACAGCATCGGTCACCTCCCCCAGTCAGTCCCCTCCCCCCACACATTAGAACACACCCAGGGAATACATTTAACCCCTTCCTCACCCCCTAGTGTTAACCCCTTTCCTGCCAGTCACATTTATACAGTAATTAGTGCATTTTTGTAGCACTGACGCTGTATAAATGTGAATGCTCCCTAATTTGTGTCAAAAGTTTCCCATATGTCCATCGCAAAATATCGCATGCCTGACAAAAAAAAAATCGCAGATCGCCGCCGTTACTAGTAAAAAAAAAAAAATTTTTTAAATAAATCATAAATCTATCCCCTATTTTGTAGGCGCTATAACTTTTGTGCAAACCAATCAATATACGCTTATTGCAATTTTTGTTAACAAAAATATGTAGAAGAATACGTATCGGCCTAAACGGAGGAAAAAAATCTAAAAAAAAAAAATTGGGATATTATTATAACAAAAAGTAAAACATATTGGGCCAGATTCAGGTAGAGTTGCGCTGGAGTAATTCGATATGCGCCGCGTAACTGTGAAGATGCGCCGTCGTTTCTATGTGCCCGTACCCACCAAACTAGATGCGCCCAATAACGGGCCATTTGCGACCGGCGGAACGTTCCGACGCCAGAGTATCGTCAGCGCTTAATTTCGCTTGGCGCATCAGTCGCGCCTATTGATTTCCCCTGCAAATATGCAAATGAGGGATTTTTCCCAATTCACGAACGGATTAGCACCATACGCTGGCTACATGCGCCGCGCGTATCTCGTCCGTCCGGCGCAAAGTTATTTCTACAAAAGGCTGCTTTATCTTTACTCCAGACGGCCACAGGTCAGCAGGAGAGCAGCTACAGCAGCGTTACCGACGATAAGAGCTAGCTGAGCACCCCCACTTGCAGGACAACACCTCTGTCCATGCTTGTCTGTCAAATTTTACAGCCATGGAGGAAGACATCATAGGTCTCCATAGCCGAGATGACGGCTGACAGCTCCTGGCCATTAAAGTTCAGCTTTCTCCTGTGTGTTTGCGGGGAACGGGAGCAGCCATCTCAGAACAAAAGTAACATCACTGCGGGGAGGGGGAGCAGGATATACTTTAGTGCCGGAATGGCGCTTCTACGGGCGCATTTAAACGCCCAACGGAAGGCATTGCGCTGACGTTTCCCGTGAAGTGGTGCCGACGGAAGTTGTGAGCATGCGCACAAAGGGGGCGAGTGGAGCCTCACTCACTGCGCATGCTCCGTGGTTGATGCGCTGAACGTAAGCCTCTGCGCTGGGCTCCGCCCATCATTTACATATGATCACACCCACTTCCCCTTGCGTCGGGTTACGCCAGCGCATTATCGTTACTCTGGCGCAAGTTTACGCGCAAATGCTATGTGAATAACAGTACTTGCGCTGAAAGGGTCGTCAGAGTAACGTAAATGAGAAGCGTTACTCTGGAGCAAAGATGCTCTCATCTACCTGAATCTGGCCCATTGTGGTTTTTTTTCCAAATTTTCTGTCTTTTTTTGTTTATAGCGCAAAAAATAAAAATCGCAGAGATGATCAAATACCACCAAAAGATAGCTCTATTTGTGGGAAAAAATTTATATAAAAAAATAATTTGGTTACAGTGTTGTATGACCACGCAGTTGTCATTCAAAATGCGTCAGCGCTGAAAGCTGAAAATTGGTCTGGGCACGAAATGGGTTTAACTGCCCAGTAATGAAGTGGTTAATGGCCATTATTCTTTTTTCTACTATAACTTTTTTCCAGGGTCCCTAGTAATCTTGTTTTGCTAAGCTTACATCTCCCTGATTTAGCAACACTTTAGGTTAGGATTAATAACACAATTTGGCTGCTACTACAGAAAAACTTCACCATGGGGGCCCCTCAAAATTTTGCAATGGGGCCCCACGGTTCTTATTTGCACCCCAACAACATTTTGGTTTTTTTTTTTTGTACGGTAATTTTGTGAGCAGTGCATAAGTGAGTTTTTGAATTAGCCATCACTTTGAAATGATTCTAATGTATGCCTCCCTGTATTTTTATTTCATTCATTTTATAGCTTCCTAAACTGGTTTGTTTTTAGCACATGCAGTATATTGTGAGAGAACTCGTTTTTACTGCCTTTGTCACCAGTATTATAGAATAAATTCTGCAGATATTTCTATGACAAGAGCACAAAGAAGACACTGCAGTATGTTGTCAGACGGAACGCTCACAGCATGATACAGTTTATTCAAATGCTCACTGGCAAGCTTATATATTTCAGACCAAGATGGAATTATAAACATAATTTTCTTTTCAAAAAAGATTTATTATTTTATTAAATTTGATACATTTGTATAACTTTTTTTTTATTACAGCCAAGCTTGCTTTAAATGATTTTAGTTTTTTTTTTTTTTTGTACTGATTGCCTACAGTACACCTTATCTACAGCTATGGGCAAAAAATTCACAACTTCATCTGAAATTATGTTACTTTCCTATCTGTTAAACATCATCATTAATAGCAAAATTATATCACGATGCATTAAAAACCTATGGCCATTATTACAGTGCAAGCAAGAGGTTTACAGTGACTCCTGCTGGTTTAAGCACACCTAATGCGACAGTCATGGTCATGGTAAGTACTTATACACAGGCTCAGTGCTTCCATAAGATTAAGAGAGCAGTTTGCCTGAACTACTGTCCCACAAGAATGTCATTAAACAAGGCTTTAAAATTTCCCTCTGGCTCACTTTCTGCCTTAAAGCATATCTAAATATAAGAACAAAAAACTGTGTGCGTATATATATATATATATATATATGTAGCGGGGACAGTTTTTGCCTCTCCAAAGACATATTGATGTTTTACAATGTTATTCTATGGACTGGTGTTGTAAATAGGTGTTTGGCACCATCTAGTGGTGAAAATGTGGAATGGACTGCACCATCTTTTGTTTTTCCAAGAAGCATGGGAGGAGTGATGTGAAGGACTTACCCATGAACACTCGGGGCTGCAAGGCATGCTGGGAAGGTGATAAAAGGTTTGGTGGTGGCCATTTTAGCTCTCTCTGGTTCCTGGGACATACGCCCTGGAGGAGCTCTCTCTCTCTCTCTCCCTCTTTCGGTGCGATCTACGGAATTCCGGCCTACTTTCTGCAGAAGCAAGCCATCGATCTCAAGAAGGGTGACAGAGGACTTCCGATCGGCTCTGGAGGAGAATCAGACAACCGGATGATTGCTAGAGACCGGACTGAGGCCGTGAGGAGTGAAGGCATCCATCCGCCTGGACCTCGTATGGAGTGAAGACATCCATCCGCCTGAACCTTGTGTGGTGAGAGGGCTCATGCCCAAAGTCTTGTACTGTTTGACACACATCTAGGCTGCCTTGGTAGTGTTGCTGGGACTGATAGTTCAACGCTGTCGCGGTGTGCCATAAAGCCACACGTGCAAAGGCCTCAAGCCTAAACCAACTGTTGGTGCCGGTCATTGGAGTTGTGCTCCCAAGAGAGAGTGTACAGGTACCTCTCACAGTTAGACTACAGTTTCAGTTTATTTCACACCACTCATTAACCAGAGAGCCCTTGGATTACAAATCTTTCTCTTAAATTGCTAGCAGAAGAAAAGAAGATCAGAGACTAGACTGTTCTCATTGCAAGGCCTTGCAGTACTGCTACCATTTACCAGACACTGTCTGAGGTGGGAACATTAAGTCCATTACACGCTGTGATCTTATTCTTGTTAGATGTTGTACGTTGCATAGCGTGTTTACTGACTTTTGTATGGTGTGCTGGAAGTGGGAAGGTGCGCAGTGTTGAGTTGTGGCCTGCGCACTAGTCCCACTTGGAGACGCCAAAGTCCTGCTGATAGGGGGGGACATTAGGGGATTGCTGCCTATAATTTCCTGTAATATTTGTTGCCCACCAAATGTGTTCTCATGGTTAAGTACAGAATCTATTTCAGTAAAACTAACTGTTGTTTCAGCACAGCCTGTGTATGATTACTTTCCCCTTCAACACCAAAGCTTTATATCTGTATTGCACCACAGCTGTGTCAAGGGGAGTAAGACCAAAAATACTCGGGGGTGTCAAGGCAGAGTACAGGCCCAAATTTACAATCAGCCGCTCCTTCGGGGGTCAGCGCTACACGTGGGGGCTCGTCCGGGATCCCTGTCTCTCTGCAAGTGAAGCCCACCCCTTGGCACCAATATGGATCCTAGTACAGTGGCCCGATGGTGTGGGGCGGAAGGCGCTTGCTCAGAAGCGAGCGTAGCAATCGCACTCCCGGGAGAAGCCTGGGAGAACGAACAGGTCAACAAGATTGTAAAGGCATTGTCCCCAATTAGGAAGGCCTGGGTGGTCGCAACCAGATCAGATTGTGAGACCTCCCATACTTATGCTCTATTGGAATGGAGGAAGGGAATTCCGGAAACTTTAGAGGCTCAAGTGTACAGCTAGCTGGGAGAACCAAGTTTTACCTGACGCACCCAGAAGGGCCTGAAGGGAGCCCTGTCAACTCTAGCTGTGTTAAGCCAACGATGCTGGGAGTTAGTTTTGGGTCAACCCCAACCAAAACCGGTTCAAGGCCCCCTCAGGGGGGGGAAAGACTGTGTTTGACACAAGCAGGGGAGGTTCTCAGTCGGAACGACAACTATCTGACCTAAAACGGCAGTGCCGCACTATACAAGAAAGATTCAAGGAGGCCTCCGGCATGATCGCAGAACACATTGAAGGGTTAAGTGCCTCATGTAAGGACTCGACTGGTAGTAAGCAAAGGTCAAGACCTGCCTCATTTCTCCAGAGACGCACCCACAGCCACTTGCCAGAGGTGACGATTCGGAAGGACTTCAAAATCGAAGGACAGATAGGAGAAAAGGAACAGAAGGGGAATCTGTCCTACACTAATCTCTTGCACCAGATGGAGCTGGGACTCCAAAGAGGCTATCTTGAATCAGAAATTGTAGAGGCTGTAGTCAACGCCATTAGCCCAGGCCTGAGTATCAGAGGCATGCTAGAAATGAAAAATGGACTGACTCTAACACAACTCAGGAGAATACTAAAGAGCTACTACAAGGAGGAAGGTGCCACTGAGTTGTATCATCAACTGATAAATATGGCACAGGACAGTCAGGAGACTCCTCAGAATTTCCTGTTCAGGCCCATTGAATTGAAAGACCGCCCGTTGTCCGCCTCCCAGGGGGAAGACTCAGATGAACACTTTGGGGCTGGACTAATTCAGAAGAAGTTTCTGAGGTCTGTGGCTACAGGCCTGAGGAGTGACTATGTCAAATTCCAGTTGAGGCAGTATTTGGATGATCCCTCCACTACAGATGAGGTACTCATTGAGGAGACCAATGAGGCAGCCAAGATGGAAATGGAAAGAGAGAAGAAACAAAGGAAGACTCAGTCCAGTACCACCGCAAGGATCAGATGGCACAAATCTGATGTTTCATCGAGCTCCCAGGAAGCTAGTGTCCTGACAGCGAACACTGATGAGATGCCCCAGTCTGAATTAGGAAAACTGTTTCGGGTGCAGAAAGAAATATTGAAAATGATGGCTTTGTTGACTGAGAAGCTGGAGGGACCACAGAGGGAGGAAGTCTCGACACAGAAGACCCCAGTGGATCATGCAGCCGCCCTGACTGAGAGACCGGCGAAGCTAAAGACCTGTTTCAACTGCGGGGGAGTTGGACACTACCGCTAAGTATGCCCAAGCCCGGCGAAGACTGAAACAAGGCGCCAAGAACCGGCGGAAAACTTCAGGGGGCCCCAGTGAAGGAGTCAGCTGGGCGCCCGGTCACAACAGTCAACTCCAAACAACCTCATGCATACCAGGTCCCTAGGGACGCATGTAGGCCGAATTCGAGCAAGCGCTCACCGAGGCGAGGTGTAAAAGTGAAAACCACCAAACAGGCTAATCTTGCCACTCCCCATGGATTCCCCCCTGAACTAGTGGGACCTTCTCCCATTGTCCCTATCCAAGTGGAAGGGATTTACACCAAAGCCCTGCTGGACACTGGAGCCCAAGTGACCTTACTCTACAGAGATTTCTACGAGAAACACCTCAGACACCTGCCACTTCAGAAGCTGGAGGAGCTGGAGATATGGGGTCTAGGGACTCAGAACTTCCCTTACGATGGCTATCTACCCATTAGGCTCACCTTCGACCCGAGTGTGGCAGGGAAGGCCGAAGTCTTCGATGCCTTGGCAGTGGTGTGTCCCCGCCCACCAGGGGCTGACAAAAGTTCCCTCATTATTGGGACCAACACCGACCTAGTCCGAAGACTCTTGACACCGCTTGTACAGACACAGGGTTCTCCAGCTGTGAAGATACACCCAATGTTAACACAGGTGTATCAGAATCTATTGCATGAGCAGAAAGCCCCGGCGGAAGGAGTGGGGAAAATCTGGCGTTTGGACAGAAGTGAGAAGGTGGTACAACCTGGTGAAGTAGTCTGCTTGAAGGCTTCTGTCAAACTGACTTGGAGACAGCCAGGACCTTTCATCGTCCTTGAGACGGACGGAGAGAAAGAGGCCAAAGAGTTGGAAATAATCCCAGAACTGCTATCGACCAAGTCACTAAAGCGGAGCAGAGGAAAGGTCTCAGTCAGTGTCCGGAACACCACAACGTCACCGGTGAAGATGCCAGCTAAAGTGTTGCTAGGGAAGGTGAAGCAAGCAACTCCAGTTTCATCGTATGGAATAATGGGAGGACAAGGGGGAGAGATCCCCATGGAAGAGTTCTACCCGAAAGACACCCCCCTGTCACCCGAGTGGATGGAGAGGGCAAAAACCCAGCTGCTGAGATGGAGGACGGCGTTTTCAAAGAGTGAGTTCGATGTGGGGCTTGCAAAGAGTGCTGAACACAAGATTCGGCTGGAGGAGGACAAACCCTTTCGAGAGAGGGTCAGGCGGATTCCATTGGGAGATCTGGAAGACCTGCGAGAACAGCTGGCTGAGTTGAAGAGGACAGGAATCATCCGAGAGTCCCGTAGTCCCTATGCTTCCCCAATAGTGGTAGTGAGGAAGAAGAATGGGTCGTTAGTGCATCGACTATAGGACATTGAACCGGAGGACCATTCCCGACCAATACACCACACCCCGAATAGAAGATGCTCTACAGAGCCTGTCAGGAGCGAAGTGGTTCAGCGTGCTAGATTTGAAAAGTGGATACTATCAGATCCCTATGCACCCCGAAGATAGGGAGAAGACGGCTTTCATTACTCCTGTAGGATTCTTCGAATTCAATCGCATGCCACAAGGCTTGTCAGGGGCCCCGGCCACTTTCCAGAGGTTAATGGAGAAGACTGTAGGCGACATGAATCTGATTGAAGTGCTGGTATATCTGGATGACGTGATAGTGTTTGGCAGAACACTGGAGGAGCACGAGGAGCGCTTGGAGAAAGTCCTGAGAAGACTTCATGATGAAGGCCTGAAGCTTTCCATGGAGAAGTGCCAATTCTATCAGCCGTCAGTAAGCTACCTGGGCCACATCGTGTCTGCAGAAGGAGTGGCCACAGACCCACAGAAGCTGGAAGCTGTCACCTCTTGGCCCAGACCCACAAATGTGACCGAGCTTAGGTCATTTTTAGGATTCTGTTCGTACTACCGTAGATTCGTGGAAGGGTTTGCCAAGATAGCCCACCCGCTCACTGAGCTGTTGAAGAACGAAGAGGGAGCTGATCTGGACTCGGGCAAACCTGGGAAACCAAAAGAGGGTCCTAGGAAGAATAAAGACTCAATTGAAGATCAGTGGACCCCACAGTGCGAAGAGACCTTTAGACAGTTGAAGCGGAGCCTTACCACTGCCCCGGTCTTGGCCTATGCAGACCCTACCAGACCCTACGAACTGCATGTGGATGCCAGTCGAGATGGGCTAGGTGGAGTGCTTTATCAGGAGTACGACGGACATCTACGACCTATTGCTTATGTGAGCCGAAGTCTGACACCTGCCGAGAGGAATTACCCAACTCACAAGCTCGAGTTTCTGGCCTTGAAGTGGACGGTTGTAGACAAGCTAAAAGACTATCTGTATGGTGCTGAATTTGTGATCAAGACGGATAACAATCCCCTCACATACTTGCTCACTACAGCAAAACTAGACGCCACAGGGCATAGATGGTTGGCTGCACTCTCTGCATTTACTTTCAGCCTGAAATACCGACCAGGGATCGGGAATCGGGATGCTGATGCACTGTCCAGAAGGCCCCACTGTCCCCAGGAACCACCAGGAGGATGGACCCAGCTTACCCCTGAAGGTGTGAGAGCCCTTTGTGAGGGAGCGGAACAACCAGTGAAGGGTGGAGCCCGGGCTGAGGAAGTTGGAGTGTCCGCTGTGGGGGTGCCTAGGTGCTACTGTGATGTCACTCAGATGGTGGCGGAGGGTTTACCTAAGCTGTCTAGGAGGGACCTCCGGAGAGATCAGCAGGAAGATCCCCTATGTGGTCTGGTATTGGAGGCCTTAGAGAGCCAACACCCTGATCTACTTCTCCAGAGCGCTCAGAAGGAAGCTCGCCTGTTATGCAAAGAGTGGGATCGGTTGCAGCTACAGCAAGGAGTGGTATACAGAAGGGGCCCCTCTGAAGATCCTGAGGAGAAGTGGCAGTTGTTTTTGCCGGAGAAGCATAGGGAGAAAGTACTAATTGCCTTGCATGATCACCATGGTCATCTGGGATCAGAAAGGACTCTTCAATTGGTGAGGGACAGGTTCTATTGGCCATACATGAGATCTGAAGTGGAGAGTTACTGTCATTCCTGTCTCAGGTGCATACAGAGGAAGACCTTACCTCAGAGAGCCGCCCCAATGCGTCATTTAGAGAGCCAAGGACCTATGGACCTAATATGCATAGATTTCCTATGTGTGGAATCCGATCTCAGTGGACAAGGAAACATCCTGGTGGTCACGGACCATTTCACCCGATACGCTCAGGCATTCCCTACCAGGGACCAACAGGCATCTACAGTGGCAAGGACTCTAGTGGAAAAATTCTTTGTTCATTATGGCTTACCTCAGCGGATCCACTCAGACCAGGGGAGAGATTTCGAGAGCACCCTCATTAGACAACTGCTGGATCTACTAGACATAAGGAAGTCCAGGACTACTCCCTATCACCCACAAGGGGACCCTCAACCGGAAAGGTTTAACAGAACCCTCCTTAATATGTTAGGAACGTTGGCTGCTGAACAAAAACAACAGTGGAGTAAACACATCACAGCCATGGTACATGCCTACAATAGTACCGTAAGTGATGCTACAGGGTATTCACCCTATCGTCTGATGTTTGGACGAGAAGCCCGACTACCGGTGGATTTGGCTTTTGGAACCTCTCTGGACCACACCTGGGAAGCCTCTCACCGAGGGTATGTAGACAGATTGCGGAAAAGTTTGAAGGCTGCATATGAAAAGGCCCAAGCCACATCGGACGCAAGAGGAAGTAGAAATAAGAGGAATTTTGACCTCAAGGTGCGGATTCAAGACCTACAACCCGGTGACCGAGTCTTGTTGAGGAACCTGGGTATACCAGGCAAACACAAACTGGCTGATCGCTGGAAGTCACAGCCATACATCATATGCAAACGTCTCCCAGGACTGCCGGTATATCAGATCAGACCAGAAGGGAGTACAGGACCATTAAAAATATGGCACCGGAATCACCTTCTGCCTTTAACAGAAGCAGTCAGAAAAACTCCACAACGGGAACTATCGCCTATGGCTGCGCCTAGACCTGTAACTAGGTCCCAATCGGGATCCCTGGCCACAAGAGGTAGTGAGGAGGAGGAGGTGATGGAGATAAGCTGGTTGTGGCCACCTAAAGTGCCAGGAGTTGATGCACACTGTTCACCTCACAGACAGGAAAAGGACACTGTAATTCTGAGACCAGAAGCCCCAGAATTTGTGCCACAAAATGAAAACTCTGAAGATCACCCACCCTTTGACACTGAAGTACAAGAGTGTGAAGTGAGAGAGGAGATAGTACCTACTCCCAAGAGACAAAGGGTTAGAAGAGAGATTCATGCACCCAAAAGACTGACTTATGGTGTGCTGGGTGAAAGCTCTGACCAGGCTCAGTTTACTGCTAAAATAAATCCTGAAATGCCTGGTCTCTCTACTGTCAATTCAGAAGGAGAAAACCCCAACTCACCCCTTGACACATCTGTACTAGACACCATGGTGTCACCTGTGAGTGCACAGAACAGCTTCCCATCATATGAGATTTGGTGGGAGGCTCCTCTGTCAGTGTTGTGCAGCCGCATAGAGGCAAAAATGTGTAACAGAGCCAAATATTTTGAATGTCTTTGGGGACCAAAGAATCAAAGCAGGGGGAGTATGTAGCGGGGACAGTTTTTGCCTCTCCAAAGACATATTGATGTTTTACAATGTTATTCTATGGACTGGTGTTGTAAATAGGTGTTTGGCACCATCTAGTGGTGAAAATGTGGAATGGACTGCACCATCTTTTGTTTTTCCAAGAAGCATGGGAGGAGTGATGTGAAGGACTTACCCATGAACACTCGGGGCTGCAAGGCATGCTGGGAAGGTGATAAAAGGTTTGGTGGTGGCCATTTTATCTCTCTCTGGTTCCTGGGACATACGCCCTGGAGGAGCTCTCTCTCTCTCTCTCCCTCTTTCGGTGCGATCTACGGAATTCCGGCCTACTTTCTGCAGAAGCAAGCCATCGATCTCAAGAAGGGTGACGGAGGACTTCCGATCGACTCTGGAGGAGAATCAGACAACCGGATGATTGCTAGAGACCGGACTGAGGCCGTGAGGAGTGAAGGCATCCATCCGCCTGGACCTCGTATGGAGTGAAGACATCCATCCGCCTGGACCTCGTGTGGTGAGAGGGCTCATGCCCAAAGTCTTGTACTGTTTGACACACATCTAGACTGCCTTGGTAGTGTTGCTGGGACTGATAGTTCCACGCTGTCGCGGTGTGCCATAAAGCCACACGTGCAAAGGCCTCAAGCCTAAACCAACTGTTGGTGCCGGTCATTGGAGTTGTGCTCCCAGGAGAGAGTGTACAGGTACCTCTCACAGTTAGACTACAGTTTCAGTTTATTTCACACCACTCATTAACCAGAGAGCCCTTGGATTACAAATCTTTCTCTTAAATTGCTAGCAGAAGAAAAGAAGATCAGAGACTAGACTGTTCTCATTGCAAGGCCTTGCAGTACTGCTACCATTTACCAGACACTGTCTGAGGTGGGAACATTAAGTCCATTACACGCTGTGATCTTATTCTTGTTAGATGTTGTACGTTGCATAGCGTGTTTACTGACTTTTGTATGGTGTGCTGGAAGTGGGAAGGTGCGCAGTGTTGAGTTGTGGCCTGCGCACTAGTCCCACTTGGAGACGCCAAAGTCCTGCTGATAGGGGGGGACATTAGGGGATTGCTGCCTATAATTTCCTGTAATATTTGTTGCCCACCAAATGTGTTCTCATGGTTAAGTACAGAATCTATTTCAGTAAAACTAACTGTTGTTTCAGCACAGCCTGTGTATGATTACTTTCCCCTTCAACACCAAAGCTTTATATCTGTATTGCACCACAGCTGTGTCAAGGGGAGTGAGACCAAAAATACTCAGGGGTGTCAAGGCAGAGTACAGGCCCAAATTTACAATCAGCCGCTCCTTCGGGGGTCAGCGCTACATAATATATATATATATATATATATATATATATATATATATATATATATATATATATATATATATATATATATATATATATATATATATATATATATATATATATATATGAAAGAATACAAACACTAAAAAGAGCATATTGCATTAAAGCGCGAGTAATAAAATTAAGGTGGAGGACAAAAGATAGAAAAAACTGTTTCCAGGGTGTACTATGTATAATGATTGAACACACCAAAGCTTAATAGAGAGTGTGGTTATATTTGTCAAAAGGAAAGATGGAAGGGGGTGGGGTTCTAGTTTAAGTGGTGTTAGAGGTACACCAAAAATGTAAATTGGTACCGTGTTTTCCCCAAAAGTAAGCCCAGGTCTTATATTCATTTTGTCAACCAAAAACACGGTAGGGCTTATTTTTGGGGTAGGGCTTGCTATTTAATTTGATGTCTTCTCTAGCCCTCTCCCTCCCTGCCTGACAGGATTCCCCTGTGTGAAGTAAAGTAAGTAAAGTAAAGTAAAAGTGGTTGTGGGCTGCTAGATCCCCCTCTATTATAGTAGTATATAAGGGGAAAGGTGTGTTCCTGTAATCTCTTGTGTCAGGTACCTTAGTATAGCGCTGCTCTGGGCTTCCATAGCCTGCCTGAGCTTGCTTCCACGATCTGAGCATTGCAGAGGGAGGGGCCCAAGATCCCCCACTGACAGGTAGCAGACGAAGATCTGAGTGTCGCTCTGGGCCTCCATAGCCTGCCTGAGCTCCCTTTCACGATCAGAGCATTGAAGAGGGAGGGTCGAGATCCCCACTGACAGGCAAGAGAAGAGGAGGAGACAACTAGTTCAAACTAGGTCTTATTTTCTGGGTAGGGCTTATATTGCAGCCCTCCTGGAAAACCAAGGTAGGTCTTACTTTTGTGGAAACACGGTATGTATGTCTACAACCTGAGGGATCATGGGTTGGTAACAAGGGAGGCTGGATGAAGAGCCTGACAAGAGCATACATAGTGTAATTAAGAAGAATTTAAAAAAGTGGGACACAGCAAAACATGGGGAAAGGAGGGTAGAGACCCCCTCTCTCTATATGAAAGGTTAAACCATTGGCTAAAACAGAGGGAGTCTAATGTGGCCAGCACAGGGGTAGTTATAGTAATATGATATAAGGATTTGGGCCACAGCAGGCTGATATAATCAATCCATAGCTGTCAAACCATTTGATATTTCTCATATCTATCCAAGAGTATGACTGTCAGTTTTTCATGTATTAAAATATCTTGTAATCTGGTGACAACCTTTTGGAAGCAGAAAGTAAGAGACTTCCTTGTTCTAGATTTATTTGGTCGCACTAAATGGGGGAATTCAGGAGTTGTGCATTTTTTAGAACATTTGTTGGGATTTAAAACAGGATGGCTTTCCAAGGATGTTTTGGGAATATCAATGCATAGAGTTAATGTTGTGATACTGTATATTCTTATTTATCAATGCTAGGCTTTGAGATATGTCCATCAGATATAAAGCATGGTGCAAGGAGTTTAGCATTTGATGGTGATATTAATGGAGTTCTTTGCAATAAAGGACCACGATTCTTCCCACACTTCTTTAGTCAGATAAACTTCAAAATCTCTCTTCCAGGCGTGGACTTATGAGGGAACAGCTGTAAAAGATATAAGGAAGGAGAGATGTGTGAAGAGAGAAGATAATTCCTGAGGAGCAGGAGTTATCCTGACAGTTAGGCCTCGTACACACGTAAAAGACACATCGTTTTCCTCGACAAGTTCCTTGTTAGGCTTGTCGAGAAACTTGACAAGCTTTCTTTGCGTACACACAGTCAAGACCAAATCTCCTCTTTCTCAAAAGCGGGGACGTACAACACGTACGACGGCAGGGGAAGTTCGATTTCACTGGCACAACCCTTGGGGCTGCTTTTGCTAATCACATGTTACTGCGTGTTAGGTAAAAGTTTGGTAAGAGACGATTTGCACTTTTCAGTCTGTTACAGCGTGACAAATGTGCTATCTCCATTACAAAGGCTACTTTTACCGAAGGTGCGCTCCCGTCTCATACTTTATTCTGAGCATGCGTGGGTTTCCAAGCATACACACGAACATGTTTCTCGTCAAAAACCAGCCCGACGAGGAACACGACAAGGAAATTGAGACTCCTGATGAGGAAAAAAATAACTTGTTCTCCTTTTTCCTTGTCGAGTTCCACGGCAGTTTTCTCGGGGAAAAGCATACACACGACCGTTTTCCTCGGCAAAAAAACTCTGCCACCAAGTTTCTTGATGGATTCTGTCGAGGAAAACGGTCGTGTGTACGAGGCCTAATGCGACAGTCAGGGTAAGTATATACTTATACACAGGCTCAGTACTTCCATAAGATTAAGAGACCAGTTTGCCTGAACTAGTGTCCCACAAGAATGTCATTAAACAAGGCTTTAAAATTACCCTATCATGTATAACTATCTATGGTCTTCACAAGTTGTCTTAGGCCTTGTACACAGACTGACTCTGTATATGTATTACATTCCTCTATATATATGCTTTAATTTCCTGGATTTGTACCACCACTTACCTTTCACAATAAAAGTTTGTAAACAAATAAAATTACCCTCTGGCTCACTTAAAAAGTGTGCGTACATATATAAATATATATAAATAAATATATATATATATATATATATATATATATATATATATATATATATATGTATGTATGTATATGACAGAATACAAACACTAAAAAGAGCATATCGCATTAAAGCGCAAGTAATAAAATTAAGGTGGATGACAAAAGATAGAAAAAACTGTTTCCAGGGTGTGCTATGTATAATGATTGAACACACCAAAGCTTAATAGAGAGTGTGGTTATGTTTGTCAATAGGCGAGATGAAAGGGGGTGGGGTTCTAGTTTAAGTGGTGTCAGAGGTACACCAAAAATGTAAATTGGTACTGTGTTTCCCCCGAAAATAAGCCCAGGTCTTATATTCATTTTGGCAACCAAAAACACGGTAGGGCTTATTTTTGGGCTGTTTTTTTCCTGACGAGATTCCTGGCCATGTGTACAGGGCTTAAGGCTTAAAGCTTGTAAGTGATAGTAGGGAGATCTTTCCATGTATCAGGAAATCATCAAAAATCATCAAAATGAGCAGAATCATTTCCTTTCCACAACGTGTCTTTTCCATTTTATCATCAAAATGTCCTAGATTGAGATATGCAAAGATTTTCTTGTTTTGTATATGTTAATAAATCCTGCAATCAGTCAAACGTGATTATACCAACAAGATTAAGCTGAGAATAAACATTTTGGGGTAGATTCACGTAGAGCGGCGTATATTTATGCCGGCATAGCGCATCGTCTTTACACTACGCCGGCACAACGTTAAGAGGCAAGCATGCTATTCTCAAAGAATATGCGCTCAACGTTGCGCCGGCGTATCGTATAGTTGTCGGCGTAAGTCAAAGTAGGTGGAAGTGGGCTGGAAGGGGGCGTGATATATTATAATGAAGCGTGACCCCATGCAAATGATGGGCTGAGCTTCAAAAAACGAACTGTGCATGCGTCGGCTCTTGGACGCATCCCAGTGCGCATGCTCACAGTTACGTCGAAATAGCTGCCTAAGATACGCCTACGACACAGCCTTATTCACGTAGTACAACGCAAACGGCGTACGCGACGTAAAATTCAACGGCATAGTTCCCTGGCCCATACCTTTGCATTACCTGCGCCTCATATAGCAGGGGTAACTTTACGCCGGACATAAGCCTTACGTAAACAGCGTAGATTACAGCGACGGGCGCAAGTACGTTCGTGAATCGGCGTATCTTGCTCATTTACATAATTGACACGTAAATCTATGGAAGCGCCCCTTGCGGCCATCGTAAATATGCGCCCAAGATCCGACGGCGTAGGAGACTTACATCGGTCGGATTAAGCCAAAATTCAGGCGTATCTAATTTTAAGAATAAGGCGCATAGACACGATGGCGCATCCATGGACTTATGCGGCGTATCTGGAGATACGTCGGCGTAAGTCCTTTCTGAATCCGGGCCTATAGAATCTGTTGCATGGCTACGTTGAGAAGTGGGTGGGGCCTTCAATTCCTGATGGAAACAAGTGACAACCTAATAAATTGCAAGACAGAGATAAGTTTACCAGAATATCTCACTAAGTTTCAGATCTGAAGTTTTAAAATAGGGGCTACCTATTACCTTTACGAGACCTTTAGAAGAATGGTATTCACAGTAAGGGAGCTAACGCCTCATGTACACTGTTGTAGTGTTGAGCGGAATACACCATATTCGATTTTGCGATATTTCACGAATATATAGAAGAATATTCGTGAAATATTCGTTAATATCGAATATTTGTGATATTTTATCAAAAAAAAAAAAAATTTGCGAAATTTCGCTAATGTGAATGCGAAATTGATTGCGAAATTCTCGTCCGCGCATGCGCATGGTCGTGCAGGCAGGTTCCTATTGGTTGCTATGGAGGTTGCTAACCTCTGACAACTGTGGTAGGAGAACTCTGATTGGCTCTGATGCAAAGGAAGGGCAGAGGAAGTATTCGCGAATATTCGGCAACATAGAAGGATCGCCTCAGCTACTCGGCCCAGGGTCTCTAATCATACCAGCTGCGTCGATGGAGATCACTAGGATGTGATCTGTTTTAAAAATAAATTTGAAAAAATACGAATATTCGCAATAGCGAATATTCACCGCGATATTCGAGTTATTCGCGAATACTCGAATATACAATATTCGTAACGAATATTCGCAATGCGAATATTCTTGATCAACACTACACTGTTGCTGGTAAACAGATGTTTAGTAGGAGTTAGGCATTGTTTTCAACTGCTCCGGAACTCTCCTCTATGTTATCTTATCAGTACATGTACACAGGGTCGTTTATAGTAATTTCTAGGCAGTTGAGTTTAGAGGCTTTTTCTGGAACCCAAAAAAAATGCATTCAGAAACTGTGTTTTAGAGGCATTTCAAGCGCCAAACACTGCTAACCGCAGCTAAACGCGGTAACTCGCGTTTTTTCCCAAAAAGCTTTTAGAGGCAATCGGAGGCTAAACGCGGCATTTAAACGCGGCTAAGAGAGGTTGAACAACGTCCCGTGTACATGAAGCCTAAAGAGGTGGGCTGGCAGTCCAAAATATCTAATACTATTCATAATAGTGCATTGGAGGGTATAGTTTTATTAGAGAGGCTATTTGGACCATGGTATAGTATGTGGCTAGATGTAGGACCCCAGGGACACCTTGTCATTTTTGCCTAAATATATTTATTAACATGAGTTCTGCCAAAGCCCCAAACACATTTTAAAACTTTATTTTGTATGATACAGAAGATAGATAAGTAATTTTTATGACATTAATCTGACAAAGCATAAGCTATTGATAGAGCACCAGAAAATCAACAGATTGTCAAGAGATTTCAAGATATAGAGATAAATGACTTGGTAAATAGAGTCAAGGTAAGATGGATGCCTAAGCATGGGAGTATGGTGGCCTGTTGAAATGTGATATTAGATTGTAATAGTGAAAGGGTCTGAAGGGTCACTGAAATGTTTAGAGCAAAATACTTGGATTTCTTGTTGAAGAGTTCTAAAATTCTAGCAAATTCTTTCTTTCCCTTTCTTTATTATTTAATTGAATTGCATCTGAGCCTACAAACTAAAAATGCAATTTAATTCATTTTTAAGCATTTGCCAACCCGCTCACAGTAAATCTACTGAACGTGGCACGCCCAGGCATGTGCAGACCTCCCTGCTGTCCCATGCTGTGATTGGACACAGCACAAGTGTTTCAGCAGACTGCAGCCAATGATTTGGGCTGAAACCAGCTGATTGTTGCCAATTACAGCACAGTGTTGACAAACACATAGAACTCTGTGCGCAGACAGCGGTCTGTCTTTTTCTTCTTCCTGAAATCAACTCTGATTTCAGGGAGAAAAAGAAAAAAGATCTGTTCGTAAAAGCAGCACATATTACACACATTAACCCCTTCATTGCCCTTTGCTGTTAACCGCTTCCCAACCAGTGCCTTTAGTACAGTATACAGTATTATATCCGATCACTACATTAGTGTCACTAGTGACAGCATTGCTAGTCAGTTAGGGTCATTTCCACCCAGTGTCTTTTAGGCCGCGTACACACGATCGAACATGAGGAAACGTTATGTACGGTAACTTGAATTTGCGTACAGTCTTGCATATGATATACTTTGCTATCTATTTACTAAATGCTTGCAGCATAAGTATTGAAAATAATAAAAGTTGATTGAGAGAGTAAAATCCTCTTTTAGGTCAATGACAGGGCCACTTTAAGCTTGGGATGTAACCTGTTAGACCAGAGCATGTGTCAAGCCTACAGCTTTAGTTACAATACCAACCTGTAAATGAAGTACTGTATAGGTTTCCAGGAATAACTGCCTATCCCTACTCTTTTCCTAATCATATGGAACCTCTCCCTGCCACAAAAATTCTTCTTGACAGACAGGTGACCTGTCCCTACACTGCCCACACAAAATGTGTGCCAAACCTAGGAGCTAGGGTCTTAAATAGACTCTGTCTGACCAAAGATGGTTGCCAGAGTCACATGGGATGGCAGCTCCTCTAGTGACCCAGGAAACCATAGAGGAACCATGTTGACTTTCTCTCCAACTGAAATGCTACTGCAGTTGAGCGCCACCTGCCGTGGAGAAAGTAGACTGCACCTGCCTACATGCATGTTGAGTCCTGTGCAATTCACTGCAGGCTCCCTGCTATCTTTCACACAGAGACATACAGGGGAACTGCACGTCATGCAATTAGGTCATTTTACATGGAAACCAACAGTTGGAAACCTTTTTGCAGTTCAAGGGCTGACTTCCTCTGTTGCCTACTTTAACTTTTTAATATAGCACCTCGGTAAGCAACGGAAACCTTTAGATTACACTTTTCATCCATTCAAAGCAGTTAAACTTGGGACGTTTGGTTGCTCACTATGGGTTACTGCACTTTGCACATTGCTTATGGTCTTAATAAAAGGGTCTGTGTTTTAGAAGAGATACGATGTCTGGCTATGAAGCGGATTGCGATCCCAACATACTGAATCAGAATAGTTCACAGGCCATGCTGAAAAAAAATCCATAGACCTTCAAATTGTTTTGTGGAAGCTGGTTTATGTCTGCTGCACTGCATGAAGCTGGAATTCGTTTTTCTACTCGATATATATGCTATTTATGGTGTCAGAAGGTCATGAAAGATATTTCTATTTGACAGGTTTTAGCAAAGAACTTTTACTACAATTTTAGGCAACATTCTGAGTCTACGCATGCTAATAACGCCTACTCCTGTGCAATGTGCTAGACTACTGGATGAGCATCATTTCCAAGTCTTTTTAACCACTTGCTTACTGGGCACATAAACCCCTTTCGTGCCCAGGCGAAATTTCAGCTTCCGGCACTGCATCACTTTAACTGACAATTGCGCGGTCGTGCGACGTGGCATCCAAACAAAATTGGCGTCCTTTTTCCCCCCACAAATAGAGCTTTCTTTTGGTGGTATTTGATCGCCTGTGCGGTTTTTATTTTTTGCGTTATAAACAAAAAAAGAGCGACAATTTAAAAACATATATATATTTTTTACTTGTTGCTATAATAAATATTCCAATTATTTTTTTTAATTTTTTTTTTTTTCTCAGTTAAGGCCGATACGTATTCTTCTACGTATTTTTGTAAAAAAAAATCACAATAAGTGACTGCTTTGCGCAAAAGTTATAGCACCTACAAAATAGGGGACAGAATTATGATTTTTTTTTTTATTTATTTTTTTACTAGTAATGGCGGCGATCTGCGATTTTTATTGGGACTGCGATATTGCGGCGGACACATCGGACACTTTTGACACATTTTTGGCGCCATTCACATTTATACAGCGACCAGTGCTATAAATATGCACTAATTACTGTATAAATGTGACTGGCATTGAAGGGGTTAACACTAGGGGGTGAGGAAGGGGTTAAATGTATTGCCTGGGTGTGTTCTAACTGTGTGGTGGGAGGGGGGTGACTGGGGGAGGTGATCGATGCTGTCTCCCTATGTACAAGGGAAACAGCATCTGTTGCCTCTCCCTGACAGGACGTGGAGCTGTGTGTGTTTACACACACAGCTCCACGTCCCTGCTCTGTCACCGCCGATCGTGTGTACCTGACGGACATCGCGGCCGCCGGGTACACGCATCGAATCCTCGGTGATGCGTCGGGCCTGTTTTTCTCCGCCGCGCGCCACAGGGTGGCGGTGAATTACAAGTAAATCACGTCCAAAGACGTGACCCCGGCGCCTCAGGTCCGCACTGTTGACGTATTCTGTCAATGGCGCGGACCCGAAGTGGTTAATGGTATAGGGTTATGATTTTATTTCAAGAAGGGTTTGTTTAATTGTACATATGAAATAGAGATCAAAAACAAAATATAGAAAAATAATACCATTTATTTAAAAAAATGCTCTACAACATAAAATTGATTGCACATGAAAACTACATTTTGAAAACACATATTGACATAAGAACTTTTATAAGTGCTATTTGTACCTATCTTCACCGCATAATGTACACCCACTCTCATCTTTTTTAAACTACTGCCATAGTGCTGATCTATAAGGATATACACGCCTCCTGCATGTATCCTTACCTGTCTGTTATGAGACCTAAAAAACTGCAGATTCTGCGGATGGATCTGTTGTCCGGAGCTCGGTGGGTGGAGTTATAATGTCAGTAGACTCTCCGCCCACCTCTACACTCCCCTTGTCAACATTCATTTTTCCGTATGTATTTCTTACACTGAATTCTGCTATGATCACTAACATCCAGTCAAAATCCAGAAAAGTAACCACATGTATTTAGAAAAGGAGTGGGGAGGGAATTAAAAAATAATGCCTGTCTCCAGGCTAGTGCATAATATATGTAAATAACCTGTCAGCAAGGCGGCCGGAACGGACCAAGGTTTTTCTCTGTAAGTCTGTTTTATTTCACTGAACAATAAAAGAGGATTGCTCAGAGCTGGATTAACTCTGTGTGGCAAGACCGGGCACAGATGATAGGAAATCTTATACATTGTGACATCACAAATAAATACAGTTGGGTTTACATCCATTAAAGCTAAGCTCAAGACAGATTAAAAAGAAATGTGGATCAGTATTCCTTGGGCTAGGTTCACATTTGTGCATTGCAGAAACTCACATGAAGGGGTTGATTTACTAAAGGCAAATGGACTGTGCACTTTGCAAAGTGCAGTTACACTCTCCAAGTGCAGATGATCCAAAGCTTAGTAAATTAGGTAAAGCTTCATTTTGCAAAGAATATCCAATTATGTGCAAGGAAAAAAAAACAGCATTTGTTCTTGCACATGATTTGATGATGGAAGTCACCAGAGCTTCTGCTCATTTATTAGGCTCTGGAGCATTTGATCTTGCAGAGTGCAACTGTGTTTTGAAAAGTTCTATGTTTATTTGCATTTAGTAACTCCAAAATCTCACATGTTCCCACAAAACAATTGTGCATTCTTTTTGCGGGTAAATGGCGGTCCCATTAATTACTAATGGCACCCCAATGCACCTTGCTGACACATGTACCAAAATGCATGGTACTAACGCACCATGCATGCTAATACTAATGGTACTAATGCATCATGTGTTTTAGTGCGGTACAATTTTAACCACTCCAGCCCCAGAGGATTTGGCTGCCCAATGACCTGCCCATTTTTTGTGCTTCGCCACTGCGTCGCTTTAACTGTTTGGGTGCGACGTTGCACCCAAATTAAATTGATGTCCTTTTTTTTCCCCACAAATAGAGATTTCTTTTGGTGGTATTTGATCACCTCTGCGGTTTTTATTTTTTGCGCTATAAAAAAAAAAAGAGTGTTCATTTTAAAAAATATATAGTAAATATCCTATAGTAAATATCCCCAAAAATGTATACATTTTTCCTCAGTTTAGGCCGATATGTATTTTTCTTCATATTTTTGGTAAAAAAAATGCAAAAAGCGTATATTGAGTCGTTTGCACAAAAGTTCTAGCGTCTACACAATAGGGGTTTTTTTTTTTTTGCATTTTGATATTATTTGTTACTAGTTATGGGGGCGATTTTTATCGTGACTGCGGCATTATGGCGGACACATTGGACACTTTTGACGCTCTTTTGGGACCAATTCTTGTCAAAATTATACTATAAAGAATGGGCCACTGATAGCAGCCAATATTTGGTGATAAATGTGCAATATTGTGAATACGGTAGGTGTCTTATGTGCTCTGTGAACATAAATGCATCACAAATGCCAAAACCATCACAGCTATATAATACAAACGCATAAATCCTAAAGGTGTCCTGTGACAACAGCTCAGAACATGGATGTTCTGAGCACGCATGCACGCTGCTTCCGGGTAGAGCCAGCTGATAGGACTTGGAACGCACGCTGCATTCCCAGCTTGGCTATTAGTATACCCATGTTTGATCATAGCTTTTTACTATTCGTTTTTAATTTCTTTTATGTTTTGTTCTGGTTGATGTAGCTAGGTTTTTACCCGCAAGTTCTGTACATAGTTGTGGGTGTTAGTACAAATAAACAGCCCATTTTTTACTACACCATGGAAGCTTGTTTTTCTTCCCCTTGAGGATAATGGACACCCAGTGGCTGTTTCCTTCCGCACACCATTTCCAGTTTTGCTTCACAGCCAACGGGAGAAGTAGCGTAGCGCTCACCCCCGAAGGAGCCGCTGGTTTGATGATGGGATCGGCAGATTAAGTTGCGCTTCTTCTCTCTAGGGGTGCACCAGAAGTATTCAGTAACAAATGGAATGTCCAGACAGGCAAATAAAGATTTTTCTCTGTATTTTTAATTCCAGGCCAACATAGCCAAACATCAACTCAATAAAAGTGAGACAGGTTGATGAAGAAAGAAACTCTCAATGTCGGGCCTGGATTAGAGCACAGCATAACTCAGCTGCTAAGTATTCAGATTTGATTGCGTCACAATTCAGACACAGACAGGGAGGAAAACAGGTCTCCTTCGTTGACCTGGCTTTAGGCCTCTGCTACAGGCCGATGTAACTTGAATAATTTGCAGTTGTCTGAATAGAGCAAAGCCTCCCTGTCATGTTTTCTCAGTGTCCCATACCGAGCGACATCGGCGCACACCTGTGTATGGCCCAGGTTCCTAATTCTCTCTACGGCATCGGAGGCCCAGCCACTCACTGGGGTCCCTCCAGACTCGTCTCCGACTAAGACTCTGTAGGTCCTGGACACTTGGCCAGGAGGACCACGCCGGCGGGGGCCCATGGGCGCGCACACCCTAAAGGTGGATGCCGCACCCCTACTCCGGGACCCCCCGCAGGAGACGCAAAAAGAACCCCAACACATGACCTGACTCTCAGATATATCCCCTCCCAGCATTCCCAGCGAGAGAATTGGCTGCCAAGGAAGAATCCTTCCGCCAGAAATCCCTCTGGATCCCACTGCCGGCCAGGGACGGATTCACATCCCCGGAATGCAGTCCAAGCCAGTGGATCTTTCCGGAACGATACAGGTCACAAACCTAACAAATCGTGACCGGGAGCAAATCCCAATCCAACTAACTTCTTTTTTTCTTTTAGCGCAATACCCGTGCTAAAAGGCAAGGGGGCGCTACATATAATTACAGGAATATCAAGATTTCATTATGGATGGGACATTATACCCTGTCACGGATTCTAATATAATTATTTACCATCATCAATTAATATATTTTTTTAAGTTAACACTACAAACCTTTTTTCAATTTTTTTCAATTTTTTCCATTGAAATCTTATATTGATTATTTTTCTCCACTCATTTAAATAATATATATATTATTCCTATTGGCAATATGCGCATAGGTATGCACACATAATTAACAACATCCATGTTCTGAGCTGTTGTCACAGGACACCTTTAGAGTCAGTTCACACTGGGGCGACACAACTTCCAGCGCGACCTTTAGAGGCGACTCTGACACAACTTGAGCATGAACCACAGGGCGATCTGGGGCGATTTACAACACGACTTGAAGTCGTCTCCAGGTGAGGAAACTTTCCAGTGGCCAATAAAACAACAATCAGCTCTGGGAGAGGGAGGGGTTTGCCTGAGAAATGTATGTTATCTTGCTGAAAGGTCGCTTCAGTTAAAACAGTGATCAGACTTGGAAGCGACTTCCTTTGAAATCAATGGGTACAAGTCGCCTAGAAGTCGGATCGAAGTCGTACAGGAACCTTTTCTGAAGTCAGAGCGACTTGAGTAGTGTGTATTAACACCGCTCCCATTCACATTGTTTTTCTCTACAGCACGACTTGGGATGACTTGAGGCGACCTCAAGTCGGATCCCAAGTCGCCCCAGTGTGAACCAACTCTTAGGATTTATGCGTTTGTATTATATAGCTGTGATGGTTTTGGCATTTTTTTATGCATTTACTGTATGTTCACAGAGCACATAAGACACCTATGGTGTTCACAATATTGCACATTTATCACCACATATTGTCTGCTATCAGTGGCCCATTCTTTATAGTATAATTTAGATTTTTAATTTTGATTGCTATTGTGCTTATAATACATACATTATTTGAAGTCTTTATCACACATATATGTTATAGGAAGAGGAATTATCCCTTCCCTTCCCCTCTCTTCCCCCCTCATAGGCAGAAGTATAGACAGTGTCACTACCCCCACATATCTCTACATATTCATCCCAGAGTATCCCCCACGGGGGTATCTTTTTAGGGGGGCTGCAGTCTAGACGGTTTCTCCTAAGCGTGGGTATTGCAATACTTAATATCATTAGTGTACTGCTTCTTTTTTCACTGTCTAGTCACTGGGTGGGGGTGGAGAGGAGATCTGTAAGTATTACTGAGCAGCAGCAGGGAAAATGTAGGTCTACTCCCCAGTCAGACTGGCTGTGCTGTAGGGCTAGATCCATGTAACTCTGGCAGACAAAACGGCTCTCGTATTTGTATTTAATCTATACATTAGCTGTTTGCCTGGAGTTCAACTTTACGTCCTTACTTCAGTCATGCTTTTGTTTATGTTTCTGAGACCATTGGGAACATTTCCCTTTACTTCTTGTCCTTGAGATGCCTTCACAGGACACAGGAGAGGGGCTGGAGGGGAGTGAAGTTGTCACAGGAAGGCACAGATAGCAATAAAACCATTGCCGGAGGTTATCGCCCCTCCTCGCTCTATTGCAGCATATGGTCTTGTATTTTGCCCGTGCCACCATTTGTCATAGTGTCTAATCACTTCCTGTCCTGACAGGAAGTATGGGAAATAGACAACATTAACCTGAAAAAAGCCTTAAACCCTCCCTACTCTTATCAAAATAATCGAGATCGGGATTAAAGCGATAGTAAACCACGGTGATTACAAAAAAAAATCCAAACAAAGCAATGTCATTATGTGCTAGTATGTATTACCTTAGAATGAAGCCCTCCAGCACCACGATGTGTCCTCTGAGACAGCTGACGTCTTCCTCCATATTCATTCTGGGTTTGCAGTCTCCAGCTACATCAGTGGCTAGGGGTGCGATGCATGTGCGTGGGAGCTAATGTTTCCAACACAGGCTCTGAAAGTCCGGCACTGCAAGCCAGTGATGTCATCGGCTGCATGCACATATCTCCTAAACCGTGTTAAGTTTAGGAAATATTCACAGTACCTACAAGTAAGCCTTATTATAAGCTTGCCAGTAGGCACAAGTGGTAGTACAGAGTTTACTACCACTTTAAAGGTTAATTAACCACTTAAGGACCGCCTCCTGCACATTTACGTCATCAGAATGGCATGGCTGGGCACATGCACGTACAGGTACGTCCTGTGCTAGTGCCCAGCCGTGGGTCACGGGCGCGCACCCGCAGCGCGCTCCCATGACCCGGTCCAAAGCTCCGGGACCGCGGGACTCGCGGACCCAATCGCCGATGGAGTCCTGCGATCGGTCCCCGGAGCTGAAGAACGGCGAGAGCTGTGTGTAAACACGGCTTCCCCGTTCTTCACTGTGGCGGCGTCATCGATCGTGTGATCCCTTTTATAGGGATACACAATTGATGATGTCACACCTACAGCCACACCCCCCTACAGTTGTAAACACACATTAGGTCACACGTAACCCCTTCAGCGACCCCTTGTGGTTAACTCCCAAACTGCAAATGTCATTTTCACAATAAACAAGGCATTTTAAAAATATTGAATTTTTTTCAAAATTCTCACTCTATTTTTGTTTATAGCGCAAACAAAAAAAACCCTGCAGAGGTGATCAAATACCACCAAAAGAAAGCTCTATTTGTGGGAAAAAAGGACGCCAATTTTGTTTGGGAGTCACGTCGCACGACCGCGCAATTGTCGGTTAAAGTGACGCAGTGCCAAATCGCAAAACCTGGCCAGGTCCTTTAGCTGCCTAAAGGTCCAGGTCTTAAGTGGTTAAAGGTGTTGTAAAGGTAAAAAAAATCTTAAATAGCTTCCTTTACCTTAGTGAAGTCCTCCTTCACTTACCAGATCCTTTGATTTTGCATTTAAATGTCCTTTATTTCTTTTGAAAAATGCACACTTTCTGTTCTTCTGTCTGTAACTCCACACAGTAATGCAAGGCTTTCTCCCTGGTGTGGAGTGTCATGCTCGCCCTCTCCCTTTGACTACAGGAGAGTCAGGACGATCTCCAAGTTGCAGATAAAGAAAGGAGCTGTGTGTTAGTGGGCATCTTGACTCTCCTGCAGTCCAAGGGAGGGGGCGAGCATGACACTCCACACCAGAGTGAAAGCCTTGCATTATTGTGTGGAGTTCCAGACAGAAGAACAGGAAGTGAGGATTTCTCAGAAGAAATAAGGACATTTAAAAGCAAAATGGAAGGATGAGGTAAGTGAAGGAGGACTGCACTAAGGTAAAGGAAGCTATTTAGGAAAAAGAAAATTACCTTTACAACCCCTTTAAACTTTCAAATAAAGTTTACTTACCTATTTTTCCCAACCCCTTTCTCCTCCTCACTGGCATGAAATACACAAACAACATACCTTCTATTGCAAAGTCCAGTATGGGATGAGAAAGAAAGTTTACCGCTCAGAGGTCCCAGGGAACTGCAATGTGGAGTCCAAACGCCTGGGTGCAGGCACTGCAATAGTATGCAAAAATGTGTAGAGAAAAACCGGGACGGCCGCACTCCAAAAAAATGGTTCCTTTTAATAAAACTGGTCACAACATGAACATATCACAGCAAAAAATCAGGAGAAAAGCTGACACATTTCACACTATCATACAGTGCTTATTCATAGCTATGAATAAGCACTGTATGATAGTGTGAAACGCGTCAGTTTTTCTCCTGATTTTTTGCTGTGATATGTTCATGTTGTGACCAGTTTTACTAAAAGGAACCATTTTTTTTGGAGTGTGGCCGTCCCGGTTTTTCTCTATACATTTTTGCAACATACCTTCTATTAATGATATTAAAATCACATGCTGTTCAAAAGGAATCCTTGAAATATGTACAGGAATTCAGCTTAAATGCCCACAGCTTCAGTTTTCCTACAACTTATACTGTAGTTGTTTTTTTTTATCATAACTAGAGAAGAAGTTAGCTGTGTTGAAAAAAAAAAAGTATCTTCTTTTAAAAGAGAAGTAGCACCAAAGCTTTTTTGGTCTTACCTCTAGGGACCACAGGAGTTTAATTTGTTCTGCACTCCAGTGATACGTATTCAGCCATCAGCAGCCTAAAGGCCACCATCAGCTGATGCCACTCAGCCGTCCAGGCTCGGGAGAGATTCCAACTTTAATGGCAGGAACCACCCAGATGCCTTGATGAACAGCTGGTTCAGCCTTCCAGCACACCACTAAGAGCCTAAGTCTCTACAGCCTGTCACTTCAGTGAGAGCTGGAGAGGCAGAATAGAGAGCCAGTGACTAACAGTCACCATCGCTCTGCTCACTGAAACTCAGAACTGAGTGATCTGCGATCTTTGATCCCTCAGTTCTCGGGTAGAGGCAGTGGGGGGACAGACGCACCATTGTACTGATGCTGCACCCACCTAGGTATTGACTGTTTGTTTTTTTCTAATCCTGAACTACTCTTAATTTTTTTTTCTGCACACATATTGTAGAAACGTGCAATTGATGGGCACAGTGGTAACAATTGATGGGCACAGTGGTGACAATCGATGGGCACAGTGGCGACAACTGATGGGCACAGTGGTGACAACTGACGGGCACAGTGGCTGCATTTGATGGCATGGCACAGTGGCGACAATTGATGGCACAGTGGCGACAATTGATGGCATGGCACAGTGGCGACAATTGATGGGCACAGTGGTGACAACTGATGACAATGTGGCTGCATTTTATGGCATGGCACAGTGGCTGTGTTTGATGGCATGGCCCAGTGGCTGTGTTTGATGACACAGTGGTGACAATTGATGGCACAGTGGTGACAATTGATGGCACAGTGGTGACAATTGATGGCATGGCACAGTGGCTGCATTTGATGGCATGGCACAGTTGCTGTGTTAGATGGCACAGTGGCGACAATTGATGGCACAGTGGCGACAATTGATGGCACAGTGGTGACAATTGATGGCATGGCACAGTGGCGACAATTGATGGCATAGCACAGTGGCGACAATTGCTGGGCACAGTGGCTGCATTTGATGGCACAGTGACGACAATTGATGGGCACAGAGGTGACAATTGATGGGCACAGTGGCGACAATTGATGGGCACAGTGGCTGCATTTGATGGGCACAGTAGCTATGTTTGTGCGTTTGATGGGCACAGTGTTGGCAATTGATGGGCACAGTAGCTGCATTTGATGGGCACAGTGGCTACGTTTGTGCGTTTGATGGGCACAGTGTTGGCAATTGATGGGCACAGTAGCTGCGTTTGATGGGCACAGTGAGGCTGCAGTTGATGTTTTTTTTTTTTCTTTTGTTTGTGCCCCTCAAAAAATTGTGAGCACCAGCCGCCGCTGGTTAGCGCTATATAAATCCTGTATGATAATAATAATAATACCTAAAGGAGCAACCACCAGCACAAGGGACACTTTAATAGTAAGTACTGTTCCTGGTGCTGATTAAAAAATAAATGTTTGATTAAACTTAAGCTTTAGGGCCCAGATTCATAAAGCAATTATGCCTGTCTAACTGGTGTTAGACAGGAGTAATTTCAAATTTTGCGCGCCGTATCACTAGTTTGAATCCTCAAACCATGATACGGCGGCTTCGGGCTTCGATCCGAGAGGCTTACGTCTTCGTAAGCCTTCGGATCTACGCTGCGATATTTTTGCGGCCGCTGGGAGGAGTTTGCGTCGTTTTCATGCGTCGGGATATGCAAATGTGTTTTTACGGCGATCCACGAAGATACGAGCGGTCTTCGCAATCGCTTACGTCTGTTTTTTTTACGTACTGTTAGACCAGCTTTTTGCTGGTCTAACGGTGCGTAGCCCATGTTAAGTATGGCCGTCGTTCCCGCGTCAAATTTAATTTTTTTTTTTTGCGTAACTCGTTCGGGAATAGAAATGTCCGTAAACGACGCTACTCAAACAACGAATGACGTAACGACGTGATTTCGCGCAATACACGGTGGGAAATTTGCAAACGGAGCATGCGCAGTTCGCTCGCCGCGGGAACGCGCCTATTTTAAATCCTTCACGCCCCCTACTCGTCTAGATGGATTGCGACGGGAGAAATACACTACGCCGCCGTCGTTTACTGGACAAAATCTACCTGGATTCCACGTAGAGCCAGGTAAAAAACGGCGGCGTAGTGTATTTCTGATACGCTACGAGAATCCAATTCTCTCTGAATCTGGGCCTAGGAGTTTAAATTATTAAAGATTAATTTGCGATGCATACTCACAAGCCTTTTAGCACCAGTTTAAACAAGTTGATGATGATGTATATTGCATATAACTATTACTGCAAGAAAATTGCTATAAAAATGTGAAAGAGACTCCCTTACAAACTGGCCAGCTCAGTAAATTGTTTTATAAAAGAGCTGGATGCATTCCTAAGTACACAGGATATAATGGGATACTAATATTTATAGGTAATAACACCATAGAATAGCTGATTGCCTTTAGGGCTGGAGCAAAATAGAGCATGCTGTATGAGGGGGGTTCTTCTTCTGGATCAACTTTGGATAAAGGTTTCTGTATATGGAAGTTTTCTATTTATTTACTTTATCTGTTGGTTGAACACGATGAACTTATGTCTTTTGTTAACTTGACTAACTATGTAACTGTGTACTATATGACTATATTTCATGGCTTTTAGTGGCAATGTGCAGCAGTAGAGCATATCCAATCAGAGCAGTAAATCGTCTGATAGCAGATGATAACAACAATTGTGATTTTTTTAACTATAGTTTGTATCCAGCACACAAATACATTCACAGCAAGAAAATAACAAACTTCTAAAAATCTGCTTCACTAGCAATGTGCGCAATTCAATTCTGCAGTCTCATATGCATTAGCAACTTGGACTTTTACAGGGTTCAGAAAAAAATATTATATATATATATATATATATATATATATATATATATATATATATATATATATATATAACATTTTCTCTTAAAAGCAGGAAAAAATGCTCCCTACTGAGTGACCGACAGCATGCATGGCAAATTGACTTTATGATTGATGGAGACAGGGAGGCTTACTGCATGGCGAAAACCGACAGAGAATTATTTCTGTCAGTGACATGAAAGTCGGCTTTATAAATGTATGGATTTAATAGGCTGCTTATGTTAGTCTAAATCATTTTCTATATTCACTAAAGGAAAACATTTTTTTTTTAGCTAAATAGCTTCCTTTACCTTACTGCAATCCTGGTTTCATGTCCTCACTGCTCGTTTTTGCTTTGAAGTTGCTGTAATCCTTCTCTGATCTCCACACCTCCTGCTTGTCTGTTTCCTTATAAACAAAAACTCATGGGAGCTTCTCTCTATGGTCCCTGATCAAGGAGGTGTGATTACTGTGTGTCTAAAACCCCTCAGAACCAATCAGTTTAATTTTAAAAAACAAACACTGCCCTGTGTTTGTTTGTTTTTGTTCTGTGTGTCTCTGTACTTCACAGAAACATGAGACTAGAATAAAAACGAATTTGAAACTGCAGGCACATTATATAATTGATTTTTATCTTTTTAATCATTTTTAAAAGGAATCAGTTAACTATTATGTCTCTATAGCGTGTAAACAGTAATTTCAGCAAAAAAAAAAAAAAAAAAAAAAATCCTTTACAACTTCTTTTAAGTGAACATAGAAATGATTTATTATGGTACCAGCCAATCAAAACATATATCTTGTATAGAAGATTCTTTATTATTATATGTATTATTCACTTAAAACCTTATAATATTAAAAGATGCCTACAGTACATTCCTCATACTGTAAGTAAATAGCATAACCTATATCGAATAATATAATCCACTGAATGTAGTTGATAACGAGCAAATAAAAAGTGGTTTCTACGAGGCATTTCACGATCAGCTTCTTCTAAAAGAGATATTAGTCGATAAAGAAGTTATATGGTCACTAAGAGGGCAAATCCTTTTGGGGCTGAAGTGATTAACAACTTCAGCCCTGGAAGAATTTACTCCCTTTCTGACCAGAGCACTTTTTGCGATTCGGCACTGCGTCGCTTTAACTGATAATTGCTCGGTCGTGCGGCATGGTACAGAAAACAAATTGGATGTCCTTTTTTCCCACAGAGATTTTTTTGGATGGTATTTGATTACCTCTGCGGTTTTTATTTTTTGCGCTATAAACAAAGAGCGACAATTTTGAACATAAAACATTATTTTTTACATTTTGCTATAATAAATATACCCCAAAAATATATAAAAAAAATAAAAAATTTCTTTCTCAGTTTAGGCCGATATGTACTGTATTGTTCTACATATTTTTGGTAAAAAAAATCACAAGCCCACTGGCACTGCTGATTCCTAAAGGATCCTGTATGTCTTCTCCACCTTCGCATTCACTACTGGGTAGCAAGTCACCCCGCACGGTATAGCCCAAAGGGAAAGGAAAGGATGCCAACATAGAGTAGTATTGCAATATAAAAATGACAATTTATTAAAATAATATTGCACTCACATTTGATGAATAAAATATAATCGTGTAGACGGCCGGCTCTCAAATAATCCGCCGTGCGGCGTGCTGACGTCACCATTGTTACCTAACGACCATCCGGAAGGACGGGCGGATTATTTGAGAGCCGGCCGGCTACACGATTATACTTTATACGCGATTTTTATTCATCAAATGTGAGTGCAATATTATTTGAATAAATTGTAATTTTTATATTGCAATACTACTCTATGTTGGCATCCTTTCCTTTCCTTTTGGGCTATACCGTGCGAGGTGACTTGCTTGAGACCCAGTAGTGAATGCAAGGGTGGAGAGGACCTACAGGATCCTTTAGGAACCAGCAGTGCCAGTGGGCTTAATGCGTATATGATCTCAACTACAGAGATCCATAGAAGTCGGTAAGCAGATTAGATATAAGAGGTGGAGGCTTCCTTCTATCCTGCTATCAGACACGATCTCCTGGGATATTCCGGTCACCTGTTTGATTGAATTAACTTTCACGTGGGATATCATCACCATATGAACTTTTGGATATTCTCTGGTTCATATATATGTCAATACTAAGTGGACTTGCGTTCATTTTTCATAATGAGCATTGTTTTGTCATCACATACGTTTTTTATATAGACTTGATTCGTTTTTTTTTATGTTAATCACTATATACATTCACATTGATTAGTAGTTGTTTAACCATCAATTACTACACGCAGTGCAGCTTACTATGTATTTAAATTAATTCTCAAATTGTGCAGCACAACTTAATTTCTATATTCTAGGTACATTGCTTTGCCCAGCCAAGCCATTCTGCCGACATATATATGTTTGTGAAGCGATCGGCAAGTGGTTAAAGTCCAATAATGTCAAAATATATAGTTACATAGTTACATAGTTAGTCAGGTTGAAAAAAGACACAAGTCCATCTAGTTCAACCATAAAAAAAATAAACAAACAAAATAAAAAACACAGTACATCCCATACACCCAACTCCATACCCATAGTTGATCCAGAGGAAGGCAAAAAAAACAGCAGAGCATGATTCAATTTGCTACAGGAGGGGAGAAATTCCTTCCTGATCCCCCGAGAGGCAATCAGATTTACCCCGGATCAACTTTACCTACACATTTTAGTACTCAGTTATATCATGCGCATTTAGGAAAGAATCCAGGCCTTTCTTACTACTTATCTGGCCAGAACCACCTCCGGAGGGAGTCTGTTCCACATTTTCACAGCTCTTACTGTGAAGAAACCTTTCCGTATTTGAAGGTGAAATCTCTTTCTCCAGACGTAAAGAGTGCCCCCTTGTCCTCAGTGTTGACCTTAAAGTGAATAACTCAACACCAAGTTCACTATATGGACCTCTTATATATTTGTACATGTTGATCATATCTCCCCTTATTCTCCTCTACTCAAGAGTGAATAAATTTAGTTCTTCTAATCTTACCTCATAGCTGAGCTCCTCCATGCCTCTTATCAGTTTAGTTGCCCTTCTCTGCACTTTCTTCAGTTCCCTGATATCCTTCTTGAGAACTGGTGCCCAAAACTGGAATGCATATTCCAGATGAGGTCTTACTAATGATTTGTACAGGGGCTGATATCTCTATCTCTGGAGTCCATACCTCTCTGAATACAAGAAAGGACTTTGCTCGCTTTGGAAACCAAAGCTTGGCATTGCATGCCATTATTGAGCTTATGATCAACTAAAACCCCCAGATCCTTCTCTACTACAGATCCCCCCAGTTGGACTCCCCCTAGTATGTATGATGCATTCGTAATCTTAGCCCCCAAGTGCATAACTTTACATTTATCAACATTAAACCTCATCTGCCACATAGTCGCCCAACTTATTTCATTTTAGTGCAAGGAATGGTTAGAAAATCAGATTATTATTTTTTTTTTCAATACTTTCTGTGTCCCTGCTGAAGAGATTTTTCTTTCATCTTCAAAACATGAAGTGATAAAAAAAGTCTTTCCAACAAGAACATAAACAAAAAAAATGGTTTAGAACATATGACAGTCGTTTTATTGATAGCCCTGCCTACTTACCAATGGCGTCTTCCCCCATTTTGTGTCTGGGTGTTAGAAGGACAAAAAGTAAGGGAAAATCTCCTCCATGGGTGTCACAAGGAGAAAAAAAAATGTTAATGCTTCCCTAATCAATCCAAAACTTAAAAAAAGATTTGGCGAGTGTAAAGCTTTTACAGCTCGCAGCTTTTTAAATAAAAATACATGAAAACATTTATTCAGCTCATTGTGTTATCACAGAAGAAGTGTTTTAGGCTTCTTATGCACAATGTGCAGCAAGTGCAACTGCTTGTGTTTAGGGGGTGGGAGTGGTGTTTGTGTTGGCTACATCACACCCATCTATAAATGAGTATGACACATTATTGTTGTTTATCATAATCACAGCCTGTTGTACACACTGTTAAGGGTGTTAATTAAATGTATCATACATGTGAAAACTTACAATGTAAAGCCTTTATTTCCCAGGTATATTTTAAACCTGAGCTCTGGTGATTTAAATGTCTTTATTTATAACCACAAAGGATAAAAAAACTTTTGTCTGCACATCAGTGGCATACCCATGGTTGTACAGTACATGTAGCCTGTGCAGGGAGCAGAGACTGTGGGATGGACCTAGCAGGCTCCACCCACTACAGGCTGCCTGCAGAAAACTACAAGAAGGGGCAGAGACAAGGCCAGTAACCCTGCACAAGAATACAGAGCAGCAATGACTCGTCTTGATTACAGGAAGCTCATGCAAGGTGTTCCCTGAGTGGATGAGGTGCAAAGACAGGGTGGTGATGTCACAATCTCCACTGTGTCCAATCAGAGAACACTTCACGTTCATTGAGAAAATATAGGGCATTCTGTAAATTTCACCCATCCACCTGTGTCCACTATGCAACTAAGCAGCTGCCCATCAGGGATCTAGAAAACAGTGATCCCTGTAGGAGCATTACCTCCTATAGTAATTCTACATTTCCATAGGAATCCCCCTGGTATGACATATACTGTACATACTTGAAGCTGGACCAATGTCATTATACAAAAAAAAACATGCTTGGGAATTAGGGATGTGTAATTAACAGTTAGCATTATAATTTGTTGGTGGTGCTGGGCTACATTGGCATGCCTGCCATTCTATGATTTTATTGGGTTTGCCAAAAAAACTGGCTATGCCTATGGTGTGGGAATCACAAGAGTGGCAAAACAAATTCTTTGGCAGGCAAAAAAAAAAAATGATCCTGTACTTAAGTAAGATGTGTTTATAGCTGTTCGACTGGATTTCTGCTTTGAAGTATACAGGTGAAACTTGAAAAATTTGAATATTGTGCAAAAGTTCATTTATTTCACAAATGCAACTTAAAAGGTGAAACTAATATATGAGACTCATTACATGCAAAGCAGTGTTCAAGCCGTGATTTGTCATAATTGTGATGATTAAGGCTTACAGCTCATGAAAACCCCAAATCCACAATCTCAGAATATTAGAACATGCAATCGATAAAACAAGGATTGTATATAGCATATTATAAGCATGCATATGTACTCAGTACTTGGTTTGGATTTCTTTTGCAGCAATTAATGCCTCAATGTGGTGTGGCATGGAAGCCATCAGCCTGTGTCACTGCTGAGGTGTTACGGAAGACCAGGATGCTTCAATAGCGGCCTTCAGCTCTTCTGCATTGTTCGGTCTCATGTCTATCATCTTTCTCTTGGCAATGCCCCATAGATTCTCTATGGGATTCAGGTCAGGCGCGTTTGCTGGCCAATCAAGCATAGTAATCCCACGGCAGGGACGGAATGACCATTGGGACTCTTGGGCACTGCACGTGGGCCCAATGCCACTAGGGGGCCCCATCAGGGTTGCCAGGCTCAATAAAACCAGGGACAGTATTTAAAAATCTGTGTTTTTTTTACATCTGTCCCTGATATGTCCAAAACCGACATGCTTTTGATGTTAAAATCTTGAGATTTTAGCTGCCCTGCCTATGCAATGCCTTCTGGCGTGGTGGCCATCTGTAAGCCCAGGGGCCCCATGAGTTGTCAGTCCACCCCTGTCCCACGGTCATTGGACCAGGTTTTGGTGCTTTTGGCAGTGTGAGGGAGGTGCCAATTCCTGCTGGAAAATGAAGTCAGCATCCCAATAGAGCTTGTCTCTGGAAGGAAGCATAAAGTGCTCCAAAATCTCCTGGTAGACGGCTGCCTTGACCCTGGAATTAATGAAGCACAGTGGACCAACACCAGCAGATAACATGGCTCCCCAAATCAACACAGACTGTGGAAATTTCATACTGGACTTCAAGCATCTTGCAGTGTGTGCCTCTCCATTCTTCCTCCATACTTTGACTCCTTGTTTTCCAAATGAGATGCAAAATGTGCCTTTATCAGAAAAGAGGACTTTGGACCACCGAGCAACAGGCCAGGTCTGTTTTTCTTTAGCCCAGGTAAGATGCTTCTGAGGTTGTTTGTTGTTCAGGAGTGGCTTGACAAGAGGAACATGACATTTGAAGCCCATGTCCAGGATCTAAAATTGTGAAATCCTTCGCGCTAAAACAATCAATATGACAATAATAATGTTCAGATTGCAGCAAAAACTAGTAGTGTTTACCATACACAAGTGAAGCATAAATATAGAAGTGAATTTGCGCAAAAAAACACATCAATCAATAAAACATATGTGACAAATATGTAATAAATGAGTGAAAAGTAGATAGATAAATAAAAATAGAAATAAAAGTCCATATGTGTAAACAAAGTCCATATAGTGCAAACGTGCAGTGCACAAAAGTTGCTCTCAGTGAAGCTGTAAAGCTGACAATAAAGTGCTAGTGCTCCTCCGTGCATTCAGCCTCTCAGGCCTCTCACCTTGGTGGCATATATAAATGCCGTGATAATGGGTCAAACTAGCCCGTGCCACTCCAAACACACAGCCTCACAGGCCTCTCACCTCTCAATAGATCAATAAAAAGCCTCCAAACAAATCCTCTGGGTAAATTCAATGATAGTGGACGACACCAGGAGCTATTCAGTCATCTCTATGTCTTGTGGTACCCCTTCGCTATATTACTCGGGGAAACATAAGGAAAGAAAGGCCTCCAATGGTGTAGTATGTCACAACGTATATATTTATTAAAACAAAGTAATCTCCTTACATCAATAAAGAATAAAAGCAGGCATCAAATAAACAAGGCGGCATCTGCCATATATCTCACGTCACTTCCAGGTGTACGTCTGAATCCCTACGCGTTACGGCTCTCTTGCCTTCATCTGGGGACGCGTAGGGATTCAGACGTACACCTGGAAGTGACGTGAGATATATGGCAGATGCCGCCTTGTTTATTTGATGCCTGCTTTTATTCTTTATTGATGTAAGGAGATTACTTTGTTTTTTTATATATGCCACCAAGGTGAGAGGCCTGAGAGGCTGAATGCACGGAGGAGCACTAGCACTTTATTGTCAGCTTTACAGCTTCACTGAGAGCAACTTTTGTGCACTGCACGTTTGCACTATATGGACTTTGTTTACACATATGGACTTTTATTTCTATTTTTATTTATCTATCTACTTTTCACTCATTTATTACATATTTGTCACATATGTTTTATTGATTGATGTGTTTTTTTGCGCAAATTCACTTCTATATTTATTTATATCCATGTCCAGGATCTGTCTGTGTTTGGTGGCTCTTGATGCACTGACTCCAGCCTCAGTCCACTCCTTGTGAAAGTCCCCAACACTTTTGATTGGCCTTTGAATGGCCTTCTCCAGGCTGCGGTCATCCCTGCTGCTTGTGCACCTTTTTCTTCCACACCATAACTTTCTATTAATGTGCTTTGATACAGCACTTTGTGAACATCCAACTTCTTTTGCAATAACCTTTTGAGGCTGCCCCTCCTTATGGAGGGTGTCAATGATGCACAACTGTCAGGTCAGCAGTCTTTCCCATGATTGTGATTTCTACTGAACCAGACTGAGAGACCATTTAAAGGCTCAGGAACCCTTTACAGGTGTTATTGCTTAATTAGCTGATAAGAGTGGGACACTTTGAGCCTAGAATATTGCACCTTTTCACAATATTCTAATTTCTGAGATTGTGGATTTGGGGTTTTCATGAGCTGTAAGCCATTATCATCACAATTATGACAAATCACGGCTTGAACTATCTTGCTTTGCATGTAACAAGTCTCATATATTGTTTCAACTTTTAATTTGCATTAGTGAAATAAATGAACTTTTTCACAATATTTTTTCAAGTTTCACCTCTAGAAAGGAAAAGTGGTCTCTTAGCTTCTAACTTCACTAAAATCAGACCTAGTTTTCTTAGTGCCAGCTTAAGCATAAATACTTCAAAATTCATGTTATTAATTATTATGAGTATATAACATTTTGTACAAGTAGTAACATATATTAACTTTTTTACTTGCCCGTTACCAGATTACATCCAGCCTGTGTGTTTACCAGAGAACCCGCAAATTTTTCCATCTGGACTGAATTGTTCCATTGCTGGGTGGGGACGAACCCAAAGTCAAGGTACGTTAAATATAGTATTACTGCTGCATTATTCCAGAGCAATACTTAACTTTACCTAAAAGGGTAGGCAGCTGGTTCTAGAAGCTCCTATGCAATTCTACTGTCTGAAAAATTCAAATTCTTTCCTCCTCAGTTCTGATTCTTTTTGAATCTCTACCTATTTTTTTGTGAGTTTTAAAGAAGAACTTCATTTTAACTCAATGTGGAAGCTGTTGATATTGCTGACACTGGCTGTAATTAATTAACACTACCTTCCAGACACTTTTCAAACTGATCACACCGAATCAATTAGTAGCTGAAACGTGTTAAAGTGGTCTTCAAAGACTGCTAATGCTTTGTTATTGCTGATAATGATACAAAAGTAGTTTTTTCCTGGAATTTGCCCTTTTTCTTAGAAAACTTTGGTAATGCATAGTGGACGTGGCCACTACAAAAGATTGGCAGCTGGTTAGCTCCTAACAAATATGTAAGCCATTACTCCTAAGGTGTGTGCCTGTACCTATCCACGCCATTACATCAGGTTATACTGATTTCTGAAGTGTGTGTCTAAACCAGTCTATCCGAATCCATCAGTTTACACTGAGTTATGTATCTATACCCATCCACTCCATTACATCAGTTTATATTTACCCCTGAGGTATGTATCTGTATCCTTCTATTCCAAGGGTCTCCAAACTACGGCCCTCCAGCTGTTTCGGAACTACATTTCCCATGAGGCATTGTACAATTCTGACATTCACAGACATGACTAAGCATGATGGGAATTGTAGTTCCTGAACAACTGGAGGGCCATAGTTTGGAGATCCCTGTTCTATTCCATTTCATCAGTCTATACTGACTCCAGATGTATGTGTCTATAACTGGCTATCTACTCCATTATATTGGTATACTGTATATCCATAATAAAGGAAAGGGATGGTCGGCACTCAGGATAACATTCAAAATAGTATTTCCGTATTAAATGCATGTACAAAGCTTTAAAACATCCTACGTGTTTAGGACATGAGCCCTTAGTCTGTATATCCTTACCAATCTGTCCCATTACACCAGTTTATGACCTGTGCACTGGACTGCACTTGGCATTCTTGCCCAATGCACTACCAATGAATAGACTGCCAATTATGAACTTTTGCCTTCCCAAAGGGTTCTGATAGACGTTAAGGACTTTCAAACTTAATAAGGTATCACTACCTCATAATTGTTCAAATCTTTAACTTGTTTAGTTACGAACTTTGATGTGATTCAATATCCCTGGTCACTAAAGGGGTGCATGTATGGTGTATTCAAAGAACAGGGCTTACCAAGGGGAACAGAAAGGATAGAGACAATACAAAGCACTTATGAGCAGAGAAGCCATCCTAAGGTTGCTATATTGTCATTGCTAATTGCTAATGACTACCGTACTTGTGTCATGTGCTTAAACAGCCAACAAGTCAGAAAGTTGGAGACATGGCAAGTGTGATGGAGACTTTAGTAGGTAGTGAAGGGGTTTGATGCTTGACTTCTTCGCTAGTGATCAGTTTCCCACACACTGGATCCAACCTCAAAGCAGGTACCCTAGGGATCTATTCTGGAAGTCACAAAGGTAAATGAAATAAGGCCTTTGGGAGTAAAACAAGCATGGATTTAAGAAAAAGTGAGCTTCTTGTATCCAATAGAAAAATGCAGATCAATGTCACTTGGAGTGAGATGATAAGACTACTGAGTTGATTCAGACTGGTGGAAGTTCAGCAGTACTGTCTCAGAAATGTTATACAAGAGTAAGTAAGAGGAATGTTCTGAAGTGTAAAGGAGGAACTGTGTCCATAGAAAATTATGGGAAGTGTTGCAAGAGGTGGGCGCAGATTACAAAGGGTTAACCGTGTTCTCACATGGAAATTTTGCTTTTGATTTAGTGCACTGCCTTAAAGAGGAGGTCCAGCCTGGGTAAAAATAAAAGTCAGCAGCTACAGATACTGTAGCTACTGACTTTTAATATTGGGGTACTTACCTGTCCAAGGACCCTGTGATGTTGGCACCCCAGCCGATCTTTGGATTGAATCCTGGGTGCTTCCGCCGCCATTCCTGGTAAGGGAATCAGGCATGAATGAATGAATGAATGAATGAATGAATGAAAACTTATATAGCGCAGCACATGCGAAGTAAATCGCCTCTGGGCGCTTGTTGTTCCTGTCTCCTTTGAGATCAAAAGAGATGAGTCTTAATTCTCCTGAAGACTAAGTAGTTCTCCTCCAGCCGAATGCTGGCTGGTAAGGCGTTCCATAGTCTGGGACCTTGGACAGCGAATCTCCTGTCTCCTTTGGACTTGTATCTGGCTTTCGGTATCTGAAGCCGATTTGGTTTGGTGGATCGTAGAATACGATTGGGATTGTGAACTTTAAATTTTTCGCATAGATAATGGGGAGCATTCCCATGGATACATCTATGCGTTAGACAGAGAGCTTTAAAGGTGATTCTGTCTTTAACTGGTAGCCAGTGAAGGGATCTCAGTGAAGGTGAGATTGATTCCCAGGGTTTTTTCCCAGTCACAAGTCTGGCGCCTGTATTTTGAACGACTTGAAGACGAGCGATTTGGTACTTGGGGAGTCCGAGGTAAAGGGCATTTGCATCGTCCAGTCTGGAGTTTACAATCGCTCCCACCACGACCGCTATGTCTTTCTTGGGAATAAAAGGAGTGAGTCTGCGTAGTAGGCGCAGCAGATGGTGAGATCCGCTGACTACTGACCCTATTTGTGCGTTCATTGTCATGTCGGAGTCAAAGATGACCCCAAGACTTTTGACTTTGGCGCTAGGGGTGATGATTTTGCCCAGAATGGGCGGGGGGATCCAGGTTGTTGCCGATTGATTCCTACGCTTGGCGTGAAACAGAAATAGTTCTGTTTTCGCTCTGTTGAGTTTGAGATAACTCTTTGTCATCCAGTCCTCTATCAAAGAGAGACAAGTCTCTAGATTGAGGTGGTGATCCTTTTTATTGCAAATGCGGAAGTACAGTTGCGTGTCGTCTGCATATGAATGATAGAGCAGTTTTTGGCTGCTGATGATTTCGAAAAGAGGACGCACATAGATGTTGAATAACATCGGCGACAGGGGAGATCCTTGAGGGACCCCGCACGATAATGTGCGTTTTTCAGAAGTGAAGGGTCCTAGCTTCACTATTTGCGATCGGTTTTCCAAAAAAGAGGAGAACCAGGATAGATCGCTTTCTGCGACTTTGGCTATTTTGGCCAGCCGAGTCAATAACAGCTTGTGATCTACTGTATCAAAGGCTGCGCTTAGGTCCAGCAGAACCAGAAGAGAAGATTCTCCTTCGTCTGCGACCTCGTGAACGTCGTCACATATCTTAAGCAATGCTGTTTCCGTCCCGTGTCCGGGACGGAATCCTGATTGAAATGGGTCGAGTAAGTTGTGGGTATCTAGATGCTGTTGCAGCTGCTGTACCACTGCTCTCTCCATTACCTTGGAGAGAACATTTAGGTCTGTTATGGGGCGCCAATTGAGTGGATCCTTAGGATCCAGGGTGGCTTTCTTCAAGATGGGTTGAATAAAGCCCTCTGTCAGCTAGGAGGGCATTATGCCCTCCCTGAAGGATTGGTTGATAAGCTGCGTGACAGGAGGTGCCAGGATGTCGGCGCATTCTTTCAGCAGTTTGGTGGGGATAATATCATTTGGCGCAGTGCTGTTGCGCAGAGCGCCAATGATATTTTTTGTGGTCTGAATGGAGATGGGTTCCAGCGTGAACTCACCTAACTGTGGTAAATTACTGCCGGTGCTGTGTAAATAACTACGGGGGGGGCTAGGAGAGAAATTGTTTTGCTGAATGCTTTGCCGGATTGCCTCACTTTTGTTAATGAAGCAATCCGATAACTCATCGCAAAATTCTTGTGTATCCAAGTTGGGGGCTTCAAGACATCCTGGATTCATGGTCTGAGTGACCAGCTTGAAGAGTTTGCGGGGGCGGTTTAGGGCACCGTTGATAGCCTCAGAAAAATAGTTTTTCTTGGCTTCGAAGATTTGCTTGTAGTATTTTCTGGTTATTGCCTTGTAGATCGAGAGGTTCTCATCTGAAGAGCTTCTTTTCCAGGCTGCTTCTGCCCTTCTGCGCTCTTGCTTCAGTAACGCCAGCTGGTTGTTGAACCAGCTGGAGTTATTTTTCCTGATCTGGGTCTTTCGTTTCGGCGCTATCAAGTCAGCTGACTGCAATAGTGCTGTGTTTATGGCCTCCAGTGTTTCTTCCGCTGTTTGGTGCGGCTGAATTGTGTTTATTTTTTCCCCTAACGTGGTTTTGAAGAGTTCCGAGTGGAGCTTCTTCTGACATCTGGTCCAGTGTGTTGTCACTGGATTTGATGTTTTTTGTTAAGGGGGGGAATTCGGAAATAATGAATTTAATTGCATGGTGATCTGTCCATGGCAATGGTTCATTTTCCAAGATTTTTATTTCCAGATATTGTCTGAAAATAAGATCGAGCGTGTGACCTGAAGCATGTGTGGGCCCACATACTAGTTGCTGAAGCCCTAATCCTTACAGGTGGTCGATGCAGGCGTCGGCAATGGGGTCTTGCGGGGAGTTGGCCCAGAGGTTGAAGTCCCAGAGCAGCAAAAGGTGTTTGCTGTTCAGGGTATAGGTGGAGACAAAGTCCGTCAAAGATGGGAGCAGCTGCGATTTTGGGCCGGGTGGCCTATAGCAGAGTAGAATCCGGACGGTCTCCTGGCCGAGTAAGGGTTTCCATGAATGGAAGAGGGTTTTGAAGGCTTGGTTTTGTGATCGCAAGACGCGTCTTATGGATCACCGACAGTCCTCCTCCTCTTTGCCCTATTCTGTTTTCCGTTATAATACGGTAGTTTTCTGGCACCAATTCTCCTAGAATGGTGTTACAGTCGGCTGTGAGCCAGCTCTCTGTAATAAAGAGGCAGTCTAAATCATGTTGCAATAAGAAATCATGGATTTCTAATCGGTGTTTTACTGCCGATCTAGTGTTGATCAAAGCACATAATATGTGCTTAGGCTGGGGTAAATGGCTGCGATTTCTAGTAGTCGATCGTCGATCGATCCTAAAAAGTCTCAGATTTCTTAGGGCTTTTTTGGTGGCGGCCGGCAGAATTGCGGCAAATCGACCCAGATCGCAAATGTTCTCCGCCGAGTATTGCCGATTAACCATGGCCGCCGTGGAACCAAGGGGCGGGGGGGGGGTGGATTCACAAGGATAACTGAATCCTCTGATCCTAGCTTGGTCCAGAGTGAAGCCTTTCAGATTTACTGCTGGTTCCCTACTGTACATGCGTGCAGTAGGGAACCGCAGTCCCGGCGGGGGACGGAGAAGGGGGGCCGACCTTCCCGAAGATCACGGAAGTAGGGAGAAAACGGGTCCCTGTTCCCCCCTTGAAAGGGACCAAATGTGACACCATGGGGGGGGGGATGGGTGGAACTCCGCTTAAACTCTGATTTCATGTAACTGCAGCCTCAGGCGGCCCCTGGGGAACTAGTGAGAGCTCGCTCCTGGTTCCCCAACTGGGTGCATTAAGCCCCACTGACACACCTCCTGTCAATATGCGTTCACTCCAGCGCTGGCTGCACATAATTACACTGGACAAGCTTCCTGGTAGGGACAACAGTAGATTTAGCTTGTTAACTTTACCAGGGGCGCATGTAAGAAAGTGAGGCCCTGTACACACGATCAGTCCAAACTGATAAAAACGGACTGAAGTTCAGTTTCATCGGTTCACAGACTGATGGTCTGATGGTCTGATGTGCGTACACACCATAAGTTCAAAAACTGATCGTGTCAGAACACGGTGACGTAAAACACAACGACGTGAAGAAAAAATGAAGTTCAATGCTTCCAAGCATGCGTCGACTTGATTCTGAGCATGCGCGGGTTTTGAACCGATGCTTTTGCGTACTGACCATCGGTTTTGACCGATCGGTAGGCGTCCATCTGTGCGATTTTAAAGCAAGTTCTAAATTTTTGGACTGAAGGACAACAGACTGATGGGGCGTACACACGGTTGGTTTGGACCGATGAAACTGAACTTCAGTCCGTTTTCATCAGTTTGGACTGATCGTGTGTACGGCCTGACAATGCAATTGTATATTTGGGAAGCAGTTTTCATCCCATAAGAGGACGTACCAGAACAAGGACATTCATGGCAGGATCACAGGTTATTATTTTAACAAAAGCTTAAGATTTAAACACAACCATGTTAAAGGGGTGGTTCCCCTAAAAAGAAACTTTTAACATTGCCTGTGTCTTCTTAATAACATTTAGAATCGGCTGGTAGTTTAAAAAAAAAACACCCGTACATACCATTTTCGGCATGTACTCTCACCGCCGCTTCCGGGTCTGGCAGCCGGGGACAGGCATCTGATCGACGCATACAGCGCGTCACGAGATGCCGAAAGAAGCCGAACGTTGGTGCGGCTCTATACGGCGCATGCGCACGAACGTTCGGCTTCTTTCGGCATCTCGTGACGCGCTGTATGCGTCGATCGGATGCCTGTCAATGAAGTAGGCACGCCCATCCCCGGCCGCCAGACCCGGAAGCGGCGGTGAGAGTACATGCCGAAAATGGTATGTACGGGTGGTTTTTTTTTAAACTACCAGCCGATTCTAAATGTTATTAAGAAGACACAGGCAATGTTAAAAGTTTATTTTTAGGGGAACCTCCCCTTTAAAGACTGAGATTTTAGGTCCTGCATTAGGATCCAATTTACCAGATCTTTGTACGCACCTTAGATTTGCTTGTGTTTAATGAAGTCTCGTCAAGTCATCTCTTTTCCAAACATTTCCAACATTTAGGCTACTTTCACACTGAGGCGCTGGGTGCGCTGGGAGTAAAGTGCCGCTATTTTTGGCAGCATTTTATCATTGTGTTTGCCGTGATTTTCGTCTGCTAGAGGCCGAAAAGGGTTAAAAACACCCACAAAAATTTCACTTTGCGTCTTTTTGCGGGCGGGTTGGAGACGCGACCCCATTGTTTCAGTGGGCAGGTGCACTATATTTTTACCACTCCTACCGCGCCTCAAAGATGCAGCTGGCAGGACTTTTTTTTAGCATCCCGCCAGCACAATGCCCTTAGGCTTTCACACTTGATAGAAAAGAGCGGCTCTTTCAGGGCGCATTGCAGGCGTTATTTTTAACGCAATAACGCCTGCAAAGCGCCTCAGTGTGAAAGCAGCCTATGTTTTTCTAACTAGTCAGTGCATATGGGATGCCACACACCATTTGATTTAATTGATTTGCCCACCTTGGAACCTTCTCCAAAATTATTTAATCATTATTATACATAAGCTTTACAAATATAAGAATTTACTATTTACTTTTATGGAGGGTTGTGGAAAATGTTTTTATCTGTATTTTTTTCTGTGAATAAACATCTATGAACATTTTATGAATTTCTGACATCCTAAATGTATTTATTTTCCCCGCCACTGACATTATTTTGAAGTGATGTTGTAGAGATTCAGCAGAAGTGAGGAGGGTTCCTCTGCAATGCAGCAGATACACAGCCATTGTCCTAATTCTATTCCTGACATTAAAGGCTGCAAACACTGCGAGTCAACAAACAAAAACAAAAAAATGAAAGTTAAAAAAAAATACTCCTACTAACAATCTCATCAACATGGCAATCGAGTTTATTATGCTGTATTTCTAAATCAAAATTTATGTGAAGAAATCATTTTAATAACCCAATAAACTGGCACTGTTTATTACATCCATGATAATAAAATGCTAGTAATTACTGACCTGCTTTGCAATCAGGCCACCAATTTAAAAGCACAACCGCTGGGAAATGCTGATTCAATGGATATGTTGTGTAAAAACGGACAGCTTGAAATTAAATGATCTGCATTGCCAGCAGTGATACATGTGACTGGGCCGTCCACCTTCCTGTTTATGGCTTAGAAATTCAATGTTTAAAGGACCAGTAAGCTTGGATTTAAAGGACCAGTAAGCCTGGATGAAAGCTGGACTTTAAGTAGGATAGTCTCTTTCAGCATTCATAAATATAAAAGTAAGCATAGTGGGTCAGACATACCATTTTTTCAGGATGCAGAGAATCAAGCATCACATTTATACTGTATGTGGGTCGGGCTGATGCCTGGACTCAGAGGCAACTCTAGGGGGGGGGCCAGAGGGGGCCCTGACCCCCCCAACATTATGCTGTGCCCCACCATGTGCTTTTTTTTTTTCTCGGGCCGCCCCTGCAGTAACAGTCTCTCCTGAGAAGAAGAGCGTCCCCAGTCAGCTCTGCGAGGCATTCCTCCCCCCTCCCTCTGCTCACTGACACTGCATAATGCAAGCGTTCACACAACCACAGCCGCCCGATCTGCTCCTTCCCCTGCATCCTCATTGGCACGGAGAAGAGTGAGTTGCAGAAAGGACTCCATGAGCACTGTGGGGGAGGGGGGACCCAAGCCTTCATCTCAGTTACTGAAAAAACAGACTGATTTCTCCCATCCTTAGAACAGGAGAACCAGCCTGTAAATTCCAAGAGTGGTGACTGCAAGCTGAGCCGAGTGTCAGTCTATGAAACTCTTTTACAGCCCAGTGAGTCCAGCCACCTCCCCCCCACTCTCCTCACATACGAGCAGGGAGGAATACAGCTCCTCATCCTCCTCCTTTCAGTCCCGCCCACACTATCTCGGTGTGCTGTATCTGAAGAGAGGGATGTGTGTTCAGGAAATATGAAAATCAGCAACATGTGTGTGACTGATACCTGAGATTCTAGTCTGGACCGTGGGTAAGTGTGTGCACTGCAGACTGCAGTACACTGTAATTACTGAACTGCATTATCTCCATTCCTTCTCTCCCCATCTGTCTCCCTCCCCTCTCCTGTTCTTTCAAGACATTCACAATTTACTTTCTGTAACGGTCACCACCGTTTACGATATTCCATTCCATCACCCCATGACAGCTTATCCGACAGTCCGACAGACATCAGACACGACCCATTTCATTTCCCAGAATAACCGAGACAACACAAGCTCTGGTACTGGTTCCAAAATGAATGAATGAATCCTTTAATGCTTTCTTATATACAGTACAAACATGTTACCGTTAATCACAGGGACACAGACACACTCCACCCACACATCACACAATGGGGGGGGGGGGCTTCATACACATTATTTTAGACAATGGCATTCCGATTAGTTAATTACTACTCATTACCCAGACGGTCTGGCTACGCATTTATTTTTATCACAATAGAGTTTTTATTGTAGTTTTACAAAATACAGAGATTTTATAAAGGTAAAACGTAAATCAAGATCAAAAACAAAGATCAAAATCAAAAACAAAAACAGAAACATACCACTCATGTTACATTCTAAGTAGATCAGATATGAAAAGTAACCTGGTAAGCAGAAGTTCTCATGGAAGCATACATTGGAGTAAATTATACAGAAAAAGTATGCGATACACATAGTCAACCAGTGGCATATTTAGCGGTCCAGAATTCCCGTTGTTTATCAAAGGAAGAGCATTTCAATGCATTGATTGCTAGTAGTCGTTCAAATGTATGGTGTTGGTGTACTTTCCTAGTCAGGTCGGGGACGTTAAGTGTAGTGGCGTGTTTCCAATTTTGTAGTATCAGAGATCTAGCTGCTAGCAGAATGTGGGACACTACTTGTCTTGTTTCATGAGGGAAGGATTCCATACCAATGTGTAAGATAGCCAATGCTGTGTCGGGGGGGGTCAATATCCCGGTAGTGTTAGATATGAGTGTGAAAGTTTGATTCCAAAAACTAGTCAGGCTAGGGCATTCCCAGAGCATGTGGAATAGGTGGCCCTTGTATCCACAATTCCTCCAGCAGAGGTGTGAAGTGTTGGGGAACATAAGTGCAAGTCTGCAGGGAGTATATTGCCAACGGTTGATAATTTTGGTCATCAATTCCCAATGGCCTGTGCAGTGGGAAGCTGTTTGTATCGCGTGGAAAGCAAATTTCCACTGGGCTTCAGTAAACGTTAACCCCAAGTCTTGCTCCCATTTTATATGTGTCTTCTGTTTATGAAATGTCTTCTTGGCTTGTAGTAAGTTATAGTATATGGCTATGCCCTTATTGTGAGTTGGACCTCCCGTTAAGTGTTGCCATACTGCTATCGGAAGGCAAACGTCAGGGGGTGGATGTGCCTTTAGGAAGTATGTTACCCTTGTGCACGTAAAAAAACTTACTTGCCGGTAGGTTGTGTTCCTGCAGTATTTGTTGCACTGGTTTAGGTCTCCCATCCTTCATGAAGTCGTGTACTGTGTGTATACCATATGTGTCAAATTTTTTTAGTGATATCATTGGTATATGAGCCTCCAACCATTGTAGGGAGAACTTATGCTGTACAGGCCGCCGGTTGGGGAATGGGAGTTCAGAAGGGATCTCCATGTCTGTATTGAAGTAGCTATGGTCGGGGGTGTGGAAGTCAGATCCCATGGTATCCATGAATCCCCTAGAAGGAGTGATGGGAGGTCATGCGTGGGGGCCAGGTCCTTCTCAATGTCCACCCATAGTGGTGCGTCAGAGGGGGAGAACCAATACTTGAGTTGATCAAGCCTAGTCGCCTTGAGGTAGTCTTGAATGTCCACCAATCCTGCTCCCCCGACACTTTTATGGGATATTAGGGTGATGCGTGAGCACCGTGCCCGTTTCGTGCCCCACAGAAAACGCCATTGAATATTGGAAAGTGCTTTGGTGTATTTTGGGGCAATGGCAATCGGTAGTGATCTAAAAATATACAAAATCTGTGGCAATATGAGCATTTTGAAGGCAGCTAACCTACCCATCCAGGACAATTCTTTATGGGACAGTCCAATAACCTGTGTATTAAGTTTCTGTAACAGCGTTTTTAGATTAGTATCTGCTAGGGATCTAGTGGAGTTGGTCACTTTAATGCCCAGGTATGTTATAGTGTCGTCATTCCATACATAAGGGAGCTTTTGGTGCAGGTGGAGGCGGTCCGCTGTTGATAGGCCTAGGTTCAGTATGTATGATTTGGTGAAGTTCACCTTGTAGTAAGATATTTCCCCTTCCCCAAAAGACACCAGTGCGTCATGTGCTGTAGGTAATGAAGTGAGCGGGTCTGTCAGCATCAATATTACGTCATCTGTGAACAGGTTTATGACATGTTGAGTCGAGCCGATTTTGAACCCTCGTATGTCTGCCAGCGACCGGATAGTCTCCGCCAGGGGTTCAATCATGAGATTAAATATCGTTGGAGATAACGGACATCCCTGGCGCGTCCCATTGGAGATATGAAATGGCACTGACAGCATACTAGATGTGTACACCCTTGCAGAGGGGCATGAATACAAAGCCAGTATTGCGTCTCTAATATGTCCATCAAACCCAAATTTGGATAGAGTCGCTTGCATATAACCCCAGTGGACCCTATCGAACGCCTTCTCTGCGTCTATGGAAAGCAGCAGAGAAGGCGCTCGAGTACTTTCAGCATGGTGAATAACATTGATTATCCTCCTGGTTGCGTCTGAGGTCTGCCGTCCCCTCACAAAACCCATCTGGTCGCGCTTAATGAGGGATGGTATGAGATCTGCTAGGCGTTTGGCCAGAATTTTGGCATAAATTTTGACGTCCGTATTTAGGAGTGAAATTGGCCGGAAGTTGGAGGGAGTGTTTGGTTCTTTACCTGGCTTAGGAAGGGTAACTATGTAGGCTTGTAACATTTCAGGGGGAAACGATGCTGTGTTTGCGGCTCTATTGAAAATAGATTGCATATGGGGAGCTAGAAGGTGACCAAAAATTTTAAAATATTCATTCGAAAACCCATCCGGTCCCGGGGATTTACCATTAGGTAGGGTGGCTATCGCATTTTCTACCTCAGAGGTGGTGAATTGTGAGTTTAAGGAGAGAAGTTGTGGTTCCGAGAGAGAGGGTAGGCTAATCCGCTGTAGGAAATCTGAAATTTGCGTTGGTGTGGGTTGATGGGTGGAGGGGTCATTTTTAATGTTGTATAAGCTACCATAGTAATCAGCGAATTGATCCGCTATCTTCTGAGGGTCGGTAATTTTGTGTTTAAGGGTGGGATGGATTAAGTGGTCAATTCTCGATTTCGTGCGAGTTGCCTTTAGTCTATTGGCCAGATATTTGCCCGCTCTGTTCGCGTTAGCGTATGAGTTAAGTTTGAGTCTTCTAAGGTGATAATCATATCGTTGGGTTAGCAGATCTTTAAGCGAGGTTCTCAACTTGGAGAGCCTCGCCGAGAGAGTCTGGTTGGGTGACTGCTTATTCTTTGTTTCTACCTCATGTATGTCAGCAAGGATAGAGTCAAGTTTGTTTGTGCGTCTTCGTTTTTCCCTAGCGCCTAGTTGAATCATTATGCCCCCTGGTGAACGCCTTGTGAGCGCTCCAGAGGGTAAAGGGATCGTCTACTGAGTTAGCATTGTTGAGGAAAAATTCTGCAAGATGTCTGGATATTTGGTCAGAGATTTGAGGCTCTTGCATTAGTGGGACATTATTGCGCCAGATGGGGGGGGGAGGGGGAGACACTGGCTACGCATTTAGAGGGGTTAATTACTACAGCTTGACAAGTCACATTCCACATCTTAACAGTGTTATTAGCATACACAATAAACAGGTCTTAGGAGCAGACCTAATTAGCACAATGGACACAAAACCGTATTGGCATCACACAATGGAATGTCTAGGAGCAGACTCAATTAACACCTCAAAAGCATGTGTCCCCCACATTGAATGAAAACACTCTATTGACCTGTCTGGGTCAGACTTTAACAACTTGTAGTATTTAAAGATATCCTGCAAAACATGATCATTAGCAGTAATGTTCCTTCCCATTTAATTTATCATTATCATTTCTCAGTCACCCTATGCCCAAACGGGGCACATGATGACCCTAGATCCAAGAGTCATTAGTGATGCTGGCACTCGAGTACCCCCCATCCTTTAAAAGTCTCTGGGTGTCACGGGCCATTCTGTTACACTTTCACTTTCAGTTTGGCAGGTAATATACAGTGCAAATTTCTTTCCTACATCCACAGATTGCAGAAAAGAAACTTGCATGATTCCCCCATCAACACAGCAATTGTATTCTCCCGACAAACAGTGATTCTCACTAGTGGCTATACAGCAACCACTCGTGACAATCATAAGAGAATCTGCTCATTAATGGTTCAAATCTCAGCCAGTTCCTGCTGAACCAGCTGAGATTTAAACTGTCTATGGCTGGTCTTCGCTCTTAGGCAGCCCATACATTGATCACTTTTTTTCATTCAACTATTAGGTTGAACGAAAAAAAAAAGAAATGATCCAATTCCCCCATCTACACATTATAGGTGGATGGGGGAATACTCCCAGTGTGGACCAGTGCTGGAATAACCAGAGTTGCTGTCCTGTCCCGCCTATTCACAACGCTAGTCTGTCTCCTTGGCAGCGGCGGCATCACATTGGAACCCAGTGCTGGTTACTTTATGGGGCTGATGTACAGGAGGGCCAGCACAATTTATTGTTAGAGATGGGCTGGGCATGTTCAAAAATCCACATGCCAGAGCCTGCCAGGAAGCCCACACTGCACAGCGCTAATCACAGGCAGTGAGATTTCCCGCAGCTTTGCACAGATCAGGAAATGTCTCACTGCCTGTGATTTGCACTGTGGAGTGTTGGCTTCCTGGCGGGATTGGGCATGTGGGATTTCAAACTCACCCGAGCCCATCTCTATTGGTTGTAGACCGTTGAGCTCCCTGCAGGTTGCTTAGCAGCAGTGGAGCCTTCTCTGACATGCTGATCGGGATGCAATCAGGTGATGCTCCCAATCAAATCCTAGTGTTAAATATCAGAGATTTTATTGATCAAAGCCTACAGTTTACAGGCATAGAGCCCACACTTTACAGGCGTAGAGCCCACACTTTACAGGCGTAGAGCCCACACTTTACAGGCATAGAGCTCACACTTTACAGGCATAGAGCCCACACTTTACAGGCATAGAGCCCACACGGCTGCGGAACATACGTTTGATTTTATATATATATATATATATATATATATATATATATATGTGGTTGTACTCTTGATGATAATAAATACTGTATTTATTAGATCTGACTGGGAGCATTACCTGGATCACATCCCGATCAGCATGTCAACAGAGAAGGTTATACAGCATTACTGCTGCTAGGTGACCAGCTGGGGGCTCAGCTCTCTATAACCAATAGTGCCAGCCTTCCCCTGCATGCACCCATAATGTCACTAGCACTAGGTCCTAATGGACTGCCACCGCTGCCAAGGAGACAGATGGCAGACCAGAGCTGTCAATAGCAGGGACAGGACAGCTGGGGAACCCCACAGTGGCAGAACACCAGGGCTCGGTGGCAAGACAACCTTTCCAACCCTGAAAGTTCTCCCACTGCTTTGGACCCTTATATTTTCTTATACTGGGGGCCCCAGTATAGTAGGAAGGGAGCTCACTACAGAACATGTAAAAGGGCCCGTTGTGGGATCGTAGTAAAGGGCCCCAGGAGATATATATATATATATATATATATATATATATATATATATATATATATATAATTGCATTTTATGGTTGCCCCCCCTACTTTTGTCCCTGTCCCCCCATGTGCCCCCCCCCCCAAAATATGAAAGCTGGAGACGCCACTGCCTGGCCTCTTTTCTGCAATTATGTAGGCCTGGACTCTGCTCCATTCTAGAGCAGGTGCTTTACAATGCCCTAACTGTCAGATTGATTTACCAGCCTCTCTAGGCTGACCCAAGTGGGATTCCTGCTTCTGTGTGTACTATTTCCATCCAGATGACAGCCTCAGTGGGTCAGGTCTTTATGACAGGTGCTTGTATTTTTGCATGTGAGTTGTCAATTTTATTTTTTATTCATAAATATACATTTTTTTTTACTGCACTTAGATAGTGCCCTCTGCTGTTTCTTTTTTGTTGCTGTAGAGATCCTTTAACCACTTAAGGACCTCGGCTGTTTTTCAGATTTGCTAGATTTTTGCTAAAAAATTACCTAAAACCCCCAAACATTATATAGAGAATAAAATGGAGGTCATTGCAAAACTTTTTGTCACACCGTATTTGTGCAGCGGTCTTACAAGCGCACTTTTTTTGGAAAAAAATCACTTTTTTTAATAAAAAAACAAGACAACAGTAAAGTTAGCCCAATTTTTTTATATATTGTGGAATATAATGTTACGTCAAGTTAAATGATACCAACATGTCACGCTTCAAAATTGCGCCCGCTCGTGGAATGGGGTCAAACTTTTACCCTTAAAAATCTCAATAGGCGACGTTTAAAAAAATTCTATAGGTTGCATCTTTTAAGCTACAGAGGAGGTCTAGTGCTAGAATTATTGCTCTCACTCTAACGATCGCGGTGATACCTCACTTGTGTGGTTTGAACACCGTTTTCATATGCGGGCGCTACTCACATATGCGTTCGCTTCTGCTCGGTTACTCGTCATTTTTATTTATTTTATACATTTTTACACTGAAAAAAAAAATGGATTACTTTTATTCCTGTTACAAGGAATGTAAACATCCCTTGTAGAAGAAAAAAGCATGACAGGTCCTCTTAAATATGAGATCTGGGGTCAAAAAGACCTTAGATCTCATATTTAGACTTCAATGCACAAATAAATAAAAAAATGTGTCTTTTGAAAAAATGACAACAAGAAAATATTGCTTCAAGAATCATGGGCGGAAGTGACGTTTCGACGTCACTTCCGCCCTGCTATGCTATGGGGACAGGTGGGGGCCATCTTGCCCTCACTCGCATCCACAGCAAGCAGGAGAGCAAAGGACCCGATCGCCTCTGGTAAGCGGCGGAGGGCGCGGGAGTGCGGCGGGAGAGGGGCCCCTCTCCCACCACTGATAATGGTGATCTTGCAGCGAATCTGCCACGGAGACCACCGTTATCGTTTACAGGACCGCTCACAGAAAAGATGGATATCTCGGTTGTGGCAGCAGCTGCTGCCGTTACCGAGATATCCATCTTTAAAAACAGGGCGTATATGTACATGATCGGTTTCTTGAGGCGCTGCACTAAGTCTTTCAAAACCAGAGTTAACCCCTGATATGCCTAATATGGAACTTATGAACTTCTAGCTGTGCATCGAGTGTAGACAAGGCCGATGCAACCACTAGGCAGCCACCTAGGGCGCACTGCTGCCTAGGGCGCCCAGCCACTGTTGTTCTCTTCTCTCTGCAGCAAGCAACTAATTCTTGCATCAGCAGGCAGCTGCCGGCGCCACTCTGTTCGCACACAGAGTCAGAGATGCAACGATGGTGGAAGACTGTGTCTGTTTCATAGTTACATAGTTAGTCAAAAAGACACAAGTCCATCTAGTTCAACCATAAAAAATAAATAAAATAAAAAAAATTGTACAATCCCATATACCCAATTTTATACCCACAGTTGATCCAGAGTAAGGCAAAAAAAAAAAAAAACAACAGCAGAGCATGATCCAATTTGCTACAGCAAAAATTCCTTCCTGATCCCCAACTCCCAAATAAATGGAACCAAGCAAACATGGATTGATGGGCGCTGGTAGGCTGCATTGATGGCCACTGGCTGCATTCAATGGGCGCTGGAGGGGATGCATTGATGGGCGCTGGTGAGGCTGCATTCAATGGGCGCTGGTGAGGCTGCATTGATGGGCACTGGTGAGGCTGCATTTGATGTGCGCTTGTGAACTGCATGTGATAAGCGCTGGTGGGTTGTATATGATGGGCGCTTCATTAAAAAGGTGGGGTATACATGGGCAGGGCAAATTGGCGTGGAGTCAGGGGTGGAGCCAAGGGGGCAGCAAAATTAGGTTTCGTCTCAGGTGTCAAAGATCACTGCACCAGCCCTGAGTGTAGAGAAACTACTATTTCCCATCTTGTGCCATAATGTAATGTTTTTTCATAGGTTCTGCTATAGGCAACGGCCATATCTGCGTCTACACTGATATGATTTGTGGGCGATTCAACCCAATAAAAAATCTATTTTTTTTCCCTTGAAAGCCTTTTTCCCATAACACTGCCTGTAATTTATTTAAGCTGGGAAATGATCTTAAAAATTCATTTTTTTATATATATATATAATTCTTTATTTAATATTTTTCAGTTATAACAAAACATATAAACAATATAATACAGGAGCAAGAAAAGGAATCAATCTATATTAAAGTAGAGAACAAATCTAGCCATCCGGGAAACAAATATACCAACATCATCTCAAATTAAATTCATAAAATTAGAAATATAAAGCCACAAAATGTGCCTAGTAATAAATATTACTACAATTATTAACCTAGATTGCATTCCTTCCATATCGCAACTTAAATTCTTAATTTGTTTAAACCTTCCCTTCTCTACTTTCAAATAAAATAAACCTCTACCCTGACTTCTTCCCCTGGAGGTCACGAGGGAGGAAAAGAGAAAAACAGAAAAAAAAAACAACCAAAAAAAAGACGGAGAAAAATAAAAATAAAAGATAGAAAAACAAAAAAAAAGACCACTATCTTATGAACTTTCTCAGCCTCAGACACCCTTTCCCTCCCCCCAGACCACCCCATCCAACCATACCCACCCATATAAATCTTAATACTTGGTGACTAAACAGAAAGGAAATCAACATAATGAGGTGTACAAGTAAAGGTCATCCATGGCCGCCAGGTTTCCCTACATTCCTCCTCTCTATAATAGAAAAGGCTGTCACGTTTTCCATTATCTGAATTTCATCTGTTCTAGAAAACCAATGTTTCACAGGTGGCATAGTAGTAGATTTGCATAGGTCTGGAATACATGCCAGGGCAGCATTCAGCATATGATGGGCACTGGTGAGGCTGCATTGATGGGCACTGGTGAAGCTGCATTGATGGGCACTGGTGAGGCTGCCTTTGATAGGCACTGGTGAGGCTGCATTTCATGTGCGCTGGTGGGCTGCATGTGATAAGCGCTGGTGGGTTGCATGTGATGGGCGCTTCATTAAAAAGGTGGGGTATACATGGGCAGGGCAAATAGGGTGGAGTCAAGGGGGCAGCAAAATTAGGTTTCGCCTCAGGTGTCAAAAATCCCTGCACCAGCCCTGAGTGTAGAGGAGCTACTATTTCCTATCTTGTGCCATAATGTAATGTTTTTTCATAGATTCTACTATAGGAAACAAAAAAATTCCTTCCTGATCCCCAACTCCCGAATAAATGGAACCAAGCAAACATGGATTGATGGGTGCTGGTAGGCTGCATTGATGGGCACTGGTAGGCTGCATTCAATGGGCGCTGGAGGGGATGCATTGATGGGCACTGGTAGGCTGCATTCAATGGGCGCTGGAGGGGATGCATTGATGGGCACTGGTAGGCTGCATTGATGGTCGCTGGTGAGGCTGCATTTGATGTGCGCTGATGAACTGCATGTGATAAGCGCTGGTGGGTTGTATATGATGGGCGCTTCATTAAAAAGGTGGGGTATACATGGGCAGGGAGTCAGGGGTGGAGCCAAGGGGGCAGCAAAATTAGGTTTCGCCTCAGGTGTCAAAGATCCCTGCACCAGCCCTGAGTATAGAGGAGCTACTATTTCCCATCTTGTGCCATAATGTAATGTTTTTTCATAGATTCTACTATAGGCAACAAAAAAAATCCTTCCTGATCCCCAACTCCCGAATAAATGGAACCAAGCAAACATGGATTGATGGGCGCTGATAGGCTGCATTGATGGGCACTGGTAGGCTGCATTCAATGGGCGCTGGAGGGAATGCATTGATGGGCACTAGTAGGCTGCATTGAATGGGCGCTGGTGAGGCTGCATTGATGGGCACTGGTGAGGCTGCATTGATGGTTGCTGGTGAGGCTGCATTTGATTTGCGCTGGTGAACTGCATGTGATAAGTGCTGGTGGGTTGTATATGATGGGCGCTTCATTAAAAAGGTGGGGTATACATGGGCAGAGCAGGGAGTCAGGGGTGGAGCCAAGGGGGCAGCAAAATTAGGTTTCGCCTCAGGTGTCGAAGATCCCTGCACCAGCCCTGAGTATAGAGGAGCTACTATTTCCCATCTTGTGCCATAATGTAATGTTTTTTTATAGATTCTGCTATAGGCAACGGCCACATCTGCAGTGTCTACACTGATATGATTTGTGGGCGATCCAACCCAATAAAACATCTATTTTTTTTCTCCTTGAAAGCCTTTCCCATAACACTACCTGTAATTTATTTAAGCTGGGAAATTATCTTAAATATTCTTAACTACTACCCTGCTTTTTTTTTTTTTCAGGTCCTATTCCTAACATATTGCAAGAAGCCCAGGTACCTCTGATAACCAATGAGAAATGCCAACAGCAAATGCCTGAGTATAATATAACCAACAAAATGATCTGCGCTGGATATAATGAAGGAGGGATCGACACATGTCAGGTGGGAAGTGATAGTTGTAGAATATCAGAAATTCAAGAAAAAAATATATTTTTCATTTTTTTGTTATTAATATTATATGGCTATTTTTTTGGTCCAACTTCAATGCAAACAAGTAATTTGCATTTACAACTCCATTTTAATTCTAGAGTTGATTTTGTACATCGGTGCAATTAAGCAGCTATAAGGCTTCATTCACAGGGGCAGTGACAAACGTGATTATAGGACATTTCTAAACACATATAAATGCATGTAATGATTTTAGATGGTATAATTTCATTTTTATATGTTTAGTAGAAATAGAAATCTGTGCATTCAGAGGCAGATTGGATACTCCGAACACATCTAAAGCCATGTAAACGCACATAAATTCAGGCACATTTAAATGCTGGAGAAAGTGAAAAGTCATTGGCCCAGATTCGCATACAATTAGATTCGCGTAGAGTATCAGAAATACACTACGCCGCCGTATTTTACCTGGCTCTACGTGGAATTCCGGTAGATTTTGTCCTGTAAACTACGGCGGCGTAGTGTATTTCTCCCGGCGCAAGCCATCTACGCGAGTAGGGGGCGTGAAGCATTTAAAATAGGCGCGTTCCCGCGGCGATCGAACTGCGCATGCTCCGTTCAGAAATTTCCCGCCGTGCATTGTGCAAAATCACGTCGTTACGTCATTCGTTGTTTGAGTAGCGTCGTTTACGGACATTCCTATTCACGAACGAGTTAAGTAAAAAAAAAAAAAAAAAATTAAATTTGACGCGGGAACGACGGCCATACTTAACATGGGCTACGCACCGTTAGACCAGCAAATAGCTGGTCTAACAGTACGTAGCAAAAAAATGATGTAAGCGATTGCGAAGACCACTCGTATCTTCGTGGATCGCCGTAAAAAGTCATTTGCATATCCCGACGCTGAAAACGACGCGGACTCCTTCCAGCGGCCGCAAAAATATCGCAGCGTAGATCCGAAGGTTTACGAAGACGTAAGCCTCTCGGATCGAAGCCCGAAGCCGCCGTATCATGGTTTGAGGATTCAAACTAGTGATACGGCGCGCGAAATTTGAAATTACTCCTGTCTAACACCAGTTACACAGGCGTAATTGCTCTGTGAATCTGGGCCATTGTTTTTAAAGAAAATCTGAATTTGGAAGTTAAAGGGTCACTAAAGGAATTTTTTTTTTTAGCTAAATAGCTTCCTTTACCTTACTGCAGTCCTGGTTTCATGTCATCATTGCTCGTTTTTGCTCTGATGTTTCTGTAATTCTCCTCTGTTCTGGACATTTCCTGGTTGTCTGTCTCCCTGTGATCACAGTACTGGGAGCTTCTAGTTTCGTTTTACAAACCATCACTGCTCTATGGCTCTGTCCAGCACAATTACAGCATAACATGCAAAAACGAAACTAGATGCAAAAACTAAACTAAAAAACTGCAGGTACATTATATGATTGATTTGTATCTATTTTTAATCTATTGTTTTTAAAAGGAATCAGTTAACTATTATGTCTCTATACCCTGTAAACAGTCATTTCAGCAAAATTTTTTTTTTTTCCTTTACAACTCCTTTAAACCCCAAAGCAATATACAGTTTAAATTAGCTAAATACATTCCGGGAGCATCGAAAAACAAAAGGTGTTCAAAGTCCTCAGGTTGTTTCCAATAAAAATCTGACATTTTCCATGTAGAAAAGCCTTCCCCCAGCCGAGTGGGACCCTTGCTCTCTGTATGGAAGCAGTAGTCTCTCTGCAGAGGTCAAACACTCTCCTTGCTGAGTAAGAGCCAGAGATCTTCAATCAGCTGGATGCATGAACAGGGGTGTACTTACAGGGGTCACAATTGGGCCTGGCCCCCTGCTCCAGGGGGGCCGATACAACCCCCCTTTACACCTGGATAGGAGGGTGCAGGGGCAGAGGCATGTAGAGGAATCACAACACAAAACAGATTATAGTACACACGTGCAAAAATTTTAGATTTTCCTACCCTCGGGGACGGAAAATATGGATTTTATTAAAAACAGGAGGCGAATATTATGCTTAATCTTTCTTTTACTGTGATCCAGCAGCAAGAGGGTTAATAAAAAGAAAAAACGTTACACAGGTGGGTATGCAAATGAACACAGGTGGGCTGTCCAATCAGGTAACAGGAGTATGTTATAAAGGTGAGGTACAGGTGATATTCTTCCTCTTTCTTGATGATAAAACTAGACTGTAAATAACTTGAACTGGAAACTAATTGGAACAACTTGAACTGGAACTCATTCTTCAATATGTCATGAAGTCAGCAGTAGAATAGGCGTATTAAGCTGAAAAAGAATACATTATGTAAGAGCAAAGAAATCTTGAAGGGTAGGGTATTAGGGTGGGATAATATTTGCCTCCTGTTTTTAATAAAATCCATATTTTCCGTCCCCGAGGGTAGGAACATCTCAAATTGTATGGCAAACAGGAGGCTCATATTATGCTTGTTCAAAGCTGAATACACTAGAGCATTAAATAAACGTACAACCTATAGTTATAATACATTCATAGACACATGAGATTCCGGTCTAAAATAGAAATTCTTAAAAGTGGATTCTGAAGACCAGTTTGCGGTTCGCATTAAATCTGATAGAGAACCACCTGATTGAAATACCTTAGTGGCCATTGCCCCTCTGGTGGAGTGGGCGCCAAATATGGAAATGTCAATGCCTGCCAAATCCATGGTTTGTCTCACCCATCTAGCCAAGGTGGGTGAGGAAACTGGATGGAAGGGTTTGCAGTAGGAAATTAGTAATTGAGATGAGTCAGGGTCTCTAAAAGGTTGAGATTTGGTTTCATAGGTTTTTAGACATTGGACTACACTAAGGTTTGGATTGAAGGGAAAAACCGGATAGAAGACCGAATGTAAGTTGGTCTTTGTGCGTCTGAAAATGGAAAATTGAACACCCTGGGGAGAGAATTGTCTACGGGATATATCTAGGGCTTTTACATCCGCTACTCTTTTAAGGGAGATGAGACAAAGTAGTACTGTTAGTTTAAAAGATAGATGTTTTAAAGACAGATTCTCATTATCGCCCCAGGAGTTAAGAAAATTTAAGAGGATGAATACATCGCAAGTAGAAAGATATTTGGGTTTAGGAGGTCTTTTGAATTTTATGCCTTTCATTAATTTGCAGACCAATGGGTGTTTCTCTATTGGTATAGAATCTATGGGTGAGTGACTCGAGGAAATGGCTGAACGATATACGTTAATAGTTCTGTAGGCCTTGCCGGAAGAAAAAGCATCAGATAGGAAATTTAATATGTGAGGGAGAGGTGCATGTAAGGGATCCAGATCCCTTTGCATGCACCAATTAGACCAAAGTTTCCCGGCTGATCTGTAAGCTGTTTTGGTTCCTGGAGCCCAGGCTTCTGACAAGATGTCTCTAGATGTCTGCGAAAGTCCTGAGATAATTCCCGATCGCCTGATATCTTCCAGGCTACTAGGGAAAGAACTCCTGAGATTATTAGAGGATGAGGATTCTGAAATGGGTCTAGTAGAATAGAAGGGAATACTGGGAGTAATCGTGGGTAGTCTATAATCATCTCCAAAGCCTGAGGGAACCATGTTTGGGATGGCCAGTAAGGGGTTATCAGAACTATGTTCGATTCTAGGTAACGTGTCAGAAGGAGAACCCTTGATATTAGAGCAAAGGGAGGGAAAGCGTAAGATGTTCCTTTCGGCCAAATTTGTAGAAGGGCATCTGTCCCCAATGCTTCTGGGTCTGGACACCAACTGAAATATGTTGGAATCTGTCTGTTCAGGCGTCATGCGAACAGATCTATCTGGAAAGGACCCCACAGGGAGTTTAGATGTTGAAAAATTGTCTGGTTCAACATCCAATCGCTGGAATCTGTTAGATAACGGGATGTATTCCGCCTTCAATATAATGTTCTTGTCCAGGCAAAAATGCCAAAAATCCTTTGCAATGTTTGCCAAAGGTTTGGATTTTGTACCTCCTAAGCGATTGATGTATTGTACTGTGGATATGTTGTCCATGCGTAGTAGAATACAACAATCGGATCTGTCTCTCGCAAAACTCTTGAGAGCAAATGATCCTGCTAAGAGTTCGAGACAATTGATATGTAACAGAGCTTCTTCTGGAGACCATTTCCCTCCTGTTGTAAGAGGGTCGCAGCGAGAACCCCAACCTGAGTTGCTTGTGTCTGATTCTATTATTAAATCCGGATGTGGATGGAAGATAGTCTTCCCATTCCACATCTGGATGTGAGTCAGCCACCAAAGTAATTCTTCTTTGGTGTCCGGAGTTAGTGTTATCTCGTCTGAATATGCCAAGCCGTCTCTTAGATGTTGTGCTTTTAGTCTCTGTAGTGCTCTGTAGTGTAGAGGTGCCGGAAATATCGCTTGAATGGAAGCTGATAATAGACCGACAATCCTCGCAATTGTCCGAAGAGATATTTGACTTTTGTTCAGGACTGAGCGAATCTCTCTTCTGATCGTCTTCAATTTCCTGTTTGGGAGACTCAGAAGGGATAGTTGGGTATTGACAAGAAAACCCAGAAATTCGACCTCCTTTGAAGGGGTTAGGATGGATTTCTTGTAATTAATTATGAATCCCAGCATGTTCAGAAGGGATATCGTCCATTTAATGTGTAAATGAATAGTCTGAAGTGATTGTGCCATGATCAAAATGTCGTCTAAATATATTATTAGACGAACACCCCTGTTCCTTAGAGCTGCTACTACTGGTTTCAGTAGTTTCGTAAAGAACCAGGGGGCAGATAACAGACCGAATGGGAGACTGGTGAATTGCCATTTCTTGTTTTGCCACAGGAATTGGAGAAATGATTGGGAATTCTCGTGCATGTGCACTGAAAGTTAGGCATCTTTCAGATCTATTTTTGCCAACCAGTCTCCTTGTAATAAAAGGTCTTTTAACAGGTGAATACCTTCCATTTTGAAATGGCGGTAATGGACGAAATTGTTTAGATATTTCAGATTTAATACCGGTCTGAAACCTCCATCCATCTTTTTGACCAGGAACAGGTTGTTCACAAAACCTGGAGTTTGCAAGGGAACTTGAACTATGGCCCCTTTGGAGTAAAGCTCTTTTATCTCCAGTGAGATGAGCTTTTTGTCCTCTTCTGAGAACCTTATTGGAATGGGATCCTGACTTTGAGTCGGTAAAGAGGTCATATCTATCTGGTAACCTAACACGGTGTTCAGAACCCATGCCTCTGAGGTTATCATATTCCAATTTTGGAAAAAATACATTATCCTTCCTCCCAAGGGAATTGGGGAAAAACACCTCGGATGGGGACTTACCAGATGAAGGTCTTGACCTGGGAAAACCACGATGGCCTCTCGCTCTCCAAGGTCTACCTCTTTGTGGGAAGAATGGGGATTGTTGATAGGTGTTAACTGGTTGGGCAGAGTGATCTGATCTGGGAGGGCCTCTGGGGAAATGACCTTCAGTAGAAGATCTGCTGGGAATCCGGCCCTTGCGTTTCCCAGCTTTGGGAAAAAAATTGTTTGGAAAACCTTTATGAGTAATGATTGGGCCTTGTCTAAAAAAGTAAAGAGAGCTACGTATTTGTTGATCTCTTTAATAAAAGAGTCACCAAAAAGTAGACCCTCGGTGATGGAAGATGGTTGAGATGAAGCGAGATGCATAAGCTGTGGATCCAGCTTCATCAGAATCGATCTTCTTTCGCTAGAGATGGCCGCATTGGCGTTGCCAAATAGTACAATGGCTCGCTGTGCCCAACCTTTCAGGACATTTAAATCTATTGGGGTGTTAGATGAAACTGCTTCTTCTATTAAATCTAGAATTTTAGCTAAGGGGCCTAACATGTCCAATAATTTATCTTGACAGAAACGATATGATCTGTCCACTCCCTTTTTTGGGTGTTTTCCTGATTTTAGAAGGAATTTAACTAGTGTGGGGTCTAATTCGGTGTATTGGCTAACTTCTTTGGGAGGGACGGTCTCGGGCACTCTGCTCTTAACTTACTAGCTTCGTTCTTATCTAATGGTTTCTGGATCCAGAGGCTTAAAAATGTCATAACTAGGGAATGGGTAACCCATTCCCCTGAACGGGGATGTTTAATTTGACCTGGGTCGAAATACGGATCACCAGAGCCGTCTATAATAGCATCCTTGGATTCCTCCTTTTCAAGGGGTATTCCTTCTTCCGCATCAGAGACATTCTCATATTCAGAGTCTCTTCCTTCTTCTGATAAATATTCCTCATCAGAAGAAGAAGAATTGCTGGAAGAGGTACGGTAAGATTCTGGTTTTTGCCTCTTCGAGGCCATTTTTACCCGTTGTAAGATCAACTCCTCCCGGGCAGAGGGTATAACGTGTGACCTCTTGTCACTGACAGTAGCCTTTCCTTTACTAGGAGGCTTAGAAGATTCACTCTGGTTCTCCATCAGGACCATTCTTTTAGAATGGGAGGGAACGGTAAGAGATATATGATGTCGTTTTTGAGACACTTTACCCGCTTTTTTCAATCCCTGAATCATGTGGGATGTAGAGTCCTCCGCTGACCAGTAAATGTCAGATGGGGTAATAGGTAAAGGTTGAGGGGTAACCTGAGGTTTACTTTGAGACAGGGCCATGACAACCGATTGTGTAATGGAGTCATGCATGGAAGATATGGCCGTCTGCATAGCAGATTGGATTGATTTATCTACTATAGATAGGATTTTCTGGTTTTCCTCAGGGATATCTGAAGGGATAACAGTAGTGGAATCTTTATTAGACATAGTGAGGTGTGATTAAATGTGATTGACTGAGACACATTATTCTGAAAGAGAAAATATAATAGAACAACTAATTAATATATGCATCAGAACTATATATATATTTTTGTATCTATATATATATATATATATATATATATAAAAGTATATATACATATATCTATATGCACATATCCATATGAACAAACATATGTTTATTTAAATATGTTTGTGTAAATGTGTTACTATGTGTGTGTGTGTGTGTGCCGAACATCCACCCCTGAACCTAAACAGGGTTCAGGGTTGTTATGTGGCAGGCACACACCCACACAGGAGAACGGACTTCCTGCCTGTGTCTCTGACAGAAACTTTCTGTCAGGGAACGGCGGTATAGCAGCGCTGCAGTGCAGTAAGGAGACACACTGCGTGTCGGGCTGCGAATTCGCGCGGGGCCGCGCCACAGCTGAGCACCGCCGAACAAGTGAGTGTGCTGTAAGCGGGGGTAATGGAATGCTGAGGAGACCAGGCAATGCTGGGACTGCTGTTAAGGATAAAAAGTACAGCCTTGCAAACTGTGACAAACGCAGGGTTGCAGGGAAAATCTGCAGAATATGATGTAATGATTTATATATATAATATAATATAATATATGTAGAAGCACCTGAGGAAAACATTTCAATGTACTTATCTTGGCTGGAGCAGCAAGAAAGAGGAAGAATATCACCTGTACCTCACCTTTATAACATACTCCTGTTACCTGATTGGACAGTCCACCTGTGTTCATTTGCATACCCACCTGTGTAACTTTTTTCTTTTTATTAACCTTCTTGCTGCTGGATGACAGTAAAAGAAAGATTAAGCATAATATGTGCCTCCTGTGTGCCATAAAATTACATTTATCCTGCAAGGCTATTTAAAAACACCTGAACATATTCAAAAATACGGGGGTTTGGTCACACAATATGATCATATAGTGCTAAGCCCACTTACTGCGACAAAGTACCCCGGATTAGTGGTTCCTAACCTGTTAATGAAAGAACCTAATGTCTCAACCTTCGGAGATAAACTCCTCTATATAGGAGAACTGAAGGGATACTTCCTATACACTGGTGGCCACTAATATAAGGTAATGAAGAGCTGCCAAACCCTCCTTCCCTTCCTGTAGACATTCAGCAGCTGCAGGAGGTAAATGGAGGACATCTTCTCTTCCTCATGTCACTCCCACCACCTCCCAAAGCCTGTCATTCTGCCCCGGGACTCCTGTGTTCTTCTTTGGGGCCCCCACTCGCCCCCCCTGCAGAGCTGCCAGGTTTCCCCCTCCCATCTCCGGCTGTGGGTGATACTATTAGGATAAAGTATGGGAAAGGAGCCGGTAAATGTGTCGTTTACCAGCCCCTTTATTTATTTATTTTTATTTATTCATAACTGGCATAGTAAACTGTGTTTATGTCTCAGTTTATGGATGGTTGTACATAGCTTTTCCTGTTCATTCATTCTGTGCAGCTGAGGCTCCAGAGAAAGGGACTAATGAAATCAAAAGTAAGACATTAGGGGTCTAGACCACTAATATTTCAACAAAGCCCCCCAATAAAAAAATAATAAGAAGAAATTAAATTATAGAAAAAATAATTAGTTAAATGGTAAAGAAAATTATAAAAAAAAATATAAAAAATAATACTGACACCAGTGGCAGAACTACCGAGACTGCACTTGAGACTGGGCTCTGGTGCTCCACCACCATGGGGGAACACTCAGGCCATGTACACACGGAGGGATATGTCCGCTGAAACATGTCAGACGGACCGTTTCCAGCGGACATGTCTCCTCCGGATTTTCGTCCGACAGTGTGTACACACCATCGGATGAAAATCCCCTCAGCCAGGGAACGCGGTGACATGGCGGTGACGTTGACGCCGCCACGTCACCAAACCTGGAAATAAAATGCTTCCGCGCATGCGTCAAATCCATTCGACACATGCGCGGACAGATCCGACGGACAGGTTTGTAGCGAACAAATTTCAAAGCATGATTGGAAATTTGTCCGATGGACAAACCTGTCCGCTAGCCCGTACACACGATCGGTGATGTCTGCTGAAACGGTCTGTCGGACCAGTTTCAGCAGATAAATTTGATCGTGTGTACGCGGCCTAAGATGGCAGGAAGGTGGACTGCTCTGGGACAGTAATAAAGACCCACAATGGGAATAACGGTCCACGGGATCAGTGAGGGGGGCCAACAGGGCCCTTCATGATTTCTTGCATCAGGGCTAAAGAGGTTCTAGGTAAGCCTCTGTGCATGAGCTAGAAGTCTGATTCAGTACGAGGTGTGTCAGACCTCTACCAAGAGAGTGCTGCTTCCACACAGAGAACAAGGGTCTTACACTGCAGCTACTGGCAGGGGGAAAGCGTTTCTACTCAGGCTGTGGCTACTTTAGAAAGAAAACAAATTGTAAGACGCTGCACATCTTTTGTTTTAACATACCTGGAAAACTGATGCTGAAGATTATTTGCCTGGTAAAGCTCTCCAAAACAGCAAATACAGCAAATATTGGGACTGAGTATTATTATTACTCTTCTTACATGTTTTACTTTCTTTTTTAAGCCACCAGTCTTTGGAGTCTATTTATAAAACATTTGTTTTGTAAGTGGAATGAAATGTCCCATACTTTTTCTAAGTAATTAATGTCTGTATCAACAGCTCCATCTAGTAGCCAAAATGTGGAATAGTTTTCTCATTGAGGTATTTCAGAAAACAATACCGCATGTGGGCCACTAGCTGGAGCTGATGATACAGGCATTAATCTCTTAGGAAAAATACGGGACATTTTGTTCAACGTACATGAATGCTTCTGACATGCTTTTTTTTAAAAAAACGTATTTTTATTAGTGTTTTCATATGCAAGTAAAAAAACTGAAAACAGTCAAAATGTTCAGCACCACTATGCATTAGAACCAGGAGGGAATGCAGCTCTTAAGTGGAAAAGTGACATAACCATTGAAGGAAACAACAACACATTATGTTATAGACAGCTGTGAATCCGAAAAGTCAAACCTCAGAGGGACAAATGACTATATATCCACAGGGACCCTCAAACGCCAGTACCGTACCTTATATAGACAATCAGTCAGATACAGTTGAGTTATCATTTATCCAACCTCCCCACACCTTGTCGAATTTAGTGGGTTCACCTTTATTGGCGTATGTAGCCTTATACAAGGACAATGCTTTATTTATCAACGACTTCCATCCCAATATTTTAGGGGGCAAAGGTTTTTTCCAAGACAGAATTTTTTTTTTCCGTGCATAATAAAAAAAGTAAAGTAAGGTACAGATTGCATTCGTAGCTGCTAGTGGATCAATCAGAGGATTGTATGGGCAAAAATCTTGCTAATTTGGCAGGAGTAAAATAGATTCTACGTAGGAATTTACAACAAATGTTTTATAAACAGACCCCTTTGTAACCTAGTGTCTGGGTGGTAAGTACTCCAGCAATGTTCAGTGAAGCTACAGGTATGTCTGCATGCAGATTGCATGTTCCTATATTTTTTTTGCTAAAATGACTGTTTACAGGATATAGAGACATAAAAGGTAACTGATTCATTTTCAAAATGATTAAAAATAGATAAAAATCAATCGTATAATGTACTTGCAGGTTAGTTTCACTTTTGAACTGGCTTCATGTTTCTGCAAAGTAGAAATAGACACACAGAACAAAAACAAACAAATCCAAAGCAGTGTTTTGTTTTTAAAATGAATCTGATTGGTTCTGGGAAGTTTTAGACACACAGTAATGACAGCTTAGACCACCGTGAGAAAGCTTCCAGTACTGTGGTTATAAGGAAACAGACAAGCAGGAGGTGTGCAGAACAGAGCAGGATTACAGCAACTTCAAAGCAAAAACGAACAATAAGGACATGAAACCAGGACTGCAGTAAGGTAAAGGAAGCTATTTAGCTAAAAAAAAATCCTTTAGTGATCCTTTAAGCTCTTCTGGACAGGGTTAGATGCTCATTGATTTATATACTTACTGTAGAAAATGTTATAGCTATATAAATCAAACAAACCAATAATAATAATAATAAAAATAATAGGCCCAGCAGTGTTGTTGAATTTCAAAGTAGCCTTTTACAATTTACAATAAATTGGGGCCCCCCGAAAACCAATTAAGATTCATTACAGCCTTCAGCTATATGCATTGGATTGGGGGCCTGCAGGCCGATAAAAATGTATTTCAGCTTGGGAATACAGCAGCTGAAAACCTACAGTGCATAGCATTGACTGAGAATTAGCATACCTTACTGTGATACACTCTATCAAGCTGGGTTTATGATATGCTTTGCTAAACTTTCTGACAATGACAGCACAGTAGTCACAAGCTGAATGCTTCATTCTATAGAGCGGCTTTCTAAGAATGCGTTGGCATGTTTAAAAATAATAATACTACAAAGGACAAAAAAAACTAACACCACTTTTTGTGGCAGCCTTATGCATTGAAGAAACCTCCTGTCTGTATTATTGCTACAACCTTACAATCACAGATTGCTTAGATAAAGAACATTTTAGCATTATAGCTGTTTGTCTGGGTTTATAAATGTATTATTTTCCTGATCAGCTGAAAAAAAATATAATGTGACAGACATTCCATATAAAACACTTCTCACTTCTGTTCTGCTCTAAAAACACTGGGTAAAACAGGGCAATAGGAGACAAACTATGAACAATGAGACTCAATCATGATAATGGTAGGAAGCAAAAGAAGGTCGGATGGGTGATTTACAAAGATGATATGACTTTTACATCTGATACGGGGTTCAATCTTTATAATCTGACCTCCATTCTCATCAGATCACACTTAATGTATAAAGAGCCTGGTGCTTTAGCTTGGAACTTGTTACATGCTAGTTACAAGTTATTGTTACGTATTTGAAGCAGGTCATGTTATGGCTAGTAGTAATTAGCTAATGAGTCTGGACAGAGCAATTGGTCATTGACTTATTATAGGAACTTACATAGTGCCATCAAGGGTAGGGTTAGGGTTAGAGTTAGGGTTTCCCATTGAAGAATAAGGCTATGACTCAGGAATTAGAACAGGAACCTCCCACAGAGGTCAAAGGTCAGAAGCCAGGTTCCCAGAAGTCAAAGGTCACGGGGGTGTGGCTGACCCACCTCCACCAAAGTGTGCTGCCTAGCCCAACTAAGTCGGGGAATGAACAAGTCGGGGAATGAACAAGTCGGGGGGAATCCGGAGTACCCCCACACAGGCACAGGGAGAACATGCAAACTCCACACAGTTAGTGACATGGTTGTGATTCAAATCAACTCCCCCAGTGCTGCTAAGTGGAAGAGCTAACCACTTAGCTATTGTGCTGCACTCTAGACCAGCCTTTCTCAACTTTTTTACCCAAGAGGAACCCTTATGTTGTGTACACACGATTGGAAATTCCGACAACAAAACCGTGGATTTTTTTTCCGACGGAATGTTGCTTCAAACTTGTGTTGCATACACACGGTCACGCCCATGGTGTCTGAAATTCCGAACGTCAAGAACGCGGTGACATACAACACAGACGACGAGCCGAGAAAAATTAAGTTCAATAGGCAGTGCGGCTCTTCTGCTTAATTCCGGGCATGCGTGTTTTTTTGGAATTGCATACAGACGATCGGAATTTCCGACAAGAAATTTTCTTTTTGGAAAAATTGAGAACCAGCTCTCAAATTTTTGTTGTCGAAAATTCCGACAGAACATGTCCAATGAAGCCTACACACAGTCGGAATTTCCGACCAAAAGCTCACATCGAACATTTCTTGTTGGAATTTCTGATCATGTGTACGCGGCATAAAAGTAATTTTCAGGTCTTGTGGAACTATTTTTAAAACCAATTTATTGGAAACCAGTTGAGACATAATGTCCAATGGAGCCTACACACAGTCGGAATTTCTGACCAAAAGCTCACATCGAACATTTCTTGTCGGAATTTCCGATCATGTGTACGCAGCATAAAAGTAATTTTCAGGTCTTGTGGAACTATTTTTAAAACCAATTTATTGGAAACCAGTTGAGACATAATGTCCAATGGAGCCTACACACAGTCGGAATTTCCAACCAAAAGCTCACATCGAACATTTCTTGTCGGAATTTCCGATCATGTGTACGCGGCATAAAAGTAATTTTCAGGTCTTGGGGAACTATTTTTAAAACCAATTTATTGGAAACCAGTTGGAAAGTGCCCTTGATATTGGTGATAAGTGGGAATAATACCTCCCATAGAGCTCAATCTCACCTTCAAAATGCCATAGGACCACTCCGCAATGGCAATTCACTTGAATTGGTCACGTTCGGTAGCATTACTGCCATTTAACTTTTATCATGGCCACAAAGCAAAGCATTGAACTGTGGCACTGGTATAGAGCAGGGGTTCTCAACCTCAGTTCTCAAGTACCCACAACAGGTCATGTTTCGGGAATTTCTCTTAGATAAAATAGCTGTCCTAAATTCAAAGCCATTGACTCTGATTGAAAGCACCTGTGCAAGTAAACAGAACACCTGCAAACATGGCCTGTTGGGGTACTTGAGGACTGAGGTTGAGAACCACTGGTTTAGAGTGACTGAATTGTTTTGTTAAGGTGGACAGTTAGGAGGGCAGTAGAACTGAAACTCAACCACCTGCTTTTATGACTCCCCCTGTACATGTTAATAAGCCCTTACAGTGAATGCCCCACTTACAGGCAGATAAAATGATCATTGGTCTTATGCAATTGGCTCTGCCAATTGGTGTTGGCCCCTGGAGGTATGCAGACACCACTAGATAGGTGGTCACAGCTCAAGGAATCCTTAAACCACTCTGAAAGAACCCTAGTGTTCCACAGAACCCTTGTTGAGAATGGCTGCTCTAGACAGTATTTTCCTGAGAGAACTCATTTATAAACAATACAACTCAAAGATAGGGAATGTGGTGCTGTTCTACAAGACTACAATCTAATGAAAAATATATGTAAATAATAATAGTAATATGTGTAAAAACCTGAAGTGTAATACTTCCAGCAAAAAACTGTGAAAAAATGTATATATACAAGTGCAATAAAACGTATGTACAAAAATACTTAAAAGTGCAAAAAAGTCCAATAAATGATGTATAATGTCCAATGAAACGATAAAAATGTAATTATTAAATTATTGCATGTCCAAAAATCAATCTCCCAAAAAGTGACAAGTGCATACTCAATAAGTTTTTCTTGTGACAGTCTAAGAAGATTCCAGTGACAAAAAATATATATATTGTGACTTTGCGGTGCTTCCCTCTCGTGAATACACTCACCAGAGAGCCCTACCCTTGCTGGGTTAAAAGACGTGTAAAGGATTGTACTTGTATTCCTAGTATCCTATGAGCCGGAATCCACTCCTCCTCCACTGCCTGATTAAGGTGATCGGATATCCACCTGTAAGCTTGATCCCACCTGGGCTATATAGTGAACTTGTGCTCAGGCTACTACTCCTCCACTAGTTAGAATATCCTCCTTAGGTAAACTTCCATTGCTGGTTGCCAAGGAATCTCTCAGGAACAAACTCCAGATCCAGCACTGGCTCAGGATGGGGAGGTACAAGCTGTCAGCTTAGATCCAGACTGTTAACACAGCTGTTTACATTCGTCTCCCGGTCACTGCTGAAAACCAAGGTTGTTCCTGAGAGATCCCCTGGGATATTCACAAGAGGGCAGCACCTCAAAGTCACAATATATATATATTTTGTCATTTGAATCTTCTTAAGCCGGCCATACATGGTTCGAATTTCGAAAATCGTATCAAAGAATTTACATACAAATTTCGCACCATTAGTGGGCTGCAGCGACAGCCGATTTTCGAACATGTTGGATGTTTTTTTTTAAAACAAACGATTTTCTAATCAATGATGGGAGAATCGTACGAGAAATGTAATAGAAAAAAAATGCGCATGTGCAAGAAAAGAAAATTCCCCGGAGGGTAAAGGATATTCCCAGCCACAAAAATTATTTTCTGTAGCAACATGAAGGCTTGGCCGGCCAAATTTAGAAAATCAATGGTGGCATCATCGGATCACAAAAAAAAAAACTTTCTGATTTTGAAAAGAAAATTAGTTTGAAATTTGACCGTGTATGGCCTGCTTTAGACTGTAACAAGAAAAACTTCTTAAATCTTCACTTTTTGGGAGTCTGATTTTTGGACACACAATAATTTAAGAATTGTATTTGATCTTTTTATTTATATACCAAATTTATTGGACTTTTTTGCACTTTTAAGTATTTTTGTACATACATTTTATTGCACTTGTATATACAAATTTTTCACAGTTTTTTTGCTGGACGTATTGGTTTTTACCTGCCCAGTCAGGGAACGTATTACTATTATTATTTACATATTTTTTCATTAGATTGTAGTCTTGTAGAACAGCACCACATTCCCTTCCTTTGAGTTTTATTTTTTGGATTTCACTAATGTGAAGTTTAATATAGGAGGGCAGCAGTTCACATTAATCCTAAGCGTTAATTTATCTAGTAATTTTGATTTATAAACAATGTTATTTTTCTGAATACTATAGGGAGACTCTGGTGGCCCGCTGATGTGTCAGCAGGAAAACCGATGGTACCTGGTGGGAGTGACTTCATTTGGATATGGATGTGCACAACCAGAAAGACCTGGCGTTTATGCACGAGTGACAACTTTTACAGAATGGATTCAAAGCTTTCTGATTTAGAGACTACCTTCAACAAAGCCTCATATCTTTTTTACACAATGCTTTGCACAATATAAAATGTGAACAACATGCTAAATCTTAATAAATTGTGTGTTATTACTTAGTGCTTTTTGTATCACAATATTTAATTACCTCATACCATTGTATAAATGTTAGAACCACTTTTGTGATTTGCTAACAAAAACAGTTTAGGTGAAACAATTATTTTAGCTGTTGGTGTGCATTTTACATAGACATAGTAGTGTTTCTGCTAAATTTTCATTTTGCAAAATGTTATATTTAAATTAAATATAGTATATTTGTAGTAAGTGCATTTTGAGATATTCTTGCAGTGTTTACATTAAAGTAATTTCTAATATGACTTTCATGTTTAGCCTATCTTTCTACATTTTACCACTACAATGATGTAGCTCTATGCAGTCACTGGAGCACTGGAAAGTCGGAGGCTGCACAGGTATTGATGAGATATTGCTGCCTTTACTTAAAGCGGATGTCCGCTCCAAAAAAAATATTAAAAGCCAGCAGCTACAAATACTGCAGCTGCTGACTTTTCATATTAGGACAGCCGTCTGCAGATCACTCGTCACTCTGCTGCTCCCCTCTCCATCCACGTTGAGGGAACCAGGAAGTGGAGCGCTCCGGCTTCACTGCCCGGTTCCCTATGGCGCATTCGCGAGTCACGCTGCGCCCGCCGATTGGCTCCCGCTGTGTGTTGGGAGCCGAGTGTTCCCAGCACACAACAGGGGGGGGGGCGACGGGATGTGACGACATGCCCGTATTCTGCCCGAGAATGCTGGGCCGGAAGTGGGTGCAAATACCTGTCTTTAGACAGGTATCTGCACCCCCCTCCCCCTGAAAGGTGTCAAATGTGACACCGGAGGGGGGAGGATTCCGATCAGCGCGAGTTCATTTTAGGGTGGAGCTCCGCTTTAATTGTTAATTATACACATGTGGGGATGTTTCCTAACAGCCTTGCAATGCTTCTTTCACCTTTGGCTTTTGCCAATTTGTCTACCAGAGCATTGTACCCAAGGATGATCTGTATTATATCACCTGCCACTCACTTGGTTGAGGAGGCTCCAGAGACATATGTCAGAGTTTGGGTACAGAAAGCCCTGCTCTTTACTTTTACAGCCTAACCCCTGATGAGTTTATCATCAGTGGGTTGAACCTTCAAGGCCGCGTACACACGATCAAATCTATCTGCTGGAAACGGTCTGACAGACCGTCTCAGCAGAGAGATTCGATCGTGTGTACGGGCGAGCAGACGGATTTGTACAGCAGACAGATTTTAAAGCCTGCTTTAAAATCTGTCTGCTGGAAACCCATCGGACCGATATGTCTGCTGGTTAGTACGCTAACCAGCAGACATATCTGCCCGCACATGCGTCGAATGGATTTGACGCATGCGCGGAAGTGTTTTACTTTCTGGTGCGGTGACTTGGTGCCGTCAACGCCCCTGCCACATCACCGTGCTGTCTGCCGACGGGGATTTTGGTTTGATCGTGTGTACAGCGATCAAACCAAAACAGCCAGCAGACAAATCTGCTCAAATCGGTCTGTCAGACCGATTTGAACAAATTCATTTGCTTGTGTGTATGGGGCCTAACAAAAGAGGTAGGCAATGTTCTGAAAGAGGGTTTTCTCTCCTCCCTCATGGGAAAAGGAAGCACTTTTTTACTCCTTTATCCTTTGAGGACCTGTGAGGGAATCTCCCCACTGTTTGAGAAGGTACTGTATTTATTGGCATATAACACTCACTTTTTTACCCTGAAAATAGAGGGTAAACTGTGCACGCATGTTATACGCAGGGGCTGTGGAAAGTTTTTTTTCCTGAAAATTCCCTCTTAAAGTTAGTTATACACCTGTGCGTGTTATACGCCGATAAATACGGTAGTTCATGAGGGTCTTACAAAAGATTTTCTGCTGGAGTCACCACTGGAACCAAACTATATCTGAACCTTCTGTTTTGTACCTGATGTATACCAGATTAATCCTGTGTGAGACTTAATGTACACTCAGCCGTCATTTACTGTGGTCCTGGGAAAATGAAAAACTATGCAAAATTCCACCAGGATTTTTCTGCAGTTTTGTCTCATTTTGCATTTTTCCACAGTGGGGGAAAAACATTCCTATCCTGAATGTGATTCTTCCATGTTCAGGAGAGGGAGGTTGATAGAGGTTGAAGCCTTATGTACTTGAAGCCTGATGCTTCTGGATGTTGAGGCCCCCCAACCAACTGCTAACCTAGGAGCTGAAAGAGCCCAATGTGAGTTTTAGGTAATGCACCACCTTTGTCCTTCTGTGCTACTTAAAGTTATCTTCAAATTACCTTCAAATTACTTTCAAATGTGGACCTATTTCCTTGAAGGGCAAATAAAAATAATTTATCTTGGGGAATAGGAAAGTCCTAAAGGCACAAGACCACAAAACTTATTTAGTTGGAGGCTCTTAAAGATTTAAGAATGTTAAGAGGCTCAAGTTATCACACCCAAAATACCATTACTCATAATGGTAATGATGCTAATATGCAATCACTATAAACATGTTTATACTGTAGATAGTAAGTTAAGACAATGATTATTAAATAGATGCACAAATAAGAAAGTTATTAAAAAACTTGTAGTTATGAATATGATGATAAATATATGATTATAGTTGAAGTTTTTAAAAGCTACAGCAGATGCTATATTGGCTGCTAGATTATAATTGCAATAAACAAATAAAAATAATGAAAAATGTATATATATAACCAAAATATGGAAACAATGCAATAAGGTAGGGTGATCCTACCAATGGGGGCAAAGAGAGCAATAAAACCCAAGTTGAGGTTTTAACGCTGAAACAATTTGATCGGACTCTTTTTAGTCATTCCACACTGTACATATTTACATTTTTCAGCCAGCTTAATGTTAAAATGGATTTTTGGTTGATGTGAATGTTTGAAATAAACAACACACAATAGAATCCATAGTTGAATCAAATCACCGTGACTGCTCTGTGTAGCAAAATCTACAATCTACACTTACAGTCATTTAAAGAGTTTTGGAACTTGTGTGGAACATTAAGTACAAAAACAAAACAATTTGGACACAGCTAAACAACTGTTCTCTATTCACATGCCTTGGCTGAATTTCTTCTTAAAGGAAAGTTAGAATAGTTTTAGGTAAATTTAAGTAAACTTTCCTTTTTTTAAAACTGATCTTTTTATATGTAATATATGTTGTTTTACTAAATAATATACACCTTTTTTATATATAAATAAACATGTAGGCCCGGATTCACAAAGCACTTGCGTCGGCGTATATCCAGATACGCCGCGTAAGTACAAATATGCGCTGTCGTATCTGTGTGCCAGACCCACAAACTAAGATACGCCTAAAAACAGACTTCATCCCACCAACGTAACTTGCCTACGCCGTCATAGAGTGGGCGTATATTTACGCTGGACGCATGTGGGGCTCCCATTGATTTTCTATTCAAATATACAAATGAGGGAGATACGCCGATTCACAAACGTACTTGCGCCCGGCCCATGATATACGCGGTTTGCGTACGTTTTACGTCCGACGTAAAGTTATTCCCCATAGATGAGGCGCAACCCATGCAAAGGTATAGACCAGGGAACACAAGCCTATGTATTGTACGTTGGACGTATGTGAATATGGGCCGACGTGGGTCTGACTGGGCGTAGGTTACGTACACAGTGATCCGGCGTATCTTAGGCAGTTTTTTCAACATGGTTGTGCGCATGTGCACGGGGATACGTCCACGTCTCGATGCATGCGCAGTTCATTTTAAGTACTTGTCTGGCACCCGGCCCATCATTTGCATGGGTCACGCTTCATTAACATGGATCACGCCCACTTCCAGACCACTTCCACTTACGCCGAAGAAATATACGCTACGCCGGCGCAGAGTTGGGAGCCTTTGCTTTGTGCATTCAATGCTTGCCTCTCTACGCTGCGTCAGCGCAGCATAAAAGAGATAAGCTACGGCGACATAAATGTGCGCCGATGTATGTGAATCCGGGCCATATTACATGACAAAGGATACCCAGAGCACCTTGGGTTTTCCAGCAACAGGACATCAAAAGCTCAATGCCTTCAAACTTGGCCTGTCTGAGAAAAATCTCAGAGAAGTACAGCAGATAGAGAGATGGGTAACTGAATTCACTATTGGGTTAACACAATTCAGCTTGAGCTACTAAGCTTGTAAACAGCAGGCTTCTTTAACAGAAAATAAACAAACAGGGAGGGAAATGTGAAAAATAAAGTTTGTTGAATGTTTTGTACTCCTGGCTAGAATAAAGAACTATACAAAAAAACTAAAAGTTCAAACTGTTATAGCAAACTCTTGCTTATAAAAAGGAGAATTCTTAAAGTGATTGTAAAGTCTTGTTTTTTTCTTTTTCAATAAAGATAACAAACATGTTATACTAACCTGCTCTATTGCAGTGGGTTTGTACATAGCAGCCCGGATCCTCCTCTTCTCGGATCCCTCTTCTGTGCTCCCAGCCCCTCCCTCCCGTCGAGTGCCCCCACAGCAAGCAGCCTCTCCTGATTGGTTGATTGACTTTAATTGACAGCAGTCGGAGCCAATGACACCGCTGCTGTTTCTCAGCCCATCAGGAGGGAGAGTCTCAGACGGCTGAGACCCTCATGGACATCACTGGACAGAGATAGGGCTCAGGTAAGTATTGGGGGAGCTGGAGGGGGGCCTGCTGCACACGGAAGTTTTTTTTTAACTTAATGCATAGAATGCATTTAGATAAAAAAACTTCGGATTTTACAAGGGGTATTTATAAGCAAGAGTTTGCAATGTATGTGTTAATACGTGGCTACCCCTCCTTAGTATCTGATGTGTTGTATATAAGGAAGTTTTTTTTTTTTTAATCTGATTCTCATACCTCCATTCCCACTGCATAGTGCAGGTTAGAAATCAAAATTTACAGTGATGCCTGAAGCTACCGTATTCTTTGATATTAGACATGCTTACTGTGCTGCACCCCCTTGCATTTATTTATGTACCGTAGATACAGGTGCATCTCCAAAAATTTGAATATCATTAAAAAGTTTATTTATTTCAGTAATTCAATTCAAAAAGTGAAACAAATATATTATAAACACTATACTACCAACAATATTGGGACACCTGCCTTTACATGTACATAAACTTTGATTGCATCCCTGTCTTAGTCCGTAGAAACAAAATAATGACATACAGCATTCCAACAATCCGTGGTGAAAGTACAAATAAGTAACATATTTTGTGGAGTCGGTAAGACATAGTACATCACGAATGAAAAAATAAACCAATGTTATGAAGAGCTAAGAAATGCTTCGGATGCATCTAATAGCTTAACACAACAATAGACTGTAGAATAGTCATAGAGTAACAAAAAAGCTTAAGAGGTTTAGATACAACAGCCTAAAGCAGCTCCAGGCATCCGCACCGGTCATATCACCAACCATTGTCTGAGCATACCATAGAACCTTTTACAATTTTATGGAAGGAAAAACACAAGAATGAAGGATGAGATCTGAAAAGGTCACTGCCCTTTATTGACTATTCACAATTTTATTGCTGTTGGGTGGTAATGATTTGCCTATACTTATGGTACTGCAATAGGAGAGCTACAGCTCTTTCCTACACACAACCAATAGGCATCTTGTGAATTAACACAGTGAGAATAGGGGCAGACAAAGGGCAGTACAGCTTTTTTGTATTAGAGCAGTAGCTTTCCTGTTGCAGTGCCAGAAATATAGAGAAATATAGAGAAATATAGAGAAAGCTATACTTACCAATAGCAATAATATTGAAAATAATCAAGAAAGGTCAGCAACTCAGGAGGCTGCATACATGCACCCTCAGCCTGCTAAAAACAGGACAGAAAGCGGGAGTGTTTTCATATTAATAAGCCAGGTAATCACCCACTTTTTAACATGATAACTTGGGCAGTTCCTGCCCCTCAATCCTAATCTTTAGCTTCTCCCACTCCCTGCCCACTGTGAGGATGACATTGGTGGCTAGGCTAGAGGCCCAGGAGAGGACACCCAGGATGATTCAAAGGTACCATAGGACTGTATAGGGGAGGCTTGCATTAAAAGATGCACTGCGTAGTGTAACAGGGTTGTAAAGGGGCTCTATGCGGTGTAAAGGAGCACTGTGTGATGTAAAGGGTCATTGAGTGGTGTAAAGGAGCACTGCATGGTGTAACAGGGGTGTAAAGGGGCGCTGCGTGGTGTAAAGGGCAATACAATGTAATGGGGGCAGTATTGTGAACTGAAACTGAGGACACTGTGGGACTGCTTTAAAGAGGGGACTGTGATGTAAAGAGAACTACAATGTGAAAGGTACACTGAAGACGATGAGGTATGGGGGGACTGTGATGTGTTATAGTGCTAACAAGATTCAGACCTCTACCAGAGGAAATTTTGCTGACCAGACCTCTGTAAGGGTTAAAGGGTTCCAGAAACAACGAATAATAAATGCACATTTTTTTACCAACAAAAAAATGTGCATTTTTTTTTTTTTTTAATAAACAGTTAACTCATCCTTTAACCACCCCCTAATCGCCATATAGTAATATGACAGGCACAAAGTGGCTCTCTCATACTTGGATGACGTCATATGTTGTCCTACTCTCGCTGCGCTTGCGTGCCCACAGGGTACATCATGGTACATCATGGCAACATGATGTGTCCCTGGGACATGGCGCATCCCCAATCACGGTAAAGAGCCGATGACAAAGCTCTCTACCCATGTGAGCAGCTGTGTCCAATCACAGTTGATTACATGTAAACAAGGAAATGTCGGTTATCAGCCATTCTCTGGATTTCCTCACAGGGGAGATCTGTACAGATAATCAGGGCACTGAAGTAATGCCAATCAGTACCCATCAGTGGTGCCAATCAGTGGCCATCAGTAATATCAGTCAGTGCTGTCCATCAGTCCTGCCAATCTGTGCAGCCAATCAGTGCCCATCAGTGCCACCTATCAGTGCTCATCAGTACTGCATATCTGTGGCACCTATCAGTGCCACCTATCAGTGCCCATCAGTGCTACATATTAGTGTGTCCTCATCAGTGTCACCTCATCAGTGCCCTTCAGTGCTGTTTCATCAGTGCCCATAAGTGCAACCTTATCAGCACACATCAGTGAAAAATAAAAGTTACTTATTTACAAGATCTTCTAACATAAACTAAGGGCCAGATTCTCATATATTTTCGGCGGCGTAGCATAAGCCATTTACACTACGCCGCCGCTGCGTGCTAGAGCAAGTGCTTTATTCTCAAAGCACTTGCTCCGTAGTCTGCGTTGGCGTCTCATAAATCGCCAAGCGTAAACCGGCGCAATTCAAATGGGGCGGCTTGTATTTAAATTAAGCGCGCCCCCGCGTCGAACGAACTGCGCATGCGCCGGCCGGGGAAAAAGCCCAGTGCGCATGCTCCAGCTCACGTCGGGAAGCGTCGTTGAAACCGACGTCAAAACGACGTGAGCGTCATTTACGCAAGTCCCTATTCGCGAACGAGTTAGTAAAACCACGTAAGCGACGGAAAAAGCCGACGCTGACCCGACGCCATACTTAACATGGCGTCCGACGGGACACGACGGCATCCGACGGGACCTCGTAAGGTTACTCCACATAGAAGCTGGGGTAACCTTACGCGAACGAAAACGACGTACGCGACGACGGGGCGGCGTAAAAGCGAACGAGAATCGGCGTACTACTTCATTTGCATATGCAAATGAAAAAACAACGTAAAGGCCACCTAGTGGCCGGAGTTGTCATTACACCTACGATCCGAAAGTGTAATGCTTTTACACTTGTCGGATGTAGAAGCGTATCTATGCAAAAGTGATGCTAAGCATCAGGCGCATAGATACGAGACAAAAAAAAAGGCGATACGACGGGGTATCTGAGATACTCCGTCGTAACGCCTCTGAGAATCTGGCCCTAAGAAAACTTTTTTTTCAAAACTTTCAGTCTTTTTCGTTTTTAGCAAAAATTAACAAACTCAGTGGTGATTAAATACCACCAAAAGAAATCTCTATTTGTCTCAAAAGAATATAAAAATTTAATTTGGGTACAGCATTGCATGACCGCCCAATTGTCATTTAAAGTGCGACAGTGCTGAAAGCTGAATATTTCCTGGGCAGGAAGGGGGTGAAAGTGCTTAGTATTGACGCAAATAATGCTGAACTAAAGGCAATTATAAAAGGCACAAATTAAGGCAGATCTGTATTCATAGTCTATGCCATCATTTATTTTTTAAATGCAAGCAATGTGAATACCAGAATGTTGTCTGATATCAGCCTCTTGCAGTGGAAAGAGTAAAATGAGAAGTAGCAGACTGATCTTTCTCTGACCGGGCTGTACTGTATGGCAGAGTTGTGTAAATTTCAAAATTGGATGCACAGAAATATAAATTATTAGGCAGGTAACAGTTCCCTTATTTGTATTTCATCTGTGTATTTAGCTATTTGCCTGGAGGTCAGCTTAAGGGCTAATCAGGTTGGCATGATAAAAAAACGTAGAAGTCTTCAGTCTTGAGAATTTTATCTGCACTTGCTGCATCAGGACCAAAGTCTCCAGTCGTTTTGCTCTCTCACTTCCAATTTCTGAGTACAAAGACTCCTTTCTCTTTTGTATATTTCTGAAGAATATTTTGGCAATCTCTAAATAAATATTTGAAAATTGTCACTTGGATCAGAGGCATGTTTTTCCTTTGTTAAGCCTCAATTTGAGACTTGACTATGATTGATATGACTATGAAGTCGTGTCAGTTCTGAATAAAAGACGAAGAACATTGCCAATTTGTGCAAAAATAATAATTTGGCAAAATACGTCTGTATAATGGCAGGAGAATTGTGTCTTTTCCCTTTGTAGAAAAAGAGTCATTGTTCTAGTGTATGTAGATGGACCATTAATATTTCAAAATGCATATCATGTAATAACAAATTAAAAATAATTTTGCTTGTCATAAAGCTTATCCCTTACTATGGGTTCTTTTATTTAAAGCTGTCATTTGAATATGAAGAAGCTTAACAAAGTAGAGAAATACAGATAGAAAATAATTGGGCTTTTTCTTCAAAGCAAACATGTGATGCAAATGTAAAATTGAACACCTACATTGTTTTGTAGACATTTTTAGAATCCAACACAACTGGTCTGTTCTTCTGTAAGGAGTCCCTGGATTCACAAATAGCAGAGTGTCGTAATTGGCAAAAAAAATAAAAAAATTACGTAATTGCTGGCTCTGGTCCTCCCTCTCTCTGATTGGTCAGAAAGTTGATGCCTTACAGAAATTGTGATTGCCTTTTGTCTGTGGTTCTCGTCTTTTTTTGTTATTGTTGCAAATTGCAACAAACTTAAAGTTCCGCTATTAAGAACCCTCCTCTAACATTACTGGCAGTTTTATTTTTTGGGGGGGTACCTAATTTTGGCAGGTACCCACTTCGGCCGCGTACACACGGAGGGACATGTCCGATGGAAACGGTTCGTGGACCGTTTTCATGGGACATGTCTCCTCTGGATTTTCGTCCGGCGGTGTGTACACACCATCGGATCAAAATCCCCGCCGACAGACAGCACGGTGACGTGGCGGTGACGTTGACGCTGCCACGTCACCGCACCAGAAAGTAAAAAACTTCCACGCATGCGTCGCATGTACTAACCAGCGGACATATCCGACGGACATGTAGCCGGCGGACAAATTTTAAAGCATGCTTTAAAATGTGTCTGCCGGTCAGACATGTCCGCTAGTCCGTACACACCGTACACATGTCCGCTAGTCCGTACACACCGTAGTCCGTGCACACAATCGGATTTGTCCGCTGAACTGGTCCGTCGGACCAGTTTCAGCGGACAAATTCGATCGTGTGTACGCAGCCTCCCTCTTGAATTTTCTGGTGGTACATCACAGGTCCCAAGAGGCTGCGGGACCATTCACAAAGCCCAGAGTAAATTGTGTATGTACCGTGGGCTATGAGGCCACAAGGAGTCATTGCTGGCTTCCCACAGTAAACTTGCTGGTGCCAGGGACTCAAAGATGGTTGAGGGCAGTGCTGGATCCTGGACAGGTAAGTGTCCTTTTTTTTCAAAGTCAGCAACTGCATTATCTGTAGATGCTAACTTCTAATTATTGATTTTTTCTAGTGGCTTCAGATCAAAATGAAGCTGGGTACATAGAAATTCTAGCTGGTTCAGCAGGGACCAGCTGGGTTTCTATCTGTGTGTTGCCTCCCTGTCCAATAGAATTTGATCAGTAGATTGACTTCTGGCGAATGGAACTGCTGAAAAACGTTCATTTGATCTGCCACTGCAGCAAACCAGCTGCAGCACTGATCCATGTTTTCTGACAGTGGATGAGTCCTGCTCTCAATATACAATAGCACAGCATGGATGATATTTTCATCCCCCTCGCAGCACGCTGGAAAAAATAAATAAAAATAAGTGTGTATACCCATCTTTAGTCTCTTGGTAAGAAAGTCACTCTAATGCCTCGTACACATGATTGGACTTCCATCCAACTTTTCCGTGGATTTTGGTCTAAAGGGGCGTTGGCCGTCAACTTGTTCTGCATACAGATGGCCCAACATTTTCAGCCAACATTCACCAAATCACATGATTTTTCAGCTCTTTAGCGTCACCCTTTGGGCAACTTCTGCTATTGTTGTCTGATGTTTAGCATTGGTTCTGATCATGCGTGTTTGTACCTTGGATTTTAGTTGGTCGGACTTGCATACAGCTATGAGGAAAGATTAGAAGAACTGCATTTATTCACTCTTGAGAAGAGGAGAATAAGGGGGGATATGATCAACATGTACAAATATATAAGGGGTTCATATAGTGAACTTGGTGTTGAGTTATTCACTTTACGGTCAACACTGAGGACAAGGGGGCACTCTTTATGTCTAGAGGAAAAGAGATTTCACCTCCAAATACGGAAAGGTTTCTTCACAGTAAGAGCTGTGAAAATGAGGAATAGACTCCCTCCAGAGGTGGTTCTGGCCAGCTCAGTAAGGTGCTTTAGGAAAGGCCTGGATTCTTTCCCAAATGTACATAATATAACTGGGTACTAGCATTTATAGGTAAAGTTGATCCAGGGAATATCCGATTGCCTCATGGGGAATCAGGAAGGAATTTTTTCCCCTGCTGTAGCAAATTGCATCACGCTTTGCTGTTTTTTTTTGCCTTCCTCTGGATCAACTGTGGATATTGAATTGGGTATATGTGATTGTACGATATTATTATTGTTTTATTTCTTGTGGTTGAACTTGATGGACTTGTGCCTTTTTTCAACCTGACTAACTATGTAACTATGTACACACGATCGGATTGTCTGATGAACCATACACACGGTCGGATTATCTGACACAACACGTCCATCAGACAATTATGGCCATAAAGTTGGATCGTGTGAACGAGGCTAAAGTAAACCTACATTTAAAAATGTAAGATTTGCTATGTTATAGTTAACGCTTAGAAATGTTAATTGCACCTAAAAATTTACTATTGAAAAATAATAAACTACTACCGGTATCTGAGGGCACACATTTCTAGTGAAAGTTTATATAAAGGTAAACCTGCCATTTAACATAGATCAGTAGGGCTCATGACAGCATTACCAAATCACGTTATTAGAAAATTGTCTGTGAAGGTTCTCATCTACCCAGGTCATGGTAACTAGTGGTAGCTAGTCATATTCAACTGGACCTGTTCTGCAACTTTGAAGATGTTTCAGAGGTTATCAAGCTACTTCTTCAGTTCAATTGCATGTCAGGGAGATCCCCCGGCATTTATAGCAATGCATTAAGACACCTTATATACCGTATATACTCGAGTATAAGCCGTGTTTTTCAGCAAATTTTTTTGTGTGCTGACCCGGGTTCTCAAAGACGTTTTCCAACAATAACTTGAATATTGGTCTTTAAAATGAACGTTCGAATGGAGTTCTAAATGTTTGTGCGAACCGTCGGTCTGTTCGACGGTTCTGGGGCGAACCGAGCGCGGGGGGTGTTCGGCTCATCCCTAGTTCCTATCCTATCACCCTTAGTTGGCAATACAGTACACCATATACAGAATCCTACAAATGTGTCAACTGATGTTAGAGCCATAAAAATAAAAAAAATCTATGTCCTATAATGTCACATCCCTTTTTACTTGTATACCAACTGCAAAGAAATTCAGAAGGGAACATCTAAAATGAGATGAGACTCTTGACGAATTCATTTTTCAGCCTTGGAACATGTTCCCCCGGGTGAGAGAGGGGGAGATTACGACAAAAGACTTCTTCAAAAGGAAGCAAAATGGATACATGAACTATCCGCTTTAATATTCCCAGGACTCCATGATGCTTTTAGTTTTAAACCTATCTTATGATTTGGCCTGTTTTGGTGGTTTTTAATTATAATTTTTATTCTTCATTTTATTTTTATTTTTTTCCTTTTGTGTGCTGTTTTAAAATTATTATTGTCAAATTTACTAATTTGTTGTTCCATTCGATTTCCAGCATTTCCTGTAAAAGCTCCTGAAGAAGCTCGTCGCGAGCGAAACATGTTGAGCATTGCAGGCTTCTCACGCTCACGGTTTGAGCATTTTGTATCTTTAATGGATGGTTTTATATTTGTTTAATTTCCTATTCTATTTTGTAAAATAAAATCTCATTTTTTTTTCACTAGCTGTTGCATTATTCGCATATGTATTGACACCGTTTAGTAACCCCAGTCCTACCACAAATTCTTAATCAGCCCCAATTAACTCCTTTCTCTTCTTTTCACGTCCAGTTATTTTTATTTTGTCAAAAGTATTGGGACACTTGCTTTTACACGCACATGAGCTTTAATGGCATCCCAGTCTTCGTCCCTAGGGTTCAATATTGAGTCAGCCCACCCTTTGCAGTTATAACAGCTTCAACTCTTCTGAGAAGGCTGTCCACAAGGTTTAGAAGTGTGTCTATGGATGGCAATGTTTGACCATTGACCAGCGCATTTGTGAGGTCAGGCACTAATGAGGACGAGAAAGCCTGGCTTGCAGTTTCCGTTCAAAATCATCCCAAAGGTGCTCTATTGGGTTGAGGTCAGGACTCTATGCAGTCCAGTCAAGTTCCTTCACCCCAAACTCGCTCTTGACAATAAGGTGTATATTCTTTTAAATCATAAACATGTTCACGTTTTTCATTTTTAATGAATTTTGTGTGTTACTTTTAGTATCAAAAAAATATATATATATTCTTGCAATGTGCTTTGTACTAAAAATCTAGTGGGCTATTTATAATAAGTAATATATATAATAAACAATAAACTGTGCATAAACTGTGCATAAACAGTGTGCCAATACCGGCGGGAGTGATGTCATTGTGGCTCCGGCCAATCAAAGCACCGGAGCCCGCGATACCCGGAAGTAACTCCGGGAGCTATGTCGTTGGCCGGAGAAGTGTATGGGGACTGCTATGGGGACTTTAATCTAAGTATTTCATAATGAGCTAGTATGTACTATGCATACTAGCTCAATATACCTTTGTTTAGGGATTTTTTCTTTTTATTTGGGTTTACAACCACTTTAATGTCAAGACAAATTATAGCATAAAATGTAAGTTTTTATCAACAGTAGCATTTTTTTTAAACAGTTGTATACCCCAAATAATAATATAAAAAAAAAACCTGCAAGGCAAAGGCATAATGAGCTAGTATGACTAGCATACTAGCTCATTATCAATTACTTACCCTAGATCAAAGCCCCCGCAGTGGTTCTCAGACACATCCTTCATCGCCGCTATGATACCCGGAGTGACTTCCGGGTATCACCGCTCTGGCGCTGTGACTGGCCAGAGCGGCGGTGACGTCACTCCCGTGCATGCGCGCGGAGCGGCACTATCCCTGCGCATGCGCACATTTCCAGCACTTTTTCGGCAGGCTCCCATTCAAGAGCCGCCGTACTCAGTGTGCCTGTCCTAATGTAGGCTTACCTGTAAGTGCAAGTGGGCAGAGAGGGTATACAACTGTTTTAACTAACAGTGGTCAAAAGAGAAAAAAAAAAAAATTTTAAACTTATTTTTTTATAGGTTGTGTAGAAATTAAAAACAGGCCCAGAAGTGGTTAATATTTAAAAACATATAGAAAGGACATTTTTGACTTTCGCATTCTACTTTTTTTTCTCAACCACACAGAAACACACATCAATTTATATACAGTATTTTATGTATTCATACATATTTATAGGCCATTTGGAAAGTATGTTGTATGTGGGTGGTCTAAAATAAATAGGTCTGACAGAGAATCTTGATGTATGATTAGAGCAGTAAAAACAAGCACTGTGCTGTGCCACTAATGGGTGCCAGGGCATGCATATGTATTAAAATGAGATATAGAGTGGAGAAGGTTTAGAGCCCTTTTCAAGCTTCTATTGTCTGTGCTCCCTGGATTTGTCCTGATGACCATTGTCACCGAAAGAGGTAAGGTAACATTTCCAACTGGGACACCTGTTTTAGTGACAACTGAATGTCCCTTACTTTCTGTATTATCTCCAGGACAGAAATTGAAGGGAAAACTTCCCTACTGGAGGATAAATACAGTGAAAAGTCACTACATTTAGAAAAAAAACCATTGTTTATATATATATATATATATATATATATACACACATATATATATATATATATATATATATATATTGGAACCTTAGTTTACGAGTAACGTGGTTAATGAGTATTTTGAAAGACGAGCAACTTTAAAAAAAAAAATCGGACTCGGTTTGTGAGTGTTCTCTCGCAAAACTAGCAGAATTCAAGCTAATTGGTTGTGCAGTACCACATTTGACCAGAGGTGCAGGGCTGCCATTGACACTCGAAATGGTTCAGAGCCGTTCGGAAATACTCAGAATCACTTGGAAATACTCAGTTCTGGGGTGTTTCTGAGCCTTTCTGAGGGTTTCTGAGGTCAGCCGAACTTTCCCCGAGCATTTCCGAGACTCTCTGGCGCCCCCCCCACATTTGGCCAATGCGGAACAAATTATTTTTGCTTTCATTGACTTCTATGGGGAAACTCGCTTTGATATACGAGTGCTTTGGATTACGAACATTCTCCTGGAACAGTCTATGCTGGTAATCCAAGGTTCCACTGTATATATATATTGGGGTCCACAACATTCACACAAATAATGTTTTACATTCCTCCAATTGCTTCCTGGTTTCTGGCCTAGGCCAAATAATATGACTACTACAGTGATTCTCTGCTTCTACAGTGATCCCACAGGTATGGCACATGCATAGTTACAGTACATTGGCCAAAGCTGGACCAATGTTACTATGCAAAAAAATGGAGTGGAGTGCTGAGGAGGCTGTCGGGGTCGGGGTGGGTGGTGACCTTGGGCCTGGGTGCTGGAAGATTCCTACCAAAAAAACAAGGAGGAAGCCATTCCTGGAGGCATGGGAGCAAGGAGAGAGGACAGCAGGAGCAGGTCAGCATATCTGGAGATCTCCTAATGCTGCGTACACGCATCAAATGAAAAAAAGAAAATATGGATAGCCGCATTTCAAAAAACCTTGATGTTGTCTTTTAAAAAAAAAGGAAAAATGCACTACAAGTCACAGCACACTACACGGGAGTAAAACAACTGACGCGTTTCGCACTACAAATTAGTGCTTAATCATTGCTGGGTACAGGCAATCGTACATTCCGACAACAAAAGTGTGTTTTTTTTTATGCCGACGGATGTTGGGTCAAACTTGTCTAGCATACACACGGTCGCACAAATGTTGTCAAAAATTCCGAATGCCAAGAACACGGTCACAAACAACACTTTCAGCAGCACTATTAAAGGGAAGTTCAATACCAGTCGTGTTAATAGAAGTTTGGATAGATAATTTGCTCTTTTCAGCCTTGTTCTTTTCAGTCCATTACAGTGTGACGAATGTCATTATCATTATGAACACTAGTTTTACAAGACCGAGTGCTTCCATCTCGTACTTGATTCAGAGCATGCGTGGAATTTTGTGTGTCTGAATTGGCTACACATAAATTTATGAGAACAGATTTTGTTGTCATAAAATTTGAGAACCAGCTCTCAAATTTTTGTTGTCAGAAATTACCATAGAAAATGTCTGATGGAGCTTACACACGGTCAGAATTTCTAACAACAAGCTCCACTTTTGTTGTTGGAAATTTCGAACGTGTGTACGCAGCATAACAGTCACCTGGGTGGGCTGGTGAGTGATGGCCTGGAAGACTGTGGTAGAAGTTAGCCTGGAGTGCTAGTGAAAGGGGCAGCTGCAGCCAGGTGGGTTGGCAGTGCCTGAAGAGGTGGTGCTGGGATCGGTAGCCACAGGAGTGATGCAAGCTGGACACTGAAATTCTACTACACACCTAAGTGGCTTTTGGGGTTCCTGTTCCAGCTGGGTTCTGCAAGAAAGTGTGAGCTGGAGTGAAGAAGAGGAGCTGTATATAGAGACTGTATATAGGAAGAGTTGTCCCTGAAGTTGTTGTTGAAGTCAAAGTCAAATGGGCATCCAGGGGCAGACTGACAACTCATGGGGCCCCCGATCAATAGGAGATTATGGGGCCCCTGGCAATAGGAGATTATGGGGCCCCCAGGCAATAGATTATGGGGCCACACAGTATACACATACACACATACAGTATACATGCACAGTATACACACACAGAAACACAGTATACATACTGTACATACAGAATAAACACACACACACACACTGAAAAGGTACTGGAGAGGCGGGGCAGCTATCATCTTAGTATTTTAAAATAAAACACAGATTTTTACATACTGTCCCTGGTTTTACTGAGGCTGGCAACTCTGATGGGGCCCCCTAGTGGCATGGGGCTCTCGGGCAGTGCCCGAGTGCCCAAATGGTCAGTCCACCCCTGTGGGCATCCCATAACCTCCCATCCCTTTTCAAGTTATTACCCTCAATAAAACAAAAAAAAACAAAGTCAGGTACTGTTTTCTGACTCAAGAGTACCTGTGAAAATGTGGTGTGCCTCGCTGTACAGGGTGGGGGAACCCAGTATACATGCAGCTCCTTAGGCTGTGCGCTACGTGTACAAATTCATGGATATTTTCAGAAATAAAAATGAATAAAATGACATTTAATACGTGTCTGGAGTTTAGCTTTAAATCTTCTTTTAGAGTGCAACATCTAGAAATATATTAACCCCAACAACACTTATTATTTTTCAAAGTCTTCATAACTGTAACAATGGTCACTGTTATCTGATTCATCGATGTTTCATTCAATATATAACATATTTCCAACTTATCACTTCATAAAGACACTTCGCCCCAGTTTTTACAGTCATTTAATCATCCTGTCAGTTGACTGAACGCGTTATAGATCAATTATATGTTCTGCTGCTCATATATTTTATGTAGCATAAACGTATATCTTTCTGACATGAGTGAGTAATGAGATAGATAATGAATGATAGACTTTTGTGATAATAATAATAATAAATGATGGGGCCCCACAGCAAAACCGTCATAGAAACCCTTGCATCCCCAACCTCCATCATGGTTGTCTGGTGGGCCTGGTTCACCAACCACAACTGTTTTATCTAAAAAACAAAACAAAAAGGTCCTTGCAATGACAGACAGTTCTAGCACCACAATGAAAATTGAGGAATACAGTACCATATCAAAGTTTTTGTACCATACCTACTTATACCTTGTGTCTGCACTGGGAATATTCTGGTACTGTCTGATTTGTTTTATTGTGTCTGTACACATGACCGGATTTCCTGTCCGAAAAACGATGAATGTTTTTTCCGGTGGAATTCTGCTCAAGCTTGTCTTGCATACACACGGTCACACAAAAGTTCTCTGAACTCTTGAGCGTTAAGAACGCAGTGAGAAAAGGAAGTTCAATGCTTCCGAGCATGTGTCGAATTGTTTCTGAGCATGCATGTTTTTTTACCCATCGGAATTTCATAGAGATTTTTCGTTGGGAAAATAGAGAACCTGCTCTCTATCTTTTTCCGGTAGTTTTTCCGTCGGAAAAAGTCAGATGGAGCATACACACGGTCAGGATTCCCGACCAGTGGCGTATCCAAGCTATGGCAGCCATGGCACGTGCCATGGGCGCCATGGGAAGGGGGGGCGACAACAAAAACACTCACAAAAAAAAATTCCCACCCGTTCTGTGGCCGCATTCTGCACTATATCCCCTGTGTTGGCGGCGGCACGGCAATTCCTTAACAAATACTGTCTGTTATGCTGGCTGGCATGTAGGACAGTAGGAGAGTGGCAGGCGCAGGCCGCGGGCTCCCCCATGGTTTTCTTTAAATGGTTTCACCCAGACCGTCATTCTGCTAACTTGCAGGATGACTTGCTCCGCCTACTCTCCTCTGCGCAGCGCAGCATTATCTCCCCGAGCACCAACGTGTTGGTGACGTCACCATCGTCACTTGTGAGGTGAGGGGGAGAAGAAGAACTGTCTAGTCTGACAGTGGAGACTCGAGTGTGGAGGAGACTCAGTTCCTACTCAGAGGAGACTCTAGTGGAAACCACAGCCAGGCAGGACTGCAGCAGTTACGGTACTATATTCCAAACAGTCACACACACTCACATCACACATGCTGCTTCATCAATGTGTACAGTATAATGATGTGTACCAACCAAAAATAGTGCTTAATATATGGAATTAATAAATTAGAATTCTGCATAGCCATAGATATCCTAAATAAAGTGATTTCTGCAAATAGTACCTGCACAAATCACTTTATTTATATCTATGGCTATGCAGAATTATAATTTATTTAATCCATATGAAGCACTATATTTGATTGGCTGCATGCTTCTGTTTGAGATTGTGCCCAGCACATGATGACTTTTTTCATGATGATAGCAAATTATAATTCTGCATAAATGTATAGAGAAAAACCGGGACGGCCACACTACAAAAAATGGTTCCTTTTAATAAAACTGGTCACAACATGAACATATCACAGCAAAAAATCAGGAGAACAGCTGACGCGTTTCACACTATCATACAGTGCTTATTCGTGAGCTATGAATAAGCACTGTATGAAACGCGTCAACTGTTCTCCTGATTTTTTGCTGTGATATGTTCATGTTGTGACTAGTTTTATTAAAAGGAACCATTTTTTTGGAGTCCGGCCGTCCTGGTTTTTCTCTATACATTTTTGCATACTATTGCAGTGCCTGCACCCAGGCGTTTGGACTCCACCTTGCAGTTCCCTGGGACCTCTGAGCGATAAACTTTCTTTCTCATCCCATACTGGACATTGTTATAATTTTGCATAGCCATAGATATAAATAAAGTGATTTGTGCGGGTACTACTTGCAGAAATCACTTTATTTAGGCTATCTATGGCTATGCACTGGGGCGTTGCGCCATTGGCGGTAAAGCGCCGCTATTTTAGCAGCGCTTTACTGACGTTTTTTGCGCCGCTATTCAGCCACTAGCAGGGTGCCTCAAAGATGTGGCTGACAGGACTTTGAGCATCCTGCCAGCACAAAAACTAGCAGCCCAAAAAAGGGTTAAAACCGCCCGCAAAGCGCAGCTGCAGCGGTGTATTGCTGGTGGTTCAGCGACGCTGCCCATTGATTTTAATGAGCAGGGGCACGTTTGAATAAGTGTGTACACTGTTCTTACAGCGCCTTAAAGATGCGGCTCGCAGGACTTTTTTTTAATGTCCTGCAAACCGCTCCAGTGTTAAAGTCCTTGGGCTTTCACATTCCAGTGCTCTATTTTGTAGCTCTGTAGCACCTGTAAAGCGCCCTGAAAGAACGGCTCCATTCACTCCTGTGTGAAGAAAGCCAGAGGGCTTTCACACTGGAGCAGTGCGTTGGCAAGACATTAAAAAATATCCTGCAAGCGGCATCTTTGAGGCGCTGTAGGAGTGGCTCTTAAAGCGCCCCTGCCCATTAAAATCAAAGCGGTGCTTTGCAGGCATTTTTTTTAACCCTTTCTCAGCGTCTAGACAGTAAAGCGTTAAAAGCGTTAAAAATAGCAGCACTTTACCACCGACGACCCCCCCCCCCCAGTGTGAAAGAGGCCTTAAAGTCATCATCATGTATCGCACATGATGATGACTTTAAGGCCTCTTTCACACTGGGTCGTCGGTCGTCGCCCCCTCCTGGGAACTACATCTGTGCGGCAGGATGCTCTCTACTACCATAGCTGAACTAAAAATAAATAAACTACAGCCAATGATACTAATTGCAGGCTGTGTAAGGAGCTATGAATATACTGAATATCCATGCTCTTACTAATAAACATTTTTTTAAAAACATTTATATAGTAAAATTAATAATTAAAAATTAGACTGACGTCATCCGTGATCGCATCCCCAGTACAAACATAATTTCATACAATTACAAATAACTATACAAAATTTATTTTACCCCTCAGGGTCCAAAAACACATTATAAATGACACTAAAAAGTATCTATCAATGACACTAGACAAGGAAAAATGTAAACATTTAAATAATTGCCAAACTACTTATTGGAAATAAAACAGTTTAAATCGAACTCCACATTTAAGCTGGCTGGTGAGGATACCTTGGTTTCGTAAATCCAATAGGATTCCCGCCGGCTTAATTGGCGAATATAATGTCCCCCACGCCAGTGTTTCGACACTTTTTCGATACCCCAAAATTTGAGGCCTTTGAGATCTCTCTGGTAACACCGCCTAAAGTGTTTGGAAACCGTTACATGTAATGCACGTGAGGTGCGTCCAACATACGCATTCGCATTCGAGCATGTAAACCACACCTATCGTGGTACACGTGATCAACTGTTTGATTAGGTATTCTACATGGGTAGCATTAGAAAAGAAGCTTTTACGTTTTTTAATGTTATGCTGAACATGCTTGCAGGTCGCACAGCGACCACAAGCATAAAAACCGGACAGGAAATTAAAAAGCTTGCCTTGGGCCACAACTGGTGGATCAATAACTCCTGGAGCCAGGCTATCCCTCAGGGAGGGAGCCTTTCTGTAGATAAATTGAGGACGATTGGGGAGGACCAGACCCAGAATCCCATCACCTTTCAAAATAGGCCAATGCTTGGCCACAATTTTTTCAAATTTCTTATGCTGGATATTAAAATCCAGCAGCATTTTGAAATTGGCATGTTCCTTATCTACATTCCGGGGTTTATCTGCTACAATACTACTCCTCTCTATGGCCCTCACTTTCTCGATCTCTTGCATGATAAGAGGGCGGGAATAACCTTTGGATACGAACCTAGTGGTTAAGTCTTGGGACTTAATAAGATAATCAGACTCCAAAGTGCAGTTCCTACCTAACTTAACAAACTGCCCTTGTGGGATGTTGCATAGCCACAAACGGTGATGGCAGCTGGTGAGAGGGATGTATCCATTACGGTCCACTGTTTTAAAATGATTTCTAGTATGTAACTTGTTTCCAGACTTGAAAATTTCCAGGTCGAGAAAATGTATCTGATCATGGGAGACTGTCCAAGTCAGAACTATGTTCCTATTGTTGGTATCTAATTTGTCCATAAAATGCTGCAATAAAGGTAAGTCACCCTCCCAGATCATAATCAAATCATCAATGTACCTACGGTAACATCGTAGCTGAGATGGTCTATCGAGGAACACCGCGTCCCGCTCCCAGTGGGCCATAAAGAGATTGGCCACACTGGGAGCAAAACGGGCTCCCATCGCAACTCCAATGAGAATGTATATAGAAAAAATAAATTTGTTGCGCACAATCAGTTTAAGCAAGCAACCTAGTCTAAAAATAAAAGTTGAAATAAACATCAATCAGTGTAAGTCCATATGGTAACAAAATACTCCGGACAGTCCAGTTTCAGCAGTTAGATAGATGTGGGAACTTAGCGGCAGCACCTGAAGCAGAAGCAAGCCTCTAGAAGAGCCAAAAAAATACAAGAAAGAGATGCGCCAAACTAAGTGCAGTATGTCGTTTTTAATCAGTAGTAAATTGGTACAATAAAGTAACTACTCACAAACATGGAGTAATATAGGCATTGGTGTGGCTATGAGGCCGGAGTCATCATAAGAGGTTCCTCCGGAAAAGGTTTCTTCGTCCCAGGCTTGTGAGCCGCAAGTGTGGTATAGTGGACACAGGAAACCAGGAAGAGCCGTCTGATGTGGTGTGCGTTCCACCGTGGATCGCGGCGTATCGTCGTCGCCCCGGAAGTGACGCGAGGGACCCGGCCAGCCAATCGGATTACGCGTTTCACAGCGTCAGCTGTTTCGTCAGATCCATGGCGTCCGTATGGAACGGACGTGAGTTATACGAGCAGGATAAACGTGATTGGTTGGAAATGGCACACTTTTCCTCGCAATGTCTTTAGAGAGCTCCTCACACTCAGCTTTCCTCCCTGAGTGTCTCTGGTTTTGGGACACTCAGGGAGGGAACCTGAGTGTGAGGAGCTCTCTAAAGACATTGCGAGGAAAAGTGTGCCATTTCCAACCAATCACGTTTATCCTGCTCGTATAACTCACGTCCGTTCCATACGGACGCCATGGATCTGACGAAACAGCTGACGCTGTGAAACGCGTAATCCGATTGGCTGGCCGGGTCCCTCGCGTCACTTCCGGGGCGACGACGATACGCCACGCTCCACGGTGGAACGCACGCCACATCAGACGGCTCTTCCTGGTTTCCTGTGTCCACTATACCACACTTGCGGCTCACAAGCCTGGGACGAAGAAACCTTTTCCGGAGGAACCTCTTATGATGACGCCGGCCTCATAGCCACACCAATGCCTATATTACTCCATGTTTGTGAGTAGTTACTTTATTGTACCAATTTACTACTGATTAAAAATGACATACTGCACTTAGTTTGGCGCATCTCTTTCTTGTATTTTTTTCATCGCAACTCCACACTGTCATATCAATAGTAATTTTTAAGCAAGCAAAATCTAAGACTGTCCAACAAAAAACATACATGATCTTGGCTAAGCTCAGTAGACTCAAGTGCCCAACGAACCGAGTTAAGAGCTGCTTCATGTCCAATGATTGTATAAAAAGACCCAACATCAGCCCTCACCAGGATGGTGTTGGGAGTGCAAGGAATGGTATCAAGTATCTGGATGATCTGCTTTGTGTCCCGAAGGTATGCTGGCAATTTACACACAAAAGGTTGCAAGAACACATCCAGATACTGACCCAGCTGGGGTGTAACTGAATCTATTCCATTTACAATAGGACGGCCAGGAGGCTGTTCTGCATTTTTGTGCAGTTTAGGTAACAAATAGATAATAGGAGTACAACAATAAAAAGGATCCAAATAGGCCGCCTTTTTGCTGTTTAAAGTACCCCTACCTTTACCATCCTCTATCAGGGAATGTAACTCAATTATAAAAATTGTATAAAACAAAAAAAAAAACAAGTGTTAAAAGTTTTTGTAATTTGATGTTTCTGGTGAGAGTGGAGGCTCTGGTTGGGAGAAGGAGTTTCTCAGGAAAATGGCCAATTCACAGTTCATCAAGATTGTCCTCTTGATCAGGTTACACACTATGATAGTGAGTTCATTGAAATTTTTGAAGACAAAATATCTGTCTGAGTGAATGTTAGTGAACTATAACGGCTTACTATGGGGCAAATCTTACTTTAATAATAGAGATAACTTTTACACAATCATTTGAAGATCTAAAGAAAGCCCTTATTAATTTAGTATTTTTGATTAATATAGAGATCTCTCTCTCTCATACATTTACATTGTAACAAGTGTATGTGGATGATGATTGGTATTTTAATAAAATTTGTGTTTTTTTGCACCATTTTGTTATTTTAAGGAAAACATGAGGTGTCAATATATGCAGCTTTGACTGAGCTTTGTCTAGTGACAACTGAATGTTAAAAAGAAAGGTCGGTTAAAAAAGCGTATAGATATATTATGAATAAATGATGCAGTGTGATAGAGCCACAGTGGTGAATTAAAAAGGTCACTTTTTCAGGTTTTGGGTTGACGAATATATTTATTGGGGAGGAATATTGTGCTTTTATAAATTGATCCATATATTAGCACAGTGGAATTTCCTGTATGTTTGTCTACACTAAAGGATGGGCTAAGACTGTCATGTGTTTGTTTAAACAGTCATAGTGTGACAAGAGCACACGTTGTTCAGTCAATCATACTGTATGATTGGTTCTGAAAAATAGTGTAATTCAATATAATTACATTTCTTTCAGAAATAGAATATTTAGGGAAGCCCAATATAAACGTTCTTTTGCAAAATTAAAATGGTTATGATTGAAAGTATAGTAAGAAGAGAAAAACAGTAATCTGGTAAGATTGATGCTTTACAAAACTTTATTTAGTAATAGGATAAAGAGGGTTCAAATAAGAATGTAGATTGGATTAATATATTTACTATAACCAACAGAGGTTCTTTAACTAAACAGGGATGCACTCCAAGGTTTAGCTGAACAACTAGAGGCCACTTCACAAATGACTTTGTAAAATCGTATGGCCCTAGACATGATTTTAGCTAACAAGGGGGGTGTATTTAGAATGTTATCTGGGGACAGTATTTTGGGTGATAACACATTTGTACTCAGGTATAGCAATTTTGTTTCTGCTTATATTGGTTATGATAATGTTTTGTTGTATTGATCGTATCCTCCATTACAGTTCTTACCTGTTAAAAAAAACACATACCACATTATCAAGTGAGGAAAAGAATAGTGTTTGACCGCCTCCTGAAGTTTCGTGGAAGAAGGACTACAAAAAAGCCCTGTCTGGACGCTATGCGAAACACAAAATAGTTGCTAGTAGGGGGGCCAAGCACAGGGACAAAGAGAGCATAGGGACAGTACTGATAAAATTGTCATTTTAAGGGGGGACTGTGATGTAGTTAAATAAAACGATTATTTTGTGTTTATGTTACTTTTCTTCTAAATCACTCAAATGTTGCTTTCTTTTTTATATTGTTTTATTTATTTTATTTATTGATAAATATATGTGTATGTGGGTATATACTACAATTTTATTTTCCTTAAATTAGGTTATAGAGTATAGAGTTTAAAAACCTTCAGGAAATTATTTAGTGAAGACAGATGACCTCTTCTACTGCACTCCTAAATAGCTCCTCCCATGGCCCCCTCCATCAAATAAAGAAAGATGGCACCCGTGAGTCTGAGTGAAGCCATGAGTGTGCCACAAGAGCAAGAATAAACGTCACAGGAAGGAAAGCCATATATGGACTGACCAATCAAATGTGCTCATGTGAATGATGTCATTTTGTCTATAAAGCTGTAGTAACAATAAAGGCTCCTTCTCTTGACAGTTGGACACAGAAGCAAGCAGATCGTCCCTCGCTTTTTGCATGTTTTCATAATTTGGGTCAGAGGCAGAATGGGTTTTTCAGGCGTTGTGCCAGAGAACGTCCATTACACGTGTGCCAGCCAGGGCTGTTACAGGAGAGAGGTGGAAGCGCTGACAACAGATGAGCCATTGAAGCCTTTGGGTGACATCACTGCTCTGGGCTGTAATAGCTGTTGCCAGGGGTGGACTGACAAGTCATAAGGGCCCCCGGGCAATAGGAGATTATGGGGCCCCGGGCAATATGAGATTATGGGGCCACACAGTATACACACACACACATATACAGTATACATACACAGTATACAGACACACAATATATACACACAGTATACATACACACACTGAAAAGATACTGGAGAGGCAGGGCAGCTATAATCTTGGATTTTGTTTTAAAAACACAGATTTTTACATACTGTCCCTAGTTTTACTGAGGCTGGCAACCCTGATGGGGCCCCCTAGTGTCATGGGGCCCACGGGCAGTGCCCGAGTGACCAAGTGGTCAGTCTGCCCCTGGCTGTTGCTGAGCACTCTATCCTCCCCCCTGCAGCCACCACCGCTGACACAGGGGAGATCATATGACCAGACCAAAGCAGGCTAAAAATAGGTATTTAACAGATCTTTCTTACACAGGATAGGGAGCACGGGTATTAGGAGGAGGGAGGGGACAGTTTTAAGGGTTTAGAATTCCATTTTAGTCAATTGTCTAGCTATCTCTGGGTATGTGTAAATACTGTAAATCCAATAAAATATTAAATAAAAGTTCAGTAGTTCTCCATGTTTTTTACATTGATATATTCATGTTGTAGTTTGGGCACAGAGCCGTACAACATATGTCAGGAGCAATGGTAATGCAATGGTAATGCAACGTAGCATCAAACTGTAGATGCCTGTGAGATATGGAGAATATTCAATTATTTGAATACTACTGCCTAATGCATTTCAGTGTAGACCCGCTTTAGACATATTATTTACATATTTATTTATAGTACTATAGTATACAATTTGAAGCTGAAATCACCACTACAAAGAGTGTTATCTCTGTCTGCAAACCTAGCTTTATAATGACAAATCCCCAGAGCTCTCTCCATACAATTTTTTACAGTATGAGCAGGAACATCAGAAAAGAAGTAAGTCATATATTTGACTCAGTCACCTCTGACAGCAATTCACTTTGAAGTAAATGTTCTTGGACCTAAACGGTGGAGAAGTCACTTCAAAGAAGTAGACTACACTAAAGTTCATTTGGTCCCAAATTGAGTAGGAATAGCTACAAATGAGCATGATTTGTTCTATATATCCTGTACCATTATCTCACGGCAATCAAATAGGTGCAATTGACAGAAATGAGAATTCCTGCTGAAATACATATTTCAAGACACAAACTGTACTTGTAATGAATGTTTGTGCTAAGATACACCGAAAAAATAAATGCTGAATAGAGACATAGAGATGGATATGAGATAGATAGATAGATAGATAGATAGATAGATAGATAGATAGATAGATAGATAGATAGATAGATAGATAGATAGATAGATAGATAGTGTTGAGCGGAATACGCCATATTCAATTTCGCGATATTGCGCGAATATATAGAAGAATATTCGCGAATATTCGCTAATATTGAATATTCGTGATATTTTATCCAAAAAAAAATTTGCGAAATTTCGCTAATGCGAAAATGATTGCGAAATTCTCATAAACGGAGATCATTTCCTGTATTACTAAACTAATATGCACTAAACACTAACTCTACACTAACTCTACTTAAAAGAAAGGAGAATAAGGGGGCAAAAGAAGGACGGAGAAGATAATCGCGCAATATTCCTATTGCGCGATTATCTTCTCCGCCCTTCTTTTGCATCAGAGCCAATCAGAATAACTCGAATATTCGGCAAAAGGAATATTGCGCAATATTCCTTTTGCCTAATATTCGAGTTATTCTGATTGGCTCTGATGCAAAAGAAGGGCGGAGAAGATAATCGCGCAATATTCCGTTTGCCGAATATTCGAGTTATTCTGATTGGCTCTGATGCAAAAGAAGGGCGCATCAGAGCCAATCAGAATAACTTGAATATTCAGCAAAAGGAATATTGCGCGATTATCTTCTCCGCCCTTCTTTTGCATCAGAGCCAATCAGAATAACTCGAATATTCGGCAAAAGGAATATCGCACAATATTCCTTTTGCCGAATATTCAAGTTATTCTGATTGGCTCTGATGCAAAAGAAGGGCGGAGAAGATAATCGCGCAATATTCCGTTTGTCGAATATTCAAGTTATTCTGATTGGCTCTGATGCAAAAGAAGGGCCGAGTAGCTGATGCGATTCTTTTATGTCGCCGAAAATTCGCAATGCAAATTTTCGGCAACATAAAAGAATCGCATCAGCTACTCGGCCCAGGGTCTCTCTCTAATCATACCAGCAATGCTTTTAGACGTCGATGGAGATCACTAGGATGTGATCTGTTTTAAAAAAAAAAAAAAAAAAATATGAATATTCGCCATAGCGAATATTCGCCGCAATATTCGAGTTATTCGCGAATACTTGAATATGCAATATTCGTAGCGAATATTCGCAATGCGAATATTCGTGAACAACACTAATAGATAGATAGATAGATACAGTATTTCACAAAATTGAGTACACCCCTCACATTTTTATAAATATTTTATTCTATCTTTTCATGTGACAACACTGAAGAAATTACACTTGTAATAAACAGTGTAAATGTGTTGTCCGCTAAAAATAACTCAACACACAGTCAGTAATGTCTAAACTGCGGGCAACAAAAGTGAGTATACCCCTAAGTGAAAATGGCCAAATTGGGCCTAATTAGCCATTTTCCCTCCTGGTGTCATGTGACTCGTTAGTGTTACAAGGTCTCAGGTGTGAATGGGGAGCAGGTGTGTTAAATCTGGTGTTATTGCTCACAGTCTCTCATACTGTTTACTGGGAGTTAAACATGGCACCTCATGGCAAATAACTCTCTGAGGACCTGAAAAAATAATAATTCTTGCTCTACATAAATATGGTCTGGGCTATAAGAAGATTGGGGTGGGGGGGGTCAGCCTGTCAGTGCTCAAACCATATCCCGCACACTGCATCAAATTGGTCTGCATGGCTGTAATCCCAGAAGGAAGCTTCTTCTAAAGTTCATGCACAAGAAAGCCCACAGTTTGCTGAAGACAAGCAGACTAAGAACATGGATTACTGGAACCATGTCCTGTGGTCTGATGAGACCAAGATAAACGTATTTGGTTCAGGCGGTGTCAAGTGTGTGTGGTGGCAACCAGGTGAGGAGTAAAAAGACAGGTGTGTCTTGCCTACAGTTAAGCATGGTGGTGGGAGTGTCATGGTCTGGGGCTGTATGAGTGCTTCCGGCACTGGGGAGCTACAGTTCATTGAGGAAACCATGAATGCCAACATGTACTGTGACATACTGAAGCAGAGCATGATCCCCTCTCTTTGGAGACTGGGCCGCAGAGCAGTATTCCAACATGATAATGACCCCAAACACACCTCCAAGGCGACCACTGTCTTGTTAAAGAAGCTGAGGGTAAAGGTGAAGGACTGGCCAAGCATGTCTCCAGACCTAAACCATATTGTGCATTTGTGGAGCATCCTCAAATGGAAGGTGGAGAAGCGCAAGGTCTCTAACATCCACCAGCTCCATGATGTGATGTGGAGGACTGGAAGAGGATTCCAGTGGCAACCTGTGAAGCTCTGGTGAACTCGAGAGTGCTGGAAAATAATGGTGGCCACACAAAATATTGACACTTTGGGCCCAATTTGGACATTTTGACTTAGGGGTGTACTCACTTTTATTGCCAGTGGTTTGGACATTACCGGCTGTGTGTTGAGTTATTTTGAGGGGACATAAAATGTACACTGTTATACAAGCTGTACACTCACTAATGTACATTGTAGCGAAGTGTAATTTCTTTAGTGTTGTCACATGAATATGTAGAATAAAATGTGTACAAAAATGTGAGGGGTGTACTCACTTTTTAAAGATACCGTAGATAGATATATAGATAGGAAAAGTAAGGAAGAAGCACCAGCCAATCAAGTTTTAACTTTGCACACAATCAGCTCTTCCAGGTTAAAGCAGATACAGTAATAACAGGCTCCCCCCTCCAAATATATGTAAAGTCAGCCCATTTTTACCTTTTTTTAGGGGTTTTTCCCAACCTGTCTCCAATTTGCTTAAACAAGAATGATATAAGACCTGCTCCAGCAGCCTCCTGGCATATCTATTTTAGATTCCAGGAGTCATTCGTTTCTATTCAGAGGCTGGAGAGAGTAGGTCCTGGTGGCAAGTCAGCAGAAGGCCAACTGATAGAACACATAAAAGGTAAACGGCTGCCAGGTGCATAAGAAAAAAAATAGTGGGGCAGGACCCAGTGTGTGGTCCCAGATTGGTAGATCAGAGCAGTACAATGTAGATCTGCTGGGTGTGTGAGCATGTTCACTGAGCATACCCTGAAAAAAAGTAGGGTGTTAAAAGCAAAATGAACCCTGGATTGTTGGAGGGGGGTGAAGTTCCTCTTCAAAGTGGCACAATACTCGTGTTTTGGAGGGGTGTAAAAGACAGTCCTCTCTCCATTACACAGCCCCCCCCCCAGTACTTGTTTTCTGGGGGGGGGGGGGTCCTTTCTCTCTCTTTCCTCTTCGTTTTTTCAGACGCTCAGAGACTATTGACCTTGCATTGACCATGTGTTAAGTGCTTCCTCAAACTCTAATCTACTCCACCTTCTCTCACCCACATGACATTCTTTTTTACTCATGTGCAGATCCCATTCCTAAATTGATATGCAACCGGATTATCCCCCCCTTGAAAATTACATTATTCTAATTATGTCTAGGCAACTAGCTATCTCAGAACCGCGCTAAGTTCACCCTTCTGGCCTACTGGCCCGAGGTATAAGCAGAATTAGGTCCCCTTGCCAAAGAATTAAGTGGCCTCTATAAATGACAGTTACCAAACAAGAAGCCCCCTTCTCCTTTTGTTGTTTATTTGTTGTGTTCTAAATCTATATCTAGATCTCTCTCTCTCGCAGAGATGAGATCAGCTTTAGATATCTTTGTTCATTTCTGCTTTGATGTTTTTTACATAATGATCTGTGTAGCTTTCTGCACGATCATTGTTTGTATGTAATGTATAGTGTTGCTCACGAATATTCGAATTGCGAATATTCGGCTCGAATATTGCATATTCGAGAAATCGCGCAATATCTCGAATATTGTGCCGAATATTCGCAATGTCGAATATTCGGATTTTTCTCAAATTTTTTTTAACACAGATCACATGCTAGTGATCTCCATCGACGTGTAAAAGCAATGGTGGTATGATTAGAGGGACCCTGGGCCGAGTAGCGCATGTGATCCTTTTATGCTGCCGAATATTCGCAATGCGAATATTCGGCAATAGCAATATCGCGCGATTTTTTTCCCCGCCCTTCATTCACATCACAGCCAATCAGAGTTCCATTTCCACAGGTGTCAGAGGTTAGCAACCTCCACATCAACCAATAGGAAGCTGCCTCACGACCATTATATAAACTAAGTGCCAGCATGTGCTCATTGCAGATTCACAAGGTGGATATAGAGGGAGAAGTGTTTCTGTGCTCTGTGTTATATTGCATCAGCATTGCAGTGCCTTTCAGTTCTGTGCTCCTGTTCAGTGTTCAGTTCATTTGAGTATTAGCAGCTGCTAGTGCTTATATTTCTAAACTGCTTTTTTAAAAGCAAGAAGAGACCAAACAGCTTTTTTTAAAGCTACTATTTGTGTGTTTGTGTTCCAGTTTCATTTAGTGTTAGATAGATAGGTTTGAGTGTACTTGTACACCTCTGTAAGCTAGCTAGCTTAGTTTAGTGTGTTTATTTAGTTAGATAGTTATCTGTTTTATAAAAAAAAAAAAAAAAAAAAAAGTTATTTTTAGTTTATTCAGATCTCTGGCTCTGCTGTGTTAGCAGAGTCACTGTTCTATCTATATTAGTTTCTTTATTGCTCTTATTCGTTGCCCAGTCAGTTTTTGTCTGTTGTCTGTCAGTCAGTTAGTTAGTTTAAAAAAAAAAAAAAAATTTAAAAAAATTTACCTTTCGTTTAATTGTTGTTTAGTGGCATAGCTACTAGTTGTTTGTCTGCGCGCCTGTTTTTTCTATTATCACATTTACCCCCCCCCCCAATAAAGTTTACCCACCCCCCCATATCAGCATGAGCAGCATCCGTGGTCGTGGCAGCAGGGGTAGGGGAGTTACTCCCAGTGCTGGGTCGCTGCCAGCACGGGGTACCTCTCGCGCCCCTACTACTGGTAGAGGATCGGGTGGAAGGGGAGTCCGCCTCATCCGGGAGTTTTTTACTTCGGGCAGCCGCCCGATATTGCCTTCACAGGCTCCAGCAGTGGTGGAGTACATGGGGCACAGCAGTGCCACTCAGTCATCACCAAGTAGCACCACCACCATCAGTACACCGGTGCCTTTAGTACCCAGCCCCAGCGAGTCCAGCCTCATGCTGTTTGATGGTGAAAGTGACATGGATATCTTGGGGGAGGCCCTCGATCATGCAGACATTGATTTATGTGCTGATGGTCAGGACCTTTTTGAAGGGTTAATGGAGGAGGAGGAGGATGGGGTACTGGCTGTCAGTAGCCCAGAGACCTCCCTTCATGGTGGTGCTGGTGGTTTTCTGCAGGAAACACCAGCACCTAGTCAGACCCATGCGTCTGTGAGGGGACATCGGAGCCAGGCTAGCGGCTCCATGTCAGATGTCTCCTTCAGACCACCACATGTCAGCCCTGGGTCTGACATATCTGGGGGCGAAGAGGAGGGTGACCCAACATGGGTGCCACCTGCCTCGTCGGTTCACAGCATCAGTGACGACGAGGAAGGTAGGCACCCTGGGGAAACGGTGCGCCAGGTCACCAGGGAGACCAACGTCAGGGTCTCCACTGGTGATGGCAGCAGGAGGTGTCAGCAGCAGCAGCAGCAGCAGCAGCAGCAGCAGGCAGCTCCACCTGTGCGCACCGAGTCCCAGCAGGTGGAAGTCAGCGTCACCCCATCTGACAGGAGGGCGACGCTGAAGTCACCTCTCTGGGCCTACTTCACCTTGGTAGCAGATAACCCGACAGTAGCCATCTGCCAGCTCTGTCGTGCCAAGGTGAAGAGAGGGAAGTGTTTGGCTCGGGTGGGTACCACGGCACTCAACCAGCACCTGCGGATTAATCACTGGCAGGAGCATGACCAGATGAAGCGTGCTGGTGGTAGCAGCGCCACCACCACAAGTGTGCAGGGTACAGCAGCCCCTGCCACAGCTTCATCGGCTACCAGCAGGTCATGCCCCCCCGCTCCCTCTAGTAGAGGTACTGCTACCGACAGCCAGACCTCCACATCATCACCCTCCTCTTCGGTGTCCCGCACTGCCGTCCGGCGCCAGGCGTCTCTTTCTGACGCCTTTGAACGCAACACTCCCTTCCCCCCTTCAGACCGACGTGTGCGTTCCCTCAATGGGCTCCTGGCAAGGGTTATTGCCCAACATCTGCTTCCCTTTAACATAGTGGACTGCAACCCCTTCAGGCAGATGTTGGAGCAGGCCCAACCCCAATGGCGTGTCCCCAGCCGCCATTTCTTTGCCAGGACTGGTGTCCCTGCCCTACACCAGCACATTGTGCAGAATGTAACCCTGTCGCTGGATCATGCTGTCAGCAACAGGGTGCATCTGACAATGGATGGCTGGACCAGCAGGCATGGGCAGGGGCGCTACATAAGCTTCACGGCCCATTGGGTTTCCCTCCGAGGCGCCGGGGAGGGATTGGCGGCATCTGATTTTGTGGTGCCGCCCCGGGGTGTCCAGGGGAGAAGTGCTGGTCTCCCTCAAGCCACTGTCTCCGCAGCTGCTGAGCCTCCCAGCAAGCGCCCCCGTAGCTATTCAAGTGTGGGGCACGTGCGCTGTCAGGCCGTGCTCCAGCTTGTTAGTTTAGGGGAACGGAGACACACTGGACGAGAAGTGCTGAGCGCACTTCAGGCTCAGGTCCAGAAGTGGCTGACACCCCGAAGGCTCCAAGCAGGTCTGGTTGTCTGTGACAATGGCAGCAACCTCCTCTCCGCCCTCCAGGCTGGCAGTCTGACACACGTGCCCTGTCTGGCACATGTCCTCAACCTAGTGGTGCAGAAGTTCCTGCGCACCTATCCCGGGTTGAGTGACATAGTGCTAAGGGTACGCAGGATTGCCAGCCACTTCAGGCGCTCCCCAACCGCTACCGCGTCCCTGTCAAAGTTGCAGCGGGACAACAGCCTGCCCCTTCACAGGCTGATTGTGGACAGTGTGACGCGGTGGAACTCCAGCCTCTACATGCTGGAGAGGTTGTGGGAGCAGCGAAGGGCGGTGAAGGAGTACCTGCTGGAGCAAGGCACTGGCGGGCCATCACAACACACACTCCCGTACATCACCAGTCTGGAGTGGGGGCAGATACACCAGGTCTGCCATGTGTTGGCCCCTTTTGAGCAGGCGACCAAGATGGTGAGCAGGGAGCATGTCGGCCTCAACGACGTGCTCCCTATAGTGTTCCTGCTGGACAGGGCACTAGATCGCCTGCTCGGAGCTGGGGAGAGTGCCTTGGTGGAGCAGGAGGAGGCAACACTGCTCCACCAAGACCAGGCCCAGGACGAGGAGGAGGAGGAGGATCATGATGATGATCAGGAGGTGACTGGTGGCGTCCTGGAGTCAGGGCCTGGTCAGGAGGGAGAGCCGGTGTTGGGGGCACCGATAGTCCGGGGGTTTGGCATGACTGACCGCGAACAGCAGCGCCTCCATGACGAGGAAGCGGACGTCATGGACCCAGGCAGCCATGAGGAGTCACAGCGGGCTGTGCTCTTCCCCATGGCTGCCCACATGCTGAGATGCCTCAGGAGGGACCCCCGGGTTAAAGCCATCAAGGAGAGGGACGAGTTTTGGCTGGCCACCCTTGTAGATCCCAGATTTAAGGGGAAACTGGAGCAGTTCCTCCCAGCCAGACGGAGGCAGCCCCGGATGGAGGAACTGCAGGCATGCCTAGTCAGCCGTTTGGAGCAGGCAAGTCCCCGGCCTCCAGTTGTCCCCCCTCATCTCACCCAGCAGGTGGCTGCACCCAGCAGCAACATCAGCAGCCGAGCAGGGGACCTAATGGGTGAGATGAGGATGTTCATGCAAACTGAGCGACCCAGTACCAGCAGCAGCAGCAGCAGCAGCAGCCATCACCACCAGCGGCTGGCCCACATGGTGGCAGACTACATGGGGTCCGTCAGTGCTTCTGACAGTATGAGCACCGACGACCCCATGGAGTACTGGGTTGCCAGATTGGACACCTGCCGCGAGCTCGCTCAGTATGCGCTGGAGTTATTGTCTTGCCCCCCCTCCAGCGTACTATCTGAGCGGACATTCAGCGCGGCAGGTGGGGTGGTCACGGACAAGAGGACCCGTCTGTCCACAGACTCCGTGGACAGACTCACATTCATCAAAATGAATGAGTCCTGGATCGGCGGTGACTTTCTGGCACCCGCCGTCGCTTCAGGGCGCTGAATGGTCCCTTGTCAGTTACCAATACCTCTCCTATCTCTTTATACCAGGGGTGTCAAACTCAATTTCATCGTGGTCCGCATCAGCATTATGGTTGCCCTCAAAAGGGCCGGTTATATCTGTAATATTATATGTCCAGCGCATCCCCTCCCCTTACATTCGATGTCAAAGGCCACCCCACCATCCTACCCCACCATCAGAAGTGGAGTTCCCCCTCTCCCTTACATCACAGTGCATCTCCCTTTCCTTATGCTGCTGCTGGGAAGAAGGTGGATATTTTTTTGTTTTTTTGAAAAGCCTGTGGCGTGCAAAACACAACCCAAAAACTCCACCCGGTGCCACAGCTACTTAAGGCCTGTGTCATTCTGCTTTTCAAATGTAATCACCATGCTAATGCAATTTCAAGCTTTTGTAATTTTGGCACTATATGGGCTCCTACTGCTAATGCCAAAAGGCTGAGTGATTATGTACCGATATATTACTCATACTGGTGCTGTTACCTTTTGTCTGTGAGATTTGCCACTTTCTTACTACTGCTGGTGCTGCTGCCACCTCTTCCACGACCACGAGTGAAAAAAACACTTAATTGTGTACTGGTACTACTATGCTGCTGCTTCTGCCAGTGCTCAGATACTTATGTGACAAGTTCTTTGGCACTATATGCTACAATTATCAACGCTGCTGCTATCCTGCTGCCACCTCTTCCACGACCACGAGTGAAAAAAACACTTTATTGTGTACTGGTACTACTACACTGCTGCTGCTGCCAGTGCTCACTTACCTATGTGACAAGTTCTTTGGCACTATATGCTACAATTATCAACGCTGCTGCTATCCTGCTGCCACCTCTTCCACGACCACGAGTGAAAAAAACACTTAATTGTGTACTGGTACTACTATGCTGCTGCTTCTGCCAGTGCTCAGATACTTATGTGTCAAGTTCTTTGGCACTATATGCTACAATTATCAATGCTGCTGCTGTGCTGCTGCCACCTCTTCCACAAGTGATACAACACTTTATTGTGTACTGTTACTACTATACTGCTGCTGCCAGTGCTCAGATACCTATGTGACAAGTTCTTTGACACTATATGCTACAATTTCAAATGCTGCTGCTGTGCTGCTGCCACCTCTTCCACAAGTGATACAACACTTTATTGTGTACTGTTACTACTATACTGCTGCTGCCAGTGCTCAGATACCTATGTGACAAGTTCTTTGACACTATATGCTACAATTTCAAATGCTGCTGCTGTGCTGCTGCCACCTCTTCCACAAGTGATACAACACTTTATTGTGTACTGTTACTACTATACTGCTGCTGCCAGTGCTCAGATACCTATGTGACAAGTTCTTTGGCACTATATGCTGCAATTACCAATGCTGCTGCTGTGCTGCTGCCACCTCTTCCACAAGTGATAAAACACTTTATTGTGTACTGTTACTACTATACTGCTGCTGCCAGTGCTCAGATACCTATGTGACAAGTTCTTTGGCACTATATGCTACAATTACCAATGCTGCTGCTGTGCTGCTGCCACCTCTTCCACAAGTGATACAACACTTTATTGGGTACTGTTACTACTATACTGCTGCTGCCAGTGCTCAGATACCTATGTGACAAGTTCTTTGGCACTATATGCTGCAATTACCACTACTGCTGCTGTCAAGTCTTGCCCAAGTGTTTAGATGCTGTCTAGTACTATTACCACTACTGCTTGTAAATGTTGTGTGTGTGATAATTACTTTATATTTGAATACTACTGCTGCTGCCTTCATGCTGAGTAATGCTTCATGACCTCTCTGTCACAGCGGATCCACAAACAGCATCCGCTAAAAGCTACCAGACCGGATCGTAACAAACAGCAAGTGTGACTAAATGACTGAACGTTATGTTAAACCCTGGTTTGTGGCCTTTTTACTGCAACTTTTAGCCTATCTGCAAGAGCAAATCAGCACTCTCTTTCTCTTTCTCGCTCTCTCTCTATATCTATATCTATATATATATATATATATATATATATATATATATATATATATGTATATATGTATATATTGTAGCTTTTGTTATAGTAATTTTTCAACAGTTTAGTTTGTGTTAGTAGTGTCTGTGTCCGTGTATTTTGTTTTTTATTAGATTTGTGTTAAATAAAATAATAGTATGAAATGTTTTTAGGTTATTATGAAGTTAGATGTGTTGATGTTGATGTGTTAGATGTGAAGTTAGATGTGTTGAAAGACCTAAGAATCTCAATAAGAAAGGAAACATTTGAAAAGAATAACAGGTTTAATAACCAAAAATATAAATATTTACATGGATTTTTTCAAGCGCTTGTAAATCTCAGCCAGCTCCTTGAAATTTTTTCTCTGCTGTTGTAACAGCTGTTCATTCTCGAGGTCCAATTTTTTTATTTTGCGCCGATTGGACAGGACTTTTTGATTGGTCCTCTCCATGACATAGGATTTCTCCTGAATCTCTTTCAAAACTGTTAGGATATAAGAAAAAAAAAATTAGGATTAAATACTGTACTTTTTTATATCTACATCTTATTGTTGAAATGTCATTAATCGTTGTGCACATATTTACCCTCCTGACTGATGGTCATCACAGGCGCTGTGTCATCCTCCTGCTCCTCTTCTGCATCATGGCATTCACCAGGAGGTTGGGTGGGGGGAAGTTGCAGCTCCTCAGGAGCTGGGGGTGGTAAGTCGGAGGGCCCTGGCTGCTCCTTATCCCTCTCCTCCTCTGCATCCTCCTCTTCATCCTCCTCTTCTTCCTCCTCCTCCTCTGCGGCCTGTCGCCTTGTGCGCTTGGGGCGCACAGATGGTAGAGGAGATCCTATAATAACACAATGTTTATATATGTAAAAATGATTTCTAATAACATATGCACATTCTGTGTACTCTGCTGTATTGTATATGAATACACATTTATTTATATAGACAGTTAACCAATGGGATAATGTTATACTAAAGGGTCTTGCTGGCACTACAGGGGACTGAGTGTGAGCTGGGCTGCCACCATGGTAAAATTAGCTGTTTGTGTTTCCTTTGTATTATTCTGAAGATCTCATGTTAAAAAAAGGGCCTGATGGAGTACACGTGATTACTATGATAACCCCACGCCTAGCACAGGAATTTAGTGGTAATTGAGTTATAAAATACCACCCTTTCCCCTTGAAACCCACCACACCACCACTTTAATTCCATGGTTTAACTTGATGGAATAATGTCTTTTTTCAACAGTACTATGAATACCTTCGGTGGTGATATATGTTACCACAACATGGCGTCTGGGTTAACAACATCTGCCCTAAGGTTAATTACATATCACCTTACATGACTGTCACCAATAACTTACCTGGATGAAATTCATCGCGGATCTGTGTGACCCGGTCCATGTGGCGCCTCTTCAAGTCTGACCATTTTTTGAGAATGGCCATGTGGTCATGTGACCCGCCATGAAACTCATGTAATTCCTCCAATACGGACTGGACGATTTTTTGTTTATCCTGCTGGCACCTCATTAGGTCGTAACCATGTTGCAGGAACCTCTGCAAGATGAAGAACAAAGTATATTATAATACTTTTGTTTAAACCCTTATGGATATATGACGTAAATGTATGGTATTCAATAATTGGAAGCATTCTCGCCTTATTAATCACTGACAGTGGTAACATGACAGATTTTATATGTTGCCATTTTGGTCACCAGCTTTTTGGAATAAATATAGCAGCCATTATCATTTGCATAATTATGTATATATGAGTAACATCACAGGATAGACGTATAGGGGAGAAATGAGTTGCTATTCATCTGACCACTATAATAATTTTTTGAGCCTTACACTGGCCCTGTACAATAGATTATTTTTTTTAATCCCTATCTTTACATATGAAAAATAATATGTTTGTTTCTTTTCACTTTTTGATGAAAAGGGAGAACTCTGTGGACTCTGATGTAAAAGGGAGAACTCTGTGGACTCTGATGTAAAGGGAAAACTCTGTGGACTCTGATGTTAAGGTAGAACTCTGTGGACTGTGATGTTAAGGGAGAACTCTGTGGACTCTGATGTTAAGGGAGAACTCTGTGGACTCTAATGTAAAAGGGGAACTCAGTGGACTCTAATTTAAAAGGGGAACTCTGTGGACTCTAATGTTAAGGGAGAACTCTGTGGACTCTAATGTAAAAGGGGAACTCTGTGGACTCTAATGTAAAAGGGGAACTCTGTGGACTCTAATGTAAAAGGTAGAACTCTGTGGACTCTAATGTAAAAGGTAGAACTCTGTGGACTCTGATGTAAAGGGAGAACTGTGTGGACTCTGATGTAAAGGGAGAACTCTGTGGACACTGATGTAAAGGGAGAACTCTGTGGACACTGATGTAAAGGGAGAACTCTGTGGACTCTGTTGTAAAGGGAGAACTCTGTGGACTCTGATGTAAAGGGAGAACTCTGTGGACTCTGATGTAAAGGGAGAACTCTGTGGACACTGATCTAAAAGGGGAAGTCTGTGGATCCTGATGTAAAAGGGGAAGTCTGTGGACTCTGATGTAAAGGGAGAACTCTGTGGACTCTGATGTAAAGGGAGAACTCTGTGGACTCTGATGTAAAGGGAGAACTCTGTGGACTCTGATGTAAAGGGAGAACTCTGTGGACACTGATGTAAAGGGAGAACTCTGTGAACTCTAATGTAAAGGGAGAACTCTGTGGACTCTGATGTAAAAGGGGAAGTCTGTGGACTCTGATGTAAAAGGGGAAGTCTGTGGACTCTGATGTAAAGAGGAACTTTTATGATTAATTTCATATGGTTAGAAATGTTATTTAATAGCGACATCTATGCAAACTAAGACAAAAAATTGCTGTGCGACGCTGAAGTGTTCGGGTTTGAAATGAACAAAAGGTGGCAACCCTGGGCATGCTGGGAGTTGTAGTTTTGCAACCGCTGGAAACACACTGTTTGGGAAATACTAATATCTGATCTTGCATCCTAACTTTTTAACTAGTCTAAAATGCAGTTAAAGATAATGAAATAACAAGTGGTGAAATTACTTACAGTAATCAGCAGTTTTTCCTCACTGGATGAAAAGTTACTCCCCACCATCTTCGCTTCGCAGGGCAGCAGTAGATTCGCAGGGCAGCACTAAATAGCAATCCGAATATACACTGGCAAAGAATCCAGGAAATGATCGCCGTTTTCGCGACCGCGTGTTGTCCGCGCGCATGCGCGGTCGAGAATTTCGCAATAAATTTCGCATTTGCGAAATTTCACGTTAGCGAAATTTCGCAATTTTTTTTTTGGATGAAATATCACGAATATTCGAAATTTACGAATATTTCTCGAATATTCTCCTATATATTCGCGAAATATTGCGAAAGCGAATATGGCGTATTCTGCTCAACACTAGTAATGTATACTTCACAATCTTTCTAAATAAATCTTTTATGAAAAAAAAAAGTGGCACCTGAGACCAGTTTAGAGTGAGGGAAGTTTAGAACATAGCAGGGGAAACCTCCACAATGTCACGCATTACGGAGGTTTCCCCTTACTTCATCTTTAGGTTTCCACACAAGAAGTTAATGGAAACACAAACAACAACAAAGGCCGGTCTTTAATGACTACTTGTGTAGCACCCATTACTTTTTGGTAGGTGCTTAAATAAGATTTGTGTGTCTCAGGTTCTAGTATAGGCATTAAACTAGGTCTGTTTGTTTTGATCGGGGACTGGAAGTGTTCTAGTGCAGCAGTGGGTGTGGCCACCTTTTCTCAGACTCAGAGACACCTCCCCTAATTTCCAGTAGTAAGTTCTGGAAAAGGGGTTGGACTTGAGGTTCTGAGTGACAGGCAGCTTGTGTAGGAGCTCTGACTAATCCCCAACTAGGATTGGCAGAGGGCGGCCTCCTATATAAGCTGAGGTAACATGCCACTGGGGGGGGAGTCTTGGGGAGTTTTGAAAAGAAAGAAGATGTAGAAGTAGTGTTTTTTGTGTGCAGGCCCCAGGCTTGGGGCCTACCAGGTGCTGGGGAGAAAGTTCTAGAGGAGAGCCATTCTTCTTCAACACCGCAGAGGAGGAATTCAGAATTAAGAGAAAGGAGGATTGGGACTGTTACTCCTGGATGGGTGGTTTAACCACGTTTCTTCTATGGACCGGGGACCATGGAGAAGGTCAGTGGGTACACTTCAGCAGGTGATGGGACCGGAGGAAAAAGTCAGGAAGCTTGTGAATATCTGCTGTTGCCCCTAGTAACGGAACACAACACGGAGGTGTTATTGACGGGATGTTGCAGGTCGGTCCCACACAGTAGGATGTTACAAGGAGAGACTTTAGGCTTATTGCAGATGGCTGTAACCGGGGAACAGTCTCCACAAAATTTGGACTATCTGGGCCTAGTAGTCCATCAGTTGCTATATGTTGCTAAGGTACTGGGTCATCAGGGAGAGCTGTGTGGCGACATCTCTGACACAGTAGCAGCATTTTAGTAACTGTCCATGTGCTAAAGAGTTATTCAGAGTGACTCTTTACCGGGGAAGCATGAAACTCAGAAACAATTTATAGCCAAGGATTTACTCAGGAATACTAAAGTAATATTCTGCAGGGGACTTTCGCAGCAGTCAATGAGCAATAGTCTGCAGTGACACAGCTACATTGTCTGTTGATCTTTATGTGCCCTATATTCAGAACTTGAACTACTAAATGTGCGAAGTTGTATGGGCATCCTATGTCATATTATCCTTTCCAACTCTACCCAAGTTAGCCCTTCAATAAAAATATCACAAAGTAAAGCAAGTGACTTTTCATTGTGTTAAAAGAAATAGATGAATGGATAGTCAGACAGTGGGGTGATGTGTGTATATTTTGAACTTGCGCGCAAGTGCACCGCTACACTTGTATGGTGTGAAAACCCCAATAAACATATTTAGTCAAAAATATCCCTTCTCTGCCCCTTAAAAAAATAAAAAATTGACTTTAGTTTTATTAAAGCCAACTTGAGAATCTGAGATGAAATGGTCCATGCACTATATTTAGAGATCTAAACATATTTACTATTAGAAGCCATGGATAAAACTTTTAGACAGTTCTTGTTTAAAGGGTTAATAAAGGAAAAAACAATTCTTTAAAATAACAAACATGTCATAATTAGGCATGTGCAAAAGTGAAAAATTCGTTTCGTTTCGTTTCGTTTTAATTCGTCATTTAATAAATTTCGTTAAGTTAGGTTCGTTACATGTGTTGAATTCGTTTTCGGAATTCGTTCGTTTTCGACCGAATTTCGAAAAATACGGTCGAAATCGAAAATATTTCGACCGTTTTTCGAATTCGTTCGTTTTCGACCGAATTTCGAAAAAAAACGGTCGAAATCGAAAATATTTCAACCAGATTAGAAAACAAAGTCTCTTTTCGAATAGAATTTTTTTCGAATTAAATTCGAAAATATTTTTTTTTTTTTTTTTTTTTTTTTTTTTTTGAATTCCGATCGAATTTAGTCCGCGGGTATTCGATTCGGAATGCGAAAAAAAAAATTCGATTTCGACCATTTTTTTTTTTTTCGAAATTCGGTCGAAAATGAACGAATTCCGAAAACGGTCGAAATTTTTCGCTAATATAGCAATTCGGGAATTCGTATGCATCCGAATGTCCGAATAATGGAAAATTCGTCCGAATTTCGATTCGGAACGAAACGAAATGCACATGCCTAGTCATAATTACCATCACAGTTTGTTTTGCACAGAGTGGCCCCAATCCATGTCTTCTGGGGTCTCTCGGCAGTTGTCTCTGGTCCTCCCCGCAAGAACTCACCACATTCAAGCGAGAGAGCTTGCATGGTGATGAGTCCTTGCGGGCGCGCTCCCGTGATACAGTGAGCGGCCACAGCCTCTCACTGTATCACTCGGCCCTGCCCCTTGGCACGCCGCGTCACTGGATATGATTGACAGCAGTGCCAGCCAATGGCTGTACTGCTCTCAATCCATCCACTCTAGCCAATCAGTGGCCAAGCTGAGAGGCGAAGAGGATCTTGGGACCGAGCGTGGGACTTTCGAGGGGTCAGGTAAGTAAAACGGGGGCTCCGGGGGACCAGCATCATCAGATGTTTTTTCACCTTAATGCATAGATTGCATTAAGGTGAATTTTTTTTTTCCTTTACAACTCCTTTAAGTAATACCCAGGAAGAAAGGGAAAGAGGGAACCTTGAGAGGAGAGATAAGGACAGTATAGGGAGTGATCCTGGCAATGGGATGACAGAGATGGTTAATTAGTTTTATGTTGCAGAGATGATAATTGGTTTCAGGAGAGAAGGGAAAGAATAAAGCGTTTACCCATCATGTGACAATTATAGCAGATGCAGGTGAAGTAAACGGCTTTGTTCTCCCTGACATTTATATTGATCCAGAATGCCTTTTTGTGAAACAGCCTTTCTCAGCGAGAGACTCTTTTCTGTCATTGTTTCAGTTAAACATCTGAATTAATTAAAGTAACTTCTGAACAGTAACAGTCACCCCATCATTTTTTTTTCTTGATTATTTTCTTGCAATGAAGTTTCCTTGTACTGCATTACTGAGACAAAATGATTTCTCAATTTCCCCTTAAAGGAAAACTCCACTCACCTCTTCCCCCATTTGTTCACCACCTGTACGGCACCCCTGAACCCATCGGAAATAAAAGGTGTCTTCAACCAGGACAGATTATGGCAAAGTTTTCCTCATGTCCTTTTTTTCTGATGATTGGTGCATCCTAACTTCAACAAAGAGCGGGACCACATATCCTGTAGGGGGAGGAGCCTTGACACTATGGGCCTATAGGAAGAGGCAGGTTAAATTATGCTGGGTATTATGTAACATCAAAGGGAAGCAAAGCTGCCATGGATCCAGTTTTTATTTAAAGCAAAACTGTGGGCAACTAAAAAAAAAAAAACCCTGCAGTGGGACTGTGCCCACTGTGCAAGGGTTAATTGATCATTTAGATCTAGGGGGGACATCCTCTTCTCCACTATGCTTGAGGGGTCTGGGATCCTGATGCCATAAAGTCCAAAGCAAGGTCCATAATGATGCAGAGGAACAATCCACTGCCAGAGTTTGGGGGTGAGAAGGATCAGGTAAGTAAAAGTATCCTCTCCCCTTGACAAGACAAACAATTAACCATTGCAGTGCAGTTGCATCCCCATTGCAAGAAATTATACCAAAATTTCTCCAGAGTTGGGTTTTAAATACCCAAGCTGAATTGGGCTTAAAAATACGACATACCATACATGACTACTCCAAAAGTCACTTTTTAATTTAAAGTGGTACTCCAGACAAGGTTTTTTTTTTATTGAATAGATTTGGGAAAAGGGGAAGAACAACTGTCACATAGGGGCTGATTTATTAAAACTGAAGAGTGCAAAATCTGGTGCAATTCTACATAGAAACCAATCAGCTTCCAGGATTTATTGTCAATGCTTAACTGAACAAGATAAAGTTAGGAGCTGATTGGCTACCATGCACAACTGCACCAGATTTCTCTACAGTTTTAGTAAATCAACCACATACTGTCTGTGTTCCCATTTGGAGATCATGTGTGAAAGAAGATCTCTCCTAAATGAGAGAAAAACGAATTTGTGATAGTCACTGGGGCATTAAGAGATTTTACCTGTATTCCTGTCCTAGTGACAGCTGTAAGGCTGCGTACACACAATCAAATCTGTCTGCTGGAAACGGTCTGCCAGACCGTTTCCGCAGACAGATTCAATCGTGTGTACAGGCAAACAGACGGATTTGGCCAGCCGACAGATTTCAAAGCATGCTTTGAAATCTGTCGGCTGGGAACCCGTCGGACCGATATGTCTGCTGGTTAGTACGCTAACCAGCAGACATATCTGCTCGCACATGCGTCGAATGGATTTGACGCATGCGCGGAAGTGTTTTACTTCCTGGTGCGGTGACGTGGCGGCGTCAACGTCACCGCCACGTCACCACCACGTCAGCGCGCTGTCTGCCGACGGGGATTTTGATTTGATCGTGTGTACACGATCAAACCAATACATCCCAGCAGACAGATCTGTTCAAATCGGTCTGTCCGACCGATTTGAACAGATATATTTTCTCGTGTGTATGGGGCCTTAAAGTTTACATTTTCCTCCATGTGATGCCTTGTTGATACTGGCCATTGGAAAAGAAGATGATTGTGAATACAAACAAGGGCACAGACAACAATAGTGTAACATATTGAAGTAGTGCTAATTACTCTATAAATATGTGCTAAAAAGAATATACTAAAAATGCAACACATCTACTGAATTTATATTAAATAGTGTAGCACAACATGTGTTCCAACAGATGATCACAGTCCATGTGAATAAAGCATATAATAAATAGCATAAAATTCCATGTGTATAGTGCATGTGAAATATTATACAAGGAAGACTCTGATGATCCAAAGAATCTTTAACACAACGGGACAGTTGAAAATATAAACAAGATGGGGAGAGGGATGGGTAAGGGAGTACCAATCTGCAGATGTAAGTAGGTAACACAGAAATATTCCTTGTGTCCTCCCCCGATAGTACCAGCCTCTCACCTCATAGTTGGACCCCAATGGGTCTAATCGTGCATCAAGCAATGGGTATCCAGCAGACGGTGATTCCTCTTTTCCTTGGTGAATCCTGGACAAAGAACCACTGCAGTTATCTCGGTCTTCCCAACGATTTCCTAGAAAGTACAGCCTCCAGTTCCACACATTTTAGAAATGAGAAAGAAGGAAGAGCTCCGTGGTGTAGTAGTTTAAAAAATATATGATTTCATTTGTTTAAAAAGTATTAAATGACAATAAAATGGCAAAAAAAGCCAAACGGGTAAAACAGCGTCAAATTTCGGTAACCAGAAGTGACGTCACTAAGCTCCCTCTCCCAACGTGTTAGGTCACTGTCACGTGACTTTATCAAGGCACAGTGACGCAACGCGTCGGGTGGAGTAGCTTAGGATCTGCAGGAAAATCGCATGGACAAAATGACCATGGAATTTTCACTCTGGATGCATTTTGAAAAAGATGCATGTATCTTTTCCTGTGGGAAGCCCAAGCACAGCAGCTCATTTATTCAAATAGGCTGCCTTGCCCGCTCAAACATCGGCTGCAAAAACGCAAAAAGGAGTGATCCTAGCGTTAATCAAAACTTAACTTACAACAACCAAAAGGTCTAAATTCATAAAAAACTATAGTTACTTCTAATCCACCCTTAATAATGTACTCCTTCCCTTTTCTCCTTAGTTGTTACTGTGCTTTTATTCTTTTTTAATAATTGAGACTTTTTTTAATGTTTTTTTTTTTTGTTTCTTTAATTTAGATACTTCATAAATATTATCTTAAAGCATTAAAAAATGACTGCAGTGGATTATTAAAATAAATATTTAATAGTTAAAAATAATAGTTAGCTCCCTGATTGTTGTAATGAAGCATTTCAAAGAAGCATTTGGAAAACATAAACAAACTGCAAAGCATCCAGCAGTGCTTTATAAATGTGCTGGAAGATTTTTTTCTTTCATTCAGCTTTGAAAATCAGCCCCAAAGAATATCAGGGTAATGTCCTCCAAAATATATCAGTAACATCTATTGCTTATTACAAATGTCTGGTGTTCAGCCTTTTTCCTATTTCCAATCAAAATGGACCATATGCATACCTACCTTGAGTGATAATACCTGGAAAGAAGTAACCCAGACCAGGTTAGCTGATGTAATCAGCACAGTGAGCGCTTTAATTATTCATAATACAAGGCTATAGGATTAGTGTACAATCCCCCAAATAAAACCAAAATCAGATTGCAAAATTTCCAGCATGTAAACCAAGCACACCCTTTAGACTATCAGTATGTTTGTACATTTTCTGACAAGTTCTTTCTAACTTCAAGCTTATATATGGAGCAAGAGCATGCCTAGCAGTAAAATTTACTGGGGATTTTGGCTAGACCTAACTAACAATAAAGCCACGTACACACGATCGGACCATCCGATGAGAACGGTCCGACGGTTCACCGATTAAGTTGACTGATGGACTGATGTGCCTACACACCATTGGTTCATGAACCGATCGTGTCAGAATGAGGTGACGTAAAACACAACGTTGTGATGAAAAAAACTAAGTTGAATGCTTCCAAGCATGCGTCGACTTGATTATGAGCATGAGTGAATTTTTAACCGATGCTCATGCGTACTAACGATCAGTTTTGACCTATCGGTTAGCCGTCCATCAGTTGAATTTTAAAGCAAGCCATCTGTTTTTTGACCGAAGGATAATGGACCGATGGGGCCTACACACGATCAGTTTTGACCGATGAAAACGAACCTCAGTCCGTTTTCATCGGTTTGTACCGATCGTCTGTACGAGCCTTAAAGCGCTATAGCTTACACGTATGGAGATGTTGTTTAGACCATTTTATTATTCACTGATTGCAACACTCTACATTAACAATATTGTTTTGAAAGAAATGGGGGAGGGAGGTTGCATGTATTTATTGATGATGTATTGGTTTGTTATACACCCATAGGTTGTTTAATGTGCATTAAAGGGGTTATAAAGCTTCGTGTTTTTTCACCTTAATGCATCCTATGCCATTGGCTCGTGCTGCTGTCAATCAAATCCAATGACGCAGCCGCCGGGGGCGGGACCGAGGCGCCGAATGTATGACACGAGAACCCACCCGCAAGGGGGTTTGCTATTGCAGGGAGGAGCCGAGACAGGTGCCGAGGGACCCCAGAAGAGTAGGATCAGGGCAACTCAGTGCGAAACTAACTGCACAGTGGAGGTAGGTATAATATATTTGTTATTTTTAAGGAAAAAAAGGAAGCTTTACAACCCCTTTAATAAATTAAATTTTTACCTTCTGACCCAGTAATTCATGCAAGAAAAAAATAAACTAAAACAAACCATATGCAAAACAATTTGGCAGGAAAGCATTTTTTTATGTCTTGTATTTTTGTCAGGGAACCCCAACCCTGTATGAAGCATGATTTGTGGGAGTTTCAGCAAAGCCCAGTAGCTACTATACCTTCCCGCTAGGGATGAGCCAAACACTCCCGCGTTCGGTTCGCACCAGAAGCTTCGAACGGACCGAACATTTAGAACCCCATTAACGTCAATGGGATTCGAACGTTTAAATTCAAACGTGCTCATTTTAAAGCCCCATATGCAAATTATTGGTGGAAAACGTCTTTGAGAACCTGGGTCTTGCCCCAGGGAACATGTATCAATGGAAAACAGTTTTAAAAACTGTCGTTTTTTCTAGAGCAGGGATTTTAATGATGCAGCATCATTAACCTCCCTGGCGGTCTTCCCGTGTGTGGCACGGGGTGAGATTTTCATGCTACGATCGGTAACCCCGTGCCACACACGAGCTTGCCTCGCTGGATGCAGAAACATAGTTTTCTTACCCTTTCTCTGCGATCCAGCGATGAATCCCCGCAGTACACAGCGGCCGGATGTCCGCCTGATGCTGTGTACCTCCGATTCCCTTCCCTGCGAGCGTCGCGATGCAGGGAGGCGGAAGGGGGGGGGGGGCGGCGCCAAATTCAAATGTATAAGTAGAAACATAGTGAAACACAGTAAAAACACACTGATAAAAATAAAATAAAAATACAGTGACCTTTGATTGCCCCCCCCCCAGTGTTTTCTCAAGTGACCTGTCTGCAGATTGCTGCTCAGTATACAGACACTGGTACTGCAATGATGGCAAAGCGCGCCTCTACATCCAAATCGCTATGCGACATGCTGCCAAACAGTGACAGCGATGCAGAATCCCTTGCGGAGGAGCTGAGCGACAGCGACGCGTGGGAAAGCTCGTCATCGGATGAAGAAAGTGATGCGAGTGACGATCCTGCACCTGTGCCCAGCGATGTGCGGACTTGGTGCGCAATTGATTGCGCTACAGAGCACGTAGCGCCCCCAAGGTTTCCCTTCACAGGATCACCTGGGATAAAATTGGACATAGTGGGTGACAATACGTTGGATTACCTCCGGCTTTTTTTGACGGATGAGGTGATCGACAAAATAGTGTTGGAGACTAACAGGTATCAAGATCAGCAAGCTGCTACCCATCAGCTATTTTCGCGGCGCAGAAAATGGGAGCCTGTGACCAGTGATGATATTTGGAAATTCCTTGGCCTCCTAATTTTACAGGGAGTGGCGGGGAAACCACTCCAAAAGTGGTACTGGACCACAAATAAATTATTGGCCACACCTTTTTTTGGATCGGTAATGTCCGAATATCGATTTTCTTTGATTATGAAGTATTTGCACTTCGCAAATAATGAGGAATTCGACGAACAATCTCATCCAGCTCCAAAGCTAAAAAAAATTTGGGATGTTTACCAAATGATACTGCAGAACTTCCAGCAGACCTATATTCCTGAGCGGGACATTACTATTGACGAAAGTCTGATGGCCTATAAAGGTAGGCTCAGTTGGATACAATTTATTGCGTCTAAGCGCGCTCGCTTTGGGATCAAATCCTTTATGCTGTGTGAATCCAGCTCTGGGTATATTTGGAACACAGTATTGTACACTGGGAAAGGGACCAAATTCTCCCCGAGATTTAGTTTTTTTGGGATGGCAAGCGCGTCGGTTCTGTCATTGATAGAGCCCTTGCTCAACCAGGGCTACTGTCTCACTACAGACAATTTCTACACTTCCCCAGAACTGTACGAGTTCCTGCTTATGAACAAGACGGACGCTTATGGAACCGTGAGGCCTAACCGGCGGGACATGCCGGCAGGATTTTACAACAAAAAGCTAGATAAAGGAGAAGTTGCTGCATGGCAAAAAGGGAAAATGTTGGCACTAAAGTGGCGGGACAAAAAGGACATTTCCCTGATGAGCACAGTGCACAATACCTCGACCGTCATGGTGCATACCAGAGGTGGAAAAGATGTGAGAAAGCCCCAAGTTGTATTGGACTACAACCACACGATGGGAGGTGTGGACAGGGCGGACCAAGCCATGACATTTTATCCAGCTATGCGAAAGCAGCAGAAAAAATATTATAAAAACATTTTCAGACATCTCTAGGAGCAATGTCTGTGGAATGCATTCATCCTGCTGAAAAAAAAAATGCCAGGTCTATGGTCCATGCAGACTTTATGTGGAAGGTGGCAGAACAAATTTTTCTAAAACGCCAGACGCCAGCGGCGGTAAACCGTTCTGGACGACGGGCTTCTGGTGTTGTAAATCCTGAGCGCCTGACTGGTCGTCATTTCATGGACTATGTACCACCCACTGCAAAAAAATCAGCACCCTCACGGATGTGTGTGGTTTGCTGCTCCAAGCGCGACAACAGCGGAAACAAAATACGCAAAGAAACGCGCTTCAGTTGTCTCGATTGCGACGTTGGACTTTGCGCCATTCCTTGCTTCAAAGAATTTCATACCCGAGACATTTACTAAATAATGATTTTGCACACTTTTTTGACCCCCCAAAAAATCAGAGTTTATGAATATATTATTTGTTAAAATTTATTGAATAAAAAGTATTGTTATTATTAAATTATTATTTGTTATTATTTATTATATTATAATTTATGATTTTGTGTTTCAAACTTTGTCATTGTCTACTAGAGACTCTGGTTTGGACAGATTTAGGTGAGTTATTCCTAAGAATTGCAAGCCTGCAATCTAAAACGCCAAATTTCCATGCAAAATAATGGTACCGCTTTCAGCACCTAAAATCTGAAAGAATCATACCGCCAGGGAGGTTAAAATCACTGCTCCGTGACTTCCGGTTCCGGCGCCGCATGGAGTAACAGCTCCTCTCCTCGGCTCCCGCAGCGCGACCTAAACCGGCCTGTAAAGCCAGCCTGAGACGCCCAGCAGACCACCCTCCACCTCCGGAGTCACCCCTCAGACTCCATGGACCGATTTGTGGAAAAATCTGGTGCGCGCACCCAAACAGCCCAGGCGGCGCCAACGGCTTCCCCGCAAATCGAGGCCCTGGTCTCGGCCTACGCGGCGGCGCTGCACACGGAGATGGAGGTAAGCGGCAACCTATCCCCGTCTCCTGCACCACACACCCCAGGGACACCTCTAGGAGGGGACAACACCACAGAGCGCATCGCCCAAGCAGTGGCTGCTCTTTTGTCCCCCATGATTGCCGCGTCAGTAGAAAAAGCGGTGAATGCAGGGATGGCGCAGATCCATAAGCAGATCAAAGAGCACGGCACCAGGCTCAATGATTTGGAACACCGCCTATCGAATGCTGAAGATGAACTTTACCAGGCCCAGGCTACTGAACATGCTCAGGATAAAACCAACCAATATATACTTCAAAAACTAGATGATTTAGAAAACAGATCTAGAAGAAGTAACCTTCGTTTTGTAGGGGTCCCTGAATCGTTACAGACAGCCGCCCTCGCAGACTTCTGCGCGCAACGAATACCCGAGGCCCTGGGCCTCCCGGGCCCCTGTGCAGTGGAAAGGGCCCACCGCATGGGAGCATTTAACTCAGACCGCAAAACACCTCGGCCTATCATTGCTAAATACCTGAACTACGCTGACAAAACCCTTATACTACAAAAATTCAGGCAGGCCAGACAGGTCCAGATTGATGGACTAAAGATCCTGATTTTTGCTGACTATTCCATGGAGGTATCAAAAAAGAGGAAGGCATTCCAGCAGGTGTGCACTGAACTTTTTCAACAGCAAGTGAAATTCACTTTGGCCTTCCCGGCCATACTCCGCCTCAGAGCCCCCAATGGTGAGCAACTCTCCTTTCATGACCCCTCAGAGGCCGAAGCCTTCCTACGCTCCCACCATCAGGGGCGGCAGTCCCAGACCCCGTCGAAAGCCCCCCCACTTAACCGTCCTCAGGACCAGAGAAGCCCGCGCAAAGACTCACCTAAGCGCTTCAGGCCCACAATCTCAGACCCCTCCCGGATCACCCTAAACCTGACCTGAGCCAGCTCCTATAATCTACTGGCCTTACCTTGCCACCCATCTGGTATAGAGGGATCAGCTCAGTCGCTCTCTTTCTCTTCTTTGGTCAGAATCATGCTCCTGTATGACCTGCTCGGGGGGGAACGCCTCGACCCCCCCCTCTCCATCTACATTGGAAGTGACTCCCTACAATCGTCCAGTTGTGGTATATCCTTATATTTACTGACTGCCCTGTTTGAAGTTTCTGTTTGACGGATCCTGGTTGCCTATCTCGTTATTGTTCTCATTGCTACCCAGCTAGAATGTTTTTTTTTTTTGCGTTTATACTGTTTGTACTCTGTGTTATTACAACTGCCGTTATGAGTGTTCTCTTAACGCAGCCTTCCCCCGGTATCACTGCGCGCCTTGCTTATGCTCTCCCTTGTACCGACTTCTCCTAGCCGCATGAATCCGTCCACCCATTCACGGGCTCTCAGAAATCATGCTGGCTGTGTCGTGACATGGGAGCTGGCCCTCGCTGTGATCCCATGCGGAAAAAAGTGAAGCTCTCACATTTTTTGTTAGGTTTAATGTTTATGTTCCCTTTTTCTCCCTCCCCCCTCCCCTCCCCCGCTCCCCCCCTTATCCTAGGCACTCATGTCCACGTATGCCCTTTGGCACCAAGCCTATGTGGCGCAACCATTACTTCCCTCCTCGATCGGGTAACCCTCCCACAAACCGCTCCTTTCCGCGACAACATATATGCAATGTCTTCTCAGACCCCCTCCTTCACTGACTACATAACATGAAAATAGTTTCCTGGAATGTAAAGGGACTTAGATCCCCCAATAAGAGGATGAAGGTCCTGCGTCATCTCAAAAGACTTAAAACCGACATAGCACTCCTGCAGGAAACCCATCTGACCACTTCTGATTTTCACCGCATGCAGAAACTATGGGTAGGCACGCTCATGGGTTCGGACGCCGTTGCCCGTAAGGCAGGAGTCCTCCTGCTAGTTCATAAGAATCTACCGTGCACGGTTATTGCAGTAAAATCTGACACCAGTGGACGACTTTTGACCGCCCATGTAAAAATAGGAACTAAGGAATTACTGATCTCCAATGTTTATGCCCCTAACAGCCCTGGTAAAATCTTCTACAGTACACTGACTAAATGGCTACTACAAAACGCCCACCTCCCCCATCTAGTAGGAGGTGACTTCAATGACGTCATGAACCAGATAGATGACAGATCCTCCCCTAAACACACCGGGCCACGATTTGCTTCACCCATCCCGACGCTTTTTGCGTCCACTATGGACTCCTTACACCTCCGAGACTTGTGGCGCTTACAACATCCCGCAGACAGGGAATTTACTTTCTATTCCAACCCCCATACCGTTCTTTCTAGGATTGACTACTTTTTCGGGTCCGAAGATCTGATCCCCTTGCTTTCAAACACAGATATATTAGACATAGCCATCTCGGACCATGCTCCAATCTTACTTAACGTGGACAACCTCGACCTGCCCCCTCACCCCAGAATTTGGCGTTTCCCCTCGTACCTTCACAATCAATCCGACTTCCAGCATTCCATGGAGAAGGCATGGTTGGAGTACTCCTCAGCTAATGCCTCTCACTCTGACAATCCCAACCTCTTCTGGGACGCTGGTAAGGCGTTTCTCAGGGGTCAGATTATTTCCTATGCCTCCTCTTTCAGACGCAACACCCTGTCAAACTACAAATTGGCCAGTTCTAGACTACACCAGGCCCAGAGGGCATTATACTCCACCGGATCCCCTAGCGACAGAGAGGAGTGGTTAGCAGCAAAGAGCTCTTTCGACACTTGGGCAGACACCCTAGAACTGACTAAAAAAGCAAATTTGGACGCTACCCTACACAGGTTCGGAAATAAATCAGGCAAACTACTCTCTAGACTATGCAAAGGTTCCTTTCGTCCCACCCACATCACGTCCCTTAGAGATTCCAAAGGTACCGTAAACGCCACACCATCGACGATAAATAAGGCTATGCTTCAATATTACTCGTCCCTTTATGCCCCTGACCCAATTGATACACAGACAGCTCAGGCCTTTTTAGACAACTTGAACATCCCTAAGGTCTCCCCCTCCCAACTAGAGGCCCTTAACGCTCCCATAACCCTCTCTGAGATATCTGACACCATCCGCAAGCTCACCCCCTCCAAGGCCCCTGGCCCCGACGGCTTCACCGGGGAGTTCTACAAGACCCTCCAGACTCTGGTGGAGCCTACCCTTCACAAGGTATATATGGGCATGTGGTCCGGCGGCCCCTATCTGCCGTCAGGCCGTCAGGCCACCATCAAGCTGCTGTCTAAGAAGGGCAAGGACCCCTTAGAGCCAGGATCTTATAGGCCCATCTCCCTACTTAATCTGGATGTCAAGATCCTGTCTAAAATTTTAGCCAATCGACTCTCTGACATCATCCCCTCTCTGATCCACCCTGCACAATCAGGCTTTGTGAAGGGTAGAACAGCCACCCTTAACATACGAAAAGTTATGCTGGCACTGGAATACGCTAAACAACATCCAAACGGCGACTTTGCCATCATAACGTTAGATGCGGAGAAAGCCTTTGACAATGTCAGTTTTGACTGGCTTGCTCTGACTATGTCGAAAATGGGCTTCTCTGGCCCCTTCTGTCATCTCATAAATTCCATGTATTCCTCCCCCACGGCGAAATTGGTGGCCGCGGGTATACTCTCAGAAGAATTTCACCTACACAAAGGCACCCGTCAAGGCTGCCCTCTATCACCACTCTTATTTAACATTGCCTTAGAACCCTTATCCAGACACCTCATTCAGATAGCACCCCTACACGGTATCCCGATTGGCGACTCTGATCTACGTTCTTCCCTCTTCGCGGACGACGTCCTTATTTTCTCGGCCGACCCCTCCTCCGATATGTCCACCATCAAACGAGTATTTGACACTTTCCGAACCTGCTCGGGCCTGCGCATAAATTATGGTAAAAGTGAAATACTCCCCTTGGGAACTGGGCCCACCCCCTCCTGGTCCCATAGTTCAATCTTCTCGGTTGCCAAGTCCCATATTACCTACCTGGGTATCTCGATAGGAAAGACGCCCTCCTCCCTGTATTGCCTGAACTACCCCCCTCTGCTAGCAAAAATTTCTCAAGAACTGGTAAACTGGATGGATTTGCCCCTCTCGCTTCTGGGTAGATGTCACCTTGTTAAAATGGTCAGCTTTGCTCGACTACTGTACCCGATGCAGACTATACCTCTGCTCCTTCGCCACAAAGATATCAAACAATTTGAATCAGCTGTTTCGAAATGTATATGGCGGAGTAAGAGGTCCCGCATTGCTTTAAAGAAGCTCTTTCTTCCCAGACGCGAGGGGGGTGTTAGTCTCCCAAATGTAAGAACCTATAATTTAGCTTGTTTAATGAGGATCGGCCTAGATTGGATCACGCAATCTTCACGTTATTCCAATTACCCCCTGGAATCTGCCATGGCTCATCCCTTCTCCCTCGTAGCTCTTCTTCACAGCAAATGGAAAGCGGTCCCGGCATTATACCAACACAACCTACTGCTAAGGGACACTGCTGTTGCCTGGAGAGAAATCAGGAAAAGTCTTTGGCTGCCCCAATATGTTTCTCGCCATGTACCAATCCAAGGTAACCCGAACTTCCCCCCTGGCATGGAACACAAGCCCTTCAAGATCTGGCAAGACAAAGGTCTCACTAAGTTCTCATCCCTCTGTGACACTTCAACCGGTCGTCCCCTAACCTTTGAGGCGGTGGCCGCCGCCTTCTCGCTCCCTCCTTCCCATATATTCCATTTCTGGCAATGCACCAACTATCTGAAAACTACCTGCTCGGAGGCCGCAAAACGTTTCTCCTTCAACTTCTCCGACCAGCTTCTCGCAGACGACTCATACAGAATTTCGGCCATTTACAAACCTCTTCTCCTTAAAACCACTCCTCCTCTACATTCATCATCCGCAGCTAATTGGAGTAAAGACTTCCCTGTTGATAATCTAGTTGACAAGCTACTTCAAGGCCTCAACAAGGTCCAACGTCTGACCCCAAATGAAATCTGGAGAGAAACCCAACTTAAAATCGTCCACCGGGCCCACATGCCCTTTCTCTACTCCACAACGGAGCGTGCTACCGCTCACTGCCCCCTGTGTCACCTTCAGAAACCTTCCCTAACTCACCGTTTCTGGTCATGCTCGTTTATATCCTCCTTTTGGGACAAGGTGCTGGCCTACATCTTCAACATCACCTTACTAAACCTACCCAAAGACCCTCTGCTCCTTATTTTTGGTTACTGGGACCCCCTACTACTGCAATGGTCCCGATCGGCCCACCCGGCACCTGCAATTGTCAACAAAGACTGGTCCTTGATATGTCTCCTTGTCGCACGGAGAGCTATCCTGAAAAACTGGACGTCTACTCTCCCCCCCACGGCGACCCAAGTGCAACATGAGCTTCTCCTGCTTCTCTACAAGGAACGTGCAACCGTCGACTTCAACCACGAATCCTCTAAATCCCGTTTCTTGTCATCATGGGGCCCCTTTATGACAGCTTCACTATCTACGGAGGAATGCTCCAAGTTTGAACACTACACTTTCTCCTACTTCAAATCTCCACCACCATCCGTACCTAGGAGGAACAGCTCCCCTTGATGTTAACTGCTTGAGTTGCCACAGCACCCCCCCCCCCGAGTGCCACCCCCCTCCTCCCCCCCCCTATGATTGTTTACTATAGTACGTTTATATGCATCTTTAGCTCCTACAATATTCTCTGGTCCCCACCAATGTATAAAATCCATCCAGCTCCACCTATTTCAATGTAAAGTTTTAGCGGTATGTTTTCTCTGTTCATGTGTGATTCTCCTTTACGCATACACACCTAGTGGGTCCAAGCTCAGTTCTTTGTTTTGTATCCGGTATTTACATTCACCTACCCCCCCCCCCCTCATACCCGTGCAGGGTATACCCACTGTCAATATACCCTCCTTGGGAATGTATTTCCATTTGTCTCCATGGCCTGTGTACAGTACCTTTTGTATGATGTATGTACTCTAATTGCATCACGTTTGATGCGCCTACCAGCGTTCCGTATCCAACTTTGTTATTGCTATTCCCTGTTCCCTTTTCTTTCTGTGTATGTCTCTTAAACTCAATAAAAATTTATTTAAAAAAAAAAAATCACTGCTCCAGAAAAAATGACCATTTAAAAAAAATTCTATTGATACATGTTCCCTCGGGCAAGACCTGGGTTCTCAAAGACGTTTTCACAGGCATACTATAGACACCCAGCAGGTACAATATTTAAAGAAATTGTACATTACATAATTTCAGATATGAAAAAACATCATCATAAGTCCCATTTGGGGTCTAACATTAGATATTTACCTGTGAAGTAGAGTGGGTGGTTAATGAGGAGGATCCCGTAGGGGCACCCATTCCCCCATGGCGAAAGAGCCGGGCCAGAGGGGATTACAAGGAGCCACACAAGATTGACACCCTCCAGGGGATGGGAGAATCAGAACCTGCAATGAATCCACAATCAATGACCATATATAGAGTGTAAAGGTAATGGGTATATTGGCTCTTGGCACATTAACATAGATTATTAGAAAAAGGTGTTGGGATTGGTGAGGGTTGTGTGAGTGAAATATATATGTGATGGAGCGAGCCCAGCAGGGACAGTGAAGTGTTAGTGATCAAATTGGAGTGATGAAGTGTTGTGTGTAAAGCTGAAGGTGATCAAATGAGAGAAAAAAAAACACACAACACTTGATCACTCCAATTCGATCACTAACACTTCACTGTCCCTGCTGGGCTCGCTCCATCACATATATATTTCACTCACACAACCCTCACCAATCCCAACACCTTATTAATTCAAGATTGCACCTTAATCTACTACAATTACTGTATACCCCATCCTACATTGCAAACTAACATACCTTATTACCCATACCCCCAGAAGTTAGCTATACTTCTGGGATTTTTGGCACCTGATGAGACATTATGATAGTAGTTGGTCCATATACTTCTAATAATCTATGTTAATGTGCCAAGAGCCAATATACCCATAACCTTTACACTCTATATATGGTCATTGATTGGGGATTCATTGCAGGTTCCGATTCTCCCGTCCCCTGAAGGGTGTCAATCTTGTGTGGCTCCTTGTAAGCCCCTCTGGCCGGGCTCTTCAGCCGTGGGGGAGTGGGTGCCCCTACGGGATCCTCCTCATCAACCGGCGATTCACTACCCATCTGGCCATGGGACCATTCACTCTACTTCAGGGGTAAATATCTCATGTTAGACCCCAAATAGGACTTATGATGATGTTTTTCCATATCTGAAATTATGTAATGTGTTTTTTATAGAGCTAATTTCCCCCTGATGATGACCGCTGCAGAGATCGAAACACGTCAGAGATTTCACCACGTTGAGCAATCTGATGTGTAAAAATGTGCACTGTATTGTGTAAACTTGAATATAAGCTACATTAAGGATCATGTAGTTTACCTATTGGCCAGGCTTTTAAATGTTGTAACTTTATTCATTGTGATACCTGTACAATTTCAATAAATGTACCCCTTTTTTTGCTAACCATTTGCTTACTTTTCAACTTTATTACCCTGCTGTCCAAAGCCCCACCGGGGGAACCTTCCCATTTGTTTCTACCATTTCAGGGTTCTCAGTGCTCATATCTCCCCCCATGTGTCTTTTTCCATAGTTAAATATTGTACCTGCTAGGTGTCTATAGTATGCCTGTGTAGCTTTATGGTGCACACTGCAGAGGACACAGGCAATACACCACGTGAGAATACTGCAGCTAGCACAATCAACTACCTGCCAGTAAATTAGGAAGAACTGATCTAGCTAAACTACACAGTGTATAAATATATGTACAGCACCTGGGATGCATATATATCCTCTACACACTGTAAATTTAACTGACTAGCCTGCCTGCTCTATCTAGCTAGCTAGAAAAAAAGACACTATGTGACTGATATCTAACCAGCGCCGCAACACACTACACAAGACCACCCTGCAGACGGCCTTTTATAGTGTGGGGCATGTACTTAAGCCCTCAGCCATAATTCGCCAAAGCCTCCCTGTGATTGGCCAAGCATGCGGGTCATAGTGCATGCTTGGCCAATCATCAGCGCGCAATGCCGCAATAAATTATGGGCCATGGCGCGTCACTCGAATTTGGCGCGAACGACCTGTTTTTTTCGTATTCCGATGAACGATCGAACATACGATGTTTGAGTCGAACATACGTTCGACTCGAACGCGAAGCTCATCCCTACTTCCCGACATCGTTCTCTCCTGACACCTCCATTCAATCCTCTGGCCTCCCACAACCATTCCTCTCTCCCCCATCTACCACTGTAAATCTTTTGTGGGGTTGCTGATTCCATCATTAAGGTGATGGATACCAGAGAAGTCATTGATAATAGCAAAGTGATGCTGTCTGCCAAAAAGCTCACAGAGAGTATGGGGGTTATTTACAAAAGGCAAATCCACTTTGCACTACAGGTGCAAACTTCAAGTGCAAAGTGCACTTGAAATTGCACTGAAAGTGCACTTGGAAGAGCAGTCGCTGTAAATCTGAGGGGTAGATCTGAAATGAGGGGAAGCTATGCTGATTTTATTATCCAATCATGTTCAAGCTACAATGCTGTTTCTTTATTTTCCTTGCATGTTCCTTGCATGTCTTTCCTTGCATCTACAGCGACTGTACTTCCAATTGCACTTTCAGTGCAATTTGAAGTGCACTTTGCACTTGTAGTTTGCACTTGTAGTGCAAAGTGAATTTGCCTCAAGTAAATAACCCCCAATGTGTGAGGCCGCGTACACACGATCAAATTTATCTGCTGAAAACGGTCCGACGGACCGTTTCAGCAGACAAATTTGATCGTGTGTACGGGCGAGCAGACAGGTTTTTCCAGCAGACAAATTTTAAAGCATGCTTTAAAATCTGTCTGCTAGGAACCCGTCCGTCCGACATGTCTGCTGGTTAGTACACTAACCAGCGGACGTATCTGCCCGCACATGCCTCGAATGGATTTGACGCATGCGTGGAAGTTTTTAACTTCCTGGTGTGATGACGTGGCGGCATCAACGTCACCGCCACGTCACCGCGCTGTCTGCCGGCGGGGATTTTGGTTTGATCGTGTGTACACAATCAAACCAATATATCCCAGCAGACAAATCCGATCTGATTTATTTAGTGGTGTGTACCAGAGCCTGATCCAATCACTGTTATCTATAACTTAGTATAAATACAGTCATCACCTAGTGAGCAGTGTGGTCAAATAGTGGTGTGTGGAGGGGCGCATTATTGGCCACACTGGCTCAGCATACACACCACCTAGAAAAATCACTTTGTTCTCTGGAGCACAGGAGTAGCTAATGAAACTTTGGTGTGACTTATTTGAAAATCAAAAAAAAAGTGCCCTCTGCTTTTGTAAAAGTTGCAAATTCAAACTATTGATTTACATGCAAAGTACATTTATTCAGATGGCAACCTTCAAGAAATGGCAACATTATTCAAGGTATATGGCTTACATGAAAGCGGAGCACCAAACCAAGTTATTATGCAGAGTACTCTTTTTTTTACACACACTGTATACTAAAAGTCACAAAGTTTTTTTGTTAGCAAAAAAAAAGGAAGAAAATTTAAGGTTTTCCTCGACAAACCAAGTGCTATTTATGTAAGAAGGTGACAGGGCCTTTTTACATGCATATGTGGGTGCAGAGCACAGCCATAATTCCTCGGGAATCCATTCAAGATAAAATCAGTGAATAAGCGAATAAACATAATAAAATGCTTGAAACATTTTCTGAACATGAGCAGTAGCAGTATCTAAATGTTACAAAGGAAGCATCTGAATTTATTTCCATTATATGGGAAATAATTATTGGATTACACTGCCTAGAGTTCAATGGTTAATTATACAATACAGAATAAGGAACATGCAAGAGAAAAATTGCATCTTGTGAACTGAATTTGGGGATTTTGGTGTACAGTGGCTTGACTGATATGGTATTCTGCAGGTGAAGAAGAACAAATGTAGGCAGCACCATCATCAATAAGCAAGAGCACTGGGTTTATTGAGGTTACTGCCAATTAAAGGGGTTGTAAAGGTTGAGGGGGCGAGCAGGAGAGTCAGGACACTCTCTATGTTGCAGATAGAGAAAAGAGCTGTGTGCTAGTGGGCATCTTAACTCTCCTGCTGGTAGTTTACACAGAAGACAGCAGCTGTGAGTGTTTCCACTAAGCCAATGCATTTGGACAAAGCTACCATACTGTATATGTACCTGATAAACTCCATAAAGCCCCAGTGTAAAGGATTGCTTTGCGTGTAAAATAAGACCTGTATAAAAACTAGACATTTTATGGAGAGACATATTCTCGGTATACTTCGAGGTGGTTTCTCTTCTTACTGTCCAAACATCTTCTCATGCTATAAAAAAGTTCTATTGAATTTTACAAGGTGATCCATTTAAAGATACCCATTCCAGAGGTCTTATCCTTTCTCTGTCTTTGCTATCTGGTAAGTCACTACTCTGTAACACATCTCTCGCCTTGACTATTGCAACTCCCTTCTCATAGGCCTACCTCTTCATAGGCTATCCCCTCTTCAGTCTATCATGAATACTTCTGCCAGACTCATCTACCCTACCAACAACTCAGTTTTCGGCCACCCCTCTCTGCCAATCCCTACACTGGCTTCTGATTGTCCAGCAAATTAGATTCAACTAACTACAACATACAAAGCCATTCACAACTCTGCCCCGATCTACATCACCAATCTTGTCTCCAAATATCACCCAAAACGTCCTCTCCACTCCTCTTGAAACCTCTTGCTCTTAAGCCTTGTCACCTCCTCCTATGCTCATCTCCAGGACTTCTCCAACGCCTTTCCCATCCTCTGGAACTCACTACCTCAATCTGCTATCTCCAACTCTGGCTGCCTTTAGGCCAGGGGTGCCCAACCAGTGGCCGGGGGGCCACCGACAGTCCGACCAATTTGGACCCTCCATTTAGCTTTAAGTAGTGGGAGACATAAACCGACTTGTGTCCTACCTCTATCCGGTCCGCTAAAAAGTATAGTGGGCTCTGTCCTTGTCCACTCTGCGTATGCAGAGCAGACACGGACCTGCTATCCACCCACTCATTGTGGCCCGCGACCGGTTACCAAGTCGCTTAAGTGGCCCTCGCTCTTCAAATGGTTGGGCACCCCTGCTTTAGGCGATCTCTGAAAACTCATCAAGAAAGCCTATCACATCTCCAACTAATCTTTTATTACTTCCATCAGCTCATTCCCCACAGTTACTGTATAACCTTTTGTACCACTTGCCCCACTCTCTTAGATTGTAAGCTCTTTCGAGCAGGGCCCTCTTTACCCTCTTGTATTTCATTGTATTGTAACTGTACTATCCCCCTTTTATATTGTAAAGCACTACGTAAACTGTTGGCGCTATATAAAACTTTATTATAATAATAATAACATACCTGTGGCTTATCTGCAGTCTCTGACTATCTCTTGTGGTATTTCACAGACAGGCTTCTGTAGTCTTACATATAATAAACATTATGTGTGGTCCGTTTAGTGATGCCAGGGGCTGCAATGAAGGCCCCCTCTACCTGGTAAGCTAAGGAAGGAAGCCCTGGGGCCTGCATTTTATCAATGGCAGCTTACAAATTTATCTCTGTAAAAATTCACTTTAAATTGAAGTTGAAAAAAAATCCAAATATTCTAGTGTGCTGGTAGACTTGTGCTATCGGTAAGATCTGTGCAGGGAAGTTTTACCTTGAAGAGGTCACCCTAAGAACAAATGTATTTTTCAGAATAGTCTTTTACAATATGCACAATTTCAGCCCTTTGTAATACCTTGATTGACATGTACTACATTAAGTATGGTGTGCTTTTGTAAAAGTCGCAAATTCAAGCTATTCATTTATATGCAAAGTACATTTGTTCAGATGGAACAGTGTTCAAGGAAACCTTCAAACGGAATAAAGCTTTCTGTCTATGACTTACATGAATGTGAACACCAAACCAAGGTAATATACACAATACTCTGGTCTTTATTTTTTTTTTTTTTTTTTTATTTTAGATAACTGATTTTACATTTTTTTTTTCCAAAAAAAGATTAAAGTTTTTCTTTAAGAAACCAAGCAAGCGCTAGTTATTTAAAGAGTTGACAGGGTCTCTTTGCATACTCACGTAACCAGTGGATGCAGAACACCCCTATAATTCCTTAGGAATCTTTTCGATTAGTAAATAAACATTCATATAGTAATAGCAAATTAAATATGTTTGAATCATTTCTGAATGTGAACTGTAGCAGTGTAAAATTACAAATGACTGTATTTGCATAGGGTAGAGGATAACTGTCAGATTACACTTCTAATGCCCTGTACACACGTGCAGGATTTCCGATGGGAAAAGTTCCCATCAGAAATCCCGAGGGGAATGCCAACAACCTACTCGGTCAGTCTTTCCCCTACACACGGCTGGTTTTCCCGACAGGTAAACTGCCAGGAATGCTTTTGGCCGGGAATCCGGGCCGTGTGTATGCTCCTCGCAGTTTTTCCGACAGAAAATCTGCCCAAAAGCCGCTGGGGAAAAAACGGCTGACTTTTGCCTGGTGGTTTTTGGCAGCTTTCCTATGGGAAAACTGTGATGGAGCATACACAAGGCCGGGATTCCTGACCAAAGCTCCATCGCAGTTTTTCCCATAGGAAAGCTGCCAAAAACCACCGGGCAAAAGTCAGCGGTTTTTTTCCCTGGAGGGAAAAAAGAGAGCTGGTTCTCCTTTTTTTGTCCGGCGGCTTTTGGGCAGTTTTTCTGTCGGAAAAACTGCGAGGAGCATACACACGGCCCGGATTCCCGGCCAAAAGCATTCCTGGCATTTTTTCCGTCAGGAAAACCGTCCGTGTGTACAAGGCTTTAGAGTGCAAAGGTTAATTCCTTCAGAATCAGGGACAACTGAAAAATTGCACCTTTTGATGTAAATTAACTGAGTAGTGTTAAGGATTTGGTGTACAGTGACTTCAATAGCCTCAACTTGGCTGTCTTCTTGCTATGGCTCTCTTTATTGTTTTCAACTTAAAGCAGAGTTCCACTCAAAAATGGAATTTCCGCTTTTTAGAATCCCCCCCCTCCAGTGTCGCATTTGGCACCCTTCAGGGGGAGGAGGGAGCAGATACCTGTGTAATAATACAGGTATTTGCTCCCACCTCCGGGCATAGATCACCACTGTGACTGCGGTGACCTACGTCCCGTCCGGCACCTACTCTGTCCCCCCACGCTGTCTTCTGGGAGACACACAAGCCCCAGAAGACAGCAGGGACCAGTGAGATTGTGCAGCATGATTCAAGCATGTGCAGTAGGGAACCAGGAAGTTAAGCCGCAAGGCTTCACTTCCTGATTCACTTGCCAAAGATGGCAGCGGCAGCACCCGAGAGCCGAGGGAGAGTTTGGCTTCGGGTGCCGACATTGCGGGTGCCCAGGACAGGTAAGTGTCCATATATTAAAAGTCATCAGCTACAGTATTTGTAGCTGCTGACTTTTAATATATATTTAAATAATTTAAAGATATATCTAGTCTCCCACAGTACACAGAAAATGGAAATGCAAAGGTTTTAGTAAATATAAACTGATACATACCTTTTCTCATTAGCAGTATATAGCAGTCTTATGACTTTTATCAGTGTCTGGTTAAAAGTTTGTTTGAGTAGGTAGCCACTTTCTAGCTGATCAATCAAATCTTTGGTCTAGTTAACCCATTATCAGCAGGGACAGCCTTATTCTCTTTAGGCCTCGTACACACGATCGGACATATCCGATGAAAACGGTCCGCGGACCATTTCCATCGGATATGTCCGATCAGGAGTTTGATCTGATGGCGTGTACACACCATCGGATCAAATTCCCCGCCGGCGGACGGCGCGGTGACGTGGCGGTGACGTTGACGCCGCCACGTCACCGCACCAGGAAGTAAAACACTTCCGCGCATGCGCCGAATGCATTCGGCGGCGGCGCGGCGGCGGTGCGGGACGACGTGTCTGCTGGTAAGTGTACTAACCAGCAGACATGTCGGGCGGACGGATTCCACCCGATAGATTTCAAAGCATGCTTTGAAATCTGTCGGGTGGACAAATCTGTCCGCTAGCCCATACACACGATCGGAGATGTCTGCTGAAACGGTCCATCGGACCGTTTTCAGCGGACATATCCCCTCGTGTGTACGAGGCCTAAGACTTAAGCCTCAAACACATGATACGATTGTTGGTCAACTGAGTGTCTGATTCTTGTCAAAAGGGCGTGTGACAGGATCTTCAGGAATTTCAGCTCTTGAGCGTCCCTTTGGTGAGCATTGGTTGCGAGCATGTGTGTTTGTACTTTAGACCGTTGTGTGATGGATTTGTGTACTGACCATAACAAAATCTGACATCAAACCGTTGTCTGCCGAAAATTTACTAGCATGTCATCCAACATTTGTTGGCCAAAAGTTGGACAACAATTGTCAAAAGGAGTGTACTAACGTTAAGATTTTAGGATTTTAGCACAACTGTCTGCCAACAATCATATCCTGTGAACGAGGCTTAAGACTTGGTACCGCATAACCTAAGGAATCCAGTAACTCATATTTTTTTTAGCAACTCATCCCTCACTGGTAAGACACTGAAAACATTCCCACCCACCATCTTTAATTGAAATAAACCAAACAACACATACACATGCTACCTATGAATTACTGTTCACACCTTCTACTGGAAGATTCGGATTTAAACCTCTCAATTGGAAAACATAATATAAATGGGTTAGGGGAGTACCATCGTCCTAGAGTCAAGAATTAAGTTGACGGTTCCAGGGAATCCCCAGAGACCCTGAGAACCGACAGTGTAAGGGTGGGCGGGGAGGACTATATTGCTACAGAATAAGGTGTTTATACTCGACCAGAGTAGTACAACAGAGTAATTATTGAAAAATGTATTTTACATAATATACATAAAAAAACATTTAAAAAAAACAACAATACATACAGTACATTTAAAAAAACACAATACAAAAAGAGCATATGGGTCACCAGACATGCAGTCCCTACAAGATGGAGGAGGGAGTGCGGGTGGACCAATGGCCCTAGGAGACAGCCGGTCTCTACTAGTTTTGCAATTTTTGGAAATCGCTTTGTCAGGAGACAGTCTATAGGCAAGAAGTCCGGGTCTCCCAGCACGTTCCTGGGGAAGCCAACAGTGTTGGGGGTACACCAAAGGAAGTCCTAGGAGGAACCTGATTGCCCAAAGGGGGGAATATCTGGATAATAGGGTAGGAATCCAAGGACATAGAGTCCCGTTCAGTTCAAACGTATAGAGTGTTAACTGATGAGTTTGAGGTGGTAAGTAGCCGGCATGATAAAGCTTGAATGAAGCAGAGTTAGCAGTTCATATTTTCAAGGGCACCAATGCTACTTTGATGTGCAGGGTGATGCACGTATCCTGGGATCCTGGCTCAAATGCTATTTGTTTTTTTATGTATATTATGTAAAATACATTTTTCAATAATTACTCTGTTGTACTACTCTGGTCGAGTATAAACACCTTGGCCCAGATTCAGAGAGAATTGGATTCTCGTAGCGTATCAGAAATACACTACGCCGCCGTTTCTTACCTGGCTCTACGTGGAATCCAGGTAGATTTTGTCCAGTAAACGACGGCGGCGTAGTGTATTTCTCCCGTCGCAATCCATATAGATGAGTAGGGGGCGTGAAGGATTTAAAATAGGCGCGTTCCCGCGGCGATCGAACTGCGCATGCTCCGTTCGCAAATTTCCCGCCGTGCATTGCGCAAAATCACGTTGTTACGTCATTCGTTGTTTGAGTAGCGTCGTTTACGGACATTTCTATTCCCGAACGAGTTACGCAAAAAAAAAAATTAAATTCGACGCGGGAACGACGGCCATACTTAACATGGGCTACGCACCATTAGACCAGCAAAAAGCTGGTCTAACAGTACGTAAAAAAAACAGACGTAAGCGATTGCGGAGACCGCTCGTATCTTCGTGGATCGCCGTAAAAACACATTTGCATATCCCGACGCATGAAAACGACGCAAACTCCTCCCAGCGGCCGCAAAAATATCGCAGCGTAGATCTGAAGGCTTACGAAGACGTAAGCCTCTCGGATCGAAGCCCGAAGCCGCCGTATCATGGTTTGAGGATTCAAACTAGTGATACGGCGTGCGAAATTTGAAATTACTCCTGTCTAACACCAGTTGGACAGGCGTAATTGCTTTATGAATCTGGGCCCTTATTTCCTACCGATATAGTCCTCCCCGCCCACCCTTACACTGTCGGTTCTCAGGGTCTCTGGGGATTCCCTGGAACCGTCAACTTAATTCTACTGGAAGATACCATCTCATCATGGAAAATGTGGTTTGACTGTTACGCCAAACTATAAGCCATGATACTTGTTAAATGATTAAAGATAATTCTTCTTGACTGTATTTTTTCACTGTTCGGGTCTTTTTTAGTTTAATTTATTTCAAGTTGCTGGAAATGTATCTAACATGTGCACTGATGGAACACATTTGTGATTCAACTGTTGAACCTTTGATAATTTTTGATTCCACCTACACAGCATATCTTGTATGGTTATGTCTTTGTTCTATGCCTAATGGTGCTTTGTTTGTCAAATGTCATTTTTATATAACCTTAATAAAAACGTATTGAAATAAAAAAGAGCTTTTAGGAGGAGTTTTCATTCTCCCATGATTGTCCTATGAGACTGCAGGACCCCTGACCCTCTGTCTGGACAGTGCTGAATTGGTCTTGTGCTGATCACATGAGCACTCCAAAGAAAAAACAAAACTCTCAGGGCCAGTTCACATCAGATGTAGTTCCGTCCACTTTTTTCAGCACTAAAAATGCATGTACAGTGTTTTCCATGTATTCCAATGGCTCTAGTTCACCCCAATGCAGTCAGTTCAGTTCAGTTTCCAGTGCAGAAACTGACTGGAACTGACTGCACTGGTGTGAACTAGAGCCAATGAAATACATGGAAAACATGGTGCATGCATGCACTCCAGATACGTTCCAGACCAGTTCACACCACACGCAGTTACAACACAGTTGCGTTTTTGATATAAAATAAGTTCTCAGCAGCATAAGCTAAAGCAGACGCTGAGAATCATGGGAGCTGTAGTTTGAGAAGGCAGCCATGTGATGTCTACACTATTGTGATTACACTACAGATCCAAATAGACAAAGTGCTGTAGGAGGGGAGAAATTATTTTTATTAAACTGCCCGGGAACGTTCTTCCTCTTGACCCCAAGGGAGCTAGAGAGAGCACCTCTGTCTGAGTATTTGTCTGCTAGCTGGAGACTATGCCAGCGTAGACCCGAGCCTTAGACTGGGAGTGGGGACACCCAGGCACAGCGCAGCACTGCCCAGATCACAGCACCTGCACCACTTCAGCAGGGAGACTTGAGTGTACACTTACCCTCTGCTTTCCACCACTTATCACCGGAGGCTTTCAGGAAGACACGAGGGGGCTTTCCACTACAGCAAGAGGTCACTGCAACAACCCCAGGGACTGGTGAGAGGGATATTTCTCTATTACTGATACTGCTAGTAGGGACTGAGCTGTTCAGAGCCGGACACCAGGTGTACTTAATTCATACTGAACCCTATACTGCACCCTATTCAACATTTAGTATCCAGCTTTAAAACTGCAACACCATCTTACCCTTACTGTGTGCACATATGTGTTTTTCTCAGCATTTAAAGAAACACAGTAAAAAGTTTAACAAGATTGAAAAAATACAACAAATGTTAATTTGCAAAATTAACCACTTGAGACCCGCGCTGTAGACGAAAGACGTCCACAGCTTGGCTCTCAACTGCCGGTGGACGTCCCTGGACGTCCTTTTATGTGCATTCCCTGCGTGCCGCTGGGGGCGCGCAGCGGGAAAACACTGTGCCCGGCGCATCGCTAAGATGCTGATGCGCGTGCCTGGCAGCCGCGATGTCTGCCAGGTACCCGCGATCGTCGGTGACAGCAGGGACGTGGAGCTCTGTGTATAAACACAGAGCTCCACGTCCTGTCAGGGAGAGAGGAGACCGATGCTGTGTCCCTTGTACATAGGGACACAGCATTGGTCACCTCCCCCAGTCAGTCCCCCTCCACACACAGTTAGAACACACCCAGGGAATACATTTAACCCCTTCCTCACCCCCTAGTGTTAACCCCTTCACTGCCAGTCACAATTATACAGTAATCAATGCATTTTTATAGCACTGATCGCTGTATAAATGTGAATGGTTCCAAAATTGTGTCAAAAGTGTCCGATATGTCCTCCGTAATTTCGCAGGCCTGACAAAAAAATCACAGATCGCCGCCATTACTAGTAAAAATAAAAAATAAATCATTAATCTATCCCCTATTTTGTAGGCGCTATAACTTTTGCGCAAACCAATCAACATACGCTTATTGCATTTTTTTTAACAAAAATATGTAGAAGAGAACGTATCGGCCTAAACTGAGGAAAAAAAAATAAAAAAAATTTGGGATATTATTATAACAAAAAGTAAAAAAATATTGTGTTTTTTTTTGTTTATAGCGCAAAAAAAAAAAACGCAGAGATGATCAAATACCACCAAAAGAAAGCTCTATTTGTGGAGAAAAATTATAAAATATAATTTGGGTACAGTGTTGTATGACCGCGCAATTGTCATTCAAAATGCGTCAGCGCTGAAAGCTGAAAATTGGTCTGGGCAGGAAGGGGGTTTAAGTGCCCAGTAATGAAGTGGTTAATTATTGACTTCTTATATTGCCAAGACTGTACTACCTTTAGCCTTATTAAATTCACAGCAATGTAGAATGAATGAAATTAACTCCCATGTAAATGCTTCAGAAAATAGGTTTAGCTGAGGATTCAAGTACTTAAATACATAGTGAAAGCTTATGACGCGTACACACGATCGGAAATTCCGACAAGTAAACTGTGTTTTTTGTTTGACGGAATGTTGGCTCAAACTTGTGTTGCATACACACGGTCACACAAATCTTGACGGAAATTCCAATCGTGTGTACGCGGCATACGGCAATATTAGCACCAGCATCACCAGTATGAGCATCTATAATTATAAAATTTGAAAGAGATGCTAACCTCGATAGGGTGGTAAGGTAGCTTAGTCACAACCACTAGTTGCATCAGGACACTGTCTATAACATTCCTGTCTCCCAATGCTTCATGTCTACCAATGGTGAAATCCAGTATAGCAGGGGGGCAAAGGTGGATCAGCTTTATAATTTCAGCCTGCCGCTGCTTAAATAGTGGAACACTTCTGACTTATCCCTACTCTATACATTAGCATTATAACATTCCTTAAATAAAGCCCTCTTAGTTGGTGTACAAATACAAAGAAATGTCTGCATTATTGATATTAAATCATTTATCACATACAAAGCCCCTTCGCCACATGAAAGTGCGATGAGCTTCTTTAATTTTCTCAGTTTCTAGCAGGCTACAATAGAAATTTAAAATGAAAAGTAAATGCATAAATCCCCAGCCCTCCTGGTTTATCCGTAATCAATATTCCTCCTGTTGTCTTTCTCCCTAGGAAATGCAGTTCCCAATCAGCTTAACAGACTTTAGGCAAATACAGGCACAGGAGAAGCATGCTTTGTATGACTAATGGAATACTAATGTTCATAATAACATTGCGTGCAAGAATGTGGAGACGCTTGTGGATGGCCGCCATTTCACAGACCAGGCCACCAGTAATGCTAGTATCTGTTATCCAGGTCATAGCCAGGAAATCACTTGACAAATTAATAAGGCTTTGAATTCAATTGATGTAGCGCCTGACCTTTTGTCTACACATCGTAATTCCCTCATTGCTGATAGGTGGAATTGAGTTATGACTCGCTGTGAAGTGTGTTTGCTGAAGTGTGTAGGAGCATTTAACTTGGACATATTCGTATAATTGCTGAATGTCAAAAATTCCAAATCACGCAAAGGTCCAAAGCTATAATGTTTAATAGACTTTCAGCTTAGGAGCTCACACTTGGCTGTGTTTATCTTACAACATGGTTACATAGTTAGTCAGTTCGGAAAAAGTCACAAGTCCATCCAGTTCAACCATAAAAATAAAAAAAAATGTACAATCCCATATACCCAAATCTATATCCACAGTTCATCCATAGGAAGGCGAAAAAACCCAGCAGAGCATGATCCAATTTGCTACAGCATCGAAAAAAAATCCTTCCTGATCCCCCGAGAGGCAATCGGATATTCCCTGGATCAACTTTGCTATAAATGTTAGTACCCGGTTATTTATTTTTTTAGCTCAAAAATCCCCCAAAAAATTGAAAAAAATATTGAAAAAAAAATTATACTCACTCAAAATATCTGTTGCTATGCAGAAGTCAGTAATCTGCCTCTTTCGTAGATCGTAGATTTTCCTGTTTGACTATTCAGGCAAAAAGTAAGTAAAAAATCCTAAAAGTGGAGACAGACAACAACCACGGAACTCCTTTTAGTAGAGGGAGAGAGTTAATACCTCTGTCAACCTCTGTTTCATTGCTGTCAGTCTACCTTTTAAGTAGGGTTGAGCGAACCCGAACTGTTATTAATAATTGGAAAAATTTTGTGTTCGGGTTTGGAGTTTGGCTATGTTACGGCATGCTGCACGGCAGCCAATCGCCATTTGTTTTACTAGTGTGACTAGGAAGCCATCACAGCCATGCCTACTAATGGCATGGCTGTGATTGGCCAGTGCAGCATGTGACCCAGCATGTAACCAGCCTCTATATCAGATAGAGGCACACAGCACAGCTCGTCACTCTGCTTTAGCTAGGGTAGGGACAGGCTGCTGCTGATTGAGGAACAGAGTTAGATAGGATTATCCTGCTTCAGAAATCTACACCAGCACTGTTTATTTCTGTGAGATCTGCATCTTATTGTTTAGGGACTGGGCATTACATCGTTTAGGGCTCGTCCGTCTGCTTTAGCTAGGGTAGGAACAGGTTTGCTGCTGATTGAGGGAAAGTGTTAGATAGGATTATCCTGCTTGAGAAATCTACACCAGCACTGTTTATTTCTGTGAGATCTGCATCTTATAGTTTAGGGACAGGTTCCTGCTATTTGCTATAGGGACAGCAATATATAGGTGATTCTCTGCATATTTCACCAGCACTGCACCTGTCACCTGTGATATACTGTGCGTGTCCAGTACATTGTTAAGGGACAGGTTCCTGCTATTTGGTATAGGGACAGAAATATATGGGTGACTCTCTGCATATTTCACCAGCACTGCACCTGTCACCTGTGATATACTGTGTGTGTCCAGTACATTGTTTAGGGACAGGTTCCTGCTATTTTCTATAGGGACAGACATATATAGGTGACTCTCTGCATATTTCACCAGCACTGCACCTGTCATCTGTGATATACTGTGTGTGTCTAGTACATTGTTTAGGGACAGGTTCCTGCTATTTGCTATAGGGACAGAAATATATAGGTGACTCTCTGTATATTTCACCAGCACTGCACCTGTCACCTGTGATATACTGTGTGTGTCCAGTACATTGTTTAGAGACAGGTTCCTGCTATTTGCTATAGGGACAGAAATATTTTAGTGACTCTCTGTATATTGCACTAGCACTGCACCTGTCACCTGTGATATACTGTGTGTGTCCAGTACATTGTTTAGGGACAGGTTCCTGCTATTTGCTATAGGGACAGAAATATATAGGTGACTCTCACCAGCACTGCACCTGTCACCGCCAGCACCTCAGAAGGCAGGGTTAGCATGGCCGAAATGTGGAAAAGCTTTGTCAGCACGCCACAACAAACAGCACCACCAGCTGATATGGAACGTTTTAGCAGGAGGCATCATTACAGCAACATGGTGGAGCAGTATGTGTGTACACGCCTACACGTACTGAATGACGGCTATGCCCCCTTAAACTTCTGGGTCTCCAAATTGGACACATGGCCTGAGCTTGCCCTTTACGCCTTGGAGGTGCTGGCCTGCCCTGCGGCCAGTGTATTGTCTGAACGTCTATTTAGCATGGCAGGGGGCGTTATCACAGACAAGCACAGCCGTCTGTCCAGAGCCAATGTGGACAAGCTCACGTTCATTAAAATGAACCAGGCATGGATCCCAGAGGACTTGTCCGTACCTTGTGCAGAATAGACACCGGGCCGGCCTTACCCAGCCATTGTTTTTTTTCTGATCTTTCTAGGGTTGCCATCTCATCCCTTTAAAAGCAAAAACATATTAATTACACAGGTTCTCTGGCTGATTAAGGTGCTGCTAATTAAACTCACTTGGTGCCTTATCGACAATAAATTAGCCCCAGAACCTGTTTAATTACTCTGTGTTCAGGTTTAAAGGGATGAGGTAGCAACCCTAGATCTTTCTCACTCTTTTGGGGTTTACCCTAATTTAAAAAATAAATACATCAAAAACCAAAACCTGCTGTGTTGGCTACCTCCTCCTCCTCCACTGCCGCTTCCACCTACACCGCCACATCCACCTCAACCTCCTACTACATATGGACCTCGTCCTCCTAGGTCAAAATGATTTTATTTTTTATTTTTATTTTTTTTATGTTATTTTAAGTTATTTTTCCCTATCTACATTTATTTTCAGAGTACTTGCCATGCTCTTTTTGACATTTTGCTGCCATTTGCAGCCCTCCAGCCCTTTCCCTTAGTTTTTTAGAGACATTTTAGTAGTCAAAAGTCCGGGTCCCCATTGACTTCAATGGGGTTTGGGTTTGGGTCAAAGTTCGGGTCAAGTTCGGGTTCGGGTCCGAACCCGAACATCCAGGTGTCCGCTCAACTCTACTTTTAAGGACTTTTCCCACATACTTTCTTTGTGGTCAGCAGGAATGGAAGGAAGGAAGGAGAAATATCTGCAGCAATAACAAAATTATAGAGTTTTTAACCCATGTCCACTTTATCTAAAACATAAAGTGGACCTAGATTGAGGCAACCTTATCCTTTACAGTTAGAAATTGGGGGTTATTTACGAAAGGCAAATCCACTTTGCACTACAAGTGCAAGCTACAAGTGCAAAGTACATTTGAAATTGCACTGAAAGTGCACTTGGAAGTGCAGTCGCTGTAAATCTGATGGGTAGATCTGAAATTAGGGGAAGCTCTGCTGATTTTATCATCCAGTCATGTGCAAGCTAAAATGCTGTTTTTTAACTTCCTTGCATGTCCCCCTCGGATCTACAGCGACTGCATTTTAGGCTGCATTCACACATGTATTTTTGTGCTTTTTGCATTTTCCAGTTGCTCTACAGAACGTGTTCCATAGGAAGTCATGTTAAATGGGATGTAGCGCAAATCTGCAAAATGCAAAAAGCACTAAAAATGCATAGGTGTGAATCCAGCCTTACAAGGAAATTATCTCCAGAGCTTAGTGAATGAGTTGAATCTTTGGTGACTACGGTACTTTCATCCAAACACGAGTAAACAAAAATGGGCCAGATTCAGGTAGAGTTACTCTAGAGCAGGGGTCTCAAACTGGCGGCCCTCCAGCTGTGGCGAAACTACAAGTCCCATCATGCCTCTGCCTATGGGAGTCATGCTTGTGCCTGTCAGCCTTGCAATGCCTCATGGGATTTGTAGTTTTGCAACAGCTGGAGGGCCGCCAGTTTGAGACCCCTGCTCTAGAGTATCAGTGATACTCCAGCCTAACTCTCACTTTGAGCCGGCGTTTCTGTTTTCAGTAAGCAGAAAACAAGAAACGCCGGGTTGGAGTTCCTATAGGAGCGGCGTAATTGTATTTCGCCGTCGTATCGGAACTGCAATTTTAAAAATGGCGCTGGGGGCGTTCCCGCTGATTAACGCCGAGAATATGTTAATCAGCGAGAATCGGCAATTCACGATCGTATTCGGGCCCGACGCAGTGACTTTCCAACGTTTCCGTAAGAGATACGTGGCGAAAAGATAAACCAGCCCTCTAGTGGAGTATCCTATGTTAAGTATGGCTGTCGTCATTGCGTCTGAAATATTTTTTTTTCGAGTCGTTTGCGTAAAACGTCCGTGAATGGGGATTGACGTCATTGACGTTCACTGACAGAATTTGGAGAATGCGCACTGACAGTCGACGCATGCGCAGTACGTTCGCCGCGGGATCACGCCTAGTTTAAATAATACACGCCCCCTACCCGCCCAATTTGAATTCCGCCGGCTCATTTTCGCTACGCCGCCGTAACTGAATACAGTACTTGCTCCTAAAGTTTCGGCGGAGTAACGTAAATGAGAAACGTTACTCCAGATTAAAGATTCGCCCATCTACCTGAATCTGCCCCAATATATATATATATATTTGTTTTCCATGCACGAGAATTTATATTTTTTGCAAAGTGAAAATGCACCACATTCACTAAGCTCTGGGGAAAAAAACAGCCTATCTGTCATTAGCAAATCAAACCCACAGTGGTCTGCAGCGTTCTTTCTCCCACTTTTTCATCCCTTGTAGAGTATCTCTGTGCTTCTCGCCCCCTGATGATGTTATATATTCACATTTCCGTCGCTCCTCACCATTCTTTTTTCTGCCTTTCGCTTCTATAAATATATATATTTTTTCATACTTCTCTTTTGAGAAAACATATTTAGACCTGCATTTAAAGTACATGCCTGGGAAGAGTAATAATATTCAGTCAATCTTTGTGATACATGCACCTTTCCCCATGTTTTTTCACTTTGAAAATGCTGCAAGTCCGGAAAAAAAATTGTAATTGATATGCAAAAAATCCAGTGTGCCTCTGACTTCATACTTCCTCTAAAGTACATTTATTTCAGAAAGAAGTAATGAGCAATTTTTACCTCTATTTCTTATGCCTCATGCACACCGGGCATGCCTTTTTTCCTGGCAAGAGAAAAGCAGCTTAAAAAATACATGCTTAACCACTTAAGCCCTGGACCATTATGCAGGTTAAGGACCTACCCCTTTTTGCGATTCGGCACTGTGTCGCTTTAACTGACAATTGCGCGGTCATGCGACGTGGCTCCCAAACAAAAGTGACGTCCTTTTTTTCCCACAAATAGAGCTTTCTTTTGGTGGTATTTGATCACCTCTGCGTTTTTTATTTTTTGCGCTATAAACAAAAATAGAGCGACAATTTTGAAAAAAATTCAATATTTTTTACTTTTTGCTATAATAAATATCCCCCAAAAATATATAAAAAAATATTTTTTTCCCTCAGTTTCGGCCGATACGTATTCTTCTACATATTTTTGGTAAAAAAAAATCTCAATAAGTGTTTATCGATTGGTTTGCACAAAATGTATAGCGTTTACAAAATAGGGGATAGTTTTATGGCATGTTTATTAATAATACTAATGGCGGCGATCAGCAATTTTTTCCGTGACTGTGACATTATGGCGGACACATCGGACAATTTTGACAGATTTTTGGGACCATTGTCATTTTCACAGCAAAAAGTGCTATATAAATGCATTGTTTACTCTGAAAATGACAATTGCAGTTTAGGAGTTAACCACTAGGGGGCACTGTAGGGGTTAAGTGTGACCTCATATGTGTTTCTAGCTGTAGGGATATATCAGGGAACAGACGATCAATGACACTACCACAGTGAAGAACAGGGAAGGTGTGTTTACACACACCTCTCCCCGTACTTCAGCTCCGGTGACCGATTGCGGAACACCGGCGGCAATCGGGTCCGCGGGCGCGGTCACGGAGCTACGGCTGGGCTTAAAGAGACACGTACAGGTACGTGATTGTGCCCAGCCGTGCCATTCTGCCGATGTGTATTGGTGTGAAGGGGTCCTTAAGTGGTTAAAGCTGTGTTTGCAAACGTGATTAGACGTTTAGGAGCATCACGCATTCGGGCTTTCGTTTATTCCATTAGGCCCCTTTCACACGGACGGATAGAATGGTGCTTTTAGCTGCAGATTTTCTAGTTTTCTACCGCAGCTAAAAGCACAGAATGCTTTCCTATGTCCCTATTCACACACAGCGTTTAGCTGCGATTTCATTACATGGGGTTTGGTGCAAATAGAAAAAATTGAATTTAATGCGTCCAGGTGCGATGTAGCGCAGCTATATGCACATAACCGCAGGTAATCACAGTCTTTTTTGTCAACTGCGGATAGCAGCGTGAGAAAAAAATAACAAGAGGAAGCACATCATAATCAAAAAAATAAAAAGGGTTGCTATGGGAATGACTACAGCAGCTAAACGCGGCCACATGTAACCGCACTTAAACGCATGTAATCGCAATCACGTAATTAAAAACATTTTACATGCTTTTAACTGCAGCGAAACAGCCGTCCATGTGAAAGGGGCCTTCATTTATTATTTATTCTGGCCTTTGCACTAAATGATTGTTCAAGCCCTAAATATGAGTAGCATCTAGGAACATTTAGCATTTAGACGTGTTTAGGAATGACATTTTTGTTTTGGTCAAATGCTCCTTTCCTAAATACATAAGCAATGGATTTTTTTCTAAAACACCTGTAAGTGCCTATGTGGCAAACATAGAGGGTTGTTTAGAGGCAAAAAAAAATGGCAAACCCCCTTAAAAGCTGTGTTTTTTAAGGCCCGTACACACGATTGGATATTCCGACAACAATTGTGTGATGGAAGGGTTTTGTCGACTGTCTGTATGCTCAATCAGACAATTGTTGTCAGAATTTCTGACAACAAATGTTGGATAGCCATTGTCCAATAACAAATGTGTTCCGTTGGATTATCCAATTGTGTGTACACAAATCCGCCGGACTAATATCCAAAGTTCAAACACGCATTCTCTGAACCAATGCTGACCATCAGGCAACATTAGCAGAAGTTGCCCAAAGGGTGGCGTTAAAGAGCAGAAAAATCACATCGTTTTGTGTATGGCGGCTAAAAAAGTCACCATACACATCGTCAGTGTCTCACTTTATAACATGGACACAGACAAACACAGTGGGATTTCTTCAGAATTCAACAGTTCTGCAAAAATGAGTGGACAAATATTGCAAAGTCTAGATGTGAAAATCCCAACAGACTAAAGGCTGCAATTAAAGCAAAATGTGGTCCAACAAAATACTGACATAAGGGGAGTGATCCTTTTTCCAACTTGTTTTTTTTTTTCTAACATGCTGGTGTCATATCTTTCACTTGGATGTTATAAGTTGCACTAGTAAATGCACTAGTAAATAAAGCTGGATAAAACAAAAACTGTGTCTGTCTTCATTTCAGGCTGATAATGTAATTTATGTAAATATCAGTGGGTTGCCACATTGTTTGAGGTGAGCTAGTTAATTAATTATTATCAAGGAGGAAATCAAGACAAAATAAATCTCTAATACCCCGTACACACGATTGGTTTTCCCCTTGGAAAAAGTCACATGAGAGCTTTTGGTTGGGAATCCCAACCATGTGTATGATCTATCAGACTTTTTCCAACAGAAAAACTGCTGGAAAAAGATAAAGAGCAGGTTCTCTTTTTTCCCATCAGGAAAAAATCTGATCGAAATGTAATATCGTGTGTACAAATTCCGACGTGCAAAATTCAGAAGCGTGCTCGGAAACAAATCGACGCATGCTCAGAAGCATACAACTTCATTTTCTCGGCTCGTCGTAGTCTTTTACGTCGCCGTGTTTTTGGCAGTCAAAAGTTCACCGAACTTTTGTGTGACCGTGTGTATGCAAGGCAGGCTTGAGTGGAATTCCGTCTGAAAAAACATCCAACTTTTTTCCAACAGGAATTCCGCTCATGTGTAAAGGGCATAAGTCTGTGGCTTAGTCACATTTTGAGTTCAGGACCTTTTTAACCCCTAAAAGTACTAAGAGTGCCTCTTCATTTTTGTTTGTTTAACACTTTTAACACTAGATAGTAAATAGAACACTTTTGTAGGTAAGCAGTGTCTTAAAAAAGTATTCATGCCCCTTGAAATTTTCCACATTTTGTCATGTTGCAACCAAAAACGTAAATGTATTTTATTGGGATTTTGTGTGATAGATCAACACAAAATGGCACATAATTGTGAAGTGGAAGGAAAATGATAAATGGTTTTCAGCATTTTTACAAATAAATATGGTAAAAGTGTGGGATGCATTTGTATTCAGCCCCCTTTACTTTGATACCCCTAACTAAAATCTAGTGGAACCAGTTGCCTTCAGAAGTCAACTAATTTATAAATAGAGTCCACCTGTGTGTAATTTAATCTCAATATAGTACAGCTGTACTATGAAGCCCTCAGAGGTTTTTAGAGAACCTTAGTAAACAAACAGCATAATGAAAGCCAACACACCAGGCAGCTCAGGGATAAAGTTGCAGAGAAAATTAAAGCAGGGTTAGGTTATGAAAAAATATCCCAAGCTTTGAACATCTTATGACACACTGTTCAATCCTTCATCTTAAAATGGAAAGAGTGTGGCACAACTGCAAACCCACCAAGACATGGCCGTCCACCTAAACTGACAGGCCAGAAAAGGAGAGCATTAATCATAGATGCAGACAAGAGGCCCATGGTAACTCTGGAGGAGCTGCAGAGATCCACAGCTCAGGTGAAAGAATCTGTCCACGGGACAACTATTAGTCGTGCACTCCACAAATCTGGGCTTTATGGAAGAGTTGCAAGAAGAAAGCCATTGTTGAAATAAAAAGCCATAATAAGTCATGTTTGCAGTTTGTAAGAACCCATGTGGGGGACACAGCAAACATGTACAAGAAGGTGCTCTAGTCAGATGAGCCCAAAATTATAACTTTTTGACCTAAAACCAAAATGCTATGTGTGGCGGAAAATTAACACTGCACATCACCCTGAACACACCATTCCTACTGTGAAACATGGCGGTGGCAACATTATGTTGTGGGATGCTTTTCTTCAGCAGGGAGAGGAGAGCTGGTCAGAGGTGATGGGAAGATGGATGGAGCCAAATACAAGGCAATCTTAGAAGAAAACCTGTTAAAATCTGCAAAAGACGAGACTAGGGCGGAGGTTCATCTTCCAGCAGGACAGCAACCCTAAACATACAGCCAGAGCTACAATGGAATGGTTTAGATCAAAGCATATGCATGTGTTAGAATGGCCCAGTCAAAGTCCAGACCTAAATCTACTTTAGAATCTGTGGCAAGACTTGAAAATTGCTGTTCACAGACGCTCTCCATCTAATCTGACAGAGTTTGAGCTATTTTAAAAAGAAGAATGGGCAAAAATGTGACTCTCTAGATGTGCAAATCTGGTAGAGACATCCCCAAAAAGACCTGCAGCTGTAATTGCAGTGAAAGATAATTCTACAAAGTATTGACTCAGGGGGCTGAATAGAAATTAACACCACATTTTTCAGATATTAATTTGTAAAACATTTTGAAAACTATTTATAATTTTCCTTCCACTTCACAAATATGTGCCACTTTGTGTTGGTCTATCACATAAAACCCTAATAAAAGACATTTACGTTTTTTGGTTGTAACATGAAAAAAATTGGAAAATTTCAAGGGGTATGAATACTTTATCAAGGCACTGTAAAACCATAAAAAGGTTCAGTGATTAGAGTAGCATTACATGTACCTGCAGATGCTATTTGCCTAAAAGCATTAAAAAGCACCACAAGCCTTCCAAAACTCAGTAACATATTTTATCAGCATATGTGCATTCTGCCTTTAATCCATCTTAACACAAAACAACATTATAAAGAAAGGCAAGAAACCATAACAGAATCATCTTTTTTTTCTATCAAACCTTTATGCAAAGATAAATTATTTTTTAACAATACACATTCATAGCAATACACTTTAATGTAAGTCAAAAAAGTACAATATAGAAGGGAAATAAAATAATAAATCAAACACCCTTATTGCAAACAATGTCAAACATACATAACATCTCTCAGTATAAATCTGAAAAGGAATTGTCCATTTCCTCAACCGCGTGATAACAGAACAGTTTCAAATGCCAAAAAAAGCAATAGATTGTCTGGGTTCTTTTTTTTTTTTCTTTTTCTAATGTAGCAAGACAAGGATTCCAGTTTGCTTATGAATGAAACATGAGTATTATAAAAGTGTTCTTAAAATGTGCCTCAAGGGGGAGCCGTTAGTTCTTCTTGCTGAACAGAATACTGATGCCGAGATAGAAAGTCATTCCAAGCCAGTGCTTTAAAGTTTAGTGATGCAGAAAATAAATTGGGATATATATATATATTCTTTTTTCTTGCGTTATGGTGGTACAAGTTATTGTTATATCTATACCTCCATGTTGATCTCATTCCTTGGGGCTTTTGAAATCCACAAAGTAGACTGGGTCGGGCTGGTCTTTGTTCGTTCTTTGCTGTAAACAATAGGACAGTGATGTTTGAGGAAACAAGAAAAATAGCATAAGAATTATAGACACCAGTATAATTAGAATTATACACCCCATGTATATTATGAATATGAGCTGTCAGAGTCAGGGGTCAAGACCTGGGGAAAAAAGTGTGGGAACTCCCACCCAAGATCCACTCTCCCACCAAAAAAAAAATAATGATACGCTCATATGCATAATTACTAAACCGCATGTTTTTTTTTTTTTAAAGCAAACTATAGGCAAGTTCTTTCTAAATCCCGCGATAACACACGGCAGACCTCCGCAATGTCTTCTGGGAACAATGACAAAAGCTCCCAGGAGACATTGCGGCATTGAGGAAGTGACGGAATACCTGCACGCTACCTAATGAATCCATATACAGGAAGCAGCCAGTAACATAAAGCATTACTAAGGTTAGCCTGCCCCTGACAGTGACTTGAGCTGGGCATTGCCGCTTAGTGAAGGATTGGCTCGGGTGGCTCGGCTGCTCTCTGCTGCTCTAGTCCTGCAAAGGGAACTGCGTTCCTGCTGTGAAAGAAGTGCAGGGACTCTGTTCCCACACGTTCCTGCAGGACCCTGAGCCCTGGTCAGAGTTGTTCTTTTCCAACTTGGTATAAAACAGTTGGATAACTCCTAATATCAGTGTGAGCTGACAAAGTGCTCCCAATAGCATCAAGACCCTATATAAACTTTGATGGCAAAGCTGGGTGGCCCTAAGTCTGACCATTGAAGGGGAATTGGGCAAACACATTCTGGGGAATTCAATAAAACATGTACAACACTTTTTGGATGTAGTTCCCTTTAAAACTTCCTGCTTCCAATTAAGACAAGCATTTGCAACAGTTTCAGTAAAAAGTCCACCCACTCATTGGTAAAAAATGGCAATATATTTGAGCATTTGCTGTCAATACTGTCCCAACTGGGGGGCAGGTTGAGAATAGGTTAATGACACCATAAAGGGTTAGTAATTTTTTTTAAAAATAACAAACATGTCATACTTACCTCCACTGTACAGTTTGTTTTGTGCAGAGTGGCCCTGATCCTCGTCTTCTGGGGTCCCTCTGCGGCTGTCTCGGCTCCTCCCCTCAAGAGCTAATCCTCTTCTGGGAAGCGCTCTCCCAAGGGGATTGGCTTGCGGGCGCGCTCCCATGTGATACAGTGGTGGCCATAGCGTGTATCACTCGCCCCTGCCCCCGGCGCACCACGTCAGACCTGTAAGTGTCAGATCATGTACTAGGTACGTGATCTGGCACAGAACAGCTGCCCTGCCACAGTATATCTACAGTGGGAGATCTGCAAGCGGTAAAGCTGAACTCCAGAAATTCTGCAACTTTGCAAAAAGTTCACACTATGAGTTAAGTCCAATTAGGTGCATGTCACCGCCAAGCCTTAGTAGTCACTCCCAGTAGTCACTCTGGTTGTGAGAGGAGAAACACACACAAGCTATGCGTATTTTGTGAATGACGGAGGTGAGGGGAGGGGAGGAGTGGGTATAGCAGTTCCAGCGACTCTGTTCTTGAAGGAACTGAGACCACAGTGAGGATCTACCTCCAGAAGTTATCTTACTGAGGCACACCAGTACTTTGTAAAGTAGGGTACACACTATAAGAAAATCGGAAGAAAAAATCCATGCGCGGAACAATCCTTTGATTTTCGTATAGCGGGTGCACAACTTTTGACATCTGATTCAGACCTTCCACACAGAAATTTCCAAAGGGACAAACTCCAAAGTTTTTCTTGTACATGAACAGAAGTAACGATTTTTGTTTAATTTAATAAAATCAGATACGAAATACTGCACACAAATAGAAACAATTAGCAACAAAAAAAAGCCTTTGTCGTACGAGAATTTCCATACATTATTTCCATCCTTGGTCTCGACCTACACTGGAACATCAAGGAAAACCAAAAGATTGTTTTCCCGATTTTCTTATGGTGTGTACTGGAACCCACCTTTAGACTTTACTCATGGTATGCCTGTAGTTTTTATAAAGTAGCTGATTTCCTGGAATTTGCTTTAAAGAATTGCTGCCAGTTTGCAAATTAGGAAACTAGCGGTAAATAGGATCAACTACGAGTTGGCATACAGAGGTAAAGCTTTTTCAGTTTGCAAATTAGGAAACCAGCAGTAATTCAGATCAACTTCATCTGGTGAGACTCCGCTGTATGGGGGTGTAACACAGTAGTGGAAAGGAAGATTGGAAAGATCACTGCTTGATTTTACGATTGCACTTGCAATAATTAGTGGTTTATTGATTTTTTTTTTGCACTATTGCACCATGATTTTTATTTTAATTTTATTTTTTGTCTTCTATACACTTATAAGAGGAATTAAAAAGTGAAGGATCTTGGTTGCTTTGTTGATGAAGAGGGAAAGTGACACTTGGTGGTCATTTGCATAGTTACACAAGTAATTAGCCTGATGTGACCTATTTGTTTATAAAGATCTAACTTTATTTCCAGTGACTGTTTATACCCACTTGAAGACCAGGCCTTTTTCAGACACGTTTTTGTTGCTAGAAAAGTACTTAGAACCCCCAAAAATTATATATATATATATATATATATATATATATATATATATATATACATATATATATATATATATATATATATTTTTTTAGCATATAGTTAGTCAGGCTGAAAAAAGACACAAGTCCATCCAGTTCACCAGTACTTTGTAGCAGAGGCCCTAGAGAATAATATGGCGGGTTTTGCAATTTTTTTATGCCACATGGAATTTGTGCAGCAGTTTTTTGAACGCAAATGTTTTGGAAAAAATACACTTTAGCGAATGCACACAGACAAAATCTAATACCCAATTTTTTTGTAAAACATAAAATATGGTGTTACGCCGAGTAAATAGATACCTTCCGGGTCACGCATTACAACTGCACATTCTCGTGGAACGGTGACAGACTACATTGCCATGGGCGATGCTTTAAAAGAATTTACAGTTTACTAGTTTAGAGTTGCAATGGAGTTGCACTCTGACGTTTGCGGTAATACCTCACATGTATGGTGTGATTGCTGTTTATGTATGCGGCGCCTCAAGCAAGAAGGGGGTGGGGGTGCTTTAAAGAAAATTGTTTTATTTCATTTTTGTTATCACTTTTTTGCTGTTACAAGGAATGTAAACATCCCTTGTGACCACAATAGGCACAATAGGGTTTATCAGACCCCAGGTGTCTCCCCTGCCCTTAAAAGCACCTGATCACAGCACGATTGCTGTGATCAGATACTTTCAAAATTTAAAAATTATGCTTAAAAATTATGCTGTTTACATCTGGGAAACTGGAAGTAATTAAAATGCTTGTTGCTTCTTGTTTCCTATACCATAGAGGTCATTGGGGACCTTCCAGTTTACGACAAGCTCTGTGGTAAGCCGGTAGAATCAGACGGTAGAGTGGCACCAGCGGGCAGTGAGAGGAGCAGACCCCTCCCACCACATGTAAAAGCCAGCCACTGGCAGAAAAAAACAATACCGGGATAATGCCTGAAGCTTAAAGTGGCTTACAACCACTTAAAGTCAAATGACATACATGTACGTGATTTGGCATTAAGTGGATAATTTTTCAAAGCACTGCTTGGGGAAATGATTTACAGATTGATTTCCATTGGCATGGAAATTATTCATTTTAATTAGGGGACACTGTAAACTTTAAGAATATATTGTTTTCATATCTAACTTAACCTTAATGAACAACAAAAACTATACTATCACTAGATCTATCTGCCTGGTATTTATTTTAACTTTCCCCAGACTTGATAATGCTAGATCAAAATTGTGGTTATTATAGCTAATAATCCATTGCAAAGTTCGGTAACCTGCAGCAACAAATCAGATTTCAGATAAATCTGTAATTTAGCTCATTTTGGGGACATCCTCTCCTGCTACTGATATTTCCCTTCTCCTTATGCTCCCCCCACTTTTCCTGCTGGAGTAAAAAGCCCAGTATATGCTCAGTACTGATACATATCAGAGCTTTAGCAGGACTCAATACTACATTTTTGTCACTTGACAATGCTCGGGCCTGGCGATTGGCCACTTGGGGGAAAAGCACTGCTGTGTGGTCGGAAAGGGAAACAGTCAGAGGTGGGTTGCATGCACCCCTATACTTTGGACTTTAAATGGTGGTTAAGGGGGCACTGGGAATGTAGGTATCTATGATAGAGGTATCAGACTATCAGGTTAACCACTTACTTTGCTCTGAATGATTAAACATGAACCCCAGGCTGATATGAAAAAAAGTGCGCCTTATGGAACATCTTGTGGAGCGAAAAAAGTGCATATTATGGAGCGAAAAATATGACAATTTAGCTTTCCTGTGGAATCCATTGATTTTAAATAGGAATATTTCATTTTTATTGTTTCAAGGTAAGCATTATTAAATCACTGTTCCTGAAAAAATGATTTTTTTTTTTTACATTAAAACATGTCCCCTGGGGTAGCACCGGAGTCCCCAAACACTTTTATGGCAATAACTTGCATATAAGCCTTTAAAATGGGCACTTTTGATATTTCATAATCGTGTCCCATAGATTTGAATAGGGTTTGCATGTTTGCTAAGACTTTTTGCCTGTTCGTGTTGTTCTGGTGCAAACCGAACTGGGGGGGGGGGGAGGGGTTCGGCCAATCCCTACTCAGTAACAGGGATATACAGGCACTACTAAGCTTATGCAAGAATCAAAATGTTCAGTCCGAAATTATAATAATTGCTCAGGCTTTATGAAGGATTTCTACTTGCCTTTTATTTTGCTTTTTATGCTTTGTCTGAGCCTAACACTTTAACTTGATTGTAAGAAGTTGTTTGACGTCTGATAGTTGCTGACAGTCACGGTTTCCTAGTTCCTGAGGGGGCTGTAGCCGAATTAGTGCACCTGTTACAAAAACAATTGAGTACAGTCCATTTATGCTGTATTGGGAACTTCCCAACAAAGGAGTGCCCCTGTGTGGCCCATCTAATACTATAAGCCAATGTTGAGATGAGCCGTGAAGACAAAAGATAAGTCAAAAGACAGCCAAAGTGTTGACAAGTGCTGCTAGTTATGAATGACATATGGAAGTTCCCAGCAAAACAACAACCATTAGTAGGATATACACAGGTTTCCTATCTGTCTTTAAAAATAGAAAACCTCTCTAACACTTTAAATGCATTGGAAATGTTTACCTTTTATTTAACATTTGGAAACAGCAGGTTCCGAAAGCCACCAGTATCAGCAATAGCAAAGGGATGGTCGGTATAATGACGTAGATTAAATTTGGCATTATTCCTAGAAAATAACAAACAGGAAAATATGAGCGCTTTAGTTTTCCACCCCATTAAGTATTACATGCCACAGATTGCTTCACATATCGAATGTTTTTTTGCTTAAACGGCAACACAGTTCTATTTATTTCAGCTTTTAAGTGTATTGATAATTAATTAATAATCAGCTGCTATCACAGTTTTAATTACTGCTTTAAGAAACAGCCTGCTCTGCGAGATTCCTTTAGGCTGACAAATATATTATGGGAATATTTACTGCATGCTGCAGCTCTTATTGGAAAATGAAGTAAGCATTTCCCCCACACAATTGAATTTTAGCTGAGCTGTCTAAAAATAAGAGAAACAAATCACCTGTTTCTACTGCGGTAACATGAGAAGAGTCATCCGGCCTGTCAGTTACATAGGTTCTTTCCGTTGTCACAGGGGATCGTGGATCTGAAAATCACAAATTGTAGTCATAATAATTATTATTGTTGTTGTAATTATTACTTGTAATTATAAATAACTTGCATTATAAATAACTATAACAATACACCATTTGGCCTAGAGGAAAAAATGTAGGCCCTACAATATATCGTCATTATTGATAAGCCCAAGAGAATATGCAAACGCCTCAGACAATAAGAAATATTAGGAAGAAAGATGTTTCTACCAAATTAACACAATAATATAAATGTTTATATTGGTACAATGCAGAGGCAGAAGGGCATTTACCCCCAGGCATAGGCATGCTCACAGGGTGTGCCCAATGTGCCTGAGCACACCCTATTCACCCTGTGCATTAGTATTAATATGCCAGGAGGAAGATGGAAGAGATCTCCCTCTTACCAGCTCTGCCATAAGAAAAGTGTTTACACTCTTCTCTTTTGTTGTGCCGGCAGGGAGATTAATGTGTTGGGTCATATACGTATATGTAGACACACACACATGTGTTTGAGCTTAAGGGTGCACACCCTAATGCAGAGGTGCCCAACCAGTGGCCCGGTAGCCACATGTGGACCGGTAGCCACATGTGGCCCGCGACCTCCTGCTTTTGGATGGCAGGTTTTCAAGCGGATCGCGGGTTGCCGACCCGCCATCCCAGAGCATCAATGTTCTGTATGAAGCCAGCGGTAGAGGAAGCAAGCGGTTGCGGAGGGAGCCGATTCTTCCTGTATAGCGCCGGCTCCTGTCACAAGCAGAGTGATACCAAATGCGCTCTGCCTGGGACTGCAACATCTGCCGATACCTGAATAGAAGATTGTTATTAAAGGGAAGTTTATTACTAAAAAGTGTATATATCTGTTCTGCAGTGGTTCCTGGGCTGCTTTCAAACTGATCCGCAGGTACAGCGCAGTTAATACCTGCGAGTTCTGTGCGCCTTCAGAAAGTGTGCCACACCTGCAGTATATGTGCAGCTAACCCAGGAAAGCCACAGGTCCACTGTGCTGCACCCGCAGTGCAGGTAATCTGAAGCACATCAGTGTAAAAGCATCCTTTCACATGATCGATTCAACCCACACGGACACTCCATTCACCTCTATGGAGCGGCAGATGTAAACAGGCTTGTGCCCATTTGCACCCACCTACCTCCACCTGTCCCCTTCCATCTGGTTGTATCAGATGGTAGAGCCCACAGAGTAGAGTGGGCTGTGTCCGTGTCCGCTTTGCATTTACAGAGTGGACACAGATCTGTCACCCGTCCGCTCCACTCATTGTGGCCTGTGACCAGTTACCAAGTTGCTTAAGTGGCCCTCGCTCTTCAAAAGGCTGGGCACCCCTGTCCTAATGCAATTGGCTGCGCACACCTACAATAAGCACCCCTGCTCTAACTCAATAGACACGCACAAATATTTGCAGTCCAAGGACCACAGCTATGGAACGCTCTACCCACGAACATCCGCATGGAAGAAATCCATCAGGCCTTCAGGAAAAAAACGTAAGACCCACCTCTTCTGAAGGATCAGGACGACACTAAATGCAAAGCGCCTTGAGGGGATTTAATTTGCATTTGTAATGCTATGCAAGTTACTCACTCACTCACTCACTCACACCTATGCCCCAGACAAGTACAAATAATGTATAAGTTGGGCTGGTGTTCTTGATAGGAAACACTACACCATGCAGACCTCAATCGAAGCAGGACCCATGGTCAGTGGCAGTTGATAGTATCTACTATCTGTTCTGCCCTGCAACTACAGCGTCTGGCCGGGGGAAGTCTTCTGTTACAAAAAATATGTATTCTTTAAGGCAGGGGTGCCCAACCAGTGGCTCGGGAGCCACATGTGGACCGCGGAGCTCTCTGATGTGGCCCGCGACCTCCTGCTCTGGGATGGAATAGAATACTGTTATTAAAGGTCAATTTATTACTAAAATCACAGTGTATATATGGGCATATCTGGGCATATCTGTTCTGCACAGGCGCTTTGCGGTGGTTTAACCCTTTCGGCCGCTAGTGGGGGGTAAAAGCGCCCCACTGGTGGCCAAATAGCGCCACGAAATTCATGTTAAAGCGTTGCTAAAAATAGCAGCGATTTACCACTGACGCACCCACTGCCCCAGTGTGAAAGGGGCCTTAGTGTAGCTCGTCTATCTAGGTAACGACAACACAGACACCATTGAACAGCAGCAATGTCTAAAGAGGGTAGTGTTAGACTAGTAGATTCACATGGGCTTTAGATATGTGACTAAGAAATCAATGTCTAACTTCAGCTAACACATTTTAGGCATTTACAGAAATACTTTTCCTTTTTGAAATTAAGGGAGGACTCAGAAAAACAAAGCCTGCTTTATTAATGCTGTTGCTGTGTGGCCCTTGGTCTGACACTTCTCTATCTGGTGGAAGGGACTAAGCTATTATTGTTGCTGCCATCTTCCACACTTTCTCTCTCCCCCCCTGACCACTGCAAGGCCAGAAGAGAGACTGTGAGAAGAGATAGAAAGACGACATTGATATCCGCTGGGCTGCCTGGCCTACCACCGGAGAACACAATGAAAGTGGATATGGTCTGTTGTGCATATTCTGTGCTGGAAGGAACTGGGACTTCTGGGGGGACATGGTGCCAGGCTGACTGAGTCTGTATTTCAGATTGGCACTGAAACTACATATCCCAGCATTACCGCAGGCTTGGTGGAGAGGAAAAGGAAGGACTGTTTCTGGGCTAGGGGCAGTCTGCAGAAGAATATTGTGGAAGACACAAAGTAGCAGACTGCTGTCAGAACATTTTACCATTGTGCTGGTGCAAAGAGATTGAGTAATGGACATATCTTGGTTTCTGTAAACGCCACTATTAAGCCTAGTATTGTCGTCTGATCGTTGCAAGCACGTCACTGTGACTGCAAGTGACTTTCCTAAGCTTCAGGCAGACAGAGGGAGAAGTCAAGTAATCACCCTAGGAGTCGGTAAGAAGCCACTGGACATACCGTTTCACACCCTACCTAAGGAACACTATTGCCTAATGGGATGTCATTCTGGCACCTATACCTGACTTAGGAGGGGCTTAATCATTCAGTGCAATGCTGGCTTTGGGACTTAACATACTGGCCAGTAGGGAAGGACTTGATAAAGACTGCTGGACCATTATCATAGACAATGCCCCTTAGACAAGTCTTTCCCCAGTATAGGCTTTAGGGATCATTCTCTGTTGGTCTTGCTTATTACCAGTTATATTCTTTATTTTGAAATACATATGTGTAGCGCTGAAATGACTGGGTGAAAATCAATTTCCATACAATATAGATTGCAACATATAACAGTGATATATTAATGTGCATAAGAGTCCTTCTAATGAAAGAAACAACTATTGTGCCTGTCTGGCACGTAGTGCAAGTGGACAGTTGCACTAGAAAAACCTGATAGTCCAAAATTGGGATGTAAAAAGTTCATCTGGTGGTTGAATCAAGTGAATAAGTGACTTAACGTGAAAATATGTGACTTCTTCAACGTGACCATCCCACCACCTATAAGGATTACAGGCTTACCGGAACGTGTTGACCAATGATGACATATGCCACAAGAGGTCAAACAGGGCTTTGAATGACGGATGCCATGAACAGTCCTCGGCAGGAATCATACGCCCGATCAGTCAAGATGTCTTGCAGTGGGATGGAATAGGCTGGAAACTGTACTTAATTTTGAATCACCATTGATAGGCTCAATATGATAATGGTGCATGTGGAAAAAGAAAAGAGAGTGGCCACATAGCGAAATTCTGTTTAAATAAAATTACGTATTTATTCACAGCTAACAAACTCACATTTGGCTGGATTGAAAAGGTCCTTGCAAGTAAAATTAGGCGACAGTGGAGTCTACCCAACGCGTTTCGTGGTCAAAGCACATCGTCTGTGCTTTGACCACGAAACGCGTCGGGGGGACTCCACTGTCGCCTAATTTTGGTCAACATGTTCCGGTAAGCCTGTAATCCTTATAGATGGTGGGATGGTCACATTGAAGAAGTCACATATTTTCACGTTCAGTCACTTATTCACTTGATTCAACCACGAGATTAACTTTTTACATCCAAATTTTGGACTATCAGGTTTTTCTGGTGCAACTGTGCACTTGCACTACGTGCCAGACAGGCACAACAGTTGTTTCTTTCATTAGAAGGACTCTTATGCACATTAATATATCACTGTTATATGTTGCAATCTATATTGTATGGTAATTGATTTTCACCCAGTCATTTCAGCGCTACACTTATGTATTTCTTTGTTTTTTGCTTTTTTGAAAAAGTTGTGTTAGCTGCTACCATTTATACTCACCTGGCAGCACAGGGTATCCACTTTTCTTCTATTCTTTATTTTGAAACAGTTTCACCTGCCTGTTCAAGTGATTTCTGCCATTTCCATTTCTTTGCTGATTGTATCATTTGAACCATCTATGACTGGTCTGAGTAAGTGCAATCTTATTATTTATTATAAGACTCCTCTGTGATGTAATTGACCTACTTGTCATAGGCTGTGCTCTAATAATGACATCTTTATTAAAGAGTTTCTTTCAATGTAAACTTTTGCACCCAAAACAACTGTCAGAAGAAGACGTCTACTTAAATACCCACCAAAAGAAGTTTGAGTTAGAAGGATACCTTTAAATAAGCCTGTATGTGGGTGTAAGAGAAGTGCATTGGGGGGGGTGAAGATCATTTTATTCATTAACGTGAATCATATTCCATCTGTACAACCAGCTAGTTTCTGTTTCTTGTATTCTTTATTTAGGCATCTGTTTGGCACATACAATTGTTTTAGTATCTTTATTCCCTCAAGCCTGGCTATATAAACTAGATGTAAAAAATCTGCGTTTGAGCTATGTCTCTGCTAACATTACATCAAATCAGGAAATTGGATCACAATAATACAGAAGGGAACATTTGAAAAACATGGACAATTATTATTTTCTACTTGATTGCCTTTCCATCTTTATATGCAACCATAAATGTGTCCTTTATTATTGAGTTATCCTCTTTCTTGATGAATCACTAGACACTTGCCTCCCCAGTTGGAAGGCTTTTTTAAGTTTCTTACCATAGTCTTGCTCTGCTCTGTCTCCTAATTCTTTTTCTAGAATATTTTCTGTTAAAGAAAAGAAAATAGCCCAAGAGGTGTAGAAATCCATTAGCTTGCTGTAACAAATAGTCATTTATTTTACATCATGCCAAATAAACTGCTACAACACCAAGAATCTTCAGATAACATTGAGCTTATTCGATATAATACATTGAATAAAGGCATGTTGCTCGGTTAAGGACCTGTTGACATCCCAGTTAGGCACATTTTTTTTGGCATCTAAAGTGCAAACAGAGTGCTGTGCCATTGTTTTTACCTATACGCACTTTTACAATGCAAAAAGCAGATCTAAACCTTAAAGAGATACTGAATTCTGCAAGCTTTATTAAAAAAGGGCAGGTAGAGGACAAAGGACCAGTCACCAGTATTGCCCATGCTTTCCCTGCCGCTGATCTTTACCCATTACTGACTTAACATGCCTTTCTCTGTATTGTGTATCTGTGTGGGATTTGCAGCACAATAGTGACATCATCAAATCTCATTTCAAATCCTCTGAGATTACCAGTCAGAGGCAGCAGTGCCTTAGATCTAAACCTGAAAATATAAAGATATAAGGCTGTAGACACCCTGACATACCAGGAAGTATACTTTTTTTTTTCAGGAGAAATTTAGGACACGGGTGATTTTTTTAAAGAACTGCTTAGGCACGATTAATATTTTAAGATGTTCCCTATAATCTAATCTTCACCTTTTGAGTTTAGGTCCACTTTAATTGGATGCCATTTCATTTGTGAAAGCACTGTGCATCATAAACAATGATATTTTTTTATATATATAATACTGTATTACTGTTTGTTTTCCTTATTTGAATAATAATACTGCTGATCTTCTCCAGCCTAATATTACTACTTGCTGTCTACATGCAATCATTTAAGTATCAGCAGCACCATTGCTCACAAATTGCTTCCTGATACTAAAAACAGTGGACAATGCTTTCATAATATGATTGGCACAGCCGCTGGTGGTCCCCATTATGGTAACACCATGGATCACCAATAATTCTTCTAATGAAAGCTGCAGATTTCCAAGATTTCGGCCTATCATCTGAAGATCTCTTGGTGCTGATGAAATGCATCAGGGAGTGGCCTACAAGTGACGATATCGCGCACACCCACTCACTAACCACCAGTAGTGTTTAAAGCCGTTAATTATACAAAACAATTGCTGTCTGTGTTTTGTATGAAGGTAATTGTAGCCATTTTTTTAAATTAAACTCTTTTACATCATGATGAGCTTTACTATGGGAGTTTTTGTTTTTGAGTCTCCTCTATATGATCTGTGATCCATGCAATGGTTACCCTCCTGGATAAACTTGCTGCTGCTTGTTTGATCATTATAATTTGTGATCCTGGACATCTGGTAAGAAGAATAGAAAAAAGAGGGCACACCAACCTTGTGCATTATCCTTAGATATATTTTATTAAAAGAGTAAATTAAAAACTACTCACAAACACGTGCAAAAAAACGCAATATAAAATAGCCTTCAGATGATGGCAATCGGTCTGACGACAACAGTCTCCAGATGGTAATAGAGAAGACTTTGAGGCCACTACCGACACAAGGTTGGTGTGCCCTCTTTTTTCTATTTCTCTTTTGACTGCTATCCTTGAGGGCAGCAAGGCCTTTATGGTGTGAAAAATTACATTGTTTTTTTTAATTTTATTAAAAATTATTGTGTGTGGGCTCTAGAGCATTTTTCGAGACGTTAAAAATGGGCATTTAAAATTTAGAACATGCTCTAAATTTTCAGGTTGTTTTTCACGTTGTCATTTTTCACGTCGTAAAAAATGGTTATGTGTAGGCTTTAACAGCGTGAAAAAAACGAGCATGCTCAGAAGCAAGTTATGAAATGGGAGCACTCGTTCTGGTAAAACAAGCGTTCGTAATGGAGATAGCACATTCATCACGCTGTAACAGACTGAAAAGCATGAATCATCTCTCACCAAACTTTTACTAACATGAAATCAGCAAATGCAGCCCCAAGGGTGGCGCCATCCGAATGGTACTTCCCCTTTATAGTGCCGTTGTCGTTTTTCACGTCGTAAAAAATGGTTATGTGTAGGCTTTAGCGGCGTGAAAAAAACAAGCATGCTCAGAAGCAAGTTATGAGATGGGAGCACTCGTTCTGGTAAAACTAGCGTTCGTAATGGAGATAGCACATTCATCACGCTGTAACAGACTGAAAAGCATGAATCGACTCTCACCAAACTTTTACTAACATGAAATCAGCAAATGCAGCATCAAGGGTGGCACCATGCGAATAGTACTTCCCCTTTATAGTGCCGTCGTACGTGTTTTTACGTCACCGCGCTTTGCTCGAGCATTTTTTTTTTTACGATTGTGTGTAGGCAAGGCAGGCTTAACAAGAATCGGGTTAAAAAAACGTTGTTTTTTCTAGACCATTAAAATGTACGCAGCATTAGGCATCGTTCACTATGAACTTTAGTCCACCTGGTTAACACACTTGTGCGCAAGAATATTTGTTATCTGCTATCAAAAAACATCTGGTAGGAAGCCCAAGTGTAAGGGTGTTGCTGGTGATGGATACTTTCACTCTGCATGGATCATTCCTTCATTGGATTGTTTTGCACTTATGGACTGTTTATGATTTTTTGGGTGTTACATTATTAAGATTGAGTTCTATTTTGCACATGGACACTTTTTTTTTTTTTTAGGACAACTGAATGTTATATATTGTTGCCTTATTTGGAGCACTGCTTTTTTTCTCTTTATTATTTATCAACTAGTATCACAGTTTGTTAAGTGGTTGCTACTTTTCCTTATTTACACTGAGCATGGTTTTTAAGCTCTTTTATATTTCCCATATTGCACTGCAAAATATTAGCATGTCATACTAGATCTGAATTTTTAATAATTTGGTTTGGAGCTGTTTTAAAGGATCCTGCTTATTGCAGGTTACCCTCAGTTTTAAGAAGGTGTATCTTCTTCATGAAATATGGGTAGCATGTAATAAACTTTTGGATGTACAAAGCTTCCCTGTCCTTGGATACCATATACCGAAAAAGCCTTTTTAAAAAGGTATACCTAAAAAGTACATGTGGTGTTAAAGATGGAAAAGAGACCTTAATGCCCTGTACACACGATCGGTCAATCCGATGAGAACGGTCTGATTGATTTTTCCATCAGTTAACCGATGAAGCTGACTGGTGGTCAGTCGTGCCTACACACCATCGGTTAAAAAAACGATCGTGTCAGGACGCCGTGACGTAAAACACGATGTGCTGAAAAAAATGAAGTTCAATGCTTCCAAGCATGCGTCGGCTTGATTCTGAGAATGCAAGGATTTTCATTTTTTTCTATCGGTTAGGTATCCATTGGTTGATTTTAAAACAAGTTTCAAACACACGATCGGTTTGGTCTGATGAAAATGGTCCATCAGACAGTTCTCATCGGATTGACCGATCGTGTGTACACAGCATAATTTGTCCATAGACATTAGATGGTGGTTAGATACATCAATGCCAATGGGCGCTATGGGGCCCGCAGCCGAGTGGGGCCCGGCAGAGGCGTAGCGTGGGGGGGCCATCGCACCGGGCGCAATATTGGGGGGGTGCGAAATCCCACACCGTTTGTGTCACTTAAGCTCCGTTACCGTTATTGTGTCACGGACCTGTGTCACGGACGGCTGCCATGTTGCGGAGATGGCCCCCTGTGATTGGGCGAATGTGGTCATGTGCTTCGTCGGGGGTGGCCAGTCCTTGAACGCGGGAGGCGCATGTGTGAAGGCCCGCCCGTGCTTCTGTAAGCCGCCGCCGTCTCCTCCACCCTTCCTCCCTGACCGGACCTGGAAATGCTCAGAGCCTTCATCTGGGACCAGGAAGTGGAACAACAAAGTGGACAACAAAAAGTGAGTCATGAGTGAGCCTGTGAGGGAGGCAGAGCAACCGCCGGTCAGCAGCAGCAGTTAGGGAGAGGAGGAGAGTATAGACACAGAGACCGTTACATGCCAAAATGATTTACTGAGCATCATGATGTTATCTCCCAGGGCTTTCAGCATCATGTAAGGGGTTAAATTATGAATCCTGCTAGGTATTTGGCATGTCGAATTACCTGAGGGATACATTATATAGCAGGATTATTTAACCCCCTACATGCTGAAATATAATGCATCTCTCAGGGCTTTCAGCATGTAGGGGGTTAAATGATTAATCCTGCTACATAATGCATCCCTCAGGGAATTTGACATGCCAAATACCAGGATTCATAATTTAACCCCTTACATGATGCTGAAAGCCCTGAGGGATAACATCATGAATACGATTCCTGAGGGGGGCTTGTAGGGGGCTTTCGGCATGTAACGGTCTCTGTCAGTACTATCTGTGCATTAACACGTGGCGTGACTCTCCTAGCGGCTGATAACCCCCCACTAGCAGCCGATAAAGGGTTAATACCACCCACAATGCGCCTCTGCAGAGGCGCATTGCGGGCGGTATTACCGCGGTTTCCCATTGTTTTAAATGGGAAGGAGCGGTATACATACTGCTCCTCTCACCCCTCCAAAGATGCTGCTTGCATGAGATTTTTTTCTCTCCTGTCAGGGCATCACCTCAGTGTGAAAGTCCTTGGGCTTTCACATTGAGATTGCTCAGGCGGTATAACAGTGCTATTTTTAGCGCTGTACTGCCTTAAAAACTCCTCAGTGTAAAAGGGGCCTTACTGCTGCTGACCGGCGGTTGCTCTGCCTCCCTCACAGGCTTATTTATTATATGGTTATTTAAATTTTTGTTTTGCTGTTCAAAATGAATATAAGCTGTTGCTTGGGTACTATGCCACATGAGTGTAGTAATGTGTTGTTCAATGGCATTAGTTCAATGGCATTTTTTTTTGGAGGGGGGGGGGCCATACAACATTTTGCTATGGGGCCCTGTGATTTCTAGTTACGCCCCTGATCAACGCCTGGCAACTTTAATGCCAGCCTAATCAGAGAGGGAAGAATAGAGAATGTCTAAAACCTTACTGATTGCTTTGGGGTTCGTATTGCTGACTATAAACACTCACAAAAGAATCATAGCAGCACACGTTATGTCTTTCTAATGTGTGCAAGAGTTAACACTCCACAGCCAGCCATTAAGCTCAACACTTTAACTGGGTTTGCTGAAGTTCACGCAGAGCTTATTAAAGTTCTAGCAGTGAATTGAAGAACAAAAGTTACAGGTTTTGCCTTTCTACAGTACTCAAGTTTACATTTCCAGTACAGAATTTCTTCCAGATAATGAAGTAATCTCAACTTGGAAGTTTCAATCCCTCAAAGATCGCACCATTACACTTGACCTGAGCTTTACCTTTATTGATAAAATTCTAGATTTCAGACTTAATCACAGATTGCCTGGTAAATTCTCATGGTGCTTTGGGTAGAGCACCTTCATCATGTCACTAAATTCCTAGCCTTAAAGGGGACCAGAGTCCAACCTCTCTATATCTTTTATGATTTCTCTCTAATTAGCTCGGGGCAGCCCCTTTTTTTAAAGGAAAGCCAACAGCAATCACTGCTCTCAATAGCCAACAGTAATCACTCCTTTCAATGTACCACTCGCTCCATGACTCTGTATGTAATTTTTAGTAGTCACACAACTGGAGACATCTCCATGACTGCGTCATGTAGGTAGCCAAAAGCCTGAAACGATAAACTAGCCTGCTAACATAACAGCAAAACTCACAGGTTACGATATCAGTCAATTATTTATAATATATTTTACACTAAAGGGTACTCAAGATCTGTAAAATGTAGACATACAAACAACAAAAAATAATTTGACACAGTTTATGAAATTGTCATAGAAGAGTTTTCTGATGGATTAAAATAAAAACTCTTGTTCTTTTGTTTTTTGTTTTTTTATGTACATGTGTATTTGCTCACATAAACATTATTTATGCTCTTTTGACAAAATGCTCTTTTATCTGTGTCCTCCCAGGCAGAACGGTCTTACTATGTGTCTGCATCCTGTTGACATTTGACGTATTCACGCTGACATTGATTGTAGCAAGAGATACATATGTATGGTCTTTTGATGTTACTCATATTTCTTCACAGACATTAACCAGAAGATATCTTCATTAAGCTGCAGGGTTGTATGTGTACTGTCTTGGCTGAGCTAAATTAATGCTGTTTCAAGAGATTAAAGGGAGAAATGGGGGGGGGGGGGAGGCTAAGCAAGCATTGTCTGTTATCACATATATGGATCTATGTGACAAATGCATCATCAAGTACAGATTTCTATTAAAACAGGCAGCAGATATGGAACTGAACTTAATAGGTATCTATGGTGAAGTTCCTGGAAACAGTCAGTCTTTGCATGGCTGCTTTGGCATGGGGGTTTAGGCTTCACTGCCAGCTCTCCACTGGAGGTTAATATGCTGAAGGCTATAAATCACTCAACAGTTTTTTTTTCTCAGAAGGAAATAATTATCTTTTTATGTAGTCTTTTAGAATAGTCAGGAAATTATTGTATTCCACCTACCTGGTGGGTATTTGCATATAAAATTGTGCTTCATGTTGCACCGGTCATCATTCCACTGATACATATACGGTCCTCCTATTCCAGGATTAGCAGTCGGCTGATGGTACATGACCACACACGCTTCACTACCACATGATGGTTCGTCTGCATACCAGTTCCTGTCAAAGTACATAAACAGGTTATTATGCTTGGTTTTAACATTGTAAAGACCAATATTCAAAGCAGAATAACCTATACCAGCCAATCAGCAATCATATGGCATTATGCTCTTATCTCTAAATTTACAAAAAAGGTGACATCTTATTATTTATATATAACACTTTGTCTTGTTTTACTGGTAAAAACGCTCTGGTGCCTCCACCTGGTTCTAGAAATTTAGAGAACATTCTAGAGACTAGAAGGCGGGGGTTAGGAGGGGTGTTCTGCATATTTAGGGGAGCTTAACCAATCCCCTGGTGGTGGGCCTAGCAGGGTACTAATTGAGCCCTTAAATTAGTATGGGTCATGCTGGCAAGGGAGTCAGGTGGAAGATGGCGATGCAGTGCTGAGGAGGCTGTTGGTGGCCCTAAGGCGAACCCCTTAGTCTAGGGGGGGTGATCTGCCTCGGGCCGGGGCATGGGTGCTGGCCTGGGTGGATCCTAACAACAGGAGATGCTTGGAGAGAGTCCTTCCTGAGAGGCAGCAGGAGGAGAGTGTGAGTGCTATAGAACGGTGCAGGGACTTACAAGGGAAAAGACTGACCCATGTAGCAGGTCTCTCATGAAGGGTCTTCTTTAAACCTTGCTCTTGGAGATCTCCAGAGACTCAGTCAGGTGAAGCAAATTAGCCAGGTGGGCTCATGAAGAGGTAGCCAGGTTGACTGGTGATGAGGCAGCAAGGTGGACTAGCATTTCCTGCAGTGGTAGAGCTCGGACTAGTGTCTACAGGGGAGTTGGAGGTGCTGCAGGATGCAGTTTACAACGCATGGTGCTACTTTCTAAAGGGACTGAGAGTTCTTAGCCTGTAAAAAGCATCTTTTGACCTGCTGAATAATTTCTTTGTTAGTTGTCTGGATCAAAAGATGGTCAGCATCATTCAACCTAGGCTGTCATAAACCAAGGCCCTGGCATCATCATCATGTAGCCTGACCCCAGAGTATAACAGCACTTAAAGTGATTGTAAAGTCTCTTTTTTTCTATAAAGATAACATAACATGTTATAAATGTTATAACATGTTATAAAGATAACAAACATGTTATACTTACCTGCTCTGTGTAGTGGTTTTTCACAAAGCAGCCCAGATCCTCCTTCTGGTGTCCCTCTTCGCCCTTCTGGCCCCTCCCTCCTGTCGAGTGCCCCCATAGTAAGCAGTTTGCTATGGGGGCACCTGAGCCGAGCTGCAGCTCTGTGTGTCCATTCATACACAGAGCCCTGGTTTGGCCCCGCCCCTCTCTCTCCTGATTGGCTAACTGACTTTTATTGTCAGCAGTGGGAGCTAATGATGCTATGTCTCAGCCAATTGTAAGGGAGGGTCACGGACGGCCGAGGCACTTGTGGACATTGCTGCATAGAGATGGGACTAACGTAAGTATTAGGGGGTGCTAGGATGGCTGCTACATACAGGAAACTTTTTAACCTAATGCATAGGATGCATTAAGATAAAAAAAAACTTCTGCTTTTACACCCCCTTTAATGCAACGCACGTGTCATTATTTAGGGACTATTCAGTGAGGCAGTCAGGGCCAGCCTCCCAGAGGAGAAGAAGAAGGACGGCCTGTGATGTCATCAAACCCAAGACCAGTGGAAATAAATAATTTATATTGTTTATATTTTTTTATAAGTGCAAGGTGGTCTTCTCTTTAAACTAAACGTCAGCTTTAAAGTTTATCTATGGTGAAAACTAACAATCATACATTAATTTCTACATTGTATTTCAATTATGTCAAGCCTACTCCTATTAATCTGAATGATCTGGAAGTTTGTAAACTTACTTTGATGAAAACCTCTACACATTTACTTATTTGAATTCTGTGAACATATGTCCACTTTTCCCTGTGAGTAGTCACTGCTGTGTCACAGATTTCATGGAGCCTACCTTGTGATCTACAGAGTTGCTGAGAGGAGGTGGAGTCAGTACAGAAATAATTGCAGGCAGAAAGGTACCATGGGATATGTAGTGCTTAGAAATTGAAAGTAAACAGGATAGGAGAAGCTGAAAAGCATGTTGGGAATCCACCAAGTTGTGAAAAAAGACAACCAGCAGCAACGTGAAAGGAGATTTTTCAAGTAAACTTATATTGGATTGTCAGTAATAACTATTGCTTGTATTGTTGCTGATGTTATAAAATGAAAGTGCCAGCTGTGATCATAGAATTCCTTTAAGCATTTGGTTACAATAAAGTTATAGATATATACAATCTTCCCTCCCCAAAACCAATGAGTTGCTATTAGTCTAAAAGGGGAACTATTTTCTTTATAATTCATTGTTTAAAGCGGAGCTCCACCCTAAAGTTGAACTTCTGCTCATCGGAAACCCTCCCCCCTCCGGAGTCACAATTGACACTTTTCAGGGGGGTGCAGATACCTGTCTGAAGACAGGTATTTGCACCCACTTCCAGCCACACAGTCTGTGGTTAGATTGCAGGCAGGACGTCAGATCCCGCCCCCCCCCCCCCGTTGTGTTCTGGGAAACACAGCTGCCAGAACACAGCGGGAACCAGTCAGCACAGTGCAGCGCGACTCATGCATGCGCCGTAGGGAACCGGGCAGTGAAGCCGAAGAGCTTCACTTCCTGGTTCCCTCACCGAGGATGGCGGTGGGGGCAGCAGAGTGACAAGCGATTGCTCGTCCTCTGCTGTTGACGGTGCTGGACTCCAGTACAGGTAAGTGCGCTGATATTAAAAGTCAGCAGCTGCAGTATTTGTAGCTGCTGGCTTTTAATATTTTTTTTTTCAGCAGACATCTGCTTTAAACATACAAAATTATAGAGTTCAACTTAGGCAGGCCATATCCCACTTGATGTTGATGGAGAAATCCCAGAATGCCACTGTGTTCTGCTGGCAGGAAGCCTTCCCTGTCGGCAGAAAATGATGATCATTGTTACCAGCTATAGCCAATGGCACTGATCGTTCATTAAAAACCTGACAGGCTTGTTGTACACCATTCAATCAGCTAGCCCATACTTGGATCAACTAGCCATTACATGGATGAACATTGGCCCAATCCGTGCTGAACTGGCCAAAATGCTGATCCATGTATGGTCAGCTTTAGTAAAACCTTTTCTGTGTATTGTGTGTTATCATCTACATGCATAGAGAATGTCTTTTTGATTTTTGGAACACAATAGTCATAGAAAAAAAATCTCTCTGCAGATGTTATTGGTAGCCAGAGACCATGTGATCCAGACTTTTTGATCTAGAACCTTGAGAACATTTTTTTTTTTAATAGTTTTTACAGAAAAGTAATGTGATTTGGTAACAGTGACATATGACCTGTTAATTTGTATTAGAGGAAGAACAATAACTACAGGTAGATATTGATGGTCAGACTTTCAGGCCAAGGAAGTATGGTTAAAAAATCAAACTTTAATATCATAAATATAATACATAAATAAACAAAATTATAAAATACATGTACAGGAAATGACCACTGGGCGACTTCTAAGGATTTTGCTTACAGCAGCCATTTCCCATACATGTATTTTTTAATTTTGTTTATTTATGTATTATATTTATAATATTAAAGTTTGATTTTTTTAACCATACTTCCTTGGCCTGAAAGTCCGACCATCAATATCTACCTGTAGTTATTGTTCTTCCTCTAGTACTATATATATGGATGTGGCCCATGTGAGTGCTATCCCTCTGTATCCTAACCTTTTCCCTTTTCCCTTCTTCCTTGGCCCACCTTTACCCCAACCCCATTTCCCCTTCCCTTTCCTATTCTTTATTTATTTAATACTGTTAATTTGTATGGTGTGAATTTTATTCATAGGTCCACTTGAAAATTCACCTTGTAAATATAAGGTTTGTTAAAGGGGTGGTTCCCCGAAAAATAAACTTTTAACATTGCATTTCTCTTCTTAATTACATCTAGAATCGGCTGGTATTTAAAAAAAAATCCGTCCATACATACTATTTTTGGCATGTAGTCTCACCGCCGCTTTCGGTTTAATGGTTGGGGACAGGAATTCGATCGACGCATACAGCGCGTCACGAGATGCCGAAAGAAGCCGAACGTTGGTGCGGCTCTATACGGCGCATGCGCACCAACGTTCGGCTTCTTTCGGCATCTCGTGACGCGCTGTATGCGTCAATCGGATGCCTGTCAATCAAGTAGGCACGCCCTACCCCGACCGTTAGACCCGGAAGCGGCGGTGAGACTACATGCCGAAAATGGTATGTACGGACGGATTTTTTTTAAAATACCAGCCGATTCTAGATGTAATTAGGAAGAGAAATTCAATGTTAAAAGTTTATTTTTAGGGGAACCACCCCTTTAACTAGGTTAAAACTTGCAGTATTATATACATCTACAGAAAAATCAATATACACTCTAGAGTAACTTTTATATTGATGTTCATGTTACCATTTAGCAAGCGTATAAAATTAACTATATAATCCTTGGATTTCTTTTAATTTCTTTATCATTTTTCAGACCAGCTTGGTAATAACCTTACGGTAAAATGAAAAAATGGAAGTTTGTAAGATTATACTAAAAATAGAGAGGTGTGTTATGCATTATCTCAGAATGAGTCAACTTAATTGGCTTTTGAGAGTATCCAGAGACATTCAATGAAATTGTTATTCTATTAGCATTTTATAATAAACTGAATTAAGTTATTGCTTTATGCTAAATTCATTTCGAGCTTATGGGGATCATTAATAATTATACCTGAACAGCGCAGTGCTCCCATCAGCCCACTTGTAAAGGTCTGGACAGCCTCCTGAAGTCGCCATGGATTCCATGTTCCGTGACAGCCCAATCCAAAAGTCCCCGTCAGACTTTCCAGATCCTGAGTTCGTCAGATTCTGCAACATTCTCTCAATTAGTTTTTGTTCTGCTTCATTTTCAATGCTTAAAAGATGGCCTCCTTCCCCACTGCAAACATGATGAGCATGATGGTAACCAACTCGTGCAGTTAAGTCTTGAAAGTAAGCAATTTTATAACAAGGATGTTTGTAGCCTGCGTAACAAATCTTCCGGCCTGTAATAAAAACACACAAATATAAGGATGCAAGAGCTTGGAAAGGATAAAAAGTAATTGCTTTATAATGACCATCAAGATGCCGTGAAAACATAAATCCGTATATCAAAGGCTAAAGCTACCAAAATAAACATTTCAATTCTGCATGAACGGTAGTTGAATCAGCTAATAGCACTTGAAGGTTTTGATTCGAGCCCTCACCATCACCCTTGCCATAGAAAAGTAAAGCAAGAATTTATCTCACTTTCTGCATCATCTCTAACTTTAAAATAGACAATTCAGCAGTGGGAACAACATCCCGTATAATGAGCAGGGGTCAAGTCCTGGGGAAAAAAGTGTGGGAACTCCCACCCAAGATCCACTTCCCCACCAAAAAAAATAAAAATATACGCTCATATGCATAATTACTAAACCGCATGTTTTTTTGTTTTTTTTCGATCCACTGTACCTTAGTAATCCTTTATGTTACTGGCCGCTTCCTGTATATGGATTCATCGGGTAGTGTGCGGGTATTCCGTCACTTCCTCGATGCCGCAATATGTTCTTTCTAAATCCCATGATAACAATGTCTCCTGGGGACAATGATAAAAGCTCCCAGGAAACATTGTGGCATCGAGGAAGTGACGGAATACCCGCACACTACCCAATGAATCCATATACAGGAAGCGGCCAGTAACATAAAGTATTACTAAGGTTCGCCTGCCCCTGACAGTGACTCGAGCTGGGCATCGTCGCTTAGTGAAGGATTGGCTCGGGCGGCTCGGCTGCTCTCGGCTGCTCTCGGCTGCAAAGGTAACTGAGTTCCTGCTGTGAAAAAAGTGCAGGAACTCTTTTCCCTTGTGTTCCCGCAGGACTTGAGCCCTGCTAATGAGGGAAGGATTTAAAGGAATTGTAAAGTAAAAAAATATTTTCACCTTAATGCAATCTATGCAGTAAGGTGAAAAAACATCTGATGCTGCCGCCCCCCCCCCCCCAGACCCCGTTATACTTTCCTGACCCCTTTAAAAATCCTCTTCGCTGCTCAGCCTGGCGGCTGATTGGCTAGAGCGGATGGATTGAGAGCAGCGCAGCCATTGGCTGGCACTGCTGTCAATCACATCCAGTGACACGGCGCAACGAGGGGCGGGGCCGAGTGATACAGTGAGCGGCTATGGCCACTCGCAGTATCACGGGAGCATGCCTGCAATTACTCACCACCATGCGAGCTCTCTCGCATGACTGTGGTCAGTACTTGCGGGAAGGACCAGAGACAGCTTCCGAGGGACCCCAGAAGACATGGATCGGCGCCACTCTGTGCAAAACTAACTGAACAGTGGAAGTAAGTATAACATGTTTGTTATTTTAAAGGAAAAAAAAATCCTTTACTAACCCTTTAAGCAGAGCTGGGAATTCAGATGCTGTTGATAAAGATATATGAAATATAGAAAAGTATAGAGTGAGCAGTACAGGCGGTCCCCAGGTTACAAACAAAATAGGGACTGTAGGCTTGTTCTTAAAGCGGGGGTTCACCCTAAAAAAAAGTCTAACATTACAATGAGCTGACCTGTGACACGGACATTATGCTGGTCTTTTTTTTTTCTTTTTTCGTACATAACGTTTTATGTGTATTTTCCCCCCGGATTCCCCGCGGGAGTGGGTGTTCCTATTCACAGGGTAAGTGATTGACGTTCTTCCGACCGGCGCATACAGTGCGTCTTGAGTTGCCAAAAGAAGCCGAACGTCGGGTCGGCTCTATACGGCGCTATACAGCACCTGCGCACTGACGTTCGGCTTCTTACGGCAACTCGTGACGCGCTGTATGCGCCAGTCGGAGAACGTCAATCACTTACCCTGTGAATAGGAACGCCCACTCCCCCGGGGAATCCGGGGGGAGAATACACATAAAACGGTATGTACGAAAAAAGAAAAAAAAAAGACCAGCATAATGTCCGTGTCACAGGTCAGCTCATTGTAATGTTAGAATTTCTTTTTAGGGGGAACCCCCGCTTTAAGTTGAATCTGTACATTTTTTTTGCTGTCTGTACTCCTGTTCAAAATAATTCATCTCACTTTCTGTCCCAATGACAATTGAATTTGGAAAATTTGGGGTTATTTGGGACACAAGGATTGGTGATAAAGCATCAGTGGTGACACCCTTTTTTCCCATATTAACTCCTACAGGAGAGAATTTCCCTTCCTAGGGGTAGATTTCCTCTCACTTCCTGTTTTCTCCCTCCATTTGTAAGTAGGAGTCGTTTGTAAGTCAGGTGTTTGTAAGTAGGGGACCGTCTGTATATCCTTGCAAATGGTAAAGTCACAAGCAAAGATTACAATTGCCTAGCAAAACTATTTTCTAATGGAGCTCTGGCAAACCAACAATGTACCTTCAAATAAGGCCAATTTCATGCTGCACTGTACCCAGATTTTTATCATTTTTTTTCCCACAAGAAGAGCTTTATTTTGGTGGTATTTAATCACCACTGGGGTTTTTTATTTTTTGCTAAAATAAATAAACAATATGACCGACAGGCTTCATTGTCAGTTTCCCTTACCACAAATGGCAGGATATAAGGAAACAGACAAGCAGGAAGTGTGGAGATCAGAGCAGGATTACAGCAACTTCAAAGCAAAAACGAACAATAAGGACATGAAACCAGTACTGCAGTAAGGTAAAGGAAGCTATTTAGCTAAAAAAAAATTCCATCAGAAAAGTGATCCTTTAAGGTAATTATTTTTTGCTATTTTTTTTTTACATTTGCTTGTTTTGCATTTGGTGGTTTTTGCACGGATCACTTTGTGCACCATATTGTACTAATGATTGCACTTAATATTTCTCAAGTAGACATCATATTTACTGAATATTTTCATTTGAGTATTACGCTAATTGATTACATTTCACACATAGATTTCGTTCACTTATTTTTATAAAATGTGCTTGTATTAATTTAAATTATATTTAATTATTTTTTACACACACTTTTGATGAATTCCATCACAAACCTTTAATTAGCACTTATCTAATCTATTTTCACATTATTACACCACATCATTTTTATACACTTTTAACAATAATATATACATATGCACAATGATTTGTATGTTTCCTCTTACGTTAGAGCAATGTAAATAAATAATTAAGGAATATACTAACCCGCAGGGGTTAAAAATAATAATAATAAAAAAGCATTCATAGTTAATAAACATTAAAAACAAATGAATTGAATTACTTATATGGTTGGCGGTCACTTAGTCTGGTAACCACCCAACAACCGAAAAATACCCTCAGAATTGATATTGTAAATTTATTAAGACTGCTATGATATATATCACAGGTGCTCGCTTGCTCTCCTCCTTGTTCCCTTGGGAGTCCAAAAGAGTGGTCTCTTGTAAAATCTTTGGAGGTGGGGACCATCCTAAGGAATGTATTGACACCATACGGAGGCTTCATGATCACTGAGATCAAATTTTAAAGTAATCGCTGGCTGCAGGACATGTTTATCCTTTTCTTCATCACCATAAATGGTAAATATACACTATCATATATAGAGAGAGAGATGTAATGTACAATAAAAAATGATGTTTGATTATGAAAAAAAATGTTTTCTTCTCCCACATAGAACAAACCTTCTCCTTAAAGAAGACCATAATTAGAAGGGTCGAAACGCGTAGGGTATTATGTGGATGACCACGTTGTAGTAAAATGCCAAAAACAGGTTCCATATAAATATGTTATTTTCATGAATTTGTAAATCGCTTTTTGATAAAATAAAATAATTTTGATTAAACATTTGAATACATTCATTGTCCAATATGTTTCTTGGCTGAAAAAAAAAACCTGCAAAGGAATTTTATATTTCGGATTGTAATCTTCTTTGGAGCAGCAATCTGGGGAAAATATAACTAGCTCTAAGGCCGCGTACACACGGTGAGACATGTCCGCTCAAACATGTCCGACGGACCGTTTCCGTCATGTCTGCTCGGATTTTGGTCCGATGGCGTGTACACACCATCGGACCAAAATCCCCTCGGACTGAGGACGCGGTGACGTGGCAGTGACGTTGATGCCGCCACATCACCACTCCAGGAAGTAAAATATTTCCACGCATGCGTCGAATCCATTCGGCGCATGCAGGGGATTTCTGTCCGCTGGTTAGGCGTACTAACCAGCGGACATGTCGGACGGACAGGTTTGCAGCGGACAAATTTCAAAGCATGCTTTGTAGTGGGTAGTTCCCACCTAGCATAAGTTATGCCATGTACACACAATCGGAAATTCCGACACGAAAAGTCTGATGTGAGCTTTTGGTCGGAAATTCCAACTGTGTGTATGCTCCATTGGACTTTTGCTGTCGGAATTTCCACCAACAAAAGATTGAGAGCAGGTTCTCTATTTTTCAGACAGAAAAAATCCTATCAGAAAATACACTTGTCTGTATGCAATTCCAATGCGCACAAAAACCCTGCATGCTCAGAATCAAGCAAAAGAGCCAAACTGCCTATTGAACTTCATTGATTCTCGGCTCGTCGTATGTCAGAATATCCGACAAGATTTGTGTGACCGTGTGCATGCAACACATGTTTGAGCCAACATTCCGTCAGAAGAAATCCATGGTTTTCTTGTCGGAATTTTCGATTGTGCGTTAGTGTCCCACTGCACTACTATAGTACCACTATAAGTTGCTAATCACCGCAATTACTAGTAAAAAAAATATATAAATAAAAATTCCAGTTTACGTTTCAAAGTTTGTATAACTTTCACGAAAAAAAATATATATATATGCTTAAGGGGATGTATTTATTTTTTTTTTTACCACAGACTATGTTTGCCAAAAATTTATGAAGAATTTGGATTTTTAAAATCAAATATTTTTTTCAACATTTTCACTATTTCTTCTTTTTATAATATTAAAAAAAAAAAAGAAAAAAAAAACCCAGTGGTGATCAAATACCACCAGAAGAAAGCTCTATTTGTGTGAAAAAAAAAATGATATAAATTTTGTTTTTGGTACAGCCTTGCATGACCACACAATTACCAGTTAAAGCGGAGTTCCACTCAAAAATGTAACTTCCGCTTAACCCACTCCTCACCCCCTTACATGCCACATTTGGCATGTAATTTTTTGGGGGGGGGGAGTGGGGGCTTCAGGAGGAGTGGGACTTCCTGTCCCACTTCCTTCTTCCGCCGAGGGGCTGGTTAGGCAATTAGCTTAATCGTCTATCTTCAGCCCCTCCCTGTAGGCGATCGCCTAGGACACGTCACAGGTCCTAGGCGATCGCCTTTCCAATCAGACGGCGCCGCGCCCTTCGCTCATGCGCAGTGCCGCTCGTGCATGCGCAGTGAGTGTCTGGCTGTGAAGCCAAAAGCTGTCACGGCCGGGTGCCCACACTTGGCATGAAGACGCCGGCCGGGGAAGGGGGAGAGGAGTGGAGCTCCGGCCGGCGCGCCGCTGGAACCCTGGAGCAGGTAAGTATGTTTATTAAAAGCCAGCAGCTACACTTTTTGTAGCTGCTGACTTTTAATAAACAGAAAAATGGTCTGGAACACCCCTTTTAAGTAGTGCAGTGCTAAATAGCAAAACATGGCCTGGTCATGAAGGGGGTAAAAATTTCCAGAGCTGATCTAGTTATTGGTTGTGAGCCAAGTTGTCATTGTATGGATGTCTCAGTTCATAGACATTTTGTAGAGAGCCAATCTAAGTGGGGCTATACCATGTGATCACTGTGATGAGCAATCTTTGGGAGAGCAAAAAACACTGAAGGTATTTCTCGTGGCAAAGACTATTTTTTTTATTTTTTTATTTACCCACTGCAGAAAGAGAACAAACCAACAATCGATTGTTATTGTGGACAATAGCTCTATATTTTTTCTCTTGTTTTAATAAGTAAACCCCCAAACCAAACCAAATTCACACTATAAAAACAATATTGCCAGTGCCTTTCCAGGAGAAAACACAATATCCACTGCACCTTTAATGACATCCATAAGCTTTAGAAAGCCCACTAGCATACTCATCTTCAGTACATAAAATATTTCTTATATCTATATAATTCTTTAAAATTTCATGTAAATGTGACATACATAATTCATGGGATGCTGTTTTGCTAGATGCTGTTGAGAAGCGCAAGCGGCATGATAGCTGTGATTCTCTGATAGTTTGTCTTCTATCTGACAAATATCAAAGTCTTTGATACACTTTTTTGAGAGCATAAACCTAAACAACAAGAGATCTTACGTCTCACAAATATACTATACATGCTGAGATTCTACTCAGGATAGTCTATATGGATTTCAGCTATGAGGGATTGAATTGAAAGATGTCAAAGATAATATATACTTGTGGGGGATTTAATGGACTGATTTTAAGAAAAGCAATGCATTTTGTTCTTGTTATGCTTCCTTTATTTATGGAGACCAGCAAATAGGTGCTAAAATGCATCATAAATAAGTTATTTTATATGCTAATACGTTGAGGGTTATAAAAAGGGGACATGATATTGCTGTAAAATAAGAATATTAGAGCAAAACATTGGTAGAATTCAACTGCTGAAGACATAATTTGTTTTCTTAGCTGTTTAACCACTTCACCCCCGGGAAGAATTGGCTGCCCGATGACCGGGCCATTTTTTGAGATTTGGCACTGCGTCGCTTTAACTGACAATTGCACGGTCTTTCGAAATTGCACCCAAACAAAATCAATGTCCTTTTTTTTCCCACAAATAGAGCTTTCTTTTGGTGGTATTTGATCACCTCTGCGGTTTTTATTTTTTGCTTTATACAAAAATAGACCGACAATTGTGAAAAAAATGCAATATTTTGTACTTTTTGCTATAATAAATATCCCCATTTAAAAAAAAAAAAGCAAATTTTTTTCTAAGTTTAGTCCGATACGTATTCTTTTACATATTTTTGGCAAAAAAATTGCAATACGCATATATTGATTGGTTTGCGCAAAAGTTATAGGCCCAGATTCAGATAGAATTAGACTATCGTAGAGTATCAGAAATACACTACGCTGCCGTTTTTTACCTGGCTCTACGTGGAATCCAGGTAGATTTTGTCCAGTAAACGACGGCGGCGTAGTGTATTTCTCCCGTCGCAATCCATCTGCGCGAGTAGGGGGCGTGAAGCATTTAAAATAGGCGCGTTCCCGCGGCGATCGAACTGCGCATGCTCCGTTCGCAAATTTCCCGCCGTGCATTGCGCGAAAACACGTCGTTACGTCATTCGTTGTTTGAGTAGCGTCGTTTACGGACAATCCTAGTCCCGAACGAGTTACGTAAAAAAATAAAATAAAATAAAAATTCGACGCGTGAACGACGGCCATACTTAACATGGGCTACGTACCGTTAGACCAGCAAAAAGCTGGTCTAACAGTACGTAAAAAAAAATAGACGAAAGCGATTGCGAAGACCACTCGTATCTTCGTGGATCGCCGTAAAAACACATTTGCATATCCCGACGCATTAAAACGACGCAAACTCCTCCCAGCGGCCGCAAAAATAATGCAGCGTAGATCCGAAGGCTTACGAAGACGTAAGCCTCTCGGATCGAAGCCCGAAGCCGCCGTATCATGGTTTGAGGATTCAAACTAGTGATACGGCGCGCGAAATTTGAAATTACTCCTGTCTAACACCAGTTAGACAGGCGTAATTGCTTTCTGAATCTGGGCCATAGTGCCTACAAAAATAGGGGATAGTTTTATAGCATTATTATTATTATTATTTTTAGTAATGGCGGCGATCAGTGTTTTTTATTGTGACTATAAAAATACACGGATTTCTGTGTAAATGACAGTGGCAGGGAAGGGGTTAACCACTAGGGGGCAATGAAGGGGTTAAGTGTGTCCTAGGGAGTAATTCTAACTGTGAGGGGGCTGGGCTACAAGTGACACGACAGATGACAGGGACAGGGAGCAGTAGATGAGTGTCCTGTTACTAGGCAGAACGAGGAAAATGCCTTGTTTACACAGACATCTCACGGTTCTGCCGCTCCATGACACAATCGCAGGACACTGGGGGACATTGAGTCCGCAGTTCCCGCGGGCTTGGTCACGGAGCTTGAGATGGGCGTCCGCGCGCCCGCTAGGCAATAGATTCAAAGCAGCATACAGATATGTTGCTTTGCCTGCCTGTGTCATTCTGCCAACGTAATTGTATGTTAGGCAATCGGCAAGCGGTTAATTAGTTAGTCGTCCCCAAAATTGATATTTTAACTTTTTGGACATACTAAAGATTTAAGCCACTTGACATTTTATATCACTGAGAGATTATATTGATCTTTATGCGTATATCCCCAGCTCTACCATGTGCTTAGGCCTTTGAGGCTTTCCCACTCTCCCTTCTAAATTTTCCCAATAGTATTTACATTCTGGAGAATGTAACAAGAGGTGCTGGATAGGAACACCCAAAAGCTCAAGGTGACCAGTTCACCTCATTTTCAGTGCACTATTCACCTCTAACTCTGTGGCGTATTGTATGTGGTGAAGGTGCTGATGGATGAAACCACAGCAAACAGCTGGGAACCGGCATTCAATACTCCCTGAAGTATGGAAGATAGGATACTTAAAGGGGTTGTAAAGACAAAAATATTTTCCTCTTAAATTAAAGTCTGACAGTAGCTGATAAAGTAAAAAGTAATGTTTTGCATTATAACTAGTTTGATACCTGTTGAAATGGAGCCGTTTTATTCACCTCCGTCACACCTGAATCGTTATTCTCACTGACTTCCTGGTTTGCGGTGCGCATTCATTCTTGCTTCATCACGGCCGAATGGGAACTACAGTTCCCATTAGGCTTAGCCTCCATGCCTGTGAGGGATAAGAGAGCATCTTCACGCAGGGCTGTAGTCATAGGGAGGGGGTGAGCACATTCTGCTTTCCACCATGCAAAACTGCTCAGATGCTGGTGGAAAGCAAGAAGAGGAGAGACAGGAAATGGCTTTTTCAAACTTGGATTACTGTATTTTGGAGGTTAAAATGAAAAACGAGGTAAGTGATATTTAAGTGGTCTAGCTTATAGCAATCAATTGATCTAATAAAAAACAAACCTTTAGTGTTCCTTTAAGCAAGCTTAGCTCTGTAAATCAGCAGAGTGAGCATCAAGACAGGTAAGTAATAATTATTTTATTTTCAAGCAGGGCTTTAAATTTATATTTTTTGAAGACTTCATGTCCAGAATGAGGGTCCTCTCCAGACTAAGAACTGTTAAGCTTCGTACACACGCTTGTTTTTCTCGGCATGGAAAACCAGTCATGAGTACGAGGCTTTAGAGTAAAAGAGTCCTGTAAATTAGAAAACTGTAAAAGGAATTAAGAACCTTTTGCTGCAAAACATCACAATATTTAAAGTGTAAGTTCAGCTTTACAAACCCCACAAGCTGTAAGTTTAACAGGTTCTTTCCCAAAAGAGTTCAGAGGCAGCAGGGCACACAGCAAAAGTGTATAGGGTAGGGGATATTACTTTGTAGCACCAGTAGACAAACTGGAGCAGCCCACACACTGAAGACCATGAATAGAATACAGGACAGGTATTAGACTCTCCTCACAGATTTCATAGTCCATAGCCCATAGACCCCGTCTGTAAGAGAGTAGTCCAGCAGCCATTCCAGGAGTGTTCCAGGTGAAAACAGCCCCCTGAAGCTTGAAAATCAGTCCCCTCTCAGGGAAACATATTTTGACCAGGGCTCCAGCCAATTTATCACCTCACTGACCACCTACTGGACACACCTTCCCAAGGATTAGCCAGAGAATGGCAAATATTCAGCCTAGGCATTTTGAATTTTCCACCCTAAACTGTGGAAGGTTCTTCACACATGTAGGTAAACCAATCAAATCCCCAGGTGGAGGAGCTATGAACAGACCTGGGCAATCAATCTCAGCTCCTCTGATTGCAGATCAAGCCAACTAAATTTGCCTAGCATCCTACCCTAGGAGGAAAAAAGTCACACTATGCTGTCCCTTATGGGTATGGATGCACAGTGTGCTACTCCTTACTACCAGCCAGTATTTAAACAGTGAAGTTTATATACAAATTAAGAATTAATTTCCTCTGCAGCCAACTGGCTTCCTTACCAGTTATTGCTGGAACCAGCAACCCCTAGTGCCATGCTCTGTGCTGGATTATTGTAAGGACAGAGCACCTGTTGGAACCAACCTAGTGCCACCAGAGGTAGCACAATCCTATTATTTTGGGTCACACATGTGCACTGTTTACTCTCTTCTGTTGCTGCCACTGAGCTCACTGAGCAACATTAGAGAGTACCAACTGCACATGTGCAGCCCAAAAGAGCAGGACAGCACTCTGGTGGCACTAGGGGGTGATGGTTCCAATGCCTTCTTCTTCCCTACAATAACCCTGGATGGAGTTATCACTGTGTGCTGGGGATTTTAAGAAACTTCTTCTAAATGCAGTTTTGGAATTCATTGGTTAAACCGAAGGCTGGTTGGCAGGTTTAGCACACTATGGGCCAGATTCACGTATTCCAGAGCATCTTTGCTCTGGAGTAACGCTTCTGATTTGCGTTGCGCTGCCGAATTTTTAGGAGCAAGTGCTGTCATTCACGAAGCACTTGCTCCTAAAGTTGCGGCAGCGCATCGCAAATGAGCCGGCGGAATTCAAATGTCGCGGGTACGGGGCGTGTAGTATGCTAACTACGCGCGATCCCGCCGCCGACGTACTGCGCATGCGTCGAGTGTCAAAACATCCCCGTGCGCATGCTCCAAAATCTGTGAATGAACGTCAATGACGTCACATTCCCATTCATGACCGTTTTACGCAAGCGACGTTTTTTTTTTTTTTCCCGACGCGATGACGACGCCTATACCTAACATAGGATACTCCAGCCCCATGTAGGTATATCTATGCGCCGCGTATCCCGTCCGGAAACGTCGTAACGTCACTGCGTCGCGCCGGATTTCGATCGTGAATTGCCGATTTCCGCTCATTAACATATTTTTTGAGCGTAAATCGGCGGGAACGCCCCCGGCGCCATTTTTAAGTTGAAGTAACGATGCGATGGCGAAACTCAGTTACGCTGCTCGCATCGGAACTTCAACCCGGCGTTTCTTGTTTTCTGGTTACAGAAAACAGAAACGCCGGCTCAAAGCCACTGTTACGCTGGCGGATCACTCGATCCGCCAGCGTAACCTTTCATGAATCTGGCCCTAAGCTGCTATATGCAAATGGAACAGCATAGTGTGCTTCTTTATAAAGCTAGACTTACAATTGAAACTTTAAAATGGTAATAAAATAACAGTTCCAATTAAAAAAAAAAAAGTCCATAGTGCACAACGATTACTTTAATAGACCACATACTATCAGATTTATTGCGAACCCACCATGTAAGCCTTTTAAAGCAAAATATAAAACTTTCTACTGACTTCATGTGGAGGTATATTGTATAGGAGGGTAGTGGTCACTTTTTGTCAGACATATCAGGGAGATCATTAACTTTAATTACACTCCCCCTTACTTCTGTGTCTCATAATTATTAACACCAGTGCCATAAAAACCCAACAGTTATGAATTGCTATTATGTTCTCTGGTAATGTGCCAGACTAATGGATGAGATATAGTATTTCATATCAAAGTTGTTATTAGCGCTAATACACTGCTGGTTACATCGCTCTTTGAGCCATATAGCTTTCATTATGGCGTTCCATCAATTATAGATGTCATAGTAAAGTAAGCAAAAAGGCATTTCAGATTGTATAAATGATTTCAGGAAGTCCATGGCACAGTGGACCAATCTACATTTGTATCTTACTATAGAAGGAGACTCTAGCAAAAGACTTTTCTAAAACAAAACTGAGATTTTCCCATTCAGAGCAAAATAATAGATTGGCTTTGTTCACAGGGGAGTATTTAGGCATATCTGTGCTTTGCCTGCATGGTGGCAAACAGAGTGGCAAGCGAGTGAATGGACAGTAAGTACCGGTATATACATCTACGGAAGTCTGCACTTGAGAAAAGCGCAAATGTACCTTAAAATCAGGGGAAAATCGTGGGTGAGCGTTATACGCCGATCGCCGCTGTCTCTGAGCGCCGCAGCCTAGAGCCGAGCCGAGTGTACTGCAAACAGGAAATCCGGCTCCTCTCGGCTCGGCCGAGGTGCCAAATCCAAAAACAAACACCGCTGCAACCCCGGGCAAGGTCTGGATAGACTCGCAGACGGACACCCATAAGGCTGGACGCACCGCGCGCAAGGCTGCAGACGGACACCAGACAAGGCCGCCGATGGCCGCAGGGCAAAAATGTAAGTTTCTTTCCCTTAAACTACCTTTAACGGCGCGCAGTATACCCCAATAAATACGCTACTTTAAAGACTCATCTCCAACTAAAACTTGTTTTAAGAGGGGAAGAATGTGGAAAGGTTAGGTAATTTTCTATTGGCTTCTGTGTCACCATTTAGAACCCATTCACACAAGCGCTAAGATCCATAGCCCATGAATGGAGAGAAGGAGAGAGAGTGGCGCCACTCTGAGTGTAGCATCGAAGAATCATCAAGTTTTATTCAACCACATTCAACTCACATTTGAGTAGAAGTAAGCAAGCATGTGTATTATCATCAGTTTGTGGGGGTCACTTCTGTCCAGCTGGGCAGGGGTGATGAACAGTAGGGATGAGACGAACACCCCCGCGTTCGGTTCGCACCAGAACCCCAGAACCGCATTTAGAACCCCATTGAAGTCTATGGGACTCGAACGTTCGAATTCAAAAACGGTCGTTTTAAAGACCAATTTTCAAGTTATTGTTGGAAAACGTCTTTCAGAACCTGGGTCTTGCCCCAGGGAACATGTATCAATGGAAAAAAGTCTTAAAAACGGTTGTTTCGTTTCACTCGAATTTGCCGCGAACGATCGCTTTTGTTCGAAATTCGACGAACGATTGTACGGACGATGTTCGAGTCGAACATACGTTCGTTTTGAATGCGAAGCTCATCCCTAATGAACAGTCCCGGCCGCTCCTGTGGTTTCCAAGGCTCCGAGGCTGGATGGGATCAGCACAGCAAGCACGTCAGCCATGATGGACAAGGGGTGTGGTTAAGCTCGCCTTCAGAGCATGCACGCTCATTTGCATGCACCAAATGCAAGCTCAACCACGCCCCTTGCCCATCACAGCTGACGTGCTTGCTGTGCTGATCTCATCCAGCCTTGGAAAAAAAACATGAAAAGAGTTCTGTTAGAGGGACATCGGTCACCTCAGCGCCCACCAGTGCTGCTAATCAGTGCCCACCAGTGCTGCTAATCAGTGCCAACCAGTGCCACCTACTAGTGCCCATCAGTACAGCCAATTAGTGCCCATCAGTGCCTCTTTATCAGTGTTGCCCATCAGTGCCATGTACCAGTGCCTATCAGTGCCCATCAGTGCCACCTACCAGTGCCCACCAGTGCCACCTATTAGTTCCCATCAGTGTCGCCTATTAATGCCACCTATCAGCGCCCATCAGTGCAGCCTCATCAGTGCCCCCTGGTCAGTGTCACCTCATTAATGCCCATCAGTGTCGTCTCATCAGTGCAGCCTATCGGTATAGCCTATCCACACACATTAGTAAAGGAGAAAAATTACCTGTTTGAAAAAAATTCTAACACACTATAAAAAACATTTTGTTTATTTTAAAAAAATGTCAGTCTTTTTTTGTTTGCTTAGCAAAAAATAAAAGACCCAGTAAATACCACCAAAATAAAACTCTATTTGTGTGAAAAAAATGATAACAAATTCATATGGGTACAGCGTTGCAGGAGCGGGCAAATTGTCGTTCAAAGTGAGACAGTACTGAAAGCTGAACACTGGCCTTAGCAGGAAGTGGGTGACAGAGCTGAGTGAGCAAATTGTTATCAGACTACATGCCTCGGCACCTATGTGAATGTGGCTTTATGGGCTATCCTTTCCTGTTTAACAGGATGTAAAGGGAAAACTTCCCTTCTATTTGATAGGTTTTAGACAGAACATATTTTCTGTCTTTTTTAGTGGTGTCAAACTGAACAGGGTAAATACCCCAATAGGAACACAGGTAGCAATAAATAAATGTTCTTATTTGAAAAGGTTTAGAACCTCTGTTAGTATTGTATTGCTTCATGCATTCCAATGAGTGTGGTTCCCTTCACTTTTTGTCTAGGTCAGTGGTTCTCAACCTTCTAGTGCTGTGACCCCTTGATAAAATTTCCCAAGTTGTGGGGACCCTAACAGTAATTTTTTTTTCTTAGCATGGGTTGTCGGCACCCAAAGCAAGAAAGTAATTTACACCCCTAACCCACAGGCATTTAGTGCTACCCGAGTCCTTTTAATGGCAACTATAATCAGAGGAAGTGTTACTCATTGTGTCTCCGGCTTCACTGAATGAATGAATGAATGAAAAACTTGTATAGCGCGGCACATGCGAAACTGAATCGCCTCTGGGCGCTTGTTGTTCCTGTCTCCTTTGATATCAAAAGAGAAACGTCTTGACCTTTTTCCTAAATGCTAGGTGGTTCTCCTCCAACCGAATGCTGGTTGGTAAAGCGTTCCATAGTCTGGGACCTTGGATCGCGAATCTTCTTTCTCCTTTGGACTTGAAGTTGGCTTTCGGAACCTGGAGCAGGTTCTGATTCGTGGATCGCAAAACGCGATTGGGGTTATGCGCTTTTATTATTTCGCATAAATAGAGGGGGGAATTCCCATGGACACATCTATGCGTAAGACAGAGAGCTTTAAAAGCAATTCTGTCTTTAACTGGCAGCCAATGAAGGGCTCGCAGTGAAGGTGAGATAGATTCCCAGGGTTTTTTCCCTGTCACAAGTCTGGCGGCCGTATTCTGAACGACTTGCAGACGAGCGATTTGGTACTTAGGGAGTCCGAGGTAAAGGGCATTTGCATAATCCAGCCTGGAGTTTACAATTGCTCCCACCACGACCGCTAAATCTTCTTTAGGGATGAACGGAGTGAGTCTGCGTAGTAGGCGCAGTAGATGGTGAGATCCGCTGACTACTGACCCTATTTGTGCGTCCATTGTCATAAAGGAGTCAAAAATGACCCCTAGGCTTTTGACTTTGGCACTAGGGGTGATGAGCTTGCCCACAATAGGCGGGGGGGTCCACGCTGTTGAAAGTTGATTCCTACGCTTGGCGTGAAACAGGAGAAGTTCTGTTTTCGCTCCATTGAGTTTAAGATAACTCTTTGTCATCCAGTCCTCTATCAAAGAGAGACATGTCTCTAGATTGAGGTGGTGATCCTGTCTATTGCAGATGCGGAAATACAGTTGCGTATCATCTGCATATGAGTGGTAGAGCAGTTTTTGGCTGCTGATAATCTCAAAAAGAGGACGAAGATATATGTTAAACAGCACTGGTGACAGAGGCGATCCTTGAGGGACTCCGCATGTTACTGTGCGTTTCTCAGACGTAAAAGGTCCTAACTTCACTGTTTGCGATCGGTTTTCCAGAAAAGAGGAGAACCAAGATAAATCGCCTTCTGCGACTCTGGCTACTTCAGCAAGCCGAGTCAGTAACAGTTTGTGGTCTACAGTGTCGAAAGCGGCACTTAGGTCTAACAGAACTAGAAGACAAGATTCTCCTTCGTCTGCGGCCTTGAGAACATCGTCCCATACTTTCAGCAATGCTGTTTCCGTCCCGTGTCCGGGACGGAAGCCTGATTGCAATGGGTCAAGTAGCTTGTAGGTATCTAGATGCTGTTGCAGCTGTTGTACCACTACTTTCTCCATTATCTTTGAGAGTACATTGAGGCTTGTTATGGGACGGCGGTGGAGTGGGTCCTTGGGGTCCAGGGAGGGTTTCTTCATGATGGGTTGGATTATACCCTCTTTCAACTGTGAGGGCACTATGCCCTCCAAGAAAGACTGGTTGATAAGCTGCTTGATGGGAGGAGCCAGGATGTAGGCGCATTCCTTCAGCAGTTTTGTGGGGATAATGTCATTTGGCGCTGTGCCATTACGCAAAGCGCCAATGATATTCTTGGTGGTCTCAATGGAGATTGGTCCCAGGGTAAACTTACCTGATATAGGAGAATTACTATGGGTGCTGTGTGAGAGGCTGCAGGGGGAGCTGAGGGGGGAATTGTTTTGCTGAATGCTTTCACGGATAGCCGTGATTTTATCAATGAAGTAATCAGATAGTTCATTGCAAAATTCTTGTGTGTCCGAACTGGGGGCTTCAATTCATCCTGGTTTCATGGTCTGGGTGACCATCTTGAAGAGTTCGCGGGGGCGGTTTAGGGCACCGTTGATAGCCTCCGAAAAATACTTTTTCTTGGCTTGGAAAATTCCTTTGTAGTATTTTCTTGTAGTCGGCTTGTAGATGGATAGGTTTAGCTCTGAAGAACATCTTTTCCAGGCAGATTCTGCCCTTCTGCGTTCTTGCTTCAGTAACGACAGCTGGTTGCCATAAAAATGATTTATGGCATTTTTATTATAATTTTTTTTTTTTACTAGTAAAGGCGCTGATCAGAGAATTTTAGTAGGACTGCAACATTGCGGCACTTTTTTGGGAGCATTGATATTTATACAGCGATTAGAGCTAAAAAATGTACACTGATTACTGTATAAATGTCATTGGCAGGGAAGGTGTTAACACCAGGGGACAATCAAGGGGTGAAATGTGTATCCTAGGGAGTGTTTCTAACTGTGGGGGGATGGGACTGCCTAGAGGAGAAGACCGATTGCTGTTCCTAAGCAGTAGGAATAACAGATCTGTCTCCTCTCTCCTGACAGAACAGAGATCTGTCTGTTTACATTGACAGATCTCTGTTCTGTCTCTCTCAGACGTGATCGCGGGTGCCCAGTGGACATTGCAGCCACCAGGCACATGCATTGGCCCTGTCGTCGCACCCCCTAGAGCTCTTAGGCCCCATACACACGATCGGATATATCCGATGAAAACGGTCCGCGGACCATTTCCATCGGATATGTCCGATCGGGAGTTTGATCCGATGGCGTGTACACACCATCGGATCAAATTCCCCGCCGCCGGACGGCGCGGTGACGTAGTGGTGACGCGGCGGTGACGTTGACGCCGCCGCGTCACCGCCACGTCACCGCACCAGGAAGTAAAACACTTCCGCGCATGCGCCGAATCCATTCGGCAGCGGCGCGGCGGTGGTGGGAGCCAACATGTCTGCTGGTAAGTGTACTAACCAGCAGACATGTCGGGCGGACAGATTCCCACCGGATAGATTTCAAAGCTTGCTTTGAAATCTGTCGGGTGGAGAAATCTGTCCGCTAGCCCATACACACGAGCGGAGATGTCTGCTGAAACGGTCCATCGGACCGTTTTCAGCGGACATATCCCCTCGTGTGTACGCGGCCTTAAAGCAGCTGACCATTACTGCAGCGGCTGGTCCTTAAGTGGTAATCACAGCTAGTGAGCCAATGAGGAGAGGGCGGGGCTCTATGTGTCTTATGGATGCATAGAGCAGCGGCTCGGAAGCAAAGAATGCAGAGGTGCCCCCAGGGCAAGTGGCTTTCTCTGGGTGCACTGCTCAAGGGGGAGGAGTCAGGAGCATCGACAGGGGACCTGAAAAGAAGAGTATCTAGGCTACTCTGTGCAAAACAACTGCACATGGCAGGTAAGTATAAAGGGATCATGAGTAATTTTACACTTTAACCGCTTGCCGACCAGCTGCCGCAGTTATATGGCTCGGCTGTGCGAAATCATGTAATATTACGTAATCTCGCAATTCAGCCAATAAGGGGCACGTGCCCCAGGTCCTGACACACGTGCCCGGTGAGCGCGATCACCGCCGTGCACTCGCGATCGCTCGTTACAGAGCAAGAACAGCTCCCGGTCCTCGTGTCAGGGGGAGAAATGCCTGCTCGTCTGTTCATACAATGTATGAACAGCCATCAGTCATTTCCCCTAGTCAGTCCCCCCTTCAGTTAGAACACACACAGGGAACATAATTAACCCCTTCCTCGCCCCCTAGTGTTAACCCCTTCCCTGCCAGTGGCATTTTTATAGTAATCAATGCATTTTTATAACACTGATCGCTATAAACACTGATCGCTATAAAAAATGCCAATGGTCCCAAAAATGTGTCAAAAGTGTCAGAAGTGTCCGCCATAAGATTGCAGTACCAATAAAAATCGCTGATCGCCGCCATTACTAGTAAAAAATAAAAAATATTAATAAAAATGCCATAAAACTATGCCCTATTTTGTAGACGCTATAACTTTTGCGCAAACCAATCAATAAACGCTTATTGCAATTTTTTTACGAAAAATATGTAGAAGAATACATTTCGGCCTAAACTAAGGAAAAAAAAGCTTTTTTTATATATATATTTTTGGGGATACTGTATTTATTACAGCAAAAAGTAAAAAATATTTTTTTTTCAAAATTGTCGCTCTATTTTTGTTTATAGCGCAAAAAATAAAAACCGCAGAGGTGATCAAATACCACCAAAATAAAGCTCTATTTGTGGGGGGAAAAAGGACGCCAGTTTTGTTTGGGAACCACGTCGTAGGACCGCAGAATTGTCAGTTAAAGGGACACAGCGCTGAATCACAAAAATCGGCCAGGTCATTGACTAGCAAAATGGTCCGGGGGTGAAGTGGTTAATAAAGGCTATTTGAGCCGACTTTCTTGAAATAGTTTTAATGTTTCCTGGATATAAATGATCAGATTAGAGAATAAAGTTTCCCTGGCATTGCTCTTTAAATCATTTTCATGTAAATGAACATGGCTCCGTTACAGAAATGTATTTGTGTTTTAGAAATTTCATCAAGTCCGTTTTACCATTATACGCTAAGGACCATTGTCCACCCCTGCATAAACTGTCTTTACTGTCAGAATTACTTTAACCAATAAACCGAGAAGAGATCTCCAGAGCCTTATCAAATATAAATGGTTTCGTTTCTGGCCAAGCACCAAACCACTACACGGCCTTGAGAGAAATGCACTTGAAAATGAGATCTGAAAACAATGGAATTCTTCTAACATTTCACAAATCAATTAGAATACCGGAGCTCCATGCGGGCAGCCAATTCACTGCATAACCGATAACTTCATAACTCTTCATGGTTTGTTCCAAAACATGCAGATGTTATTTTACAATGAAACTAATTTACTATTTAGAGAAATCCACTAAATACTTATTACAGTTAATTTTCATCATAATATAACCCCAATGTAATTTCAGAAAAATAATAGGAGATTGAGGGGGTTTGATAGAACTGCTATTCATTCTGTGTGAATTTACACACACTTTTTAGTGATTTTTCACACAATGTATACAGCCAGGGCCGCTGATAGGGGGGGACCACCAGTCCTCCTGTAGGGGGCCCATGCACACAAGGGGGCCTAAACAACAGGGGGAATTAGTATGGTTTGGTGGAGGGGTAGTTACAGAAGGATGACCTGTGCAGCTCTCTGAAGCAGCTAAAATACAGTTTCTCCCCCTCCTGTTGGCTTTCAGCTGCTGCAGGGAGAGACACAGACATGGGGCATCATTCCTGTAATTGCTTCCCTGACACTGATCCCTCTTTTTGTTCTGCTTGCTTCTGATTCCCCCCGTGTGCCCCTTTGTCACTGTGAATATAATTTTTTTATGTAAAAAAAACAAATACAAAAGGGCAAACTCACACAGGTTCTCTGTTATGTTTGTGTCCACTAATAATGATTTTAGTGTATTTTTTTTAAAATATGGTCTTAACCACTTGCATACTGGGCACTTACACCCCCCTCCTGCCCAGGTAAAATTTCAGCTTCCGGCACTGCGTCGCTTTAACTGACAATTGCGCGGTCGTGCGACGTGGCTCCCAAACAAAATTTACGTCCTTTTTTCGCCACAAGTAGAGCTTTCTTTTGGTGGTATTTGATCGCCTGTGCGATTTTAATTTTTTGCACTATAAACAAAAAAGTGCGACAATTTTGAAGAAAAATACAATATTTTTTACTTGTTGTTATAATAAATATCCCAATTAAAAAAAAACACATTTTTTTTCTCAGTTTAGGGCGATACGTATTCTTCTACATATTTTTGGTAAAAAAAAAAAAAAAATATCGCAATAAGCGACTGGTTTGCGCAAAAGTTATAGCGCTTACAAAATAGGGGAGAGAATTATTATTTTTTATTATTTTTTTTTTTACTAGAAATGGCGGCGATCTGCGATTTTTATTGGTACTGCGATGTTATGGCGGACACATCGGACACTTTTGACACATTTTTGGCGCCATTCACATTTATTCTGCGATCAGTGCTATAAATATGCACTAATTACAGTATAAATGTGACTGGCATTGAAGGGGTTAACACTAGGGGGTGAGGAAGGGGTTAAATGTGTATGCTAGGTGTGTTCTAACTGTGGGGGGAGGGGGGGTGACTGGGGGGGTGACCGATCTGTGTCCCTATGTAGGAAGGAACACAGATCGGGCTCCTCCCCTCCAGAGACAGGACATTGTCTCTGTGTGAGCCGGCAATGAGAGATGATCTATGAGAGATCATCTCTCATTCGCCCACAGATCGCATCGCAAACGGCCGCTCTGATTGGCCGTTTGCCGCGATCTGTGATTGGCCGTGTCCAAGGGACACGGACAACACAGGGCTTCCCCGCAGCGCGCTCTACAGCGCGCGCTGGGAACGCCAGAATGACATGCCGTCAAATGACGGCATGTTGGCTATTCAGGCCCGCGCTGTTGCCGTCATCCGACGGTAGCGCGGGCCTCAAGTGGTTAATATATTGGGGGCCCTGACAGGTAGGCTGTATGGGGCCCTGTGATTTCTAACAGCAGCCCTGTATACAGCTATGACTGTTTTGTAAATGGGGCAAATCAGATGTTCCCAACGTATTTTCTTTACTGGTTTAATGTTCTCAGGCTATTATTCAATGCTATATCTGGTCAAATGCTGTGAAGATATTGTTTTAGGCTATTTCCTCTTCTGGTCGAATGATTTTAGTCTGTTGTTTTAGGCAATTTTGGTTAAATGTTGTTGGGCTGTTGTTTAACCACTTGCCTACTGGGCACTTGCAAATTTTCAGCTTTCAGCGCTGAATGACAATTGCATGGTCATGCGACAATGTACACATATGAAATCTTTACAATTTTTTTCACACAAATGGAGCTTTCTTTTGGTGTTAGTTAATCACCAGTGGATTTTTTATTTTTTTTCTAAACAAATGAAAAAAATACCAAAATGTTTTCTTTGTTTCTGTTATAAAATTGTACAAGTAGGTAATTTTTCTTGTTAACTGATGTGGTGGCACTGATGGGCACTGATAAGCTGCACTGATGATGTGGCACGGATAGGTAGCCCTGATGGGCACTGATATGCTGCACTAAAGGGCATTGATATGTTGCACTGATGGCCACTGATGGGGCTGCACTGACAATCGGTGCCCTGATTATCAGTGTAAGTGTGCCCTGTCACAGGATTGCCGATTTTCATCTTTCCTGTCATCAGACAGCGCTGAGGAAAGGAAATGCTGATAATGGACATTTGTTTACATGTGACAAGGTGTGGTTGGTTGGACACAGCTGATCACTGTGATTGGCCCTTTACCTTGATCTGTGATCTGTTGTGTCCGAAGAACCTGATGCGCACCCTGAGGGCCAGTTGCGGGCTGAGTTCTGGGAGGATGCCACTAGACAGAACTGTCAATAACTGTAGCTGTCTATAAACTATAGCCTGGTCGGCAAGTAGTTAAGGCTATTTTGGGCTAAATGTTGTTGGGCTATTGTTTAAGGCCGCGTACACACGATCAAATCTATTTGCTGAAAACGGTCTGACAGACCGTCTCAGCAGACAGATTCGATCGTGTGTACAGCGATCAAACCCAAACAGCCAGCAGACAAATCTGACCAAATCGGTCTATCAGACCGGTTTGATCAGATTCATTTGCTCGTGTGTACGGGGCCTTAGACTATTTTCTCTTCTTATTAAACAATTTGGGTGGTTGTTTTGCGCTGTTATCCTCTGGTAAAATGTTCTTAAGGTATTTTTTCTTCTGGTTGAATGTTCTCAGGCTAATGTTTTAGGCTATGTTTGGTCAATTCTGTTAAGCCTCGTACACACGATCAGTCCATCTGATGAGAACGGTCTGATGGACCGCTGTCATCGGGTTTACCGATGAAGCTGACTGATGGTATGATGTGCCTACACACCATCGGTTAAAAAAAACGATCGTGTTAGAACGCAGTGACGTAAAACACAACGACGTGCTAAATAAAATGAAGTTCAATGCTTCCAAGCATGTGTCAACTTGATTCTGAGCATGCGTGGATTTTTAACCGATGGTCGTGCCTACTAATGATCGGTTTTGACCTATCGGTTAGGTATCCATCGGTTAAATTTTAAAGCAAGTTGGCTTTTTTTTTAACCGAAGGTTAAATAACCTATGGGGCCCACACACGATCGGTTTGACTGATGACAACGGTCCATCAGACTGTTGTCCTCTCTCTATCCTATCGTGTGTACGAGGCCTTAGGCGATTGTCTTAATTTATTTTCTCTATTAGTCAAATGATGATATTTTACGTTGAATGTTGTTGGGCTGTTGTATTAGACTATTTTGCCTTCAGGTTGAATGTTCTTAAGCTGTTGTTTTAGGCTATTTTTTTAATTAATGTTCTTAGGCTATTGTTTTAGGCTATTTCAGTTGAATGTTCTTAGGCTATTGTTTTAGGCTATTTGTTTTTTGTTTTACTGCCCATTGTTTTAGACTATTTTTGTTAACCTCCCTGGCGGTCTTCCCGTGTGTGGCACGGGGTGAGATTTTTAAGCTAAGATCGGTAACCCCGTGCCACACACGGACTTGCCTCGCTGGATGCAGAAAAAAAGTTTACTTACCTTTTCTCTGCGATCCAGATGCTGTGTGTACCGCCGATTCCCTTCCCTGCGAGCGTCGCGACGTAGGGGGGGGAACGGCGCCAAATTCAAAAATGTAAACAAACACTATACATACAGTACACTGTAATCTTATAGATTACAGTACTGTATGTAAAAAATACACACCCCCCATGTCCCTAGTGGTCTGCCCTGTACACTACATGTCCTTTTATATAATAAAAACTGTTCTTTCTCCCTGCAAATTGTAGATTGCCCATAGCAACCAAAAGTGTCCCTTTATGGCAAAAATTGTTTTAGAGCAGCTAAAAAACAGCGATAATAAATCAGAATCACTTGCAGAATTTAGCGATAGCGATTTATGGGGAAATTCGTCATAAAAAAAAAAAATAATGACAGCAAAAATTCTGCAACTGAGCGAATTTCAGTGATTTTGATTTAATTACATTATTGAATAATTTTTACTATAATTATATTATTATTTGTTATAATTTTTTATAATTATTTATTATATTATAATTTTTAATAATAAAAAAAAAAGAAATCATACCCGGGATGCCTATTAGACTCTTGTTTGGATAGATTTCAGTGGGTTATTCCTAAGAATTACAAGCCTACAGTATAAAACGCCAAATTCCCTTGCAAATAATGGTACCGCTTTAAGCACCTAAAATCTGAAAGAATCATACCGCCAGGGAGGTTAAATGTTGGTAGGTTAATGTTTTAGGCCATTTTCTCTTCTGGTCAAACACTCTTAGATTATTTTTTTTTTATGCTACTGGTATTTTCTCCTAAGATTGAATGTTCTTAGGCTATAAGGAAATGCTACAGCTGTCCCGTGAAAGACAACTTAAATTTCAGAAAATACAATTTCCTACATAATACAAACTTTCACAATGGTAATATTTTTGACTTTTAAATAAATGCTGATACAGTGTCACAGATTTTTTTTTTATAAGTAGACTTAATTAATTAACCCTTAATTTTTATGTTAAGGCAACATCATTTTTTCGATTTTAGATTATATGGGTTAAAATCCCTACCAGATCATTTTTTTGCAGAAGGAAGGTTTCCCTCCAGTTCCTGTCCTGGACAGGCAACAAGAAATGAGAGTCTCTCAAAAGGGAAAGCCATCCCAGTCTTGAAGATTTGTCATCAGGTAACTGGAACTAACATGCAATTCACTAATAACTCAACATTTTTGGATTCCTCCTTACTTTCTATCTCAGTGACTTTCATCATCAGGACATCAGGACAAATAGATGAGGACACAGATGGCGAAAATACTCCCTACTCTACCCAAAACAGAAAAACAATCATTTAAAAGAGAAGTAAGGATTCTTTTCTTTTTTAGGACCATACTTGCCTAGGATGCTGCATCTGTCCGCCACTGGCTCTTATGCCGTGTACACATGACCGTTTTTCATGATGAGAAAAATTCAATTTTTAAAATTGGTCATTAAAGCGGATCTCCACCCTAAAGTGGAGTCGCGCTGATCGGAACCCTCCCCCCCTCCTGTGTCACATTTGACACTTTTCAGGGGGGAGGGGGTGCAGATACCTGTCTAAAGACAGGTATTTTCACCCACTTCCGGCCACAGCAGATTTGGGCAAAAGACGGGTTTTCCTAGCTTCCCGTCGCCCCCCCCCCAACTTTGTGTGCTGGGAACTCTCGGCTCCCAGCACACAGCGGGAGCCAATCGGAGGGCGCATGCGCCGTAGGGAACCGGGCAGTGAAGCCGGAGCGCTTCACTTCCTGGTTCCCTCACCGTGGATGGAGGGGGGAGCAGCGGAGATGAGCGAACGCTCGTCTCTCTGCTGCAGACGGCACTGGACTCCAGGACAGGTAAATGTCCTAATATTAAAAGTCAGCAGCTGCAGTATTTGTAGCTGATGGCTTTTAATATTTTGTTTTAATGGGCCATCCGCTTTAAAAATTATCGTGTGTAGGCTCCAGAGCATTTTTCGCTACGTGAAAAATGGGCATTAAAAATTTAGAACACGGCCTATTTTTTCGCAACGTTTTTTCACGTCCTCGTTTTTCACGTCGTAAAAAATGGTCATGTGTAGGCTTTAACGACGGGAAAAAACATGCATGCTCAGATGCCAGTTATGAGAAGGGAAATTTGCATAATCAGCCCAAAGGGTGGCGCCATTCGAATGGAACTTCCCCTTTATAGTGTCGGTGGACGTGTTTGTACGTCACCGCACTTTGCTCGAGCATTTTTTATCACGATCGTGTGTATGCACGGCAGGCTTGACAAGAATCACATCGAGAAAACTTTAGTTTTTTTCATGACATAAAAAACGGTCTTGTGTACGCGGTATAAGACTTAGAACCAAGCAATCAAACACTGCTGATCGCTCAGATTTTAGGGCTCTGTGAGAAAAGAGCTGGTGACTGTCAGTCACTGCTCTCTGCTCTGCCCCCTGTCACTGGAGTACTGGGCTGCGGAGCCTGATGTCTGCTGAAAACGGGTGCAGAACGAACTGCACTCCTGTGAAACAAAGGAGAACTACAGTCAAACAAGCTTTGGCTGTAATTATCATTTCAATAAACATTAAGGTTCTTGGGATCCTTATGCCCCCTACAGTCTTACACTTTTAAAATAATTACAAATAAATGAAGAGCTTGCTGTGGCTTCATAAGCATGCCAATGTTGGTGGTGGTAGATGAGCACAGATAACAATTCATTCTGGTTTAGAAACTATTTAGCATATTTAGCATCCCTCTAGGGCAGTGGTTATCAACCTTCTAGTGCTGTGACCCCCTTGATAAAATTTCCCAAGTTGTGGGGACCCCTAACAGTAAAATTATTTTCTTAGCGTGGGTTGTCGGCACTCAAAGCAAAGTAATTTACACCCCTAACCCACAGGCATTTAGTGCTACCCGAGTCCTTTTAATGGCAACTATAATCAGAGGTAGTGTTACTCATTGTGTCTCCGGCTTCACTGTGTCTCTGACTTTGTGGTGTCTTGTAGCAGTGACACCTATGTCGAAATCAGGAGATAGGGTCTCCTCCAGCCCCTCCCACTTCACGTTCCTTACTAGTCAGCTGACCTCTAGTCTTTGCCCCCCAGCCATGCCTTGAACTGAATGGGCACCTGCGAAGAGGCTGAGCGAGCTCCCAGCTGGGTGGCCACAGGCTCCAGGAACAGCCCTGCTGGGTGGCCCCAGGCTCCGGGAACAGCCCTGCTGGGTGGCCACAGGCTCCATGGACAGCCCTGCTGGGTGGCCACAGGCTCCATGGACAGCCCTGCTGGGTGGCCACAGGCTCCATGGACAGCCCTGCTGGGTGGCCACAGGCTCCATGGACAGCCCTGCTGGGCGGCTGGAAAAAGGCTTGGAGAGCGGTGCGGGCCTCAGGAACAGCCCAGGATTCGGCGACCCCTGGCAAATCATCATTTGACCCCCGAGGGGGTCCCGACCCCCAGGTTGAGAACCACTGCTCTAGGGGCTAGTTTATACTGGCATTGCTCTCTGAAGATTGGCTTTCCAAGTACAATCAATGTGACTTCATTGTCACAACTGCCCCTGCTAAACCGAATGCAGAGGACACTTGATACATATACAGCAATGCCCTGTTGATTACATGGGGATAGAAAGTCTACCAGTGTCATCTGCAATGCTGAGTATTCAATGCCACAACTCAGGCCGCGTACACACGATCGGTTAAACCGATGAGAATGCTCTGATGGACCGTTTTCATCGGTCAAAACCGGTCGTGTGTTGGCGCCATCGGTTATTTAACCATCGGTTAAAAAAAATGCCAACTTGCTATGGATTCCTAACTGATAGGTCAGAACCAATTGTTAGTAGGCACAAACCATTGGTTAAAAATCCACGCATGCTCAGAATCAAGTCGACGCATGCTTGGAAGCATTGAACTTCATTTTTTTCAGCACGTCGTTGTCTTTTATGTCACCGCGTTCTGACACGATCATTTTTTTTAACCGATGGTGTGTAGGCACGACGGACCATCAGTCAGCATTATCGGTTAACCTATGAAAATGGTCCATCAGACCGTTCTCATCGGATGGACTGATCGCCTGTACCCGGCTTTAGTCCCGCTCTTCATTAACTTACAGTAGGTCTGCAGTCTACAGCTGTAGCGATTATACATAAATTAGTGTTTTGAGTGATTTTTAGGCCTACCAGAATAAATAGATTCACGTTTAACCCTTCTTACCACTTTTTGTTTGTTTGTTTGTTGTTTAACCATTCATATGTAAAATTGCATTCATTTGTTTTATAGAACTACAAACGCTTTGTGCCAGAAACATAATTTATATTTCTTTATAAAGGGGACAAATCACAGAATAAAAGTTTACGGGGGGTGAGTTATAAGATATTCTAGTTCCCAGGTGGAAGAACAGATTCTGATTATCAATATGTCAATGAAATTCTGGTTCTATTTATGTATTTAGGACTAAGCCACAATAATCTAACCTCATTGCAACACCTCCCAGCCATGGATAGAAGGAGACATTTTATGGACAGCCGCACTCCGATGGATGTTAAAAAAAAAATGCTTAATAGCCTTTTAATAAGGTAAAGGAAAAACACTACAAGAAAAAACAGCAAATGGTGGGATAATACAGCTGACGCGTTTCACATTGATGAACATTGCTTAGTCATAGCTCTGACTAAGCATTGTTCATCAATGTGAAATGCGTCAGCTGTATTATCCCACCATTTGCTGTTTTTTCTTGTAGTGTTTTTCCTTTACCGTATTAAAAGGCTGTTAACCATTTTTTCAACATCCATCGGAGTGCGGCTGTCCATAAAATTTCTCCTTCTATTCATGCTCAGTGCATTTCCGGCACCCACCTGGCCTTGAGTGAATACTGATCACCGAGATGCGCTCACCTGGAGCGGCAGCTTCTCCTTTCTACCTCCCGGCCATGGGTCGCGAGCACGCCGGCGGTGGCACGCTCGCGACCTGGTCCTCTTTTCCGTGACCGTGCCCGCGGCAACAGCGGACCCGATTGTTGCCGGTGTCCCGGGATCGGGTCACAGAGAGGAAGAACGGGGAGAGGTAAGTGTAAACAAACCTTACCCGTGCTTCAAGTGGCTTGTCAGTGATCATCTGTTCCTTATCATAGGGAACGACGATCAGTGACATCACATGCCCAGCCATGCCCCTCCACAGGAAGAATCACTCCTTTAGGGCACACTTAACCCCTACAGCGCCCCCTCCCGGTTAACCCCTTCATTGCCAGTGTCATTTTTACAGTAACCAGTGCATTTTTATAGCACTGTTCACTGTAAAAATGACAATGGTCCCAAAATAGTGTCAAAAGTGTCCGCAATAATGTCACAGTCATCACAAAAATGGTCCTTTATCTGCATAATGGTCTGGGGCTTAAGTGGTTAAATAATGCAATTGGGTAAACATGCACATTTTTAAAACAATGCTTACTTCAGCTGTAAATAGGGTTGAGTTTCCTTTAATATTATCATCAAATGTTGTCTTCTCTCTTTCTAATCCTATAACAATAAAGGTCCTGTTTGTATGCCTCATCATTAGCTACAGACATGTCACTGTAATTTAGCTTCAGATGTCATAAGCATCTAAGTAGATGTAGCTAATTACATTAATTCATAGGCTAATGACAGCAGCATAAATTATCATATCAGAACACGAAGCTATATTGCATTTCCTTTGTATGTATTAGTGCAGCATTATCATTATTTTCTGTTTATTACAGGAAATACTAAATCATTGTTTGCAGAATGAATACTATTGATGACCAGTAGAAGATCAAAGAAATAAGTTAAGTCAACCATGCAGATAATAAAATCCAATGAATTTACCTTTAAGCTGAGTCTTATGTGTAAAAAATGAATGTTATGGTGACCCAAGAAGATGCCCAAATTCATGCTCAAACTGGTAGATTTATAATCATCATCTACAAGTGAGTTGGTTAATGAAGCCGATAACAGTGACAAATTGACATCATTTTTCATGCTTATATACCTATTTTGATACAACACATCTCATCATGCTCACTGATACGTCCTATGACTAGTGTTGATCCTGAAATTAGGATTTCATTAGATCATGACTGAGGTTCATGAATTTTGATGTCCCAGGCCGAATCAGAATTTCAGTATTATTTTTGGCAGTTTAGGGGTTGTAAAGGTATTTTTTTTCCCCCTAAATAGCTTCCTTTACCTTAGTGCAGTCCTCCTCCACTTACCTCATCCTTCCATTTTGCTTTTTAATGTCTTTATTTCTTCTGAGAAATCCTCACTTCCTGTTCTTCTGTCTGTAACTCCACACAATAATGCAAGGCTTTCTCCCTGGTGTGGAGTGTCGTGCTCCCCCTAGATCCCCATTCTGCTTCTTTGTGGAGCGAACGCGGGTGGCCGGCAAACATCTGGTCTGCCTGACCCGATGATTGCTCCCTCTCCATACAGCACACATGCAGAATCCTTTGCACAAATTGACGTACAAGTACATTGTTTCACACAATTGAGTCGCTGCCGCAGTATATATGTGGTGGGTGGTCTTTAAGCGGTTAAAGTAGGACTAAAGGCATTTTTATTTTATTTTTTTGGATAGAGTGGAGAGGGATTAGAACACCTGTCAATTTTTTGTCTGTGCCCCTGTTAGGGTGATTCACCTTCTCTATTTGTCCTGTTTACCATTATCATTGAAAGTGAAAGTAAAAGAAAATCCAAATTTCGGGTTGTCCTCAGAAAAGTAATAGAGGGCAAATCTTCAACTGGGGACACTAGTTCTAGTCACCTGGGACGTCCCCAAGGAATTTCCTTAAAGGGGTTGTAAAGGTAAAAAAAATGTCCCTAAATCGCTTCCTTTACATTAATGCAGTCCTCCTTCACTTATCCCATCCTTCCATTTTGCTTTTAAATGTCCTTATTTCTGTAACTCCACACAGTAATGCAAGAAAGCCTCCTGAGGGGGCGAGCAGGAGTGTCAGGATGCCCACTAAGGCCCCATACACACGAGCAGACCGATTTGTTCAAATCGGTCGGACAGACCGATTTGAACAAATCTGTCTGCTGGGGACGTATTGGTTTGATCGTGTACACACGATCAAACCAAAATCCCAGCAGACGGCGCGCTGACGTGGCGGTGACGTTGACGCCGCTACATCACCGCACCAGGAAGTAAAACACTTCCGCGCATGCGTCAAAACCATGCAACGAGTGTGCGAGAAGACATGTCTGGTGGTTAGCGTACTAACCAGCAGACATGTCGGGCGGACGGGTTCCCAGCCGACAGATTTGAAAGCATGCATCTACGCGGCCTTACACACAGCTCCTTTATCTATCTGCAAAGTAGAGAGCACCCTGACATTCCTGCTAGCACCCTCCCCCCTCGAAAGGCTTTCTCCACACTAGGGAGAAAGCCTTGCATTACTGTGTGGAGTTACAGACAGAAGAACAGGAAGTGAGGATTATTTAGAAGAAATAAGGACATTTAAAAGCAAAATTGAAGGAGGAGGTAAGTGAAGGAGGACTGCACTAAGGTAAAGAAAGCTATTTAGGGAAAACATTTTTTTACCTTTACAACCCCTTTAATTTGCCAGGATTTCTTCTCACTTCCTGTTTGGCTATGTGGCAGGAAGTGAAGGGAAATGTTCACAATGGAGTAAAAAAAAATCTGACATGCGTTATAACCCTCACTTGCTCTATCCAAAATGAAAAAAAAAAGGTTTTGCCTATAGTTCTACTTTAAAGTAAATAAAGATTGATTAATGTAAGAACACACTGCAGGAAGATCTTTGAGAAAAAATTGCCTGCCACTGGACAGACATTACAGCTGAGCTCAATAGAGGAAAGAATTGCAGGTAACTCCTTTATTTTTATAACATTATCTATGTGGCAGGGAGCCCAACAGAGATGACCTGGTACAATACAACTATATCTGGATGAAAGACAATCAATCAGCATATAATCAGTCTGTGTCCCTTCTATGAATCAGTCTGTGTCCCTTCTATGAATGTTGAGGGTTTGTTTTCAAATCTGAATGCTGTCTGCTTTAGAATGACTTTGACTTTTTCCTCAGTTTAGGCCGACACGTATTGTTCTACCTATTTTTGGTAAAAAAAATCGCAATAAGCATTTATCGATCGGTTTGCGCAAAATTGATAGCGTTTACAAAATAGGGGATAGTTTTATTGCATTTTTATAAAAAAAAAAATGACTACTAATGGCGGCGATTAGCAATTTTTTTTTTTTGTGACTGTGACATTATTGCGGACACTTTAGACAATTTTGACACATTTTTGGGACAATTGTGATTTTCACAGCAAAAAATGCATTAAAATGCATTGTTTACTGTGAAAATTATTATTGCAGTTTGGGAGTTAACCACAAGGGGGCGCTGAAGGGGTTAAGTGTGACCTCATCTGTGTTTCTAACTGTCGGGGGCTGTGGCTGTAGGTGTGACATCATTGATTGTGTTTCTCTATATCAGGAAACACATGATCGATGATGGCGCCACAGTGAAGAACGAGGAAGCTGTGTTTACACACAGCTCTCCCCGTTCTTCAGCTCCGGGGACGGATTGCGGGACTCCAGCGGTGATCGGGTCCCGCGGCCGCGGTCACGGAGCTTCGGACCAGGCACTTAAAGAGGATGTACATGTACGTGCTTGTGCCCAGCCGTGCCATTCTGCCGACGTATATGTGCAGGAGGCGGTCCTTAAGTGGTTAAGCAATGAAAATATATTCATATTTCACATTAACCACTTCAGCCCCTGAAGGATTTGCCCCTTAATGACAGGGCCATTTTTTGCGTTTCGGCACTGCGTTTGCTTTAATTGACAATTGCGCTGTCGTGCAACAATGCACCCAAACAAAATTGACATCATTTGTTTCCCACAAATAGAGCTTTCTTTTGGTGGTATTTGATTACCTCTGCGGTTCGAATTTTTTGTGCTATAAACAAAAAAAGAGTGACAGTTTTAAAAAAAAACAATATTTTTTTACTTTTTGCGATAATAAATATCCCCAAAAACGTTTTAAAAAACACATTTCTTCATCAGTTAAGGCCAATATATATTCTTCTACATATTTTTGGTAAAAAAATGGCAATAAGCATATATTGATTGGTTTGCGCAAAAGTTATATCATCTACAAACGATGGGAAAGATTTATGGCATTTTTATTATTTATTTTGTTACTAGTAATGGTGGTTATCTGCAATTTTTAGAGGTACTGCGACATTGCGGCGGACAGATTGGACACTTTTGATAAATTTTTGGGACCGTTGACATTTAGACAGAGATCAGTGCTATAAAAATGCACTGATTACTGTATAAATGTCACTGCTAAGGAAGAGGTTAACACTAGGGGGGTGTTCAAGGGGTTAAATGTGTTCCCTCGTGTGTGTTACTAACTGTATAGGGATGGAACTTACTACATCCCTACGGGGGAGACGCTGTATTCACATGGGATGTTGTCCCAAGGGAAGGTACGAGCGCGCTGACTAACCCCCCACCAGAACGGCTCGAATGATGGGGGCAAGCGTACTGAGGAGGAACAGGAAGTGAGAAATTCAGACAAAGAAAAAAATAATTTAGAAGGGAAATCGAAGGAAAAGGTTAGTGAACCAACAATGCACTAGCTTAACCACTTCCCACCTGCTCTACTACTTTTTACGGACACAATGTGGCTCTTAATTGCCGGGAGGCTATCTATATACGGCCTCCGGCCTCCAGCCACTGGGGGGCACGCGAGCACACCCGCCGCATCACTCAGGTGCCGATGCGCATGCCTGGCGGTCATGATGTCCGCGATCGGTAGTCACAGAGACAGGGACATGGATCTCTGTGTGTAAACACAGTGATCCACGTCCTGTCCGGGAGAAGAGACTGATGGTGTATCCCTTGTATATAGGGATAACCATCAGTCACCTCCCCCAGTCAGTCCCCTCCCCCCACAGTAAGAATCATCTAGCAGGGCACACATTAATCCCTTCCTTGCCCCCATAGTGTTAACCCTTCCCTGCCTGTCACATTTATACAGTAATCAGTGCATATTTATAGCACTGTTCGCTGTATAAATGTGAATGGTCCCAAAAATGTTTTAAAAGTGTCCAATGTGTCCGCCGTAATATCGCAGTCCTGACAAAAATCACAGATCGCTGCCAAATCTAAAGCATGGGTCCTCAAACTACGGCCCTCCAGCTGTTCAGGAACTACAATTCCCATCATGCCCTAGTCATGTCTGTGAATGTCAGAGTTTTACAATGCCTCATGGGACTTGTAGTTCCGACACAGCTGGAGGGCCGTAGTTTGAGGATCCCTGATCTAAAGCAAAAAAAAAATGTCATAATTCTATCCCCTATTTTGTAGGCGCTATAAAGTTTACGCAAACGAATCACTATACGCTTATTGCGATTTTTATTTTTACCAAAAATATGTAGAAGAATACGTCGGCCTAAACTGAGAAAAAAATATATATATTGATCAGCGTCTGACGTTACGGATCGAGCAGGGACGAAAAATTATCACTGCGCATGTGCCAGTGACGTGAACCCCAGCCAGCCTACATGACCCAGAAGGCATTGCAGCGAAAGAAGAGGGGAGGTTCCTGTAACGGTATGGCCCATGGGAACCAGAGACTTTTGAAGGATGCAAGGTACTCCTATGCCAGCTTCACCAATGACTCTTGGGTTTAGGGTCATCCTATGTCCGATAGGGGCATAGGATGACTGAGAAATAATATCATGAATTACATGAGATGGGACATTAATGATAATTCATGTATTGCAGGATATCTTAAAATATTACAAGTTGTTTGTTAATCCGACCCCAACAGGTCAATAGAGTGACTCATTCAATGTGTAACATAGACTGTTGAGGTGCTAATTAAGTCTACCTAGCTGTAGTGATGGGGCTTGCTGTGATTGCATTCTGTTGTCTATTGTGCTAATTAAGTCCGCTCCTAAGATATTTCATTGTGTATGCTAATGACACTGTTTAGTGTGAAAATACTATTGATAATAGATGTGGAATGTGACTTGTCAGCTGTAGTAATTAACTCCTGTAGATTCGGTGCCAGATCGTGGATTGTGTCTGCTGGAATGTTGGAGTGTCGGACAAGCTGTCTTGGGTTGGTGGAATGGAAAATCGTAAACGGTGTTGACCGTTACAGTGCCTGATATTGTAATCGCTCCATAAGAAGCACAGGCATTTCCTCTCTTTTTTGGGGGGGAAAACAGTGTGTCTTATGGATCGAAAAATACGGTATTACATTATCTACAGAAGGTGCTGGACACACATGTGACAGACAGTCTATACAGCACTGACAGCAGCACATTTATTAGTAATGAAAGTTAGACATGTGCATTCGTTTGCGTTAGAATGCATTTTCGTTCGAAAATTGGGTATTTTTTGTTATCGTTTTAATGAACGAAAACGAAAGCGCAAGAAACGAAAACCGAAAGATCCGACATAAAAAATGCTTTATTTTCGTCGTTCAATTCCTACCTATTCACTGTATTATTCACTGTATTCAATGAATACAGTGAATATAGGTAGGAATTGAACGACGAAAATTCGACAAAGCATCGAAAATCGTTGAATTTTCGACGTTCAATTTCTACCTATTCACTGTATTCAGAACGACGATTTTCGATGATTTGTCGAATTGAACGACGAAAATTCGACAAAGCATCGAAAATCTTCGTTTTCGGACGAAAACGTTCCCGACGAAAACGTCATAAATCAAAACGATTTTCGGGAGTAACTAAATAAATTTATTTTCCAAACGAAAATGAAAAAACTAAACAAAATATTCCAGTCTCCACATGTCTAATGAAAATAGTTTCTTTGGGCCAGCCTGGTCCAAATAAACTATTTAAAGTAATGCTAAACCTGGAGTAAGGTTTCATTCAGTCGCTACGGAGTCCGCCAGCTTCCGCCAGCTCAGCGGTAGATCTCTCTGTTGATCTCTGCTGAGCCGGCGAATAACAGGTCCCTCTCTGCTCACTGAGCGGGGAGGGCCTTTTCCAGGGCCTCTCCTATGGAGAGATTGGACCAAAACGGACAGCATGTCCGTTTTCATCATATCTTACCCGATCCGATCGGATATCACCATACGTCTGATTTTATCGGATCAGATCGGATCAAGACAGATGTCAATGGACATGTCACCGCTGACATCCAACACTCCATAGAGATGTATGGAGCGGCCGTTCAGGTCTGCCAAAAAAACTGACAGGGGGACCTGAACGGTCTGTCCATGTGAAAGGGGCTAAGGTCCTTGATGCATTGTGCAACAGTGGGAAATACACTCACAGGCCACTTATTAGGTACACCTTGCTAGTACCAGGTTGGACCCCCTTTTGCCTTTAGAACTGCCTTAAAAGTACTTTTTTTTATTCATTTTTTATTTACCTATCTGCCCATTCTCCTCTGACCTTTGACATCAACAAGGCATTTTCGTCCACACAACTGCCGCTCACTGGATATTTTCTCTATTTAGAACCATTTTCTGTAAACCCTAGAGATAGTCATGGGTGAAAATCCCAGTAGATCAGCAGTTTTTGAAATACTCAAACCAGCCGTCTGGCACCAACAATCATGCCACGTTCAAAGTCCCTTAAATCCCCTTTTTTCCCTGTTCTGATGCCCCTTTTTTTTTTTTTTTACCATGTCTAGATGTCTAAATGCATTGAGTTGCTGCCATGTGATTGGGTGATTAGCAATTTGTGTTACCAAGCAATTAATCAGGTGTACATAATAAATTGGCCGGTGAGTGTATATTGCCTGTCTAGCCACAGAGAAACCAAATTTTTTAAACCTTTTTTTGCTTTTGTTAAATTTTGCATTGCAATGGAACTTTCTGATACATCTCAACACAAGGGATATTTGATGAAATTTGTAATGCGTTTGCATAACAAATGATATTGTTGTACCCTTCTGTTGTGCTGTGACTTCCTGCTGGTCACTGTAGTCCTGCCAGCAAACATGAAATAATTCCACGCCTGTCAGCTCCTGGAGTTTATTCTATGATACTGAATGTGCTTCAGGTGGTGATGAATCTCTGCTGCTGTCAAGCTCATATCAATACACAGTAGAAGTGTTGAAGGCGAGCAAATGTTCATACATAATGAAATCTCGTGTAGTATGAATGAGGATTAAATTGGTAAAGCCTGTTGAAAATAGGTAACAGAGGGGGTGGATAGGGAATGCTTCTCTCTATGCATATCATTAGCGTGGACTTATCAGATAAATGTTTTTGTGTTAACTGCATGCCTGTTTAATAATGTGTTCATGCCGCGTACACACGTTAGTTTTTTGTGATGAAATAAAACAACGTTTTTAAAAACGTCATTTAAAATGATCGTGTGTGGGCTTCACATTGTTTTTTGTCTTCTAAAAAACGACAAAAAAAAAAATTCGAACATGCTTCAATTTTCTATGTCGTTTTTCAAAATGTCGTTTTTTGTGTCATAAAAAATGATCGTGTGTGGGCTAAAACGAAATTTTAAACAACGTTTTAAACCCGCGCATGCTCAGAAGCAAGTTATGAGACGGGAGTTTCAATTGAACAGAGTGCCGTCGTACGTAACCGCGCTTTGCTAGAGCATTTTCAGAAAACGATGGTGTGTAGGGAACGTCGTTTTTTATGATGAAGTTAGACAAAACGTTGTTTTTTTTTCATGATGAAAAACATTGTTTTATTTCATCACAAAAAACAATTGTGTGTACGCGGCATTACAGATATTTAATACCTCTAACAAAAATTTACAGCACTTCCCTGAAAATGTTTTCATCTGATTTTAACATCAGAATATGACACCATCTTTGTTCAAGTATCATCAAGGACAGCATCTATTTTCTGAGAGGCCAGTGATGACACAATCCTGTAAATCCCAAATTTCCGACACAGAACAGCCCCCGTTGAACCCAGGGATGTGCCATTAGGGGAGGCACCTGAAGCGTCATAGCTGAAGGGTCATAGCTCAGCGACCAGGTGGTCATAGAAGGGAGGGGGGGTAGCTGAAGTTCTACCCCACCACTGGTCAAAATTTGGGGCTCCTACGACATATGGCTCCAGAGATACATGGCTCCTTGTGCAGCCTGTCAGAAGCTACATACAGAGCGGCCAGTTTAAATACAAGCTGGCACACTCTCTCTCCCCTCTGGGCTTTATGCATGCTTTTCTTGTTTTGATGGCCTTGGTGGTTCTCTGTTTCACTTGCATATCCTGTTTGGATTTATGGTGCTTTAATGCAGAAACAGCAGGGACCAGTGAGGACACGCAGCGCGATTTGCGCATGTGCAGTAGGGAACCAGGAAGTGAAGCCGCAAGGTTTCACTTCCTGATTCGCTTACCGAGGATGGGGGTGGCAGCAACCGAGGGACAGATCGGCTTTGTCTGCCGTCATCGCGGGTGCCCTGGACAGGTAAATGTCCATGTATTAAAAGTCAACAGCTGCAGTATTTGTAGCTGCTGGATTTTAAAAAAAAAATTCCGCTTTAGCTACAAGGAAAAAACATGTGTTTATGGGTTTAAGATTTACCCACAATCCCATGTTTTTCTCACACAGTTAAGAGGGAGAATGAGAATTTGCTGCTGCTGAAAATGTACAAGCTAGATCATGTATTATTATGCTATATGTTATAAGATAATAATGTATTATTTATTTATTTACTGTGAAATTACTGGTTGGAAGTTATAACCTCAGGAATTTGTCTGTTAAGCCACCTGCTTGAGTACAGTTTTTGAAAATATAGTAAATTACCTTAAAAACAATATATAATAATTATTTATATTACTCATGGTAATTAACCCCTTGCCACCCAGTACCCTTGCCACCCAGTACTTAAAAATCTCATGACCTCTCGGCCATCAACAGGCCACTCTTGTTAAGACGTGCAGCCCTGTGGCCCCGGCCCACCGGGCAAATGCCTGGTGTGCCTTATGGCCAATCCAAACCTGCGCAGATTGTAGGAAAGATGGGTGACTAAAGCCGACTCAAGCTGGCCACAGATGGATTTGGCTACATTTCAATCCATCTATGACCAGGCTGGTTATACTGGTTTTTGTAAGATAACTGTAGCCACTACCAGTGATCATTCTAATGGTGGGGAAACCTCCCGCTGTCAGAATACAATAGTGAGGAAGGAGGAATTTCCCCAACAACACTATGTTGATGGGGAAAACAAGCGTTTTTCTTATCTTCAACCTTTGGTTGACGAAAATTAAATTGCATAATGTGTGGCCAGCGTAAGAAATGCATCCTTGTGCAGCCTGTCAGAAGCTACATACAGAGCGGCCAGTTTAAATACAAGCTGGCACACTCTCTCTCCCCTCTGGGCTTTATGCATGCTTTCCTTGTTTTGATGGCCTTGGTGGTTCTCTGTTTCACTCGCATGTGGTGCTTTAATGCAGAAGACAGCAGGGACCAATGAGGACGCGCAGCGCGACATATGAGGTTGGACACCAAGAAACAAAAGACAGCCACATACATAGCATTCATTTTAAACTATTGTTTCAGAGCTTTGTGTTTTGCCTTTTCTCCTTTAAGATCAATTGGTACAGCAAACAAATCCTGAACTGCACTTTGTAGAGCCATACATAAATCGGAGTGATGATGATGTGACGTTAGACAGATAGATGCATCTGGTGTTGGGTAAAGGCGCTGAGCTCAGCACTTTTTTCTGCCAATTATTGGTAATATAGCTAGAACAGCCATAAGCTTCTGTATTTTTTCAAATGAGGTAGTGTATTTGTAGCCAAATTTCTCTATCTGGGAATAGATCTTAAATGTGTTATATGACAAAACGTTTCCCAGCCAAGTGCCTGAGTCATGGCAGTTTTACAGTAGCTTTTAAGTGGAAAAACGTACAGATCGCTGGCGTCTCTTCCATACTGTATATTAAACATTGATCTTTACAAATGGATTCTGCACTGTAATTTAGCTGCTTTTCCAATTACTCCCTTTTTATTTAATCTGGCCTTTTCAGATCCTTTCCTTGTGTTTTACTAGCTCTCATTAAATGCATCCTCTTTGTGTTTACTTTTTTTTTCCTAATGAACTTTATGACTCAGCTTGATTGTGACAGAGTGCTCGCCGAAGGCAACTGAGTATGAAGCAACGGTGGCTTATCATGCGCCAATGAAGTTGGGGGGGCTGTAAAATAAATGACTCAAGCTGGTACTATGGCTTCTCGAGGTGAGGTTGAACATTACCTTATGAAATTTAATGGGTAACACTACATTAATATAGGATTGAGCACAGCTGTGACTAATCACCTTAGAAGGAAGTTAATGGAGGTTGCTGAAAAGGATTTACATAAATGGTAATTCAAAATGTCTAGCAGGAAGTAATGAAGTTAGATTACAAATCAGATAAGAGGCAGTTTAAGTTAAAGTAAAAAAAAAAAATACACATAAGGATGTCAAAGAACAAAACTTCCATATATCAAGAACCCCTGGGAGACTGGGAGATACAGAACTATTTGTTCTACCTTTAGTTCCAACACAAGGCTATCTGTAATGATGGATCCTGTATTTAACAAAGTGATGTCTGCATGGGATGCTTGACGTCCACCAGGATGATATCATATTCCTTACTTATCAATAGGCACAGAAAACTATTCCACAAACAGAACAATGCAATGGTAGCCCGATGATTACTGTGCTTGCTTCTTGCTGGAAATCCCTGTGCCACTATCTGTAAGATGAGCAGATACCATGTAGCTAGTCTGTTCCAGCAAAAGATAGCCAACCCCTAACTACTTAACAGTCACATTCTTAAGCCCTGTACACACGACCGGGATTCCCAGAGGTATAAAGTCCACTGGGAATCCCAACAGGAAACCCAAGAACCTGCTCGGTAAGTTTCCCCGTGTACACATGTGAGGTTTTCCCGTTGGGAAAACTGAGAGGAGAGCTTTGGCTGGGAATCCCGGCCATGTGTATGCTCCCTTGCAGTGTTTCCCCATAGAAAAACTGCCGGGTTTAAAACCGCCGGGAATCCCAGTGGGAAAATAGAGAGCAGGTTCTCTATTTTCCCGCTGGGATTCCCGGCAGTTTTCCTGTTGGGGAAACTGTGAGGAAGCATACACAAGCCAAAAGCTTACTTTGCAGTTTTCCTGGCAGGAAAACCAGTCATGTCTATGGCCGCGTACACACGGCAGAGAACCTCGACGGGCAGAACACATCGTTCCGCCCGTCAAGGCTCTCTGCCGGCCGTCGAAATCGGCGACCCACCCGTCGGGAATAGCAACCAGCCATTCATCCAGGCGGGCCGTCGAGGAAATAGAGAGCGTGCTCTCTATTTCTGCTCGACGGGCTTCCCGACGGGAAGCTCGCCGAGACCGTACACACGGCCGAGGTCCTCGCTGGAATGCACATTCCAGCGAGGTTCTCGCTGGTTTCCAGCGAGAACCTCGGTCGTGTGTACGCCGCCTATGAGGCTTAAGACTTATCTATCTAACCCTGTAAAGCAAAAATCACTATACATACCTTTTCTGCAGCCAATCCGGTCCAGTCTCCTGCGGCGGATGCTGTTTGGAAGAAACATCTGACAACGTCTGGGAAATGCCTGGAAAGTGACGTCACCCATAGACTTACTATGGGGCTTCTGTTGTCGGCTGCCTCCCCTGCACCCGCCTACACAGAAAAGCTGCAGCTGACAGTTCAGTGTGGGGCCGGACCAAAACCACCACTCCAGAAATAGTGGTGGTTATTTACGAAAGGCAGATCCATATTGCACTACAAGTGCACTTGAAAGTGCACTTTTAAGTTCAGTAGCCGTAGATCTGAGGGGGACATGCAAGGAAAATAAAAAACAACAGTTTAGCTTGCACATGATTGGATGATAAATTCAGCAGAGCTTCCCCTCATGTCATATCTTTCCCTCAGATCTACAGCGACTGCACTTCCAAGTGCACTTGTAGTGCAAAGTAGATTTACCTATCGTAAATTGTAAATAACCCTCAGTATGTATAGTGATTTTTGCTTTACAGGGTTAAATAGATTCTAAAGCCCTGTACACACAATCGGATATCTGATGGAATTTTTTTTTTCCAATTCTCTATTTTTTTTTTTTTTTTCAAACAAGGGAGGTATACAGAGATAAAGACAAAAGGACCATACAGAGTCCAATGACAATACAAACATTATATATATATATATATATATATATATATATATATATATATATATATATATATACTTTACATCCTCCTCTTCAACTCTATTGCCATTCATATGTTAAATCAGATGGAAATATAACAACTTAAAATCTAATATATATATATATATATATATATATATATATATACACATATCTCTTTCCTTCCCTTTTCTCTTTCTTCCGCCAATTCCCTCTCCATCTCCGCAATTCCTCCTTCCCTATTTCTTTCCCCTATTTCCACTCGCCCCTTCCCCTTTGGTTTGAACCAACAGCGCAGTGAGAGATAAGAAAAAAAAAAAAAACGAAAAAAAACGAGAGAACAACACAAAAAAAAAAAAGAAGAGGTACAAACAGAACACCCCTCTCCCCCCCCCCCCCCTGCCAGCTCCTCCTCATCGTTCTTATTCCTGCTCCCTTAATAGGTTTTTACCTTCCTCAGGTTGTATAAATGATGGAATTTAACCTGATTAATTTTTTCGTCGGATATCCGATGAAGCTGACTTTCATCAGTCTTGCCTACACACCATCGGTCAAAAATCCAACCATGTCCAAACGCGGTGACGTAAAACACTACGACGTGCTGAGAAAAATTAAGTTCAATGCTTCCGAGCATGCGTCGACTTGATTCTGAGCATGCGTGGATTTTTGACCAATGGACTTCCACACAGACAATTGTTTTTTTCTATCGTTTTTTTATCCATAGGAAATTTTTAAAACATGTTCTATTTTTTTCCACTGATGGTTTGTCCGATGAAAATGGTCCATCGGTCCGTTTTCATCATACAAACCGGTCGTGTGTACACGGCTTTAGAATGTGGCTGCCAGTAGATTGAGAGTTAGTTTGTTTTTGATTGAATTTCCACTTTAAATATGGTGAAGCCCAACCTGTTTTATGATGCACTGCTGGGATGTCAGTGTCATTCTGCCCAAAGAGAACTGGTGGCGCTGAACAGAGGAGAAAGTTAAATGAATGAGAGGGTAAGTAAAGCTTGGAAACTGTTTGTAATACAGGGAGACTGGATAAAAAAAAAAAGCAGTTGGAATTAAACAAGTTAAGTGGAACTAAATCCATTGGGTTAAAGTGTTTGTAAACCTTTATTATACCCAGTGAAGTGACTGGCCTCAGGTGATACACAGAGATTAAACAAATCCTCTCACATAAGATGTACATGTTTATCTGTAGTCTTTTCTTCTCTACAGCTCTTCAAACGCTGGCCCAAGCTGCCCTATACTGCGCTTTTTAATTTTGTTCAATTGAACCATCTTTTAATAATATTAATTTGTTTGGATATTTTTATGTTTTTTTCAATAAAACCATAATACTTTGGATTTACACTATGTGGAGGCTCCCTCTTTTTTCCTTTTTTATGTTTTGAACTTTTTACCACCGGTGAAGCTACAACATGGATTGAAGGACTACCCCTGACCCAGAATATATCCGTCTCCTGGATTTGTTGATTGTTGGACGCATCGTTTTGTCCAGGAGGTGACTGAAAGATCTTCACTCCGTACCTGACTCCATGGTCTGTGGATATATGCTTGGTTGATTCATCGCCGCACAGTGGGATCCACAATCTTGGGTAAGAGTAGCCATTTCTCTTCCTCCACCCCACTTAAGATGAAGGCACTCCTGTGTGTTAATACTTGTGGTGTATTACATTGTTTGGAAGGACAGCCAGGCATCAGTAACAATAGCTTGACATCCTTTTTACGTCACTGTTGATTTCTGTCTATGGACTTCCAGCTACTATTATTTGCACACATTTTTGGTTCTCACTCCAGTGACATTTGGACTGCAATTCATATATGGTTTTGATGCACCATTAGTGATAATTCGGTTTTGAATCATTTTTTTGCATATAACGGGTTTACGATTACCTTGCTCAAACTTCCATTGGGATATTTTATTTATTACTTATATTTTTTCTTATCACCTTATATTTTACGTGTTGAATGTTAGTAATTTCTCTGTGATTCTTTATCGCAAGAGACCTTTATATGCACTTCAAGTTGTTATATATATTTTTTTTACTTTTAATACTTATTTGATATATATTGCATAGTTTTTATTTCTATATAACAAAAAGTTGTTTTGTGTCATTCACTGTTAATACCTTTCCCTGCAAAATTACATCGCAAGAGATCTTCATATACACTTTAGTGTGTTTCACAAGATATATTTTTCCTTTAAAGGGGTTGTAAAGAATTTTTATTTATTTTTAAATAACAAACATGTTACACCTACCTCCACTGTGCAGCACATTGTGCACAGAGTGGCCCAGATTTACATCTTCTGGGGTCCCTCGGCGGCTATCTCTGGTCCTCGCATTGTGTGGAGTCCTTGCGGGCGCGCTCCCGTAATACAGCGTGCGGCCATAGCCGCTCACTGTATAACTCGGCCCCGCCCCTCAATGGCTGCGCTGCTTTCAATCCATCCACTCTAGCCAATCAACTGCCAGGCTGAGCGGCGAAGAGGATGTCGGGGCCGAGCACGGGACTTTCAAGGGGTCAGGTAAGTATAACGGGGGGGCCGGTATAGTCAGACATTTACCTTTACAACCCCTTTAACAGGAGACATTTATTCACTTATTGTATGATTTCAATATTCAGTTTCTCAAGTTGAGTTGGTTTACTCACACAATAATAATTCACAGCTCCACACTTTTCTATTTCCACATTCTATTACAATTAGTCTGATTGTAGTGTTTGGCTGCTCACAGTTCCCAAGGTTGGCGCAATATGTCAATATATTTTAGCTCTTCAAAGGGCAGAATTTATGAAAGCCTGTCTGAATGTTCAGAAAGCAGCAGGCAGGGAGTTGAAAGATTTGTAGAGAAAAACTAGGACGGCCGCACTCCAAAAACAATGTTGTTCCTTTTTAATAAAACTGGTCACAAAACAAACTGTTTGGAGGGAAGAGACACACACCCTTCACACAGCATGCAGGAACAGAGGCTCTCAATCAGCTGGAGGTCCCTCCCCTTTTTCTTGGTGTTGGGAAAACTTGTCAGAAGTGATAGTGGAAGAGTGAAGCAGCAGAAAGAAATTACATTTATTACTCTTAATTTAGACAAGTACACATTATAGAGGGGTATGTAGATCCAACAGAGGCTAAAGCTCAGTACACACATATCGAAAGTTGGCCAGTTCAGCAGGAACCAGCCGATGTTCAGTACATGTGTACCGCTGTCTGTTCGACGTCCAGCTTATTGCTGGAAAACAAACATTTGATCTTGCAACCAATGGGGCACACTAGGAGATTCAGCCACTCCCTTCATCCTTCACCTCACTGACAGGAATGACTGCAGTGTCACTCATGTCAATAGGGCTATTTTTTAGCCGAAAGTCTGCGATATTCCGGCACTGGCCCTTTGCTCACCACTGTTACATGTTGTAAACACAGATACAAGAAGAGAGAGCTCCTCTTCAGGTCTCACACAAAGTACTCCCTTGCACTGCAGCATTACAGCATATCCCAGCCTTCTGGCAGCCATTTACTCCTGCATTGAGGACTATGTAAGTAGCTGGGGGTGTTGGTAGAAGAGCTACAGTATGTACTGGGAGGGAATGGGTGAACAGCTTTGTAGTGGGGGGTTGGGGGGGTGAGGGTCTGTACTGAAATATAGGGAGAGTATGGTGGCTGGAACACACTTGCAGGGGCACTTTGATAGCAGTATGTGACTTCTACATATATTCAAAAAGTATGAAACTGGGACCTCTGTTTTTATTACTTTGAAATCCACATGCATCTAGTGTTGCCACCTTTTTGTCAAGCCAAACCCAAAACACTTTAGTGGCGCACAGCAATCTTTTTTGTAAGGGGGAACACTGTGAACTCTGGTATAAGGGGGTTGCTGCTCACCAAAACCCCCACATACATCAGAGTTCTCAGCATCCCCCAACATCAGAGTCTGCAGTGCACCCCCATACCTCAGTCCCCTTTACCTTAGTGTACTCACTTGCTCAGAGGCAGCAGAAAGAGAAGGTGGGGAGAGACTTCAGTCACAGACAGTGGATGTTATGCTCACTCACCCGAGGTTGGAGGCTTAGGCAATTGGCATCTTTTAGCCGCAATGTATCATGGGAGGGAGGGGCAATTGGCATCTTTCAGCTGTGATGTATCATGGGAGGGAGGGTCCCTGGCAGCAGGAGGGATCTGGGTAATTAGGGTAACTGACACACACCCTGCACACGCCTATGGGTACTTGGTTACTTGGGGAGCCACATTTCAGTCTTAATAGCGTGTCCGGGTTTCCGGGTGAATCATGACCATGGATGCAGTGAGCTACCAGTTAAAGAGGGCAGAAAATAGTAGTCTAGATAATGCAGAGAGAAGTATAGTAATTGAGATATATACCAGTTGGATGCTTTTTATTTGTAGGCCTTAGCATGCCTAAGGTTTGGTCTTATCTTGATCCTGACAGCTGTGACAAAGTAGCTCACCTATAAATAGAGTTTCCTACAAGCCTGGATTTGAGGATAGAAAGGTGTTTTAATCTTCTTTGATCAGGCCAACTAGAGTATTCCTGAGAGATTGTAGAAAAGTATAACTGGCTGATTAAAACAAATAACACCATAGCCTGGTCAGAACGAATAGGCGGCCTGTTCTGAAAAACTGTCAGTTCATTTGTCCTGATATCCAGTTTGTAACATACAGGTCTATTCCCTGTGGACAATACTCCTTGCCAAAGACATCCATTAATAAGTGAATGATGGATTATTCGGCAAATAAATTGCCACCACCACACAGTTATTAGGTCTTGTTTGTAAGACAGCAGAGGCTATGTTCCTATTAAGAGCAAAATACGTGTGATCCTTGTAGAGAGATACAATTGGACATTTACAGAAATAGCCACTATTGCCTGCAACAAGGAGCTTTTACGTATTTATTTTGATGTCCATCTTGTCTCCCACCCTACCAAAATACTTCCTGTCATCCTTTAAAATATAAGTAAACCCTAGGCAAAAAGTTCTTGCCTAGAATTTAATATTGCTCATAGAACAACGGTCATTGCAAACCACTTACACATGCACACATATTTGTATGAGCACGCTAATTCACGCACGTGTGCCTAATTTCAGACTTGGTGTAGACAACCTTTTTTAAGGTGCATTGCTAAAATGGGCAGTTGCTGGGTAGTCTTCAGCTGTTATTCTGCGATTTGAACCTGGACTTGTTTCTGGGATCTGCATTCTGCTGCTGACCCGGGATGCCTGTAGACTTCTCTCTGCTCTGCCTTCCTGCTATTGATGTTGGCTAGCTCCTAACCATGGCTTATCTCTGCCAATTACCAGTGGGACCTTAGCTAGTACCTGACCACAGCTTGCCCCTGCTTATTCCCAGTGTGAACTTCGCTAGTTTCCATCCTTGATTTATCTCTGCTGACTTTCCGATGTGACCTCAGCCTGCCTCCTGACCACGCCTCTGCTTTCCAACCATGCCTGCTGTCTGACTTCTAGGCTGCTAGCTATTGCCTGTCCCAGTCTCTTCTCTCAGCCTATCATGTGTTCCAGTATTTCTACAACTGCTTTTTAGCCTGCTTTACCTTGCTTCTTAAGGAATTTGCATTCAAGTCTTCCTCTAGAAGTTGGTTTCTTTGGATTGGACGCTTTGCACCCATGCCACTCTGTGCCCTCTCACTCCCTGTACTCCACTCCAGGAGTGTCTGGAAGATGTAAGGAAGACCCTCTTGTAATTTTGGCCTCTAACCAGGTACGTGAGGAAAGAGAGACTGGGAACCTTTGGCTTGGGAAAAAAACAAAAACAACAACTACCTTTCATGGTAGGGGTGATTTCCTCTGGGCTAAGGAAAGTGTACCACTGTGGCCTGATGGGCAGGAAGTCAAGCGAGGGCATGATTGCCCCAACTCGACTCTACTTTTTTTTATATTGCTTTTAAGTGTAAATGTGAGAATGGAGTTTTTTTTGGCCCCACATCTCACATTAAAGAGGTCCTGTAATGCTTTTTTTCTATTACAAGGGATGTTTACATTCCTTGTAATAGAATTAAAAGTGATCAAATTTTTTTTCAAAAGGGACAATAAATAAAAAGATAAATAAATAAGAAAAAAGAAAAAATGTAAGCGCCCTGTCCCTCTGTGCTCGCGTGCAGAAGCAAGCGCATATGTAAGTCGCGCCCACATATGTGAATGGTGTTCAAACCACACATGTGAGGTATCGCCATGATTGTTAGAGCAAGGGCAATAATTTTAGCAAAATACCTCCTCTGTAAATCTAAACTGGTCAAAATTTGTCGCCATTCCACGAGTGGGCGCAATTTTGAAGCATTACATTTTGGGTATCAATTTACTCGGCATAACATTATCTTTCACAATAGTAAAACAAATTGGGCTAACTTTACTGTTTTCTTATTTTTTTTTAAAAAAAGTGTATTTTTTTCCCCAAAAAATTGTGTTTGTAAGACCGCTGGGGAAATACGGTGTATAGTAAATTAAAAAAAGTATTGCAATTACCACCATTTTATTCTCTAGGCTGTATGAAAAAATACATATACTATTTGGGGGTTCTAAGTAATTTTCTAGCAAAAAAAATAATTATTTTAACTTGTAAACAACAAGTGTGAAAAATAGGCCTTGGTCCTAAAAAGTGGATGTAAACCTGATTCATGAAATTTGAGCTGGGAACATATATCTGCAGTGTTTTCTTATCTCTCTCCAAAGTACTACTTTCGTGGCTTTATCCTGGCCTTCTGACAAGTTCTCTGTCAACTGTGATAAAACGAGGCTGAAATTTGTGTCGTGGGAGGTTGCTATAAATAGATTAGCAGAGCCCTGACCTATTCACAAAACAGCTCTGCAAATCTCTGCCTGCCTCTGCCTATGTGGAGGGGGTCTGTCTTTCCTTGGGGGGTGTCCCCAAGTCCCGCTACAAATTGAATGGAGAACGAAGATTTGAAGTTCAAGGACCATGGCTATGGAACGATCTACCCACAAACATCTGCATGGAAGAAAACCATCGGGCATTCAGGAAAAAACTTAGGACCCACCTCTTCTGAAGGATCAGGATGACACTGGACGGAAATAAGCGCCTTGAGGCGATTTAGTTCACATTTGCAGTGCTATACAAGTTATTGACTCACTCACTCACTCACTCACTCACTCAATCAGCTGTTTTGGATGTATGCCTATTGTGAGAAATTAGCTCGGTAGCGGGGGTGTGTGACCCCCTGGATGGGTTCACTACACGCTGAACTGTACAATAAGGCCGTTGAGGATGATTGAAAACAATTGATATGGTTTATTTTTCCATATTGCTGGATACACGTGCAAGCATCAAAACAGCATAAACTAAACAAAACATAAAATACACCCTTGCCACTTGGGGTGTCTACCTTCCCAACACAGGAACCTACCTATGGAGTCTGGCACAGCCTACTGCTGGGCAGACACTGCTGGTCCTACAGCAGAAAAACTAACAAATGATATGGTTTATTTTTCCATATTGCTGGATACACGTGCAAGCATCAAAACAGCATAAACAAAACAAAACATAAAATACACCCTTGCCACTTGGGGCGTCTACCTTCCCAACACAGGAACCTACCTATGGAGTCTGGCACAGCCTACTGCTGGGCAGACACTGCTGGTCCTACAGCAGAAAAACTAAAAGTCTCCTTAATATTAATCACACAGAAAAATCAATCAGCACCTCACCTCTTCAGTAGTGTTTGTAACTCCCCAAAGCCTCAGGATGCAGCAATCAGTCGTCATCATCCTTAGGCTATCTTTATAGAGGCTTTAATTGCTTCATTCTGAACAGCTGAAACCTTTCAATGACCCCAAACCTCTCTGGCCATCTCTGCAGCCGACGCCCAATAGTAATTGGTGTATTGTCTAAATAAGGCAGAAAAATTATCTCCCGTCTGTGACAACACACACAGATTTACCTGACTTCCTGTCACACTATGAATGCCTAGACTTCACTCCCAGTGCTGAACAGGAAGAGAAAAGCTGTAACATGATCTGCACTTTCTAAAGAATATAGAAAGATGAAGACCACATGTAAAACTTATGTAGGAGGATTTGTTTAATGTCTGTGTATCATCTGAGGCTTTTTACTTCAATGGGTATATTTGAGGGTTTACATCCACTTTAAATTGCATGAATATAAACATACAGTGTGTGTTCCTGTTGCCATAGAATATTTCTAAAAACTTTATATTGGTGGTTTTATCCCTATTTGAACTTGATGCAGTTACATTCGGATATCGCGTGTAAGAAGTTTCTAACAAGAAAATGCTTGTGCTGCCTATAGCAACTAATAAGGCAGCTTTCAAGAATGTCAGTAAATGCTCAAAAACCTCCACTTTACAATTTTTTTTAAACAATCTGGCTTTGGGAATGAAAGAATGAGACAGTATTTCTGGGAAATCATATATTTTAAATGCCATTCAAAGTCTACCAAGAATTCAATAAGGAAGAAGCACATACTCAGCCCTGTCAAACGTGGGAGATGATTTATACATCATAAAGTAATTTATTCATAGTGATCATCCATGAAATCAAGACATGCTCCATACACATTACTCAAAGCCATTTGACAGAAGCTATTTCTGTCAAACTGACAAAAATGCTTAGTACATCATGTAAAAAACAGCGTTGTTCAGTTGTCACCGTTGTGTAGTTCATGTCCTTTTGTGCAGTTGACTGTTGCACGCTATACATAATAATTCAACAAGCAGTATGCATAGGCTTCTCTAAACCCATTGAGGTGTGTTTGATACCTACAGTCTCCATGTTTGCCAATCATCACTCATTAAATGTTTTTCTTGCAATGCATCAGAATAAAAACATGTTAAGAAAACAAATATCCATGAAAAATGTATACGCTAAAACCATAATAAGGTATGTGTGTGATAATTGATTTGTATGCACATACAAAAGTTAAACAAACTTTTTCTTCAAACTTTTCTAGGGATTTTACACCATTTCTTATGCTTTTCATTGCGCAACAAGAGATTCTAGATTATCCAGGGTTGCTTTTTTAATGGCATAGTATTGGAAAGACTGATCACCAGTCTAGCAGCCCAATTTAAAGTGATTATAAATCTTTGTTTAAAAAAAAATATATATTATAACAAACATGCCACACTTACCTGCTCTGTGCAATGGCTTTGCACAGAACAGCCCGTATCCTTTTGAAAAAACAAAACAAAATGTTTTATTTTCTGCTATAAAACATCCCCCCCCCCCCCCCCAAAATGTAAAAAAACAAATGTATTCATCAGTTTAGGCCAATATGTATTCTTCTACATATTTTTGGTAAATAAATGGCAATAAGAGTATATTGATTGGTTTGCGCAAAAGTTATAGCATCTACAAAATAGGGGATAGATTTATGTCATTTTTATTATTATTTTTTTTACTATTAAGCCCCGTACACACGGCCGAGGTTATCGGCATAAACCAGCGAGAACCTCGCTGGGAGCCGCATTCTGCCGAGAACCTCGCCCGTCGGGAAACCCGTCGAGCAAATAGAGAACAGGTTCTCTATTTGCTCGACGGCCCGTCGGGATGAATGGCTGGTTGCCTTTCCCGAGGGGCGGGTCGCCGAATCTGCCGGCCGGCAGAGAACCTCGACGGGCAGAATGATGTGTTCCGCCCGTCGAGGTTCTCTGCCGTGTGTACGGGGCCTGAATGGCGGCGATCTGCGAGTTTTCCAGCGGGACTGCAACATTGTGGTATACAAATCGGTGAACGATGTGAACGTTTCACATCGTCTCCCTGCAGGAATGTAGTCCCAAGGGAGGGGGCGAGCATGCTGACTAACCCCCAGCCAGGATGGCTCAGATGATGGGGGCAAGTTTACCAAGGAGGAACAGAAATTGAGAAATTCAGACAAAGAAAAAAAAACATTTAGAAGCTAAATCGAAAGAAAAGGGTAAGTGAACCAACAATGCACTAGCTTAAAGGAACCGATTTAGAAAATTAAAAATAAAAATCTTCACAACCCCTTTAAGTGGTTAATGCATAGAATGCATTAAGGTAAAAAAAAACTTAAGGCTTTAGAACCACTTTAAGTCAGGACATTCCAGGGGTCAACACGTTCCGGAGCTACAATCCTACAGTTGGAGATGACTGAAACAATAAATGTCCAATCATTTCCTGTTTATGTTAACTAATGTGAAAATAGGTTAAAGTATATCCATAGCCAAACATTTTCTATTTTGTTTTGGATGGAGTGAGAAAAGCTTACCTCTATTTAGTTCTTAAAGATCTAATGGTTGTCCTAACCCTTTTACTGCTGCCTTTATGGGTATTACGGTGTGGCAGGATCAGAATGTAAGCATACTTGTGACTGCAATAGAAGACTGATGTAGTCACCACACCCAAGGAGTTTGGGTTGACCATACTGTATGTTCAATCTGAAATTTTAGCTGTTCTCAGTTTGGGAAATGGGGAGATATTGTGAAATTTTTCTGCCATAGCAACCATTACCAATCATGCACTTTCTGGCCTCTGGACTGACATGCCAGCCCCCTCTCTATTAAGAGAAGCTTACATAAGGTAAGGGCAGTTAGGTGTTCATGCTTGAACTCATGCTTGTGCTAATTGCTAAAAAAAAAGTCTCTCTATCTGTCAATCTCTCAATGTGTTACCTGCAGTCACATACATAATCAGAGTTTATTTACACATACATAGAATTTTCAGAGTTTTATCAGGGATAATTACATGCTGGTGGTCATTGCAGAAAATGTCCATATTTACAGCACATTAAAGTAGTTTACCTGGCTGACAGCGGCGGAGCGTCCATAGTGGGCGCAGGAGCACCGCCCCCTCTCTCCCCTGCGCCGTCAGGTGTACAATACATAGAGATTCATGCAATGCACTTACCAGCAGACATGTCGTCCCGCACCACCGCCGCCGAATGGATTCGGCGCATGCGCGGAAGTGTTTTACTCCCTGGTGCGGTGACGTGGCGGCGTCAACGTCACCGCCACGTCACCGACACGTCAGCGCGCCGTCTGCTGGCGGGGATTTTGGTTTGCTCGTGTGTACACGCGAGCAAACCAAAATCCCAGCAGACAGATTTGTTCAAACTGACTCACTCTTCCGCTATAGATACGCGAACAGCTGAGATAAACTACAAATGCATTTCGGGCTGGTACATCACACAGGACAAATCCAGTAACTTTAAAGTAGGGCAGACCGCCGAGTGCTGGCGTGGATGTCCAGATAGAGGAACGATGGCACACTTGTGGTGGACCTGCCCGAAAATTCAAAAATATTGGGATATTATTTTGAGCCAAATAAAAGAGATCACAGGAAAGGAGATAAAAAAAGATCCCTAGGGCGTTCTTTTCCATGGCAGCCGTGAGGGAATTAAAAGGTATAAGCAGTCCCTACTACCACATCTACTGAACGCAGCGAAAAGGCTCATACCAAAAAAGTGTCAGGAAACTGAAAGCCCACAGATCTGGGATTGGATAGATGCAGTGGAGGAAACCTATAGGATGGAAGAGCTGAAGGAGAGTGTTCTAGAGACAAACTATGATTTCAAGGAAAAATGGAAAAAGTGGATAGAGTATAAAAAAACATGGAGTTACGCGGAGAGATTGAGAGTATATTAGTTAAAATACCCAGAGAATATAGCACCTCTGGTATAAATACATTAATGGACCCTAAACAAAATGGAAACCTTGGGTTTCAAACTATATAAACAATATGAATAATAGTGTTTAATTTATAAGCAATATTTCTACTAGAAAGCTTGTAGAGTCCTGGGAGCCACGGGGGAGATGGGGGGACGGAGGGGAGAAACGTTTTACATGTGATTCTCTAAGATTTTATTTAAAAAAAAGAACTTAATGGATTTGTAGATTATTAACACATCCAGACACAGATTGAACAGCACAGTTGCACCTGGAATTGGGCATCCCAAAAGTACCATCGTACTCCCCCACAGTGTTTTTTCTGAAAATAGTTAAAAAATCCTTAAAAAAAGTCAGTGGGCCTCAGGCTACCTCAAAACTATGTCTATATGTCATAACAAGAACTTTACGGAAATTGCTTAACTGACAGAGTTTGGTTATAGCCCAAATATATTCTGCAAATATATTGAATTCATGCTTTGACATGATTCACTCTGAGTTTGATATCTTTTGGCAACAGTCTTATAAGTGTTTACAGTTGCACTATGTGGTTCAAGCTGAAACCCAACAATCTGCCTTAGGCTAGACATGTGCATTAGTTTTCGTTAGAATGCATTTTCGTCCGAAAATCGGGTATTTTTGTTATCGTTTTAACAAACGAAAACGAAAGCACAAGAAACGAAAACCGAAAGATCCGACTTAAAAAATGCTTTATTTTTGTTTTCGTTCAGATCCGACAATTTTCGATGTTTTGTCGAATTTCCGTCGTTCAATTTCACAAAATCATCGAAAATCGTCGTTCTGAATACAGTGAATAGGTATTTTCACTGTATTCAAAACGACCATTTTCGATGCTTTGTCGAATTTCCGTCTTTCAATTTCACAAAGTCATCAAAAATCGTCGTTCTGAATACAGTAAATAGGTATGTTCACTGTATTCAGAACGACGATTTTCGATGCTTTGTCGAATTTCCGTCTTTCAATTTCACAAAGTCGTCGAAAATCGTCGTTCTGAATACAGGGAATAGGTATATTCCCTGTATTCAGAACGACGATTTTCGATGCTTTGTCGAATTTCCGTAGTTTAATTCGACAAAGTCATCGAAAATCGTAGTTTTTGGACGAAAACTTTCCAGGCGAAAACAAATTAAATCAAAACGATTTTCGGGAGTAACTTAATAAATGTATTTTCTGGACGAAAACGAAAAAACAAAACAAAATATTTCAGTCTGCACATGTCTACCTTAGGCCCATTTTACACTACCGCTACTTCAAAGTCCTGAAATTTCGCTGCGATGTTCCCGCAAATTTCACGGACACAATTTTGATGCAATTTCAGGGAGACTTGAAGTCTATGAACCTGAACTTGCATCAAAGTCGGACCAAAGTAGTTCTGGGACTGCATTGAAGTCGGCACCACTTGAAGTCATACTAAATATTAATGGTTGTCATTGGAAATCATGGGGAATGACCTGTCATGTGACTTTACAGTCCCAAGTCGTAAGACAAGTCGTACAAGTGTAAAAGGGGCATTAGTGTTGTAAGAACTGATACATGACACAATGACTGAGGCTAGTAAAAAGATAAAGATCTTGTACATCTTTTCTAATCTTTTATTGATGTCTCAAGATCCTGCCCATGTGTGTAGGGAGACACTGTCCAAATTCAGGAAAGTCCTTAGGATTATATGAGTTCCTGTATCCTGGATTCCTCACGATTGGAAGTGTGTGGTACCATCTGCTGGATTGTTTCCATTGAGCTTATATAGACCTCCTAAAATCTAGAGGTCTATATTGAATTGGGCAGATATACAGTATAAGAAAGCACGGTTTGGCTGTAGTATACACTATATTACCAAAAGTATTGGGACACCTGCCTTTACACGCACATGAACTTTAATGGCATCCCAATCTTAGTCCGTAGGGTTCAATATTAATTTGGCCAACCCTTTGCAGCTATAACAGCTTCAACTCTTCTGGGAAGGCTGTCCACAAGGTTTAGGAGCATGTCTATGGTAATGCTTGACTATTCTTCCTGAAGCATCATTTTGAGGTCAGGCATTGAGGATGGACGAGAACCCCTGGCTTGCAGTTTCCGCTTTAATTCATCCCAAAGGTGTTCTAATGGAGAAATATTCACATAGACACACTCCTAAATCTACAGGACAGCCTTCCTAGAAGAGTTGAAGCTGTTATAGCTGCAAAGGGTGGGCCAACTCAATATTGAACCCTATGGACTAAGACCGGAATGCCATTAAAGTTCATGTGTGTGTGAAGGAAGGCGTCCCAATACCTTTGGTAATATTGTGCATTTTTGAGAAAGTGGTATATTTAAGAGAAGTGTTCACATTACATTGTTTCTTTCACTGAACTGTTTGACTGGCACAAATGTATATTTGGATGATTTCACATGATGCACATGGGACTTTGAATTTATTCTTGTCGGTTCTATTTTTTATACAATATGTACAGATTATTTTGATATTTGTATTTTCACTAATGAATAATCCAAAATACCACAATGTAAAAAATCCCTACAAAATGCTGGTAAAACGTTTTAAATATGCTTTGAGTATTCTTTTAAGTGCTGCAAGTGTGAACAGATCACGAGGGATGAATGCTGAGTAAAGACTTCAAAAATCATTAGAGACAATACATGAGTAATGACTGAAAATTGACAAGTGAGGATTGATGCATCACTCTATGCTTTGTGACATGTCACTGATCAAACACATTTACTTTGATGAATGATTACATCTGACTTTGATGAATCATAATATTCACTGTGTCTGTAGTATTTTACAATTATGTATGCTGATGCTAAGAGATGGACAATATACTGGCATTGTGTTTCTGCAGCAGTTTGAAAAATGGTTCACAACAACCCTAGCTGCTGTTAAAATGAATGGCTGAATAATTGCAGAATCAGGGAAATGTATTATTTCATAAATTAAAACAACTAATGGCTTCTCATAATGGGGAGTTTTGATAGCTTGAATTTCCATGCCAGCACTCTTGCCCTAGTGCACTCTGTGTTGGCTTTTTAATTTATTTCTAATATGGAAACAGCAAAAGGCTGTGATACCACAAGAAATACTCCAAAGTAGGAGGTGACATGACAAATACAAGATGGACAGTGACAGATCCAAGAATATTAGCTTACGGCTTTACTGTCAGAAACCGCTAAAGAAACCAATGAGTGCCTCAGCCCAGCAGATTCAATGTACAACAGAAATAATTTTTTTGGGTGAACTTACTCTTCTAAAATGTCTATACTCTTTGCACAGAAGAAAACAAATTGAATATCATAATATTAATTTAATCCTCCTGTTTTACCATGTCTGTGTTATGATTCAATTTTATTAAATTTGTTTAAAAAGGGGAAGTTGGGACTTTAAATTAACCTCCCTGGCGGTATTCCCGAGCGTGACTCGGGGTTAACATTCAGTGCCAGAAGCGGTAACCCCGAGTCACGCTCGGGGTGCATTTTTTTTTTCCCCCGGTCAGACTAGCCTCCCTGGCGGTCTTCACGTGTGTGGCACGGGGTGAGATTTTTAAGCTAATATCGGTAACCCCGTGCCACACACGCGCTTACCTCGCTGGATGCAGAAAAAGTTTACTTACCTTTTCTCTGCGATCCAGCGATGAATCCCCGCAGTACACGGCGGGCGGATGTCCGCCTGATGCTGTGTGTACCTCCGATTCCCTTCCCTGCGAGCGTCGCGACGTAGGGGGGGGAACGGCGCCAAATTTAAAAAAGTAAACAAACACTATACATACAGTACACTGTAATCTTATAGATTACAGTACTGTATGTAAAAAATACACACCCCCCATGTCCCTAGTGGTCTGCCCTGTACACTACATGTCATTTTGTATAATAAAAACTTTTCTTTCTCCCTGCAAACTGTAGATTGCCCATAGCAACCAAAAGTGTCCCTTTTATGGCAAAAATTGTTTTAGAGCAGCTAAAAAACAGCGATAATAAATCAGAATCACTTGCAGAATTTAGCGATAGCGATTTATGGGGAAATTCGTCATAAAAAAAAAAAAAAAATGACAGCAAAAATTCTGCAACTGAGCAAATTTCAGTGATTTTGATTTGATTACATTATTGAATAATTTTTACTATAATTATATTATCATTTGTGATCATTTTTTATAATTATTTATTATATTATAATTTTTAATTAAAAAAAAAAAAAAAAATCATACCCGGGATGCCTATTAGACTCTTGTTTGAATAGATTTAAGTGAGTTATTCCTAAGAATTACAAGCCTACAGTATAAAACGCCAAATTCCCTTGCAAATAATGGTACCGCTTTTAGCACCTAAAATCTTAAAGAATCATACCGCCAGGGAGGTTAAGCACCTGGGAAAAGGTGCCTCCTTCCCTGTTGTTTGCAATAAAGAGGAGGGTTTTGGGACTTTAAATTAGGCACATGAAAGGAACCGGATATTGAATCAAAAGTAATTTTTTATTAAACTAGTAAATATGGCATAGCACATCCAATTAGTACATACATCATTGTGAATAGTTTGTTAGTATACACACCCATAGCCCATTAAAATACATTAATATATCAGGGTAACAACATGACACTATGTAGTATGTGATATCGTGAGCCAATATTGCTCCATATAAAAGATCATTAAAAGGGGCACAAAATACATAACATAAAGTATATTGTATGTTAAAAAACATATATGCATTGTGTAGAGCGTGACACGTTTTGTGGATTTGTTCCACTTCATCAGGAGCGGATGCATACAGTGTATCTATATAAAAAAATAAAAAGGCCAGTATGATGATCTAATGTTGGACCCCAATAATGGGGAAGATAAATAAGGGGGACAAAAAGAAAGAGGAGCCAGGTGGAAAGATAATATCCATCCCCTTATTTACTTAGAGAGAGTATAAACAACGTAGTACTGGACAAATGGGAACCATCTAGAAATTCTATTCCGGGAGCTGTGGCAGTGCATGCGATTTAAAGGGGACGTACAGGTACGCCCGTTTGCCCATTCGTGCCATTGTGCCAACCTAAATTGTTGTGCGCTGGTCCGCAAGTGGTTAACCACATTTATTAAGCCATGCCCATATTACAGTATCCACATTAAATTTAAGTGTGTGTATATCCAATTTTTGTTTAGCTTTGGATAGAGTAGGGAAGGCCTAAAACCTCTGCCAGTTTATATAGTAATTGGAGAAATGAGAGTTGGTGGATAGTTGCTTTGTATGGACAATGAAAACATTTCAGGATTGCACACCTTCATATAGAAGACTCAAAAAATGAACATGGTTATAATATTAGCATGTGGTTCGGGGTCTGTAGAGAAGTCACTGGAAAATATAGAGGGAGACACACTTTCTCATTACCCTGCTCTCTGATATGTCTCAAGCTTCGGCTGAGCTATGACAAACTCCACCTCCTCTCTACCCCTTACTGGACACACCCTTTGCCCTCAAATCCAGTTAGCTTGCTGCCCCTGTCAAAATATCACCTCACTATCCCTCCGCTTCTTCTGCATGCCCCAGTCATGCTGGCCCTCCTCCCAGTTCCACTTATATCCAGGCCGCAATTGGCCAGCATTACTATTGGAATACAGAATTGTATTTTGTGCATCAACCACTATACATCAGTATTTAGTAGAGATATATTCTTCAACCAGTAGATGGCAGTGTTTATAAATGTGTAGCTGAATCTCTCTTTCCTTTGAATAAAAGTTCTTGTTTCCTGTCTGCAGATAAACAGCAAAGCCCATGTGGTCTGTTCTGTAGGGCTATATACAGAATTTATAACAATTACAATAGAACTTTCCTCAATTCTCCTGTGGGGACTAACAGTTTCCTTTGAACATGATCACCAGGTCTGGTGGACACCTTCGAAATCAAATGGTGACAATAACGGAAGCATTTTTTCATGAAGCTGCTCATGTAACACAGAGCAGTACCTTTCCTCCTTGCTTCAGCTCTGTAAGGAAAGCATATTTAAAAGCTTCCAGGGGCCATAAACAACAGTGCAATCAGGGCCATGTTAACCATATGAATAGTAGACACATTTCTATAAGCATTAGAAGGAAAAGACAGCTTTTTCTTGTATAGTTATTGATAGTGAATTATGTTAGTACAAATGGGTTAGTTTTATAGCACCCTCCTATTTGCTAGGTGAGGTAGGTTTAGTTTGGGGCCTCTGTAGGCAGAGAAGCAGGGATACATTTGGTTTTAGAACTGTACAGTGCTTCAAGGCTGTGGCTTTGTTACCTCCCCCTGGCTTCTAGAACTTATTGCATAGTTCTAGAACTTAGAGGGTGGAGATGTAATATTTATGGAGTTCCCAACAATCCCTAAGGAGGCAAGGCTCAGCAGATCAGGGAAAAACCCATAAATAGTCAGAAGGCTGTCCAGGGTCCAGTCACCTGAAGGGGACCCCTGTGCTGTGGGTCTGTGCCTCTGAGCAGAAGAAAAGCCAGGAGAAGGAGAGAGTGAAAAGAAGAGAGAAGGAACAGCTGCAAGTCTCACACCCTTTACTAACCTCAGCTAGGCTTAGCTGAAGCCATCCCGACTGCAAGACCGGACCTGTATAGCAGTGTGCCCAGGAAAAATGTAAAAGGACTGAGTAAGTAACTTCCAATCCAACCTACCCCAAGCCTGTGGAGAAGACAGCAAGGCTGCAATACTTTGCATATCTAGGGGACCAAAGGACAGCTTAAAGCTAGTGCAAAGCAGCCAGAACCCCCCCATCTCTAGCTCAGTACACCAGTAGGCCAGGTGCTTTAAAATTTCTTGTTGCCTTTTAGTTGCTGTCTTAGCTGCACCATCACTCCCACGGGTGGACAGCATTGTTGAAACCAGTTCTTACTAGCCAGAGATATTACCAAGTCTTAAAGAGTTGATTTAGGTTTTTCAGCTATAGGCACTAGTGATGAGCGGAATACGTCATATTCGATTTCACGATATTTCGCGAATATATAGAAGAATATTCGCAAATATTCGTTAATATCGAATATTCGTGATATTTTATAAAGTGTGAATGCTAAATTGATTGCGAAATTCTCGTCAACACGCGAAAACGGAGATCATTTCCTGGATTACTAAACTAATAGGCACTAAACGCTAACTCTACTTAAACAAACTTATATGACTAAACTAAAGATAATTATTTTTTTATTTATTTTTTATACACAAAACACAGAAGGGCAGAGAACGTATTCGCGAATATTCGTTAATATCGAATATTCGTGATATTTTATAAAAAAAAAAAAAATTGCGAAACTTCGCTAGTGCGAATGCGAAATTGATTGCGAAATTCTCGTCAACGCGCGAAAACGGAGATCATTTCCTGGATTACTAAAATAATAGGCACTAAACACTAACTCTACTTACACAAACTTCTATGACTAAACTAAAGCAAATTTTTTTTTTTATACACAAAACACAGAAGGGCAGAGAACGCATTCGCGAATGTTCGTAATACGAATATTCGCATTGCGAATATTCGGCAACATAAAAGGATCGCCTCAGCTACTCGGCCCAGGGTCTCTAATCATACCAGCAATGCTTTTAGACGTCGATGGAGATCACTAGGATGTGATCTGTTTTAAAAATAAATTTGAAAAAATACGAATATTCGCAATAGCGAATATTCACCGCGATATTCGATTTATTCGCGAATACTCGAATATGCAATATTCGTGAGCAACACTAATAGGCACCCTATGCATCCCTATCCCCTATCTAAGTTAAATCCTTAATAAACAAACAAACAAAAACATTTTACTATTTATTAATCTTCTGAAGAAAGTTGCCTGACTGTCTGGGGGAAAGACCCAAATTCCAGCGGCCCTTCCAGTAGTGAGCACTACACTTGTAAAAAATTATATGTATATATATATAAAGTGCATTGCGAAAGCATTCGGCCCCCTTGAACTTTGCGACCTTTTGCAACATTTCAGGCTTCAAACATGAAGATATAAAACTGTAACTGTAATAAAGTGGGACACAATCATGAAGTGGAACAAAATTTATTGGATATTTCAAACTTTTTCAACAAATAAAAAACTGAAAAATTGGGCGTGCAAAATTATTCAGCACCTTTACTTTCAGTACAGCAAACTCTCTCCAGAAGTTCAGTGACTAATGAAGATAAATAGAATCCACCTGTGTGTAATCAAGTCTCTGTAAAACGCACCTGCACTGTGATAGTCTCAGAGGTCTGTTTAAAGCGCAAAGAGCATCATGAAGAACAAGAAACACCAGGCAGGTCTGAGATACTGCTGTGGAGAAGTTTAAAGCCGGATTTGGATACAAAAAGATTTCCCAAGCTTTAAACATCCCAAGGAGCACTGTGCAAGCGATAAAATTGAAATGGAAGGAGTATCAGACCACTGCAAATCTACGAAGCCCTGGCCGTCCCTCTAAACTTTCAGCTCATACAAGGAGAAGACTGATCAGAGATGCAGCAAAGAGGCCCATGATCACTCTGGATGAACTGCAGAGATCTACAGCTGAGATGGGAGACTCTGTCCATAGGACAACAATCAGTCGTATACTGCACAAATCTGGCCTTTTATGGAAGAGTGGCAAGAAGAAAGCCATTTCTTAAAGATATCCATAATAAGTGTTGTTTAAAGTTTGCCACAAGCCACCTGGGAGACACACCAAACATGTGGAAGAAGGTGCTCTGGTCAGATGAAACCAAAATCAAACTTTTTGGCAACAATGCAAAACATTATGTTTGGCGTAAAAGCAACACAGCTCATCACCCTGAACACACCATCCCCACTGTCAAACATGGTGGTGGCAGCATCATGGTTTGGGCCTGCTTTTCTTCAGCAGGGACAGGGAAGATGGTTAAAATTGATGGGAAGATGGATGGAGCCAAATACAGGACCATTCTGTAAGAAAACCTAATGGAGTCTGTAAATGACCTGAGACTGGGACGGAGATTTGTCTTCCAACAAGACAATGATCGAAAACATAAAGCAAAATCTACAATGGAATGGTTCACAAATAAACATATCTAGGTGTTAGAATGGCTAAGTCAAAACCCAGACCTGAATCCAATCGAGAATCTGTGGAAAGAACTGAAAACTGCTGTTCACAACCTCACTGAGCTCGAGCTGTTTTTCAAGGAGGAATGGAAAAAAAATTCAGTCTCTCGATGTGCAAAACTGAGAGACATACCCCAAGCGACTTATAGCTGTAATCGCAGAGAAAGGTGGAGCTACAAAGTATTAACTTAAGGGGGCTGAATAATTTTGCATGCCCAATTTTTCAGTTTTTTATTTGTTAAAGTTTGAAATATCCAATTAATTTCGTTCCACTTCATGATTGTGTCCCACTTGTTTGATTCTTCACAAAAAAAATACAGTTTCATATCTTTATGTTTGAAGCCTGAAATGTGGCAAAAGGTCGCAAAGTTCAAGAGGGCCAAATACTTTCGCAAGGCACTCTATATTACATTGCTCCAAGTAAGGTTAGCCCCATGAAAGTAATTTTTTTTGTAAAATAATTAATGCTAGTAAAGTTGTTTTCCTAGAGGCTCCAGTTTCTAAAATTCAACCCTGAGTGCAATATTCTCTGGGATGGGGGAACTCAAAAAGCGGATATAAGGCAATATTTTACCTGAAGACTCTCTGGAGAGCAGAGCAAGGGTGGGCCATACAGGAGATTTTTTTAAAGATTACCTCCAGGCAACATCAATCAAATCTTGCAAAGCTGTATTCTCATCCCCCTATAAAGTATTATCATAATAGGTGTGTGCAGCCTACTGCATTAGGGTGTGCACCCCAAATTTCAAACACATATGCGTGTGTGTATATATGGGCAGTAGGGCAATGAGCGGTGTCAGTAGGGCAGTGGATGATACCAGTAGGGCAGTGGATAATGTCAGTAGGACAGTGGACAATGTCAGTAGAGCAGTGGATGATGCCAGTAGGGTGTCAGTAGTTTTTTTTTATTATAACTTTTGTCCCACTTTTAAACAGGGAAAGGGACCGAGGACAGAGCTTCCCCTGTCTTTTTCTCGTTATCCAAGCAGCAGGGGAAATCTGTACATTACAACATGATTAGGGTGGTGCCAGGCACACCTGGCACCACCCTGTGCGCACACCTATGATTATCATTTTTTTTTTCAATGCAGAGCGGCAGTGCCTCCTGAAGGCCCCTCCATCCTTCCCCCAGGAAGATATAATCATTCATTCACACTCCCGACTGCCCTTGTCTGTTGCAGAAGTTATACCAGAGTAAAATCTGGTGTCAGATGGGGATGGAACTTACCTGGATTGATGTCACTGTTCTCTCCACATGATAGTGTTTGTTGCTGGCGACAGGCCACTCAGGCTTGAAATGATCACATAGGAGAGATTCCATATCCCCCCCATACCCAGCAGCCCCAAATCCATAAGAATAATGGTGCAAGGGCTCTAGCAGAGTGGGGAGGTTTTAATTGTCAGAATAGAAGAGCTTACAGTTTAACATTCCTATTATGGTAATGCAAATTCTCAGAGTTAGACCTGTTTGATCTGAACATTATTAACCTACCTGCGACATTGGAATGTGGTAGGGAACAGGTACAATCAGAAGGAGCCTATGCAAACATGGAAAGAAGATGAAGGCTGTATGTCTAGATTTCTCTGGAAATAAAACCCAGAAATCCAGCACTACAAACCAAAACCTCTTAGGCCGCGTACAGACGAGGAGACATGTCCGCTGAAACATGTCCGACGGACCGTTTCCAGCGGACATGTCTCCTCGGATATTTGGTCCGATGGCGTGTACACACCATCGGACCAAAATCCCCTCGGACGGATAACGCGGTGACGTGGCGGTGACGTTGACGCCGCCACGTCACCAATCCAGGAAGTAAAATACTTCCACGCATGCGTCGAATCCATTCGACGCATGCGGGAGATTTATGTCCGCTGGTTAGGCATACTAACCAGCGGACATGTCCGACGGACAGGTTTGCAGCGGGCAAATTTCAAAGCATGCTTTGAAATTTGTCCGCTGGAAAAACCTGTCCGCTAGGTCGTACACACGATCGGATATGTCCGCTGAAACTGGTCCGCGGACCAGTTTCAGTGGACATGTTCAATCGTGTGTACCCAGCCTTACACACAGCTCTACCCCAGACAGGGCATATTCAAATTTTACATGTTTGAAGGACAGATGGATTTCATATCTGAACTGTCTTGTATTCTTTATTTTCATTTCATTTTTTACATCCTTTGCAATATTAAATACTCAGCTTCTTTTGATTGCTTAAGATCTGTCAGCCAAAACAGAGAAATTAAAGTCTAATTTATTATGACTACCTAAGTCTGTGGGCAGAAATCTAACATAAATCAATGTGTAAAATGCCTGTAAGCATTTTCTCAGTAAGAAACTGGCAGCCTTGCCAGCTTCACCCATTATTATTACTACTTCCACCACTTCCAATATTTCACTTGGTCAGAAACTGCAAATCATTCCTCTGCTGCATACAAAGCTTCTCACCTACACAGGAATTAAACAGCAAACTTCACCTAGAAAATGCTAGCTAAATTTATTAAAGAGGTCATGGGACTGACTATAAACCATGTCACGGGCAATGATGTGTTTATATCTGAGATTTATACAACGCTAACATACAGTACACTAAATTACCAAAGGTTTGTGGACACCTGATCATCACACCAATATGAGCTTGTTGTTGTTGGGCATCCCATTTTAGAGCTGTGGCTATTGGTATTGAGTTACATCGACTCCCTGCCGTCTATGTAGCTATCACAACTAGTGTTGCTCACGAATATTCGCATTGCGAATATTCGCTACGAATATTGCATATTCGAGTATTCGCGAATAACAGGAATATCGCGGCGAATATTCGCTATTTCGAATATTCGAATGTTTTCAATTTTTTTTTTAGAACAGATCACATCCTAGAGATCCCCATCGACGTCTAAAAGCATTGCTGGTATGATTAGAGACCTTGGGCCGAGTAGCTGCAGCGCTCATTTTATATTTCCGAAAAATCGCAATGCGATTATTCGGCAATAGCGATATCGCGCGATTATTTTATATTGTAATATTGTATTATATTGTAATATAATATTCTGAGCCAATCAGAGTGCTCCATTCCGCATTTCTCGAAATTTCGCAATTATTTTGTATTGTAATATATCACGAATATTCTGAGCCAATCAGAGTGCTCCATTCCGCATTTCTCGAATATTCGCAATTATTTTATATTGTAATATATCACGAATATTCTGAGCCAATCAGAGTGCTCCATTCCGCATTTCTCGAATATTCGCAATTATTTTATATTGTAATATATCACGAATATTCTGAGCCAATCAGAGTGCTCCATTCCGCATTTCTCGAATATTCGCAATTATTTTATATTGTAATATATCACAAATATTCTGAGCCAATCAGAGTGCTCCTTCCGCATTTCTCGAATATTCGCAATTATTGTGTATTGTAATATATCACGAATATTCTGAGCCAATCAGAGTGCTCCTTCCGCATTTGCCGAATATTCGCAATTATTGTGTATTGTAATATATCACAAATATTCTGAGCCAATCAGAGTGCTCCTTCCGCATTTGCCGAATATTCGCAATTATTGTGTATTGTAATATATCACAAATATTCTGAGCCAATCAGAGTGCTCCTTCCGCATTTCTCGAATATTCGCAATTATTTTGTATTGTAAAATATCACGAATATTCTGAGCCAATAAGAGTGCTCAATTCCGCATTTCTCGAAATTTCGCATTCGCATTCGCATTCGCAATAGCGAAAATTCGCAATAATTTCATTTCCAAAAAATATCACGAATATTCGTATTTAGCGAATATATCTCGAATATTCGACTATATATTTGAGATATATCGTGAAATCGAATATGGCATATTCTGCTCAACACTAATCACAACCTCCACTCTTCCAAGAAAACTCTCCACAAGATTTTGAAGTGTGTCTTTGGGAATTTGTGCCCATTCAAGAAAAAAGGTATTTGCAAGGTCAGTTACTAATTTGCGCTTCACATACTGTATGTCAAGGCAGGATTGGATTTGTATTACCGGGGTCTGTAGACACACAACTCTCAGCACCCAAAGATCTGTGTCAACTGACACTTTATGCACTGACATACCTTCATAAATCTTGAGATTTCTAGATCTGTCCAGACAGTATAACTCTCTAATAAAGCTGGGCATAAATGGATTGAAATTCAAACAGTTTATCAGGGATTGAATTTCGATCTGTGTGGCCCTCCCTGTTTGACAAAAGTCAGGGGTGGGATTCCACCTCACTTGTGTGAATAGAGGAATCTGTTGTCTTCTTGTTTGTTTTTTCATTCAGCTCACTGGCTAAACAAATTTTTTTTTTTTATAAAAAATAACCGCCTATGCCCAGCTTAAGACACAGATGTTCAGTCCAATGAAATGTTACTTCACAAACTACATTAAAGCGGGATTCCACCCGCGATTTATTTTTATTTTTTTAAGTCAGCAGCTACTAACAGTGTAGCTGCTGACTTTTAATTAGGGCACTTACCTGTCCTAGGCGCCCGCGATGATGGGCACCCGACAGCGATCCGCTCGGTCCCGGCACCTCCATCCTGTCTAAGGGAAACAGGCAGTGAAGCCTTACGGTTTCACTGCCCCTTTCCTACTGTGCATGCGCCACTCGCACAGCGCTTTGTGAATGGGCGGCTGCCTCTTGGGATACACACAGTTCACAGAAGGCAGCGCGCCCCATTCACCAGAAGACACAGCGAAGGAGGACGAGGAAGAAGACGACCGCGGTGGAGAAAAGGGCAGAAGGGCTAGTTCCACATAGCAACAGCCTTTTCTGGTGAGTATAAAAAAAATAAAAAAATAAATTAAGGTAGAACTCCACTTTAAAGAGCATGTTTTTCCCAATGTTGAATGTGTAAGAATACAATGATTTTCTAAGCCTTGTGTATGCAATAAAAACTGAAACTAAGCTAAAAGAACATTAGAGAAGAGAGGTTCTAACTAAAAACCTAACCAATCAGCCCAAAAAAGAAAGGGAGCAAGGAATAGACCAAATGCACAATAAAACAAGGTGTAATGCACCACACTATCACTATGTATCAGTAAGTACATCATTTTCAATAACAATGCAGCATAGGCTAACACAACAGCATTAAAACATAATGGGCAGGACACAACACTCCCAATCAATTTTTTTTTAGATTTCACAGATAAACTCAACATGATTAGAGTTAATGAGTCGATTGTTTGTAGAAGTCTCTGATGATTTCCTTTAAGAAACCATCTTCAAGTCACAGAGGCCACAGCATGTAAAACCTCAGTTGATTCAAGTTGTCAGATAAACTGGATAGACCCAAGTTATCCAGTTGAGTAAATTTTGGAAACATATACACAAGTACAAGAGCAGGAGAAGAAAATTGAGCAGGATGGAATTTTTTTCTAAAAGGATTTAATTTCTGCCAGTGTATGTGATTTCAGTCAGTAAAGTCAATTTATTCCAAAATCGATTGATAAAAGCAAACAACATCTTGAACTACTTTCAAACAACATTTAGGCCGCGTACACATGATTGGTCAAAGCCGATGCAAACAGACTGAAGGACCGTTTCATCGGTCCAAACCAATCGTGTGTGGGCCCCATCAGTCAGTTATCCTTTGGTCAAAAAAAAGAGTACTTTCTTAAAAAATTTGACCAATGGACGCCTGATCCATGGGTCAAAAACGATCGTTAGTATGCAAAAACATCGGTCAAAAGGCTGCGCATGCTCAGAATCAAGTCGACGCATGCTTGGAAAACACGTAAACGCCATGCGTTCTAACTTGAAAGTTTTTTTAACCGATGGTGTGTAGCCACATCAGACCATCAGTCAGCTTCATTGGTTAACCGATGAAAACGGTCCTTTGGACCGTTCTCATCGGATGGACTGATCGTGTGTACGTAGCCTCAAATGTATTGAAAAATTTTCTATGAACTTTCCTAAGAATTTTGGTACAAATTTTTATTTGAAATTCTACCACTGTATAACCAGCTTGAGGATGCCTCTTCTCAGGAGGAGGTTAATTCTGGCATTTGTCAACACTTGGTGAGATGCAGTCGGCTAAATGGTTTAGATTGGATTGAGAAAGTGTGTCTTTTGGTTTAGGGTATCCCTGTCATTATGTAAACCCAAGGTAAGTAAGTTTACAAATCCAAATTGCATCCTCATAACAACTAACAAGGAGATAATATGCGACCGGACAATAATATGAGGCTTGTACACTAATGCCACAAGTCTAGCTAACAAGATGGGAGAACTGGAGCTGCTGATGTCCGAGGAGGATTTAAATTTTGTGAGAATTTAGAAGACTTGTTTTGACAGTTCTCATGATTGGCTGGCAACCATTCGGGGGTATTCCCTATTTTGCAGAGATACAGTAGGGAGGGGTATGCCTGTATATCAAGAATAATGTGCAAGTAAATGTGAGCGACAATATTACTAATAGAGCAAGGGAGGAGGTGGAATCCTTATGGGTAGAGCTTCAAAGGGAGGAAACTAAGGGGAAAGTAATACTGGTGTATGCTATAGGCCCCCTAACCAGAGGGAGGAGGGGGGGGGATCTCCTATTACAGCTTGGAATGGGGACAAGGACTGCAAGTGTCATTAATATCGTTTTTTTTTAATTATCGAGATATACACTGGGCGGATGGAATCATACATTTGTCTAGGCTTGCCATTTCCTAAATGTCTTGCAGGAAAATTTCATAGGTCAAATGATTCTAATTGTAATTGTAATTGACATTCCCCCATTCTGCCGTTTCGTGGCCCGATCGCGGGACACCGGCGGACATCGAGTCCGCGGGTCCCGTGGGCATGATCGCTGAGACCGCTAAGCTGTAGATTCAAAGCAGCGTATATTTACGTTGCTTTGCCTGGCTGTGCCATTCTGCCGATGTATAAGTACATAGGCAAGTAGTTAAAAAGACACATTCTCCTAGATGCGTAATCCTCAACTTCAGCAACTTTGCCCGAAATGGTCACCTGTTCATGACGCACTAACCTCCCCCTTTACTCTCAATCTTGATGGTACGAGTAGTTTAAGTTGTAGTGGTTTCACTAGAATACTTCAAATTTATAGGACTGTTATAATGTTTGTTATCTCAGTCGGGGTATGCCCAGAGGCTATATTATGTAACCCCCTTTTTTTCCCACGAGAACTCAATAAAAAGTATTTTCAAAAAAATAAAAAAAAAGACACATGGTTTAACCTTAGAGCGGATCTCCCACGGCCATACGTATTTTTTTTTTTGGTCATTCATTTCTTTGTAGCACAATTTAAAAGTACTCACAAGTTAGCTGTGTTAAGTCCCCGCTTTCTGATTCCGTCTATAATAATAACTTATATTCTTTGATTCCATTTTGCTTGTGGGTATGAGAATCCCACAAGCAGCCACTTCCTTGTTGTGGTAAATGCTCGTAACGCGAGCAAGGACGTCATGGCGTTACCATGACAACGGGTGGCGTGCCTTGTTTGTATAGGGAGCCTTTTGAAACGCCCTCCACAGTTTGTTTGTGATCGCATCCGAAATACCGCGATACTTCATAGTAAGGCTCAGCAATGAATACGGGGAGCTATGACAGAAGCTCCCAGGGCACACTGCGGGTACGGGAAGTGACAAGCTTGTGCAGACAGGAAGCGATCTCTGAAGAAAGGTACTGTACCGATTGAAAAAAAAAAAACTTCCATTTTGACTTATGTGACAGGCAGCTGTATGAATGAGCTCATGTATAAAATAGGGTGGAGCTCCACTTTAAACTACGTAGAGGGTTCTTTACTGTAATGCCCTGTACACACGATCGGTTCATCCGATGGAAACGGACCGATGGATTCTTTCATCAGATATCTGATGAAGCTGACTTTCAACAGTCTTGCCTACACATCAGTTAAAAAAAACGGGGTGACGTAAAACACTACGACATGCTGAGAAAAATTAAGTTCACTGCTTCCGAGCATGCTTCTACTTGATTCTGAGCATGCGTGGATTTTTATCCAATGGACTTGCCCACAGACGATCATTTTTTTCTATCGTTTTTTTAACCATCAGATAATTTTATAACAGGTTCTAAGTTTTTTCACCAATGTGAAAAAAAACGATGGGGCCCACACACAATCAATCCGACCGTTTTCATCAGACGAACCGATCGTGTGTAAGCGGCATAAGATCAGCAGGGATGTGGAATTCCCTTCCACAGGCAGTGGTCTCAGCGGGGAGCATCGATAGTTTCAAAAACCTATTAGATAAGGTCCTGAATAGCCCCCAACATACAGGGATATATAATACTGACATATAATCATACACATAGGTTGGACTTGATGGACTTGTGTGTTTTTTCAACCTCATCTACTATGTAACTATGTAACCAAAAGCACTAAAGTTCAGAAAAAATTAATGAAGGCAAAAAGCTGATGGCAAAATGGATATAAAGGCCAAAATAGTTCCACAAAAATCCATCAATACAGTGTATGTATGGAAAGTAAAAGGAGGGATCCTAATAGTAGGGCTTAAGTCATTAGAGTGTAACATAGTCTTGGCCGTTCTGCTCCATCAACCAGCAGGAATACTGACAGTTGAAAAGACAAGAGTAAAAGAGAGAGCATACCGGCCCTAGTGTGACACTGTTTATTGAAAAAGATATAGGCAATTATATGTAGTACCCTTGCATTGTGTTGATAAAAACAAGCACATCCGTGGAGGCTGTGGTTCCTCTCCTGAGGCCTCGTACACACGATCGAATTTGTCCGCTGAAAACGGTCCGATGGACCGTTTCAGCAGACATCTCCGATCGTGTGTATGGGCTAGCGGACAGATTTGTCCACCCGACAGATTTCAAAGCATGCTTTGAAATCTATCCGGTGGGAATCTGTCCGCCCGACATGTCTGCTGGTTAGTACACTTACCAGCAGACATGTCGTCCCGCTCCGCCGCCGCACCGCCGCCGAATGGATTTGGCGCATGCGCGTAAGTGTTTTGCTTCCTGGTGCGGTGACGTGGTGGCGTCAACGTCACCGACACGTCAGCGCTCTCTCTGCTGGCGGGGATTTTGGTTTGCTCGTGTGTACACGCGAGCAAACCAAAATCCCAGCAGACAGATTTGTTCAAATCTGTCGGACGGACAGATTTGAACAAATCTGTCCGCTCGTGTGTATGGGGCCTAAGACTAGAAATCCAACTGGATGAGAAACAAACTGACAGTCTCTGTCTAGATAGTCCACGAGCAGCTGCCGACAAGCTGCATGAGAAAATATTTAGACCTCTAATTACAATGTGAGTGTACTACATATAATTGTCTATATCTTTTTTAATAGACAGTGTCACACTAGGGCAGATGCACTTTCTCTTTTTCTCTTGTCACACGCAGTGGTATCAGCAGGGAGCATTGATAATTAAAACAATCTATTAGATGGGCACCTTAACGACCACAACATACATGGGTATACAATGTACTATTGACATAAACGCACACTAGCACACACACAGGTTGAACTGGATGGACTAATGTCTTTTTTCAACCTCACCAAATATGTAACTATGTAACTAAGTATTTGATTGCACTCAATAAGTATAGGAGGAGGAATCTGCTCAGTTCATTCAACATATGTAATAATACAATCATAAGAACAAGATGACCTTCCTGAACCAGCACAGGTATGCAGTGTATAGAACAAAATATTTCCCTCTAAGGCCACGTACACACGAGGAGACATGTCCGATGAAAACGGTCCGACGGACCGTTTTCATCGGACATGTCTCCTGAGATATTTTGGTCTGATGTGTGTACACACAATCAAACCAAAATCCCCGTGGACAGACGGCGCGGTGACGTGGCGGTGATGTTGATGCCGCCACATCAGCAAACCAGGACGTAAAATGCTTTCACGCATGCATCAAATCCATTCGACGCATGCAGGGGATTTCGGTCCGCTGGTTAGGCGTACTAACCAGCGGACATGTCCGACGGACAGGTTTCCAGCGGACAAGTTTTAAAGCATGTTTTAAAACTTTTGTCCGCTGGAAACCTGTCCGCTACCAGTTTCAGCAGGCATGTTCGATCGTGTGTACGCAGCCTAAGTGGGACACGTCAAAATTATTTAGTCGTCTTTTCAGAGCTTGTGTCAGGATTTGGTGGCATATTTGTCTTTTTTTCACAGGTATAGGAAACCTATAGGAGTCATTGTATTTTATGTGAACATACGTGTCCTTGGGAGAGGGTGAACCCTGGGTGCTAGGTTCACTGTACATGAAACGTGGGTCATTTTGGCCTTTGCAATGTTCTTGATGTAGCCACAGAAGTAGAAAATTGTGTAAAGGAAACTTGAGTTATTTCTTTGCACCTAGAACCCACTTCTCCTGAATGCTGTATGGCAGCTTTGAAACAATTGGATTCACACAACGAGTGGTATCTTGATTGGCCTAGTTGATGTGGATCTGCCTCAGCAAGTTGTAGTTCAAGCAAAAGATTACTTATTTCTTGGAACTTCTAATTGGCCATATTAGAATATTTGGCAACCTTTTAAACAGAGTATCTCCCATGGACCTAACTGCTCCTGAACAGCATGGAGACCTGCAGCTGGGTTCCCGATACAAAGTGCTCTTTTTGTCATGGCACGTTCTGAAGATTGTGGGCCTAGCCACTTTATCAACTTCTCAATTTATTTATTAGGTAGGATACCCAGGTCACTAATGGTGGCTTTAAAGGTAGACTTTTGCATCTTTGATTTTCATGTCAGTAGTCAATTATTGGAAGCCCAGTGCTTGAAAGTTTGCAGCATGCCATAAATCTGGGAAAGCCTGACATGTCAGAGCAGGGTGGCTTGAGTAAGTTTGGAGTAGCAAAAGTATTTAAAAGAGAAGTGCAGGAAACCAAAATAATTAACATAAATACTCACCTAAATGGCTTCAGCATCCATCTGATGCTACAGCTGTCCCCTGCCAGCCCTACACCAAGAATTGAGCAATTAAAGCAGATCTCCACCCTAAAGTGAAGTTCCGCTGATCGGAACCCTCCCCCCCCTCCGGGGTCACATTTGACACCTTTCAGGGGGAGGGGGGTGCAGATACCTGTCTAAAGACAGGTATTTGCACCCACTTCCGACCCGCAGTCTTGGGCAAAAGACGGGTTTTTTCCCGTTGTGTGCTGGGAATTCTCGGCTCCCAGCACACAGCAGGGAGCCGCCCCACCAGCCCCCTTCCATATGTGTACAATTTAGCTGTCTGTGGGGATGTCAAATAAACAAAGCTCAACAAAAGAATCACACAAATCCATGAGCCGGCGTGGTTATTTTTGGTTCAGCAGGCATGCTGATGTAATTGATGATGGATTTACATCATAGTTTTTTTTTACATAAGAAACTTGGGTTTCTACTTAGGTTATAACTCTCCCTAATGCTGCGTACACAAAAACATTTTTCAGCATGAAAAAAAAAAACGTTGTTTTTCAGCAAGTCCAAAAAACGACGTTTTTCCAACTTTATCATTAAAAACGATGTTGCCCGCACACCATTGTTTTAAAACAATTGTGAACAAAGCGCGGTGACGTACAACACGTACGACTGCACTCTAAGGCTGCGTACACACGATCGAATTTGTCCGCTGAAACTGGTCTGACGGACCAGTTCAGCGGACAAATACGATCGTGTGTATGGGCTAGCGTCTGACCGGTGGACAAATTTTAAAACATGCTTTAAAATGTGTCCGCCGGAGACATGTCCGTCGGATATGTTCGCTGGTCAGTACACTCACCAGCTGTCTGCCGGCGGGGATTTTGGTCCGATGGTGTGTACACGCCATCGGACCAAAATCCGATGAGACATGTCCGCTCTAAACTGTTCGCCGGACAAGTTTGAGCGGACATATCTCATTGTGTGTACGCGGCCTAAAGGGGAAGTTCTATTCGCCTTTGGGCTGCTTTAGTTGATTCCCTGTTAGTAAAAGACAATTTGTGCTAGTTCTGGCGGTTATAGCGTGATGAATGTGCTTACTCCATTCTGAACGGTAGTTTTACCAGAACAAGCGCTCCCCTCTCATAACTTTCTTCTGAGCATGCGCGGTATTAAAACATAGTTTTAGCCCACACACGATCATTTTTTACAACCCGAAAAATGACATTTGTTTAAAACGGCGTTACAAAATGCAGCATGTTCGAATTTTTTTTTTTTTTTTTCGTTTTTCAGAACCTGAAAAATTATGTGTAGTTCACACAGAATCATTTTAAATTACGTTTTTCAAAAACAACTTTTTTTTCATGCAAAAAAATGATCGTGTGTACGCGGCATTACTCTATACAAATTAAGGAAGTTGTGCCTTTAGTTTTACTTTAACTGTGTGATTGGGTCTAGGAGATATTTCTACCTGTTGCTAAGAAAGGAGAAAGTTACTAATTTTTAACAATGGTTACCAAATCTTAATTGAATGTATTACTACCAATGAGAAGCAAAAACATGTGTGGACAGTAACTAAACAGGGAAAAATCTGCCTTTTTGACTGAGCAGCATATAGGCACTAACCTAATGTACCTAATTATAAATCTGACCCTGTGTCCAGGGCAGCATGTTGCTTAATGATAGCATTATGTATTATGCATAAGCCTAAGGTTTTGCTACTGGTACTCCAGTACGCTTCATCTAAATGAAATGAGGGTATTCCAAATGCTGCCAATTTTGGATGCAGGATTTTGACATTTTTGCCCATGAAAATATCTCTGGTTTTAAACATCCTAAGCCTCACACTGAAATTTCTGCTAAGGTTATAAATGTTACATTCAATTCTTACTATATATTCATATAGCTATGATTATTTTTTTTAACATAATTGTATTGCCTAAACAGAAACTAAGGCCACGTACACACGATCAGACCAATCCGATGAAACTGGCCTGAAGACCAGTTTCATCGGACCAAATTGATCGTGTGGATGGCCCATCGGACCGTTGTTCATCGGACCAAAGTTTTAAAACTTGTTTTAAAATCTGTCCGATGGACACCTGTCCGTCGGACCAAAACGATGGTTAGTACACAAAAGCATCGGACCAAAAACCTGCGCATGCTCAGAATCAAGTCGACGCATGCTTGGAAGCATTGAACTTCGTTTTTTCAGCAAGTCGTTGTGTTTTACATCACCGCGTTCTGGCTTGATGGGATTTTAGACTGATGGTGTGTACGCACATCAGACCATCAGACCACTTCAGCGGTTGTCCGATGAAAACGGTCCGTCGGACCAGTCTCATTGGTTTGGTCTGATCGTGTGTACGTGGCCTGACATATTGCTCATTCAGTGCTTCCTAATAGCCCCCCCCCTCCTCCAGATATATTCATGAATTATTCCTTTGTCAATCCCTATTTTTTTAGAGCTCTCTCTTTGTTGATTTTGGATATAGAGAAGCATGTGACCTCCCCATGTGAGAGTACTTAAGCCTGAGTGGACAATCACCAAGCCCAAAGAGTGACATGGTGGGGGAGCAGTAACATCACCCAAACAAGTAAACTCCAAAACCAAAATGTATTCAGGGGGATGCTGATAGGTAGGCAGCAGGGGAGCAGGAATGGGTAATATCCCTTGCTGGGGGGAAGGGGCCTGGGGCATGGGTTATCAGGAGACACTGTAATTGTCTGCAAAACAGGCAGTTGACTGTCTCCTAAAAGGATACACATTCAAACAAGGCCTGATGTTACCACTTGATCCACCTCCTAGTGCACAACCTTCAGTGACTGCCCCAACAGGTTCAGTATAGACACAAGGGACTCTGGCAATCAAGATTGTGTTATTTGAGCCTGAGGTCCTGCTCTTCTCACATGAACCTCTGCATACTTGGCATCCTAATACTGCATTGCTTGTTCACACCCAGCCTTTGGCTTTTGCCCTAGAACCCTCTGATGCCAACAGCACAGTGATAGATTTCTGAGATTTCAGGAAAATTCTCTCAAGCCCTGTACACACGGCCCAGATGAGATTCTTGGAAGATTTTCTTGCCGGCCGAGTGTACACACACTTCATTCAAAAGAACCACCGTTCTTTTGAATGGCACCAACGCGGTGACGTCGCCGACTATGATGAGCATGCGCTCGTCACATTCGATGCCGCCGCCATCTTGCTTCACCCTACCTATGCCTTGGAAGCTACCACGCATGCGTCAAAGTCATTTCGAGCATGTGCGGGTTTCCATGGAGAGGTAAGTATACACGAGCTCGCTTGGGTTTCTCGGCAGGAAAACACTGCTGAGAATCTCACGACGAGAAAATAGAGAGCAGGTTCTCTATTTTTCTCGTTGAGATTCTGGGCAGTTTTCTTGACGAGAAACCTCAAAGCCTCGTACACATGCTCAGTTTACTCGGCAAGAAAGCTCTCCCAGCAGTTTTCTTGCCAAGAAAACCGTGCGTGTGTACGAGGCTTTAGATCTGATAACTGCATGGATCCCAGCTATATTGACAAAATTGCAGCCCTTATTCCTTCTTATTCCTTCTTAATAAACATATTTAGTCAGGTTGAAAAAAGACACAAGGTTATCTAGTTCATCCCAAAAAAAAAAAAAAAATACAATGCCATATACACAATCCTTCACCCACAGTTGATCCAGGGGAAGGCAAAAAAAAAAACAGCAAAGCATGATCCAATTTACTGCAGCAGGGGAAAAATTCCTTCTGTATCCCCCGAGAGGCAATCGGATTTTCCCTGGATGAACTTTACCTATAAATAAATGTTAGTACCCAGTTATATTACAGTATGTATGTAGCGCCCCCTTTCTTTCAGAAAAAGGCGCTACGCTAAAGTTAGTGGGAGAGTGGGAGAGTTATGTTGTTCCCACTCCTAATTTTGCTAAATTGGGCTGCTGTCAGCCCTGAATTATCCTGTGGGTTATTCTGTGCTCCAGAAATGCAGTTCCATCTCTGGGTGGCAGGTGGCACCAGAGGGATTCAGGCAGAGCCACTTTTCCCCAGCAGCCAAACGGAGGAGTTTTCCCTCGTGGAGCATGCTGGGGAGGGGTATATCTGGGGCAGACGCCATTTTTTGGGGACCCCGGCGATATGGCCTACCAGGCCAGGGTTGCATGCTACGTGGACTTCCCTGCTGATGCTGAAAGGGGCCCTAGCGACTTGCTGGGGGCTCCACTTCTACTAAAGAGATCCTAAGCTGTATGCTGTTCGGTGGGGGATTGGCTTGAGGAGAACCCGGAGGCAGGTGATCGAAAAGGGCTTGAACAAACCATCGGGGATCTGGTTGCCAGAAACTGACAGATAACCATAGACTGTCAGCTGGTGACCCCTATTGAAAAGAGAACTTTCTGGGAGGATTCGCTCTACAGTCCAACATTGGGCCTGTGGCAGAGGTCTTCATCTGAAAAGCTAAATCCAACTAGAGCCAGGTCAGTGAGAGAGACTTGTTCCTCCCAGCAACCTTAAGTGACGGTCCAATTGCCAGGCTTGTGGCAGAAGTCTGTCTGGAGGCACTTTACCCACTCTGGCTAGAGTGGCGACGAATTGTTCTACTACAGAAAGCAGGACTGCTTTCTTTTCATCCAAAGCCTGATACCGCAACGTTCTCTCCTTTCATCAACCGTTTCTCTTTACCTCACATTGATGTTGATCGTGTTGGACCAGGAAATAAAGCATTCAGAAAACTTCAGCGGCAGGTTTGGACATTCTCTTATTGCTCTGCTCACTGCAATCACCCCTAGACAACATACAGAGGTAACTTAATACGCAGATCCCACAATCAATCATCGGCTCCTGAGGGGGTAGCGCTACACGTTCATTTAGGAAATAATCCAGTCTTTTCTTAAAGCAATCTACTGAGCTGGCCAGAACCACCTCTGGAGGGAGTCTATTCCACATTTTCACAGCTCTAAGGCCTTGTACACAGGAGGGAATATTTCCGCTGAACATGGTCCGACGGTGTGTAGGGGCAAACGAACCGTTTTAGCCGGATTCCTCCGGCGGAAAAATTCCGCCGGAGAGCTGTCTGTCAGATATGTCCGCTGGTTAGTACGGCAAACCAGCGGACATATCTGCCCGCACGTGCGTCGTATCCTGTGAATGGATCCGACGCATGCGCGCGGAAGTGTTTACTTCCTGGTGCGGTGACGTGGCGGTCACGTGGCGACGTCAACGTCACCGCTGCGTCACCGCGCTGTCCGCCGGCGGGGAATTTGATCCGATGGTGTGTACAGCCATCGGATCAAAGCAATCCAGCGGACAGATCCGATGGGAACGGTCCGACGATAAATTCCCTCGTGTGTACAAGGCCTCATTGTGAAGAAACCTTTCCATATTTGGAGATGACATCTTTTTTCCTCTAGACGTAAATAGTGCCCCCTTGTCCTCTGTGATGATCTTAACACCAAGTTCACTATATGGACCACTTATGTATTTGTACATGTTGATCATATTCCCCCTATTGTCCTCTTCTCAAGAGGGAATAGATTCAGTTCCTCTAATTATTCCGCATAGCTAAGCTCCTCCATGCCTCTTATCAGTTTGGTTGCCCTTCTCTGCACTTTCTCCAGTTCCCTAACCGCAGCTTAGCATTGCATGCTATTATTGAGCTTATGATCTACCAAAACCCCCAGATCCTTCTCCACCATTAATTTCCCTAGTTGTACTCCCCTCTAGTATGTATGATGCATGCATATTCGTAGCCTCAAAGTGCATAACTTTACATTTATCAACATTAAACCCCCTTTGCCACTTTGTTGTCCAATTAGACAGTGAATTGAGGTTGGCTTGTAAATTGGAGACATCCTGTAAGGACATTATTCCACTGCATAGCTTGGTGTCATCTGCAAAGACAGAAATTGAACTTTTACTCCCAGACCCAATATCATTTATAAAGATATTAAAAAGTGAGAGTCCCAGCACTGAACCTTGGGGTACACCACTGATAACCTTAGACCATTCAGAGTAAGAATCATTAACCACTACTCTCTGAATTCTGTCTTTTATCCAGTTTTTCTATCCATTTACAAATTGATATTTCCAATCCTGTAGACTTTGCACATTAGCCGTATGTGGGGAACTGTATCGAACGCTTTTGTAAAATCCAAGTATACCGTGTCCACCTCTACCCCTCTGTCCAAGGTTGTACTTACCTTCTCATAAAAAAACAGGTTTGTCTGACAACTTCTGTCTTTTATGAATCCATGCTGTCTGTTGCTTAAAATATTTGTTTCCAGCAAGAACTCGTCTATGTGGTATTTTATTAAACTCTCCAGTATCTGTCTGACTAAAGAAGTTAAACTAACAGGTCTATAGTTACTCGGTAGATTGTCCCCATCATGGTAGATAGCAGTAAAATATCAGCTTTATTCAAACAACAGTGTGTACAGCACAAGGCAGGCAACGTATTTCAGCCAAAAATGGCCTTATTCATGACTCATTTGGAGTCTGTCACTCTTTTGTAACCAAATCATCTTATTCCTATTTCCTCCTCAGTCCCTCTTTTTGATGTGGTGTATAAACCTCTATAAAATGTAATATTTAACTGCCAAGTGTTCTAATATATTTAACTGCCAACTTCTAAAAATATTGTATTTGTTATTTTTGTAGCACCCTCTAGCTTAGTGTGCTAAAGTAAATAGTTTTTTCGTAGTGTAGGTAAATTGTTTGGCTTGGCTGCCAGCCAAACCTGTGTTAAATCTGGGTCAGGGTGAGTGATCCAGGGAGGCTGGCATGACTCATCAGGCAGCATCTCTGATACATCCACCTACTTGTTTGAACTTTGCAGAAACTTCCAGAAGAATGAAAGGGAGGTTAGGAGGAGCTGCCTGGAGTATTGATGAGGGCCCCAACCAATCCTTGGCCAATAGGCTGGCATGGGGAAGGGGCCTCTAAAATACTTTGGGTCAGGTTAGCAGGGGCAGAGATGTTTGGTTGGAAGCTGTAGAGGGCTGTCAGAGGCCCTTGAGGGTAACCCCTCTAGTCTGGGGGAGGGGTGACCTCAGGCTTTGGGCTTGGGTGCAAGAGGGATCCTTTGAAAACACAAGGAGCAGTCCTGTCCAGTGGCATGGGTTTAGGTGTGAGGACAGCAGGAGCCAGCAAGCACATCCAGGAGTAGGGATGAGCTTAAAGTTCGAGTCAAACTCATGTTCGACTCAAACATTGCCTGTTCGCCTGTTCGGCGAACAACAAACAATTTGGGGTGTTTGCGGCAAATTCAAAAAGCCACAGAACACCCTGTTAAAGTCTATGGGAGAAATCTAAAGTGCTAATTTTAAAGCCTAATATGCAAGTTATTGTCCTAAAAAGTGTTTGGGGACCTGGGTCCTGTCCCAGGGGACATGTATCAATGCAATTTTTTTTTTAATTGGCCGTTTTTTCGGGAGCAGTGAATTTAATAATGCTTAAAGTGAAAACAATAAAAGTGAATATTCCTTTAAATTTCGTACCTAGGGGGGGTGTAAAGTTAGCATGTGAAATATTGCATGTTTACCATACATAGAACTGTCTCTGCACAAAGTGTCATTTCTGAAAGAAAAAAAGACATTTAAAACTGACTTGTGGCTTTAATGAATTGTCGGCTCTGGCAATTCAGAGAGAATTCATTCATAAAAAAAGAAAAAAAAAGCGTGGGGGTCCCCCCCAAATTCAATTACCAGGCCCTTCAGGTCAGGTATGCATATTAAGGGAAACCCTGCCATCAATTAAAAAAAAAATATGACGTGGGGTTCCCCCCAAATATCCATTCCAGACCCTCCAGGTTTGGTGTGGGTTTTAAGGGGAACTCCACCCCAATTAAAAAAAAATGGTGTGGAGTTCCCCCAAAAATCCACACCAGACCCCTTATCCGAGCACGTTAACCTGGTTGGCCGCAGAAAAGAGGGGGGGACAGAGTGCGCCCCCCTCTCCTGAACATACCAGGCCACATGCCCTCAACATGGGGAGGATGTCCCCATGTTGATGGGGACAAAGGCCTCATCCCCACAACCCTTGCCCGGTGGTTGTGGGGGTCTGCGTGCGGGGGGCTTATCAGAATAACTTTTTACACTTCCTTTGTGAAATGGTAGGGGTACAATGTACCCCATTACCAATTCACATAGGGGAGCAGGATCTGGGGGTCCACTTTGTTAAAGGGGTCTTCCAGATTCTGATAAGCCCCCCGCCCGCAGACCCCCACAACCACCGGGCAAGGGTTGTGGGGATGAGGCCCTTGTCCCCATCAACATGGGGACATCCTCCCCATGTTGAGGGCATGTGGCCTGTTACGGTTCAGGAGAGGGGGGGCTCAATCTCTGTCCCCCCTCTTTTCTGCGGCCGGCCAGGTTAACGTGCTTGGATAAGGGGTCTGGTGTGGATTTTTGCCATGCCATTTAAAAAAAAATAATTGGGGTGGAGTTCCCCTTAAAATCCACACCAGACCTGAAGGGTCTGGACTGGATATTTGGGGGGAACCCCACGTCATTTTTTTTTAAATTGATGGCTGGGTTCCCCTTAATATCCATACCAGACCTGAAGGGCCTGGTAATTGAATTTGGGGGGACTCCCACGCTTTTTTTTTTTATGAATGAATCCTCTCTGAATTGCCAGAGCCGACAATTCATTATAGCCGCAAGTCCGGTTTTAAATGCCTTTTTTTTCTGAAATGACACTTTGTGCAGGGACAGTTCTAAGTACGGGAAACATGCAATATTTTACATGCTAACTTTACACTCCACCCCCCCCCCCTTTTTTTTTGCATTGATACATGTCCCCTGGGACAGGACCCGGGTCCCCAAACACTTTACAATAACTTGCATATTAGCCTTTAAAATTAGAACTTTAGATTTCAAACATTCGAATCCCATAGACTTTAACAGGGTTCTAAAGTTCACATGAACATTTGGTGTGTTCACAAGTTCTGGTGCGAACCGAACAGGGGGGTGTTCGGCTCATCCCTATCCAGGAGATCTCCAGGGACTTATGATCATCATGTTTGTGGAGGTGGGCAATCTACCATGTCTGCTGCTGTATTATAAGTTTTAAGTAGTTCTAGTAATAGATAGGATTTCATCATAAGTTTTGCACAGGGCAGCCCAGATCCTTCTCTTCTTGAGTCCCTCTCTGGTGCTCCTGGCCCCTCCCCCCTGCTGAGTTCCCTCACAGGAAGCAGCTTACTGTTGGGCACCTGAGCCTAGCCCCTCCCCTGATTGGCTCACTAACTTTGATTGACAGCATCGGGAATGGTACCCGCTGCTGTGTCTCAGCTAATCAGGAGGGAGAGTCCCGGACAGACGAGGTGTTCATGCAACATCGCTGGATCAAGATGAGGGCTCGGGTAAGTATTCGGGGGGCTGAAATGGGCTGCTGCACACAGACGTATTTTTATCTTAATGCATAGAATGCTTTAAGATATAAAAATAAATAAAAAATAAAACGTTCTGCCTTTAGAACTACTTTAAACCACACATCAAAGTACAAAAATCTGTTGCAGGTAAAGAAAAAACCATGCAGAATAATATTGAATGTGTTTTCTAGAGTTCTCTCTCCAGCTATATGGCGTGTGTACCATTGCTTACAATTTTGTAATAGGAAAGTAAAAAATATTCTGCAGCACTTCATATAAAACCCTGCCGTATAAAAAAAAATGAAAACAGAATGCAGTAAACAGCAGTCATTAAGGTATAATGGCTATGATTAATACACTGGTTGTTAAATGGTGGGTAACGAGATTAGCTTGCATCTTTCCTGCCCAATATATACTTAAAGTAATTGCATCTCTACAAAGTGCATTATCATCACTTCTCGTTCTTTATGATGTCATGGCACAGCACTGCAGTAGAGCTAGAGGAGCACATTTACATTACTAGCCTACAGCTGTCTTTGGGAGACACCAAAAACTGTTTATCTACAAATCCTAGATTTATTTCCTTTATATATTATTGAAAAGGCAAACAGATTCAATTTATACAGTGCTTGTAGGAAAGTTGTAGCTTTGAAGCCAAGTATGTAATTTCTGCTATTAATTTAGGCTGAAAGTGCAGGTGAACCTACGCTATGCTGTAATAGACCTATGCCCAGAGCTGTATCCTGGCCTAGGCCAACAAGGCCCAGGCCTAGGGCAGCACTTTGCAGGGGGGCAGCATGAATAGAGTCCCCGCCGGCTTTTGCGCTACACTGTTAGGAAAATTAGTCTAGCTCCCCCATAAAGTGGCCGCGCTGCTTCTAGTATGCGGGCGGCCAGCATTCCACAACTGTGAGGGGGGGGGGCGCTTCCAATTTTGACTGTTTTGTCATCGTGGACCACAAACCTTCCTCACTGTGCTATATGTTTCTGCTGCACATCTACTTAAAGTAGAACTATAGGCAACACTTTTACCATCCTTGTCCCATTGCGAAGATTTCCCTTCACTTCCTGCTCTATGGGCAACCAGGAAGTAAGAAGAAAATGTAAGTAAATTAAGGGAATCCATTAGAACTAGTGTCCTCACCTGAAAATTTCAGGGCGGGTCCTAAACAACACAGGGTGTGGCTGTGACAGGAAGGGGTGGGTCATATTTAAATTAGGGGGTGCACGAGTTTAGTCAGGCCTAGGGCAGCACAAACCCTAAATACACCTCTGCCTATGCCAGGATATTTGGAAAGGATCACAGGCCATGGTCTACGGAACCAAAATTGTAAGAGGTGACGTGCTTCTCTCATCATACAAAGTATAACATTTTGTTCTCTTGTGTTAGTATACAGTATGTGTATGTAATACTGTAAAAAAATCTAATAAATCTCTTGTCTGCCTAAACTGCTGACACGTTGCAAAAAGGTGCAAACTCTAAAGCTGTCCCATTAACTAGATTAATCCATGGCTTAGGGGCTTACGATTTTCTTGTATCTTCATGGCGTTACTTTAGGTAAGTGTGTTATATATTTCCCTTTAAGGAGTTGTAAAGAAAAAAATGTTTTCACCTTAATGCAATCCATGCATTAAAATGTATGGTGTGGACACTTAGGGCTGATTCACAACAACAAGTGCGCTGAAAGAATAAAAAAAAAAAAATGTTTTAGTTTAGTAACTTTACTAAAATATGACAAGTGACATATCATTAAGTTCTACTCACACAGTGGTGTTTGGATGTATTGGCTTCTCGTTGCACTGAAAATATAAATAGTGCATGCAATACTTTTTTCAGCACACTGGAGTACTTTTTTCAGTACAGTGGAGTCCACAGTCACCAGATCTCAATCCAATAGAGCACCTTTGGGATGTGGTGGAATGGGAAATTTGCATCATGGATGTGCAGCCGAAAAATCTGCAGCAACTGCGTGATGCTATCATGTCAATATGGAAAAAAATTGCGGAGGTTAACACCTTGTTGAATCTATGCCACAAAGATTTAGGGCAGTTCTGAAGGCAAAATGGGGTCCAACCCAGGACTAGTAAGGTGTACCTAAAAAAGTGGCCGATGAGTGTATTTGGGGAATACCATTGAACAAAAAAGTCAATGGATATGTTTAGTCAAATGGTGGACCGTAGTCCGGACACGGACCCAGTGACAGTCCTGTCTGGACCACATAGTCTGCTGCCATCACTGCTGTTAAAACTTACAGCACAGTATGGTGGATTCTTCTTCTGCATGTACTCGCTTGTCTGCTGCCCCCACCACTGCAGCTGTTAAACTCACAGCAAGGAAGGGGGAGATACAGCATGTCCTCATTTGGAATGGGAGCTGCCCAACCTTTCACATTAACAAGCAGGTGATGGGTTGCTAGGAGGCAAGGTGGCACCAGGCAGGCAGGCGACTACATACAGACGAGGAATCCACCCTGCTGTGCCTCCTGCCCTCTGCCATGCTGTATAACGTAGGACTGTGAAGGGGAAAGGGCTGCAACTACAGTGGGGACTGTGGTTTATTAGGGGGCTGTGATTATAGGGAGGGATTGTGTTTGGGGGAGCTGTGATGTGACAGGGGGGGTCTGTGATGTGAAAGGAGGAGCTGTGATATGGGAGTGCGGTGTTGTGTAGTCATGTGAGGGAGGGGGAGCTGTGATGTGGGGGGGGGCTGTAACTGCAAGGGGAACTGTGATGTAAAGGAGAAATGTGATGTGAGGAAGTGAAAGGGCTGTGATATGGGGGGGGGGATTGTTATTGCAAGGGGGCTGTAATGTAAGAAGGGTTGGGAAATTGTGATTGCAAGGGGGGCTGTGATGCGAGGAAGGGGGAACTGTAGTGTGAGGGGAGTCTATGATTGCAAGGAGTGCTGTGATGCAGGGGGGGGGGGGGGCTGTAATATGAAACAGGGGGCCTGTGATGTGAAAGAGGGATGTGATGTGAAAGAAGTGACCGAGGACACTGATGTAAAGGTTGCTTTTTTTTATATAAGGGGGGCAGGGCTGTGATGTGAAGGACCTGAGTCAAAGAACAAAAATGAGATTCAGACCTCTACAGAAGAAAAATGTTACTGACCGGACCTCCATGAATTTTAATTCAGCACCTCTGCAATACTATCTCAGCTCTGTCCCTTATATAGCTAAAACAACTTAGGAAGTTATCATTCGGTGAACAGTACCATCAAGATAAGTTGTGTCTCCCGGCTCCATTGGGTTTTTAATTTTAGCAAGTGGCGGGCATTGTGAATGATGATGGATCTACAAAGAGGGACATTTTGGGGGAACTATATTAATTTAATAAGGGACTTTGGGTGTCTTTCCTTTATTTTCTTTTGTGAATGAGTAAGGGTATTATGTAACCCTTATTAATTTACATAGGGAAGGGAGCAGTAAAGCAGGACTGGAGACTAGATAAGCAGTATTAAGTCTATCATTATTATTATCATACAGGATTTATATAGCGCCAACAGTTTATGCAGCGCTTTACAACATTTAAAGGTAGACAGTACAACAACAATACACTTGAATACAGTAGGAATCAGAGAGCCCTGCTCATTAGAGCTTGCGATCTAAGAAGGAGGTCAAGAGATACAAGAGGTAATGACTGTGGGGGGGATGTACTGATGGAGAAAATAAATGTACAGTTATTAGGTTTGGGTCAGATAGGCTTCTCTGAAGAGATGAGTTTTCAGGAATCGTCTGAAAGTGGGAGATAGTCAGACAGATTGGGGTAGAGCATTCCAAAGGATGGGAGAGGCATGGGAGAAGTCCTGGAGGCGAGCATGGGATTAAGTGATAAGAGAGCTAGATGGCAGGGGGTCTTGGGAGGAACGAAGAGGACGATTTGGTTGGTATTTTGAGACTAGGTTAGTGATATAGCTGGGGACCAAGTTGTGGGTGGCTTTGTAAGTTGTTGTTAGTATCTTGAATTTAATTTGCTGGTTGAGTGCCAGCCAATGGAGGGATTCCACCCTATTGCTTTGCTGCCTGAAAGGTAAGCGGGAACTCTGCTGGGCACACATAGATATACGGAGGGAATCTGTTGAGCACCCTGGATGTAAGAGAAGACTCTTAGGCCGGGTTCACAAATGTCCAGCTGCGGTTTACAGTTTGAAGTCCGGGCCATGTACCATCAAATCTTGGGTAAGAACCTCCTTCCCTTAGCCAGGGCGTTGGAAAATGGGACATGGAGTGGTATTCCAGCATGACAATGACCCAAAAAACACAGCCAAGGCAACAAAAGAGTGGCTCAAGAAGAAGCACATTACGGTCCTGGCCTAGCCAGTCTCCAGACCCTATTTCCATAGAAAATATGTGGAGGGAGCTGAAAGTTCGAGTTGCCAAACATCGACCTCGACACCCTAATGACTTGGAGATGATCTGCAAAGAGAAGTGGGACAAAATCCCTCCTAAGATGTGTGCAAACCTGTTGGACAACTACAAGAAACGTCTCACCTCTGTGATAGCCAACAAAAGTTTTGTCTCCAAGTACTAAGTCATGTTTTTCAAAGGGGTCAGATATTTATTTCACTCATTAAAATGCAAATCAATTTATAACTTTTTTTAAATGCATTTTTTTGGATATTTTTGTTGTTATTCTGTCTCTCACTGTTAAAATAAACCTACCATTAAAATTATAGACTAATCATGTCTTTGTCAGTGGGCAAACATACAAAATCAGCAGGGGATCAAATAATTTTTTCCCTTATGGCAGGCACCGGTACTGCAGTGATCACTGCTAGTTTTGCGGTCCTGAATGGGTGCCATTCACAGAACGCCTTGCATTTTTCTCAGTGATGGCAGAAGATGGAAATTCCAAATCTCTGCGCCATCTCTCCACTTTGCCCAATCAGAGAATCAGCGAATCCAAAGTGTTCTCGCCATGATGAGTGAGCGGCCTTCTGTGTTCCTGGACCTGAAAGCTAGCTGTGATCACTGTGCCTAATACAGTGATTTCCAAATTGTGCAGTCATAAGCCATAGCACATATATAGTTACACTGGTCCAAGCTGGATCAATGCAACTATGCAGAAAAAGCCATACCTGGAATTGAAGTTTAACCACTTTAATACTGGCCCATAGTCATATGACGTCCACAGATAGGATCTCCCATCCTGGGTGGACATCATATGACGTCCTGGGCTTTGCGGGTGGATATCTGAATGATGCCTACAGCTAGAGGCATCATTCAGATATCATTCTTTAGTGCCGGCCAGTGGCGGCTGGTGCTCAAAATTTTTGGGGGGGGCGCAAAGAAAAAAAAAATTGCAGTCTCACTGTGCCCAAACGCAGCCACTGTGCCATGATATCAAACGCAGCTACTGTTCCATCAATTCACACCACTGTGCCATGCCATTAAACCAGCCACTGTGCCATCCATTATCACCACTGTTCCATGCCATTAAACCAGCCACTGTGCCATCCATTGTCACCACTGTTCCATGCCATTAAACCAGCCACTGTGCCATCCATTGTCACCACTGTCCCATGCCATTAAACCAGCCACTGTGCCATCCATTGTCACCACTGGTCCATGCCATTAAACCAGCCCCTGTGCCATCCATTGTCACCACTGTCCCATGCCATTAAACCAGCCACTGTGCCATCCATTGTCACCACTGTCCCATGCCATTAAACCAGCCACTGTGCCATCCATTGTCACCACTGGTCCATGCCATTGAACCAGCCACTGTGCCATCCATTGTCACCACTGTGCCCATGGTCGCCGCTGTGGCAATTGTCCCCACTGTGCCCTGTAAATTGCTCTCTTCACCCCCCCCCCGGCACTTACCTTTACTGGAGTCAGGCATTCACGTCCCACGATGTCTTCTCCTGCCCTCGATGACTGAGGGCGTCTCAGCCAATCAGGTTACCGGTAGCCAGAACCGGCCAACCTGATTGGCTGAGACGCCTGTCATCTTATTCAAGGGGCGTACAGTCTGTGCGCTCCGAGAATAAGCTTCCGGGACCCGAGGGCTGTACTGGGAAAGCCTATCAGAGCTGTTGGCTCTGATAGACATTTCCGTACAGCCAACCAGCTGGCGTTATTCAGATGGCCGGACATGAGCACCGACCATCTGAATAACAGCGGCAGCGGCGATAATAACATAGATTCGTGCAATGCATAAATATATGTTATTAGAGTCAGTGGCAGTGAGATCCAGAGGGGGCGGCGCTCCAGTGCCCTCTATGGACGAACCGCCACTGGTGCCGGCGATTCTGTGCACCATAAGAAAGATCATAGCGGTGGTTCTGCCACTTGATCGTTCTTATAGGCAGCGGGAGGGGACATCCCCTCTCCCGCTGCTATCCGGTGCTTCTCCGGGCCATCGGGGGCCCGGAGAAAGAATCGTTCGGCGCAGGCAGGAAGCATAGAGATGACTGGTCTGATCTCTATGACCGGAGGCCCGGGCGCGATGTGGTGCCGTCATGCCCGGGTACCCGTAAGTAAACAAAGCAGCGATTGCGGCTAGTAAGCAACAGTAATCATGAGATCGGTGACATTTTTTTCACCGATCTCATGCTTTCCAGCCTGGAGGAGAGATGCGGGGTCTTATTGACCCCGCATCTCTCCATAAAGAGGACCTGTCACACACACTTTCTATTACAAGGGATGTTTACATTCCTTGTAATAGGAATAATAGTAATAATAATAGTAATAACAATAATAAAAAAAAGTGTAACAAAATGAATAAATAAGTAAAAAAAATGATATATAATAATAGTCCCGCCGACATATGTGAGTGAGTGAGAAACTTATATAGCGCAACACATGCGAACTGAATCGCCTCTGGGCGCTGTAAACGCCGTTTAATCCACAAATGTGAGGTATCGCCGCGTTAGATTGCCAGCAATAATTCTAGCACTAGATCTCCTCTGTAAATCTAAACTGGTAACCTGTAAAAAAAATTCAAAGCGTTGCCTATGGAGATTTTTAAAGCGGAGTTCCACTCAAAAATTTTACTTCCGCTTAACCCACTCCTTACCCCCATACATGCCACATTTGGCATGTAATTTTTTTTTGGGGGGGAGTGGGGGCTTCAGGAGGAGTGGGAAAGTTGCTTCAGTTAAGACAGTGATCCGACTTTGGAGGCAACTTCCATTGAAATCTATGGGTACAAGTTGCCTAGAAGTCGCCTTGAAGTAGTACAGGAACCTTTTCTGAAGTCGGAGCGACTTCAGTAGTGTACATTAGGATGGCTTTCATTCACTTTAATTGAATTTCTCATGTCGCGCGACTTGGGGCGACACAAGTGGGATCCCAAGTCAAGGTAGTGTGAACCGCCACTCAGAGTTACACGGGGCTGGGGATGTTTTCCCCCCTACATGGCTGTGTCATTCATTCACAGTTGGGGGCTGTAGTGTTCATTTGAATAAACTAGACATTGCACCCATGATCCACTGATTCGGGGTGCAGAACTGGTGCTAGACTATTTTGCACCCTAGGCAAGACCAGCTACTTTCGCCTCCCTATCGAGAGGGGTTTGCAGACAGAGCACATTCGCACACTCCAGACCCAGAAAAAAAGACATTTGGGTATGTGATTTCACGCTGAAGGGCCGCCCCGCCACAGTATATGTGCGTGTGGTGGTCCAGGAGTGGATATATACAAAAGCAGCAGTCTTTTAATATAATATATACAAAAGCAGCAGTCTTATAATTTATTAACACAAACAGCAGTCTTTTAATATAATATTATTATATTATATATATTATATATAATATTATATTTACCTGCTGCTTTTGTATATATTATACTGTTTATTCCTGCTGCTATAATATTGGGAAATGGCAGACAAGACTACTGCTTATATAATTTACTGCTTAATATGGATCGGACCCTGGGCAAATGCTCACCATCCACAGGCTCACGCGAGTGCTCCTGGCTACCACTAGCACTCTGACACCATCTCCTACCCAAAGCCTCCCGATGTACAGGCATGGCATGGGGCAGGTTCAGAGTGTCATTGGAGCTAACGGCCCCGCCCGCTCCTTGCTCAACATGCTTATGCTGACTGTCGTCTGTTCCTCCTCCTTGGCATATCATCTCCATCTTCCACCCAAATGCCCCTACCTATTTATGAGGTGGCTTGCCCCCTGCTAGCTCTTTACTGAGGATTGGCTGAGGCCCTCATAAATATTACAAGCAGCTCCTCCTAACCTTCACCCACTATTTCTAGAGCATTCTCCAATGTCCCAGAAAACAGGGGAAGGCGCCAGAGAAGCTGCTAGGATGAGTTATCCAGCCCTAAGTCACTAAATCCTAACCCATATTCATAGCTCAGGCTTTGCCTGAGCTAACTATGTTTTGCCTACCCTAACAGACCAACACTAACAAGCTTAAATTAACTTCTAGAGGGTGCTACACATGCATGAGGTCTGCACTGTGCTTGCCCATTCTGTTACTGGGAGTGAGGTAACAGAGGTACGCCAACTAGTGAAGTGGGTATAGGCTCTACATGTCTTTCCTAATGGAACACAAATACCTGTACAAATGTGTAGGACAAGGGGCAACATATTCTACAACACAACACAGAAATGGCTCATCTCTGAGTTGGGTGACTGTCTTAATGTTTGACTTTTATATATGTAGCGGGGCATGTTTTCTTCTTAAATGATAAACTAGTGTTAATCCATGACTAATGTTATAAATTGATATTTGGCACCATCTAGTGGCAAAAACGTGAAATGGACTTCATTTATTTTCATTTTTCAAGAACATGGTGAGATATTATGCAAATAACCTACCCATAAACCCTCAGGGCTGAAGTGCATGCTGGGTAGGAGATAAAAGGCCCTGTGGTGGCCATCTTGGGTCTCTTCTGGACGTGTGGCCTGCCTACAGGGAGCTGTGAGGAGGTGGTCCAGAGAGCGGGGCCTACAAAACTGTGGGGAAGAACATCCAGCGATCCCATGTCACATCCCTGAGCTGAAGAGACAGAGGGATGGGATCAAGAAGGATCCAGAGACATCTGCGGGTTCCAGTCATCCTGTGAAGCTAATCGGCGTGCTTGTGCTGACTGAAAGCAGGATCCAGGGACAGCCGGAGCGGAGGTTTCCAGTTCTTCCAGGCCCAGTGTGGTGAGCAGGGCAGCCGCCCACAGTTACTTGATACACTCTTACACTAAGGCCTCGTACACACGATCGGACATATCCGATGAAAACGGTCCGCGGACCATTTCCATCGGATATGTCCGATCGGGAGTTTGATCCGATGGCGTGTACACACCATCGGATCAAATTCCCCGCCGCCGGACGGCGCGGTGACGTGGCGGTGACGTTGACGCCGCCGCGTCACCGCCACGTCACCGCACCAGGAAGTAAAACACTTCCGCGCATGCCCTGAATCCATTCGGCAGCAGCGCGGCGGCGGTGGGGGACGACATGTCTGCTGGTAAGTGTACTAACCAGCAGACATGTCGGGCGGACAGATCCCCACCGGATAGATTTCAAAGCTTGCTTTGAAATCTGTCGGGTGGACAAATCTGTCCGCTAGCCCATACACACGAGCGGAGATGTCTGCTGAAACGGTCCATCGGACCGTTTTCAGCGGACATATCCCCTCGTGTGTACGCGGCCTTAGACTTACTACCACAGTGTTGTTGGAACTTGTAGTTCCTCAGAGAAAACTTCATTAAGCTGAACTGAGTTACAAATAGGCCTAAGTTCCACACTGCTTTGGGGACTGATATTGTGAGATTAATAGACAATCATACCAGGAGAAACAATAAGTGTGTCACAGCACTAGTTCAGTTCAATACAGTTACATGTGTGTATAGGCCTCAAGCCTAATTTAGTTATCAAGTGACTGCTTCTGGAAGTATATTCCCAGAAAGGTGTGCACAGATACTTTGCACAATTGAAGTTACTGTTCTATATTGTTCTATATTGTTTTACATTACTTCATTGATTAGAGAACCCTTTGGATTACAAATAAGTTAAAGTGCACCAACGTATCTACAATAGACTTCACCACTGAGGAACAATCTGGAGTTATCTGGGCCAGGCCTAATTGAGATTACCAGCAACTGTACTTAAAGGAATTGCTCATTAGGGGGAGCTCACGAGCATAGACTATGTATAGCTACTTGCAGATTTGATTACATTAAAGTGGAGTTCCATCCATTTTTTTATGTTTGTCTGTGCTGCATGCCCTAATCTCATAGTGTTCAGAATGGACAATTTATATTTATTTTGTTGCTTGTAAATACCTTTATTTTGTAGTCCTTCATTACTTCATCCTCCTTATTAGCCTAGGCTATTAAGTCACAAGGCTATTTGCAAGGGTTTCTGGGATAGGCATCATGTTTCCCAGTAGTCCTTGCAAACCTGACTGAAACCTAGTGTGCAGCACTGAGCATGTGCAAGAGCTGAAATCCAGGAAGTCATACAGTCTGGCTTCATGATGCCCACACTTAAGATGGCCACGGTCTATTTCTAGATTATAAATCTAAATGCTGTAACAACCTAACAAAACGGACCTTAGTTTACAGACTAACTTTACTAGAATACATTAAGCTTGTGTATTACAGGAGTATTTATATTTAAAAAGTGAAATTGTGGGTGGAACTCCCCTTTAACACTTTAGTTTTGCTCTTATTGACTCTTGCAAGGGCCCTTGCAAAGTCATATATATATATATATATATATATATATATATATATATATATATATATATATATATATATATATTTGTAAACTGCTGTTTGCTCTTTTATTTATTTACATGCCAAGTAAAGTTACCCTTGGTTTACTATATTGACTGTGTGAGGTGTGTTTGCTCCTGAGGACTGCATTCAGAAGAAGGTAACAACATTATTGCATGTCATTGTGTATTTTACATGTGGTATTGTGGTCCTAGCAACACGTGGGACTCACAATACATTTACATTTGCCTGTTGTGCCAAGGGAGGGTTCGAGCCACTTAAAGGGGCTGAAAGTTTAGAGAGTAGACCCAAAACTAATCAGCAGCTCCTACGGGAGTACTGCTACATATGACTGTGGCCCCTGCATAGTCCCGGGCATTGCTGAGCATGCCTTCAGGAAAGGTGTTACCCCTGTGCTAGAATGAGTGACCCTGTTCATCGCTTGGCATAGTTCAAAGAACCCACCCCGGGGTAGGCCCCCTATGTAACCCACACTTGGGCGTCCAAAAGTTAATTGGAAACATGGAGGAAGTGTCCCCTGCTTGCCCCTAGGCAAAGTGTTCCATGCAGGGAAGTACATATCAGATCATATGGGATGTTCTCTCATTTTTTCCATCTTATGTCTATTTTCTTTCTGTCTTTTCTCCCTCAGTTAAAAAAAAAAATGTATACGTTAACTGGCCTACCTGTAATATGGTCATAAGACTGAGCTCCATGAACCTGTCATAATTGGTCAATAACTAACTTCTGAAAATGTTGTTTCTCTGACTGTCTCTAGCTCCAATACTAACCTGGAATTAGTACGCAGATAAAGAATTAACTCAGAGTTCCACCCTAAAGTGGAACTTCCGCTCTTTTTATCCCCCCCTCCAGTGACACAGTTGGCACCTTTCGAGGGAGGGGAACAGCATAACTGTTTTTGACAGGTATTTTTTTCCACTTCTGGGAGTCCAGGCCGCGTTCCGTGACATCACCGCAGGGCTCCCTCCTCCTTCCCGGCCGCCAGGCCAATAGGAGAGAGGAGCTGGGCCTTGTGCATTCACAGTAGGGTTCCTGGCATGAAGTCAAAAGGCTACACTGCCGGGTTCCCTTACCCGCAAAGGCGGCGGCAGCACCCGACAGCTGATGAAAACATCAACTGCGGTACTGACATCGCTGGACTCCAGGAAAGGTAAGTGTCCTATTATTGAAAGCCAGCAGCTGCAGTATGTGTAAATGCTGGCTTTTATTTATTTTTTATTGGGAACACTGCTTTAAGCTGGCCATATATGGATCGAATCTTCGAATCTTGACTGTTTCAGCAAGGACCGGACAAGATTTTATCCCTTTATAGGCAGGCTAGTTGTACCCAAGTCGATCCATTGAGCCTGTCAGATTTTTTACATGTGAATACTGTCGGTGCCCCCCCACCCCAGAACACAATAGCACTGTGGGAGGGATTCCCCCATCAAAACTGACTGTGTTGATGGGGAATCAAGTGTTTTTCTTTCCTCCCTCCTGTGGTGGAAGGAAAATAATTGTAATCAACTATGTTCTGCCTTACTGAAGCCAGGGACAGCCAGACATCTAAAATCTTCTGAAGTCTATCCCTAATAGCAGGTTAGCTTTAAGGGACCAAGATTTGATTTGGCAATGTTTTTTAAAGGTGCTGTGATAAAAAGTTTCAGCCTTACATAAATGATACCATTTTATAATATAATTGTATCCAAAAGTTGAGAAATGAGATAGAGGCATATGAAGTAAGGCCTCGTACACACGAGTAAATAGATTTGTTCAAAACGGTCTGTTCGACCGATTTGAACAAATCTGTCTGCTGGCATTTTGGTTTGCTCGCGTGTACACACAAGCAAACCAAAATCCCCACCAGCAGACAGCGCGCTGACGTGTCGGTGACGTGCCGGTGACGTTGGCGCCGCCACGTCACCGCACCAGGAAGTAAAACACTTCCGCGCATGCGTCGAAACCATTCGGCGCGTGTGCGAGAAGACATGTCTGCTGGTTAGCGTACTAACCAGCAGACATGTCGGGCGGACGGGTTCCCAGCCGACAGATTTCAAAGCATGTTTTGAAATCTGTCGGGTAGCCAAATCCGTCTGTTTGCCCGTACACACGATCGAATCTGTCTGCTGAAACGGTCTAGCAGACCGTTTCCAGCAGACAGATTTGATCATGTGTACGAGGCCTAACAGTTTGCTGTCCAAACTAATGCAACGTACACACGATCGGAATTTCCGACAAGAAAAGTTTTATGTGAGCTTTCGGTTGCAAATTTCGACCGTGTGTAGGCCCCATCGGACTTTTTCTGTTGGAATTTCCGACAGAAACAATTTGACAGCTGGTTCTCACATTTTCCAACAGGAAAAGTTCTTGCCGGAAATTCCTATCATCTGTATGCAATTCCAACGTGCATAAAAACATGCATGCATGCATCAAGATGACGCATGCTCGGAAGCATTGAACTTAATTTTTCTCCGCTTGTTGGTCACTGCGTACTGGACGGTGGGAATTTTGTGTGCAACACAAGTTTGAGCCAACATTCCGTCTGAAAAAAATCCAAGTTTTTCTTGTCGGAATTTCCGATCGTGTGTATGCGGCATAAGGCTGGATTCACACCTATGCCTTTTTAGTGCTTTTTGCATTTTGCAGATTTGAACTACAGAACGTGTTCCATAGGAAATCATGTTAAACGGACTGTAGTGCAAATCTGCAAAATGCAAAAAGCACTTAAACTGCATAGGTGTGAATCCAGCCTAATATGGAGTTTAAATGTCGGCTGGAGAAATGTTGGATTTAGAGAAAGCTCTTTTCTCAAAAGACAGAGGATCGAGGACAACAAAATGTGACAGAGAAGAACCACAAACAAGGGTCAAAGTTCACCTATGTACCCAAACTCTAAAAATACTCAATTGTGACCCTAATTCCAGGCTTTACTACATGACATATGATCACTGGCAAAATAAAAGCTTACAGTATATCTGTCAAATCAAGGCTCACCAAGAAAAGGAAAAATACTACTAAATTCAATTAGATGGTACAGCTTACACATCAACTAAATGACTAATGATTGTACACCTCTGGCAATTAGTTAAGTGCAAAGAGCAATAATGCAATCCAGCTGCCAATCAGCTTTAATCAATTTTGAGTCGTCAAAGTAAAGTAAGCTTTTCATGGCTAAAGTTCTTTTTTTTGTGCATTGTTCTTTATTGCTTAAAAGAAGACCCAACAGCATGACATGATTGAATCCTAATTGCCGCGCTTCCCTGAATTATTTGGCAGTGGCTTACTACAGATCTGCAGAATGGACAATTTGGTGAGTAACCCCAGGCACTTCAGCCACTTCATTTAAAGCTATGGCCAGCCGATCGTTACAGTACCTCACTCTTACCTCTCCATTATGCACAGAGCTCTGTGGACTTGCCAAACTTATTTTAAAATTGGAACTGACATCACCTGACAGTTTTGCTGTACTCTGCAGTTTATTAATTAAGCAGCTGTTTAAGTCATGAACATTCTGAAAATGGCTTTTTTTTTTGCTCTGTCTTTTAAATTATTTTTATTTGAAACCGGAGATAACTTCACTAAGAAAACAAATGGTTAATTTTATTGGATGAACCAGACTTTTACCAGAAACGTTGCACTATACAACTTGTACAATAACTGTGGATATATTGGGGCAGATTCACAGAGAATTAGATTCTCATAGAGTATCAGAAATACACTACGCCGCCGTTTTTTACCTGGCTCTACGTGGAATACAGGTAGATTTTGTCCAGTAAACGACGGCGGCGTAGTGTATTTCTCCCGTCGCAATCCATCTGCGCGAGTAGGGGGCGTGAAGCATTTAAAATAGGCGCGTTCCCGCGGCGATCGAACTGCGCATGCTCCGTTCGCAAATTTCCCGCCGCGCATTGCGCGAAAACACGTCGTCACGTCGTAGTAGCATCGTTTACGTACATTCCTATTCCCGAACGAGTTACGTTAAAAAAAAAAAAAATATTTTCAAATCGACGCGGGAACGACGGCCATACTTTACATGGGTTACGCACTGTTAGACCAGCAAAAAGCTCCTCTAACATTACGTAGCCAAAAAATGACGTAGGCAATTGCGAGGGACACTCGTACCTTCGTGGATCGCCGTAAAAACTAATTTGCATATCCCGACGCATGAAAACGACGCAAACTCCTCCCAGCGGCCGCAAAAATATCGCAGTCTAGATCCGAAGGCTTACGAGGATGTAAGCCTCTCGGATCAAAGCCCGAAGCCGCCGTATCATGGTTTGAGGATTCAAACTAGTGATACGGCGCGCAAAATTTGAAATTACTCCTGTCTAACACCAGTTAGACAGGCGTAATTGCTCTGTGAATCTGGGCCATTGTATTTAGAGCTGTGCAAATGATTTTAATTTATTAAAGGAGTTGAGAATTTTCACTCCAAAAAAAAATAAGTTATCTAGCCACATGAAAAGGATATGCAGATCATTAATTACCAGTATTTAAAGAAAACAATATTTGTTTTTACATGAGTGGATGATTTGAAGTGGACATTCACACAATTGTTTTAGCGAAGATTCTTAACTTTGTTAGCAGATCACCCAGTCTTTACAGCTGCCATGTAAACCCTATATGCTATAATCTGCGAAAGATGCAAAAATCCCATCAAGCTCTACCCAGAGACTGGCATAACACCATGAGATCTGTAGTTCTCTAAAAGCTTGGAAGACATACCTGCAATAGATAGTAGGCTATATTGGCTGGATCTTCCTTGAGCTGTGGCTGATTGGCCACCTATCTGATGGTGCCTAGATAGTCCCAAGGTGAACGCCATTTGGTAGAGCCACCAGCATTATTATTATACACCATTTATAAAGCGCCAACAGTTTACATAGCGCTTTACAATGTATAGGGGGACAACACAATTACAGTACAGTTCAATACAGAAGGTACGGGAGGGCCCTGCTTGTAGAGCTTACATTCTAAAGAGAGGGGGTGGTGGTACAAAAGTTAATAGTTGCAGAGAATCATTTGATGGGGGTGGCTCAGGGACAGTTGTTAGCTGTAAAAAACAGATAGAAGTGCAGCGCTAAAATGGTTAATAATTATTGAAATTCATAAATCATGTGTAAATACAAGCTCATTTGAAATAAATTGAAGAGAGCCAGATAGTAGAGTGTGAAAAGAAAGAGATCTCCATACACTATTAATGATGAGATCCAGTGCAAAAAAGTCCAACATGAATTCTTGTGATGAAAAACTGTCTAGAAGGGTGATCAAGTGAAATCCAATGTGCTGTCAGATGGGAAGAGATCTCCACATATTAATCGTGAGATAAGACTGCTTGCTTACTAGTGTTGAGCAGAATATGCCATATTCGAATTCGCGATATATCTCGAATATATAGTCGAATATTCGACATATATTCGCTAAATACGAATATTCGTGATATTTTTTGGAAATTAAATGATTGCGAATTTTCGCGAATTTTTGCGAATGCGAATTGCGAATTGCGAATTGCGAATGCGAATATTCAAGAAATGCGGAATGGAGCACTCTGATTGGCTCAGAATATTCGTGATATATTACAATATAAAATAATTGCGAATATTCGAGAAATGCGGAATGGAGCACTCTGATTGGCTCAGAATATTCGTGATATATTACAATACACAATAATTGCGAATATTCGAGAAATGCGGAAGGAGCACTCTGATTGGCTCAGAATATTCGTGATATATTACAATACACAATAATTGCGAATATTCGAGAAATGCGGAAGGAGCACTCTGATTGGCTCAGAATATTCGTGATATATTACAATATAAAATAATTGCGAAATTTCGAGAAATGCGGAATGGAGCACTCTGATTGGCTCAGAATATTCGTGATATATTACAATATAAAATAATCGCGCGATATCGCTATTACCGAATAATCGCATTGCGATTTTTCGGCAATATAAAATGAGCGCTGCAGCTACTCGGCCCAAGGTCTCTAATCATACCAGCAATGCTTTTAGACGTCGATGGGGATCTCTAGGATGTGATCTGTTCTAAAAAAAAATTTAAAACATTTGAATATTCGAAATAGCGAATATTCGCCGCGATATTCGCGTTATTCGCGAATACTCGAATATGCAATATTCGTAGCGAATATTCGCAATGCGAATATTCGTGAGCAACACTATTGCTTACCACAAAGAGAGACTGCTTTGCATCAGTCTCATAGCACATAGGGAGGTCCGGTCTCCCTGGAACCAATCCGTGTATGGTCAGAAAAGGAGCTCAGCAGTGGGTCCGGGATTGTGCCCACGATTGTAGCCTCTGCTCACCTGTACAGAGGATAGCCCCAGGGGAAGAGGAGCTGGGAGTGGGGGGGGGGGGGGAACACGGGTACCGCCGGCATGCAGGGATTGATTGGGAGCCGTTCTTATTCACACAGGACATGAAGCGTGGCTGCTCTGGACAATGGGGTGCTCTGGACAGTTGTTAGGTGGGCAGGGCTGGACTGAGACAAAAATTTGGCCCTGGACTTCATCCAGACCGGCCCATTTTAATTTTGCAAACAAGCATAAAAACAGTATATAAACTATGCAATTGTGCAAAAAAAAACATAAGTAGCATAACATAAGGAGTCCTCACTCACCTCTTTTTATTATTTCACGTATTCTCCGGTGTATTTTTCTCATCCTTCCCACATCCTGCATGACATGGAGGGCGAGCTGCACAGCCATTACTTTGACAGGCTGTCACTGAAACTGGCCCACTGAGCCATCAGCCCACCGGGAAACTCCCTGTAGTCCCAATGGCCAGTACATGCCTGCAGGTACTGTGTTTCCCCAAAAATAAGCCTGGGTCTTATATTAATTTTGGCAACAAAAGACACAGTAGGGCTTATTTTCGGGGTAGGTCTTCCCATGTGTTGTGATGTCTTCTCTCCGACACTCTCTCCCTGCCCGTCAGGACTCCCCAGTGTAAACTGAGTTAAAATGCTTGTAAAATCCTATAATTCACTCTATTACAATAGTATATAATGTACAATGTGTGCGTTTCTGTAATATAATTGTGCAAAATGCTTTCGGTATAGCGCCGCTCTGCACTTCTGTGACCCGCCTGAGCTCTCTTCCCCGCAATTATATTACAGAAACACACACATTGTACATAAACTACTGTAATAGAGCAGATTATAGGATTTTAAAAGCATTTTAAACTAGGGCTTATTTTCAGGGTAGGGCGTATATTGCAGCCTTCTTGGAAAATAACACTAGGTCTTATTTTCGGGTTAGGTCTTATTTTTGGGGAAACAGGGTAGGTGTGGGATAATTTTCCCTAAATAAATTAGTTTTCAGGGATCTCCTAAAGGGTCACAGGGTAGGGGCTGATCGGACATACCTGCATGAAGCCAATTATATTTTTAGCTGTCTGTAGGGTTGAATTCTGACCAGCAATGTAAGGGGGATATTCTTCAAACTGACCACCAATTAATTTTACTCACTGACTACTAAAGTTTTGGTTTTATCAACAGTTCCCCAAGACCTGAAAATTATTTCAAGGGTTCCTCTGAGGTAAGGTTGAGAAAGATTGTTTCAAGGTACATACATACTGCAGGTACTGTACATACTGTACTCCATACTCAATACTTCCTTTCCTGCATCTGAGCATGTGCAGGTGTTGGGTCATCTGATCTTTATATCAGGTGATGGCTCCCTAGGTACTAAAGTTAGGAAAAAGATGGCAGCCATGCAGTGCCTTTAAAAAGGAGCCAGTAAAAGAAGCTCATGTGTTTCTGTCTTGACAGTTACCTCTAAACTGCTGAGTAGCTTTAAAGCCTCCATCAAAATATGTAAACTGCATGTAAAATTTTAGGAAGAATTGTGTAAAATGACATTCAAATTGTTGTTGATGGTTATTGTTTAATTGCTTTTTATAGCTACATGTTTTACTATATGATACAGTCCATGTGTATTCATCTAGTTCAGGGGTGTCAAACACAAGGCCCGCGGGCTGAATCCGGCCCTCCAAGCGATTTCATGTGGCCCTCGCCCTTCTCAAGACTCTTAGGCCTCGTACACACGAGGGGATATGTCCGCTGAAAACGGTCCGTGGACCGTTTCAGCAGACATCTCCGCTCGTGTGTATGGGCTAGCGGACAGATTTGTCCACCCGACAGATTTCAAAGCATGCTTTGAAATCTATCGGGTGGGAATGTGTCCGCCCGACATGTCTGCTGGTTAGTACACTTACCAGCAGACATGTCGTCCCGCACCGCCGCCGCGCCGCCGCCGCGCCGCCGCCGAATGGATTTGGCGCATGCGCGGAAGTGTTTTACTTCCTGGTGCGGTGACGTGGCGGCGTCAACGTCACCGCCACGTCACCGCGCCGTCCGGCGGCGGGGAATTTGATCCGATGGTGTGTACACGCCATCGGACCAAACTCCTGATCGGACATATCCGATGGAAATGGTCCGCGGACCGTTTTCATCGGATATGTCCGATCGTGTGTACGAGGCCTTACTTTCTGCTTTCAAGCAATGCATCAGCTTCTTCCCAGCAGCAGCTTAAGGAAAGGGGGGTACACTATGATGTAAGGGAGAGTGGGGGACTTAACTTCTAATGGTGGGGTGGCTCTTAACATCGAATGTAAGGGGAGGGGATGCGCTGGACATCTAACCTTACAGATACAACCGGCCCTTTTGAGGGTAATCGTAATGCTGATGCGGCCCTCGATGAAATTGAGTTTGACACCCCTGATCTAGTTGATGCTTTCTCACATTTTAACACAAAGGAACCCTCAACCTTTCAGGTCTTAGGGAACCCCTGCCAATTAATACTAGTACTATTAGTGCGGTGGTAAGTGGGAAGAATACCCCTTACATTAGTGGCCAATGGGCCCCCTTTATAGACAGCTTAAAAGATCTATGGTGTTAATGGTAACGCATCTAAGAAATTGCTGATTGCTCAAGGAACAATTAGCAAACTCTTGAGGAACGCCCAAGGTTCCACAGGACCCTGGATGAAAAAACTCTGACCTAGCCTATCACTATAGAGCACATGTTTTGAAGAATTTGGTTACCACTTTCACTCAGAAACAAATTGTAGCTTTTGTTTGTGTTACCAACAGGTCCGGACTCCAGCCTGGTTTGAGAAATGATCGGGGGTCCCAGCCTGGCAGAGCTGCAGTACGTTTAGTTCAGATGTACATCTTTTGGGCCATAGAACACTAGCAAAACTGACTTTTACAACTAAAGAGAGGGATGTGTGAAAACCCATGGTGACCAATTAGATGTCAGCTTTCATTGTTCACTTTTTCTAAGCTAATAAATAAAGACATTTGATTGGTTGTCATAAAACAAGGCGTTCTGTAAATTTTTTCCCACACAACTGTATGGTACACTAGTGCAGGCTAAAGTATTAGAACATGTGACACAATAGCATACAGTCTGCTAAGATCCTCTGAAGTTTGACTTCCACTTTTATCATCTTTGAAAAGTTCTCTAAGTATACCTTATCCTGACCTACCAAAGCTGCAAATGCTACTACATTTTTTAAGTCTCTTTCCACATCTGGAAGTTAAAAAGTCAGATGATGAGTGTGCCAATCAAGATCTAGTTAGGGCATACCTAAAGATCATTGGGCCCCATAGCAAAATGTTGAGGGCGCCTCTCATGGACCTCTCTACTCCCACAGATGACATAAGGGGGTTATTTACTCAAGGCAAATCCACTTTACACTACAAGGATTTGCCTTTTGTAAATAACCCCCGTAGTCACATTACCTGCCTGGAGTGTGCATGTTTTCCCTGTGCCTGCGTGGGTTTCCTCCGGTTACTCCGGTTTCCTGCCACACTCCAAAGACATGCTTGTAGGTTAATTGGCTTCTGTCTAAATTGGCTCTAGTATATGAATGTGAGTTACGGACATTAGATTGTAAGCTCCTTGAGGGAAGGAAATTATGTGAATGTTCAATGTAGATGTAAAGCGCTGCGTAAATTGGCGGCGCTATACAAGTACCTTAAAGGATCACTAAAGGAAAAATATTTTTTAGCTAAATATCTTCCTTTACCTCACTGCAGTACTGGTTTCATGTCCTTATTGTTCGTTTTTTGTTCGTTTTTTGCTTTGAAGTTCCTGTAATCCTACTCTGTTCTCCACACTTCCTGCTTGTTTGTTTCCTTATCACCACCATACTGGGAGCTTTCTCATGGTGTTCTAAGCTTCCTAGAACCAATCAGATTCATTTTAAAAACAAAACACTGCCCTGGATTTGTTTGTTTTTGTTCTGTGTTTCTATTTCTACTTTGCAGAAACATGAAGCCAGTTCAAAAGTGAAACTAACCTGCAGGCACATTATATGATTGATTTTTATCTATTTTTAATCATTTTGAAAATGAATCAGTTAACTTTTATGTCTCTATACCCTGTAAACAGTCATTTCAGCAAAAAAAATGATTTTTCCTTTAGTGACCCTTTAAATAATAAATAAAAATAATAATAAAGTGCGTGCAAATAAAAGACAGGCAGCAGCACAGCTGTTAGCGTAGTCAGTACATTACCAAGGACTGGTGTCTAAGACAGAAGTTATTAGGAAAGAGGGGGCCATCAGTGCAAGGAATTAACTTTAACATTTTTGTTTGTTTCCACCTCTAGGACCCATACTGCTATGGCTACTAATATGCTACCAAATCTACTATACATCAGAATTAGTCATATTATTTATTTATTTCAAGATAATATCAGTGCAACAAAGTTGTCATTGATTAATAGAGTTAAAATGCGCTATACATATATAAATATAAAATACATTAATAAAATATATACCGTATTTATCGGCGTATAACACGCACAGGCATATAACACGCATCCTAACTTTAAGAGGAAGTTTCAGGAAAAATACTTTCAACAGCCCCCTGCGTATAACATGCAGGCACAGTCTACCCTCTGATTTCAGGGTAAAAAAAAATGAGTGCTATACACCAATAAATACAGTATATATATATAAATATAAAGTGCCGTTACCAATCAGAGCAACTGATCAGATTTTTTTTTTTTCACTAGACAGCTGATCAGTCTTCTTTGTGCTGATTGGTTCTTACAGGTAACTGCACATCAGTGTACACTGTACTGTTAATAAAGTCTATATACTACAAATAATGCATTAAGTCAGGGGTCCTCAAACTACGGCCCTCCAGCTGTTCAGGAACTACAATTCCCATCATGCTTAGTCATGTCTGTGAATGTCAGAGTTTTGCAATGCCTCATGGGATGTGTAGTTCCACAACAGCTGGAGGGCCGTAGTTTGAGGATCCCTTCATTAAGTCAACACAGATCGAACAATAAACAAGTAAAATGATATGAAATATATACTAAGCTGGAAAATATAAGAACTTAAGACTTAGACAGAAGTTCAGGGACCACATTTCCAGGTTGTAGACCACGTGCCCTAATAAAGATCACAGTGCATCTTACTATCTTTGACACATTTGGGGTTATTTACTAAAGACAAATCCATTTTGCACTAAAAGTGCTAATTGCACCTGAAAGTGCACTTGGAAGTGCAGTCGCTGTAGATCCGAGGGGGACATGCAAGGAAAATAAAAAACGGCATTTTAGATTGCTCATGATTGGATAATAAAATCAGCAGAGCTTCCCCTCATTTCAAATCTACCCATCAGATTTACAGTGACTGCACTTCCAAGTGCACTTTCAGTGCAATTTCAAGTCTACTTTGCACTTGTAGTTTGCACTTGTAGATCAAAGTGAATTTGCCTTTAGTAAATAACCCCCATTACTGCAAATGGAACTCACCTTTTAATATACAGCAATGACATTATCAGATTCTACTTCCCAAAACCTTACACACTTTCAAATGTCAGTTTAAATCAAGGTGTGCATTGCTTGCAGTGTCGGAGGACAGTGTTTTTTTAAAAAAAAAGTCATTTAAATGCAATGTTCAGACGGTATAAACAGTCTAGACAATTTATTCAGTGTACAAAAAGCGCCATAGGCACTTAATAGAGATATAATGGAAATGATCAATGACCACCATCCCTCACCCTCCTACATAAACAATGAATAGAAAGAATTCTCACTGATCCAAATTTAAGCATCAAAGCCACTGGTTTCTGCGGCAGCCTTATGGGTTAAGTCATCGCACCCACGCCACCGTACAAAGTTTTCTGATCCAAAGTTTGCATGCAGCACTTACCACTCACGACACGTGTGTCTGAACTGCCATGCCCCCAGAGGCTGGCACCAAGCAGCATCAGGAATGCGTTTGAATACAGAATTGGGTACATGATGATTACAGACTCCAGAATACTACTATTATAATAATAATTTATATCTCACAGGAACAAAAAATAAATAAAAAGCAAAAAATAAAATAAAAAAAAACCTGTGAGAAAACAGGCAGTTGTCAATCCCTGTGTTGCTGAATTCTGGTGACAGTCTGATGTGTCATGTCTCTGTGTTGCTCCTCTTTGCTGTTAATGTTCAGTTTCTGTAGTAAGTCATGATGAGCACAGCCTGCTCTCTCTTAATGAGCAATGTCTCGGAGTGCCTCAAGTATTGTGCTGTAACCAGCTCCATCCCATTGCTATTGATTTCTGTCCGTTTCTTTCTGTAGCAGCCAATCCCAAGGCTTCTGGTTTATGTAACAGACCAGTAACAGGTCACTGCAAACTCCAGACTTGGCAAGAAGAGGCACGGTGTCAGAAGTGGATTCTTTTATTCTACGCAGAGCTGAATTTCCTACTGAATTACATAAAAAAAAAAATCACGTTCTATGATAAAGCACTTTTCCTTATGTGTAGATGAGTGTATCTGAACCCAATTACAAACATTATATATATTGCAACTTACCAATCCTTAAAGTGTTTGTAAAGCCTCAATGTTTTTCACCTTAATGCATTCTATGCATCAATAAGGAACTGCAGCCTGCTCACATCATTTGTAATAAAAACATCTTTGCCATTCTGAAGCTTCTCTCCGACCACTTTGCATATTATTTTATATATACAGTAAAACCATGGATTAAAAGTAACTTGGTTTGAGAGCGTTTTGCAAGACAAGCAAAATGTTTTAATACATTTTGCCTTGATATACAAGTGATGTCTTGAATTTCATTCACCCAACGAATCAAATTCAAACTACTAACAATTACCTACAAAGCCCCCAGCTACATCAATGACCTAGTTTCTAAATATCAACCTAATCGTTCTCTTCGTTCTTCTCAAGACCTCCTACTCTCTAGCTCTCTCATCACCTCCTCCCACGCTTGTCTCCGGGACTTTTCTAGAGCCTCTCCAAGCCTATGGAACTCTTTACCCCAATCTATCCATCTATCTCCTCCTCTATCAGCTTTTAGAGGATCCCTGAAAACCCTCCTCTTCAGAGAAGCCTACCCTTCCCACACCTAACTGTATTTTCATTTGAGTCCATTTGATAATCCCCCACAGCTAACTACCCTTTGTTCCACTTGACCCTCCCTTCTAGATTGTAAGCTCTAACGAGCAGGGAGAAAAAGTTAACCGATCAGAGGTCCCAAGGTAGGATCCAACCCCTGGGTGCAGGCACTGCAATAGTATGCAAAATTGTATGGAGAAAAACCAGGACGGCCGCACTCCAAAAAATGTTCCTTTATAATAAGCTATGAATAAGCACTGTATTTTGGTGTGAAACACGTCAGCTCCTTTCTGTTTTTTGCTGTTACATGTTGATGTTGTGATCTGTTTTATTATAAAGGAACATTTTTTGGAGTGCGGCCGTCCTGGTTTTTCTCCATACAACTCTAACAAGCAGGGCCCTCTGATCCCTCCTGTATTGATTTGTATTGTAAGTGTACTGTCTTCCCTGATGTAAAGTGCTGCACAAACAGTTGGAGCTATATAAATCCTGTATAATAATAATAATAATAATAATAATAAGAGTAGCGTCATGTCACAACTGAGTATAAAAAAGAAGAGAGGAGCCTCTAAGTGTAGCAATATGGTTACATTTAATGAAGGTACAACATTATATGTATTTAGATATATACTTATTGCTACACTGAGGGCGCGTACAGACGAGGAGACATGTCCGCTGAAACTGGTCCGCAAACCAGTTTCCGCGGACATGTCCAATCGTGTCTACGGCCTAGCGGACAGGTTTCCAGCGGACAAAAATTTCTAAGCATGCTTAGAAACTTGTCCACTGGAAACCTGTCCATCGGACATGTCCGCTGGTTAGTACGCCTAACCAGCGGACCGAAATTCCGCGCATGCGTCAAATTGATTCAACGCATGCGTGGAAGCATTGTACTTCCTTGTTTGCGCACGTCGCTGCGTCACCGTCACCGCCACATCACCGCGTTCTCTGTCTGCTGGGATTTTGGTCTGATGGTGTGTACACACATCAGACCAAAATATCCCAGGAGACATGTTCGATGAAAACGGTCCGTCGGACCTGTCTCATCAAACATGTCTCCTCGTGTGTACGCGGCCTTAGAGGTGTCTCTCTTCTCTTTTATACCCTGTAAAAAACTTGATATACAAGTGCTTTGGATTACAAGCATGGTTCTGTAACGAATTATGCTTGCAAACCAAGGTTTTACTGTACTGTTATTATGTGAAGCACTGCCCCCGAAGGAGCTGCTGGTTTGTTCTGGGTGGCACATTTACCTTGTGACTCTTCAAATTCCTAGGGGTGAATAGTGCATATATCAGAAGTAAAGGAATGTCCGAAACAGGTGTCTTTTGCTGTGCTCTTTATTACCCAGCCGGGTAAAAACAGTAAACTTGTGGTGAAGAAGGTAAAGTTAAAGGAAGAAGAAGAATAGCAAATTCAGGCGTAGTAATAGGGAAACAGTCCTGCTTCCACGTGTAACACTCGTTTGCGCCACTCCTGCTTGAGTGGGTATAGCGTACCCAGACAGGCCTCTCTCACTGACCTGGCAGCGAGAGTATCACTTGAACCTTTGAGGAAAAGTCTCTGCCACAGACCCTCCTAGAATGGATTCAGTCAGAAACCTCTGCCACACGCCCTCCTGATTGTAGTTACAGAGATGTACCTCCTTAGTAGAATTACGCCTGGATCTCCTAATTTCTTTCAGGTACCGACTGACAGGTAACCAGCCTCTCAGTGTCCAGATACCTTGATCCCCAGTGGATTGTCGAGACCCTTTTGGATCGCCAAAACTTGAAGAGAAAATATGGACAGCCGCACGCCACAAAAACCTTAAAAAGGTGGCTTTTAATAGTAAAAAAAGCAAAAAATCACTACAAAGCACAGCAAGCAGTGGGGTGTATCCTGACGCGTTTCACACTGGGGTATCAATGTTTAGTCATAGCTAAAAGGAAAAACAAATACATCTCAAATATATACATCAATCTAAAAGCAGTCACATGATCCAACGCTGCCTGTGACCAATTATCGCTAATTGTATATAATCAATCAGTTAGTAGACAGCGTTAATGGTCACCTGCAGGGGTGGAACAATTGAATGAATATACCACACACATTCAAAAATCAAGTGAAATAAAAAAATTAGGCTTAAATAAAATCTGATGAAACTAGTATACATACATAGAATCAAAATATGTGTGAACAAACAAAGAAATGTCATCATGACATAATTATTATGTATGTGTGTGTATTCCGATCCGCTTTGTGAAATCTACATATACATATGCATGACAACAGTAAAGGTTAATTCAAAATAATAAGGCATATGTATACAGTATAGAGAAGCATTGACATATAATAAGGAACTCCAAGAGTGATATGGTGCGAATATGGAGTGATAAAAGTACAGTAAAAAAGTTGTTATAATAAAACCCAAGTGTATGAGAGTAATAGCGATAGTTTTTTATTGGATCGCCAGCCTCTCATTGGCTCTCCTCAGATGGACTCCCCACCAAACAGCTATACCGATTGGTATCTATAGGATTGGGAACCCAGTCGAACACTGGGCTCCCTGCCACGACTTAAATGTTCCGGACTTACATGGTCCCGGAACCAGGAACTCCGCGTGGGACACACGCCCCGGCCAGGTAGGCCATAACGCTGGGGCGCCGTGGTGCTGTGGTGCAGACACCCTAAAGGTGGATGCCACACTTGAAGAAGAAGACCCAGAACTAATGACGTCTGCCCCATAAATACCCTTCCTCAGTATGCACAGCGAGGCTCAACCCTCCTGATTGGCTGCTAAGGAAGAGCACCCAAACCTTGACTCCACTATTGCCATCTACTGCACCGGGGTGGGAAGAATGAGGACACAGCACAGGCAAGCTGAGACAGAGACCCAATTTGAACATTTTAACCAGATCAGAGTTTAACTACACTCTGATCTCCCTCTAAATTTAAATAGCACCGGTACTTTGAAGTAACCAGGCGCTACACATGTATTTGCCAAATATGCTGCAGAAATCTCCCTCCACTGAGTCTGGCTGCATCGATTTTAACTGTGGACAGCTGCAGCTGCTGCCTGCTCATTTCCTGGATCTCTTGGAGCTCTCATTGGCCCTCTTATGACTCATCATCCCTCCCTGCCTGGCAAGCTCTCAAAAGAGTGAGTACATGATGTCATAAGCCTAGGGTTTTTACCAGACAAAAACAGAAAGTGGGCTGTATAAGGTATTTACTGCCAGAAAAAAAAATGTTTTACTATCCAAAGTAAAAACAACAAAAGCAGAAGCTCACCCCCCCCTTCTCCATCTCTCCCTAACTCTGTTCACCCCCCTCTTCTCCACCCTTCCTAAACCTCTGCCCTACATACTTCCTGTCCCACTTCCTCCTTCCACCCAGGGACCACTTAGGCGACTCGTCATATCACCTTAGGCGGCCCCTCCCTCTAGGCGATCTCCTGGGACACGTGACAGGTCCCAGGAGATTGCCTGTCCACTTAGGGAGCACAGCGCCACTTGTACATGTGCAGTGCGTGCCTGGCCGTAAAGCCAAAAGCTGTCAAGGCCAGGTGCCCACAGTTAGAATGGAGGCGCCGGCGGAGAGGGGGGAGACGAGCGAAGCTCCGGTCGGCCGTGTGAGTGTCTGTGTGATAAAAGCAAGCAGCTACACTTTTTGTAGCTGCTGATCTTTAATAAACATAACAAAGTCTGGAACTTCCCTTTAACTAGGGGTGTGGTATTCAATTTTAAGGATGGTCTTGCATGATTTAAAAAAAGCATAGCGCCCCTGTGACAAAAACATGGGCATGGTTTAAATTATGCTAAATAGTGGGTGTGGCTTAAAGGTGTGGTTAGAGTCTGAGATGACTTACGTAGTGGAAAATGTGGATATATATATATATATATATATGGAGCGCTTACCCCGAAGGAGCCGCTGGTTGATTTTGGGGTCGGTGTATTAAGTTACCAATTACACTTCTCTAGGGGTGAATAATTGTGGAAAGTGAATAAAGCGTGTGTCCAGACATCAGAGTGCGTTTTCAAAGTCTTATTCCAAGGCCCAACATGGCCAACATCAACATGGCACACTATAGAGAAAGGTTGATGAGCGGAAGAAAACTGCAGTATCAGGCCTTGGATATTATAGAGAGCAGCTTGCTCTCAGTACAGTCACACTTAATCGTCCCCACTCCTGCCATGGTGGGTAAAGTGCCCCGGACAGGCGTTTAACTTGGGTCTGGCAGCCGAAAGGTCACTTGCAATAGTCACTGAGAGGAATTAGGTCCTCTGCCACAGGCCTGAGGAATTTCCATACTTTTCAAAGGGGTAGAACTAATGGATCCTCCCAGTAAGTCACTTCTCTAGAGTCATCAGAGGACAGTTGAAGTGTACCTGTCATGTAGTGATGACCGGATCCCCGGTGGTTCGTCTAGGCCTCAGGGACAACCTCTGCCTTTGGGTCTCCCGAGCCAATCCCCCACTGTACAGCTCCCAGCTTAGGATCTGGGACCCAGCAAGCCGCTGGGGCCCCTTTCGATGTCAGGGTGAAGCTCCACTTGGTGCGTAGCTTCGGCCAGGCAGGCCTCGGTGGCGGGGCCCATGGATGCGCGCACCCTGATGGTGGATACCGCACCTGGAACGCGGGCCCCGTGTAGAACGTCGCACGCTTCTCTCAGGCATCTGCCACAGATATACTCTCCTGCCAGCATGTCTAGAGGGAAAATCCTCCTCTGATTGGCTGCTGGGAGAAAGTGGGTCTGCCAGAACCCCTTCCAGCGCCAACTGTCACCCAGGGGTAAAAACACCTCCCCTAGCATGCAGACTGGCCTAGAAAGCAGTTCTAAACTGACAGCAGCCTAAACTAGATAGATAGATAGATAGATAGATAGATAGATAGATAGATAGATAGATAGATAGATAGATAGATAGATAGATAGATAGATAGATAGATAGATAGATAGATAAGGAATGTAGTTAGGGCAGAGGGTTAGGTAGGGGTGGAGAAGAGTGGGGTGAACAGCGTTAGGGTGCGGATGGAGAAGAGGGGGGGTGAGTAAAGTTGGGGTGGGGATTGAGAAGAGGGGGTGAGCAGAGTTGGGGTGGGGGTGGAGAAAAGGGGGGGGGCAAGAGCAGTTCGGGTCGGGAAGGAGAAGAGGTGGGGGTGAGCAGCGTTGCGGTGGAGATGGAGAAGTGGGGGGTGTGAGCATCACAGTAACATGTGTGTTAAAAACAGATATACATTAGTGCATAGCAGTTCTATTTTTCATCAATGGCACGCCAACATTTTAAAGTATAGTTAAAACACAGTAACGCACTACCATGCATTATGTTGTGGTACATTATGAAAAGTGGTGCAGGTCTGATTTTTGATCCCTTGTACATTGGCGGCCTGTTTAAAGCCAAAGTCTAAGTAAACATTTTTTGAACAGAACAAAGGACAGCATTTACATTTATTAAAAGTATCCCTTGTGCTTGTGCTAGCTGATATAGTTAAAATCCGAAGTCCTGCCACTATCAGAATACGCTGATCAGTAACTAGCTGTATCGCTGCAGCCACTGGTCGAGTTAAATTTCTCAACATATCATTTGATTAACCCATTGGGTTTTTCATACAAAGACATACAGTGGAATCTTGGATTACGAGCATAATCCGTTCCAGGAGAATGCTCATAATCCAAAGTACTCGCATATCACAGTGAGTTTCCACGCTGAAGTCAATAGAAATTAAAATAATTTGTTCCGCATTGACTTCAATAGCATGCAATATCGCATGGGGCCAGAGGCGGGGGGCACCAGAGAGTCTCGGAAATGGCCGGAAAGGAAGGTTAGGCTGACATTGGCAAACTCCGTTCATGAGCCTTTCCGAGGTTTGCCAAGGTCATCTGAACTGTCCTCGGGCCTTTCCAGCCGTTTCCGAGGCTTTCAGGCCAAAACCTCTACGGCACACCGCTTTGGCCTGAATCATACTCGTTTTGCGAGACAACACTTGAAAACTTGCGAAACACTCGTTAACCGCGTTACTCGCAATACGAGGTTACACTGTACATGTGTTTTTAAAAATTCACCTATAAAAAAAGAGTGCTTAAACACGCAGCAGATAACTAATTCTATATAGCTCAAAACATGTCTAGCTATGCACCAGAAATCCATAGTATGCAGTCAAATGGGTATTTTTGTTAATGTTTATTAATATCCTTGTCATTTTAAAATGGTTGTGATTACTATTGCGTCTGATATAATTACATGAAAATCCATAGGAGGGCAAACTGTGCCATTACTCTGGGTCATTGATATATGTCCATATGAGGAAAAGATGCGTTCTCTCCCCTTCGTCCCTTATCTTTATGTAGCCCTCACCTCCGCAGGAGCCGCTGGATAGATTTGGGTCGGTCGCTATAGCTCCTATGTCTAGGGTAGTTGAAGAGAGCAGCAATGAGGGAATGTCCAGAAGGCAGTTGTCTTTCTTGTGCTTTTATTTTACCAACTTGGTGAACTATAAACTTGAGATATGTAGGAGAGATGTATGAGGAGGAGAAACAGCAGTTTCAGGCCTAGTTACACGGAAAAAGTCCTGCTTCCAACAACACTTCACTTTTGTCGCCACTCCAGCCAGAGTGGGTATAGTGTACCTGGACAGGCCTCTCACATCGACCTGGCAGCCAGGGTATTACTCGGAACTTTGAGGGGAACAAGTCTCTGCCACAGACCCTTCCCTAGAACGTAGATCAAGTAGAAATCTTCAACAATATTGGTGCCTGAATCTCCCTCAGGTAGTTCTCTATTGGGACCCTGACTGACAGGTTGTTGACATCCAACCTCTCAGTGTCCGTTTAACTTGATCCCCGATGGATTGTCTTGTTGGGGCCCTGTTGGATTGCCTGCCTCTATTGGCTCTCCTCAGGCTGACTCCCCACCGAACAGCTATCTCGCTTGGGATCTTCATGGTCCCAGAACCAAGCAGACTGCGTGGCACGCGCACCCCGGTCTAAAAAAGGCCATATCGCCGGGGGCCGTGATGTGTGGACACCCCGAAGGTGGGCGCCACACCAGGAACAAGAAGTACCTGAAGTACCCTCCCCAGCATGCCTTGCGAGAGAAGCCCTCTCCTGATTGGCCGCTGGCAAGAGACACCCCAACCTGAACTTCACTTGCGCCACCCATTGCCTCAGGTGGTATAGCACCCGGAGAACAACAGAACGGCCCACAACAAAGTCCAGCAGAAGCAGAGACCCAATTTAGACCAATTAACTGGATGAGAGCCAACTAACTCTCTCACCCCCTTAAATTTAGAATAGCACCTGTACCCGAAAGTACACAGGCACTACATTTAATCTCCATATATATACCTGTAGCAAAGTGGTTAGTGCTGATAAAAATTGAATTTTTGTATTTATTGTAAAATACTGTATATTTCTTGTAGTTCATTAATGGACATATGAGCTCAGATACAATTGGGTAACACGGCAGTGTCTACAGCAGGTTTGGAGAATGGTAAATAGTGTAATTGTAGACCAGTTCCCTTATAACCCCTCCTTTACCCAGCATACCACAGTTTTGTGGAAAAGCAGTACCAAGGGATAGACCTACTGTATGTATCTGGATGAAATCCAAGAAATATTTTTTATGATAAGTACAAAAATCTTATTTTCTTTCCCGTCCTTAAGAAACACAAGAATTCAGATACAGAGGAGAAATTCAAAAGCAGTCCAAAAGCAATTGAACAACAGCCACTGACAACTCCACAAGAAGGGACAGAGAACTGCCTGTAACTGAATACCACCTAGGGACCAGTGAACCAGATGATGTGAAGCCCCCTACAAGACAGGGGAAACTGTCAATGATCAAGGGGAGACTACAGATAATCAACCTAATGCTCAAGACCAAGATAGAAGAGACCACCAACAAAGAAGAATGACTGCATCTAAAGGAACACTGAGCCTAAGGCCGTGTACACACGCAGACCAGTTTCCGCAGACATGTCCGATCGTGTGTACGGCCTAGCGGACAGGTTTCCAGCGGACAAAAGTTTTAAAACATGCTTTAAAACCTGTACGCCTAACCAGCTGACCGAAATCCCCCGCATGCGTTGAATGGATTCGACACATGCGTGGAAGCATTGTACTTCCTTGTTTTTGCACGTCGCGGCGTCAACGTCACGGCGTCAACGTCACCTCCACGTCACCGCGTTCTCTGTCTGCGGGGATTTTGGTCTGATGGTGTGTACACACATCAGACCAAATTATCCCAGGAGATATGTCCGATGAAAACGGTCCACGGATCGTTTTCATCGGACATGTCTCCTCGTGTGTACGCAACCTTAATCAGCGAGAGGTAGAACAGCATAACTACCTGATGAAGGAAGAAACTGATCCACAACATAACTTTGGCTAACAGAAAACAGAAAAAAAATACTGGAGGAAGCCCCAAGAATAATAAGTTCCCCAGAAGTAACAAAACCAGATCCACAAGAAAAGACCAAAAGTATACATAGGAAGGTCCATCAAAAATTAAGGGGGTAATGGGGAAAGAGAAAGCAAGTAAACCCACTAATATACAGGTAACTTGTAAAGAATACCTGTAAGGTTGCATACACACGAGGAGACATATCCGATGAAAACGGTCCGACAGACTGATTTCATCGGACATGTCTCCTGGAGATTTTGGTCTGATGTGTGTACACACGATCAAACCAAAATCCCCGCGGACGGACAGCACGGTGACGTGGCGGTGACGTTGATGCCGCCACGTCACCAAACCAGGAAGTAAAATACTTCCACGCATGCGTCGAATCCATTCGCCGCATGCGGGAGATTTTGGTCCGCTGGTTAGGCGTACTAACCAGCGGACATGTCGGACAGACGAGTTTCCAGCAGACAAGTTTTAAAGCATGCTTTAAAACTTTTGTCTGCTGGAAATCTGTCTGCTAGCCCGTACACACGATCAAACCTGTCCGCTGAAACTGGTCTGCGGACCAGTTTCAGCATATATATTCGATCGTGTGTACGCGGCCTAATGGATCAAGCACCCTATTGGTTAGGCGGACTGAAAGGGGTTAGCAACAAGAAATGATCTGGACAGAAATAATCCAAAATTGGTTATGTTTTTTCTGATATCAAAAGTTTAACAAGTTAAAAAGTGCAGTTATAAAGAACCATTAGAAAATGGAATCAAATAAAGGTAATTACCATGGACATAGATGACAAACAGGACTCACAAATGACATAAAACACAACACAAGTCCGGACGTATGATCCAGCCACGAGTGATGAGCACCCTATTTCAATTAGTGTATTGCTTTAACCCTCAAGGGAAGATTCTATATTATTGTAGTTAAAGCGGAGTTCCACCCAGGAAAACAACATTTGCCTATTTTGTTTAAAAAAATAAAATAAAAAAAAACCTGAAAAAAAAAAAATACTCACCCGAAATACCTGTTGCTATGCGGAAGTCCGTAATCTGCCTCTTCCACACCGCGGTGTGTTTTCTTCTTGTCCTTCTCCTTGTGAATGGGGCGCGCTGCTTTCTGGGAACTGTGTGTGTTCTCAGAGAGCAGCGCGCCCATTCACAAGCCAGCGTGAGACTCACGCAGGCTCAGTAGGAAATGGCTTCACTGCCTGTTTCCCATAGTGTGAATGGCGGCGCGGGACCCGGAGCGATCGTGGGACCGGCATCGGGGGGGGGGGGGCCATCAGCACGGGCGCCTAGGACAGGTAAGTGTCCTTATTCAAAGTCAGCAGCTACACTGTTAGTAGCTGCCGACTTTGAAAAAAAAAATAATGCGGGTGGAGCTCCGCTTTAAATTCTTGATAGTGTCTCCCTTGGGGGTCCATACCTTGAACTCACAAGCCTAATGGTTCAGGGGAGGAAATTTGCAGAGCCAGACAACCAATCTCGCCAAACAAGTTATCCAAAATATGTTAGAATCAGCTCAGAGCAATATCCCATATGGATTAAAACTGACCCCTTAACCACTCAATGACCCTGGGTGTTTTTCAGATTTGGTGTTTGCAAGACTAAAACTGTTTTTTCTGCTAGAAAATTACTTAAAACCCCCAAACATTATATCTTTTTTTTTTCTAACACCCTAGAGAATAAAATGGCGGTCATTGTAATACTTTTTGTCACACCGTATTTGCCTTACAAGCGCACTTTTTTTTGGAAAAAAAACACTTTTTTTAATTAAAAAATAAGACAACAATGAATTTGGCCCAATTTTTTTATATATTGTGAAAGATAATGTTACTCCGAGTAAAATGATACCCAACATGTCACGCTTAAAAATTGTGCCCGCTCGTTGCATGGCGTCAAACCTTTACCCTTAAAAATCTCGATAGTCGACGTTTAAATTTTTTTATAAGTTGCAACTTTTCAGCTACAGAGTAGGTCTAAGGCTAGAATTATTGCTCTCGCTCTAATGATCGTGGTGATACCTCACTTGTGTAGTTTGAACACCGTTTTCATATGTGCGTGAGCTCGTCGGAAGGGGCGCTTTAAAAACATTTTTTTTTTTTCTTATTTATTTTTATTTATTTTATTATTTTTTACACTGAAAAAAAATAATATAAATTGATCACTTTTATTCCTATTACAAGGAATGTAAACATCCCTTGTAATAGAAAAAAGCATGACAGGTCCTCTTAAATATGAGATCTGGGGTCAAAAAGACCTCAGATCTCATATTTAGACTTAAATGCAAAAAAAAAAAAATGGAAATTGTAATTTTTTCAAATGACAAAAAATTTTCTTTAACCACTTAAGACCCGGACCAATACGCTGGCAAATGACCCAAGGGGTTTTTGCGATTCGGCACTGCGTCGCTTTAACAGACAATTGCGCGGTCGTGCGACGTGGCTCCCAAACAAAATTTGCGTCCTTTTTTTCCCACAAATAGAGCTTTCTTTTGGTGGTATTTGATCACCTCTGCGGTTTTTATTTTTTGCGCTATAAACAAAAATAGAGCGACAATTTAAAAAAAAATGCAATATTTTTTACTTTTTGCTATAATAAATATCCCCCAAAAATATATAAAAAAACATTTTTTTTCCTCAGTTTAGGCCGATACGTATTCTTCTACATATTTTTGGTAAAAAAAATCGCAATAAGCGTTTATCGGTTGGTTTTCGCAAAATTTATAGCGTTTACAAAATAAGGGATAGTTTTATTGCATTTTTATTAATTATTTTTTTTTTACTACTAATAGCGGCGATCAGCGATTTTTTTCGTGACTGCGACAATATGGCGGACACTTCGGACAATTTTGACACATTTTTGGGACAATTGTCATTTTCACAGCAAAAAATGCATTTAAATTGCATTGTTTACTGTGGAAATGACAGTTGCAGTTTGGGAGTTAACCACAGGTGGCGCTGTAGGGGATGTGTGCCCTAATGTGTTGTTTACAACTGTAGGGGGGTGTGGCTGTAGGTGTGACGTCATCGATCGCGTCCCCCTATTACAGGGATGACGCGATCGATGCTCCGGCCACAGAGAAGCACGGGGAAGCCGTGTGTACACACGGCTCTCCCCCTTCTTCCGCTCCAGGGACGGATCGCCGCACTGCAGCGGCGATCGGGTCCGCGAATCCCGCGGTCCCGGTCCTGGAGCTTCGGACCGGGTCGCGGGCGCGCGCCCGCGGGCGCGCGCCCGCGACCCACGGCTGGGTACTAAAACCAACGTATATATACGTTGATGTGCCCAGCCGTGCCATTCTGCCGACGTAAATGTGCAGTAGGCGGTCCTTAAGTGGTTAAGATGCATGGGCGGGACTGACGTTTTGACGTCAGTTCCGCCCAGCAGAGCTATGGGGACGGGTGGGGGCCATCTTGTCCTCACTCGCATTCCCACACAGCACAACAAAGGACCCGATCGCCTCCACTGCTACTGACGGATCCGGTAAGCGGCGGAGGGCGCGGGAGAGCGGCGTTATCGTGTACAGGACCGTTCACTGAAAAGATGGATATCTTGGTTGTGGCAGCGGCTGCTGCCGTTACTGAGATATCCATCTTTAAAAAAAAGGACGTATATACACTGTATACAGTGAGGGGTCCTTAAGTGGTTAAACCACTAGAGGGTTCTTGAAGTCAGACTACCCGGAAGGGGTAGGGTACATGAGAGGCACTCCTTCAAGGGTAAGTAGAGATTAAACATTATACCATAACTCCAGACCGGTGAAAGGGGCATCAGAATAAAAAAAAGTGGACATAAGCATTCACTTTAAAAAAGGAGAACTCTGCAGGACCTGCCCAATCTTGAACATAGAAAAGAGATTCTAGGGATCTCCTAATTAGGGATGAATTTTCAGTTTGGTCTCAGCTCTATGTTCGGTCAGAAAGTCTGCTTGCTCAGGCGTTTTTCCAAAAGCTGGACATTTAGCTAATTCGGAACAGCCACAGAGGATTCTTCTGAGGAAGGGAGTGAGAGTTTTATGAAATACAACTTCAAAATCAAAAGTACCAAAAGTACCTGTTTGAAAAAGGGCAATGAGTCCCAAAATATAGGGGACACTGGGAGACAAAGGAAGATGCATTGTCTTAGTAAGGAGCAACTGCAAAGGGTGCCAAGAACAGGTGCCTGTGGGCTAAACAGAGTGTCCTCATCACTCAAATGCCAGAGAGACAACTACCCAAGGATCTGTCCAAATGCACAAGCAGTCCCCCATTAGTAGAAATGAATGTGCACCTTCATGCAGAAGGTATAAAAGCCTTAAATAACAAGTGTAATGAAAGGTTTTTGCAGGTCTTAGAAAGGTCTTTGTAGGAGCCCTGAAAGACCCAATGACTGGAACATCAAGCTGATCCTCCAGGTGCAGTGTAGAACACATGCATTAGTAAGGTCTGAAACAACCACCTGCAAATCTGAGGCAATGGCAGGGTACTAACAGACAGTCTCTTAAGAGATTGACTGTTAAGACTCTGAATCTTAGTCAGAGATGGTGAGAGGGACCAAAGCCCGGCCTGATCTAAGGCATCCTGGAGGACCAGTGAGAGACTCTCCATAGAAACGGACTAGATTGCGTTAGATCCTTTGTAGGCAGTGTGCCCTAATAACTAAACACATACAGCTAAAAAGTGTTGTGTAACGACTGGTGCATCTGGATAGTCTTTTCAGGCTTCTTTAGTTCTAAAGTTTGTTCGGTGACCTCACTTCTAAGGCGAGCCTCCCTCTCCCCTTACCCTTCCCTCCTCCTCTTTTTCCTTCTCTCTTTATTTCTTTACTTGTATTCCATTCTTTACCTTTTCACTCCTTCCTGCATCTTTCATCCCCCAGTCCTTTTCATTTCCCATTCCTGTAACAGCTGTGAGAAGGAATGATGCCTAGTACGGTAATCACAGATCCTCTCAGCCAGAACTCATGAACATGCTTTCAGTCCACTACACACTCCAAGAACAATAAGAGAATGTTGGCAACAAACCAATTGGAGGCCCTTGCATGCCTTTTTTCTCACCCTTACTGAGTGCATGATAGTTGTGTTAAAATTGGGTATCTTCTGCCTTTAAATAACACCATGATATTCTCTTGATGTTGAGAAACACTTATGTATCGATGAATGGTTGTTCTCACCTACAATATTTAGAATGTATCTGCCAATTGATCTGCTTTGACTGTTTTATGTATCTATCTGTATCTAGTTTTGGAAAATAATACATTTGTATTCTTTGAAAGAAAAAAATAAGTTTTCAGTGGATATGAAGTTCCCTGTGGACTCAATAGAGCCAATGCTGTCTTGATGAGTGGGCACACCAGGGTACTGCCCAGTGGCCCCAGCTACATGGGGTGGCTCCTGTACTTTCCCCAAACCAGCTGGTCCTTGGGCCCAGAATGGCACTGAGAGTGATGGATGCACAGGGGAGGCAGGCGGTGCGCCGTGCTAGGCAAAACGATACATATTATTTTACAGCCAGTAGGGAGCGGCAGTGATGCTCTGACCCCACCTAATGCAGCTTAAATTCTCGGCACTGGAGCTGGACTTGGAACTGCTGAGTCAGCAGCACTGAGACCCCACCTGTGGAAGTAGCATTGTGGATGGTGTCATGGGGAGACTATCTGTCCAGCACTGTTTGCACCGAAGGGCTTGGAATGCCAGGAGGGATGTTCCCTCCTCCGCCCCTCCTTCTGCCTGCTTGATTGGTATAGGTGAGTCCAGTGCTGGAGGTGGGCCAAAAGTTCACATGCACTGTATCTCTACTGGAAAAGGGGGTACTACATGGATGGAATAATGGTGCTGGAGGATATCAAGGGTGTATGTAGAAAAAAATGCTGAAGGGGATCTGGGGTGTATAGGGGTAGCAATGCTTGCGGTATCTTGGGTGTCTATAGTGCTAGAGGTATCAGGGATGAAGAGAGGCCACAGTGTAGGGGGTATCAGGGATGTAGTGGGGTCACAGTACCAGGGTATCTTATGGTATATGGAAACGGTGCCGGGGGAATATCTGGGGCGTAGAGGGGTCACAGAGCTGGGGGGATATCTGTGGTGTAGAGGGGTCAGAGTGCTGGGGGGATAACTAGGGCATGGAGGGGCCATAGTGCTGGGGAGGCATCAATCTAGCAGATATATTATATGCACAGGACAGCTTTGTTACTTTATGTATGTAGTATTTAGTATGTAGTATTTTTCCACTGTTTCTTTGCTGTACAAAATGATTGTTCATGTAGTTAATGTGGAGCTTGACCCAAATGGGGAAGCTCCACTTGTCTGCCTCCTACCTACTTGATGTCTGTTTACCTGCGATGCTTCCATTGTAGGGGCTCCAGAGCATTACTTTGCCCAGGGGCCCATGATGCTATTAAAATGGGCCTAAATAGAGCTGAGGAAGTCTCTGATGATGATGACATCCTATAACAAGGAGGGTCTCAGGTTTCAGATCACAGGCAATGGATCCTTCAGCAAATGCCCTATCAACCACTAGGGGAGTATGGTTTGTAGGGACTGTGAGTGAGTAAGAAACTTGTATAGCGCAACACATGCAAACTGAATCGCCTCAGGGCGCTTGGTATCCATTTCTTACTATATTTTTGCCTTCAGAATAGATGGGTTTTAAGTTTTTCTGTGAATGCCTGGTGATTTACTTCCATTCGCATGCTGGTTTATAAAGCGTTTCATAGTCTTGGTCCTTGGACTGCAAATCTTCGTTCTCCTTTGGACTTGTATCTGGCCTTGGATATCTGGAGTAGGTTTTGGTAAGTAGAACGTTGAACTCGATTGGGGTTGTGACATTTTAATTTTTCACATAGATATTGGGGCACGCTTCCTTGTATACATTTTTTTTTGTCAGGCAGAGTGCTTTAAACGTAATTCTGTCTTTTACGGGCAACCAGTGAAGGAATCTAAGGGAGGGGGAAATTGATTCCCAGGGTTTTTTACCTGTTACAAGTCGTGCGGCCGTTTTCTGGACAACTTGTAGACGAGCAATTTGGTACTTTGGTAATCCGAGGTAAACTGTCCTCTCGTCCTTTCTGTGTCTGATGTTAGTCAGGATCTTCCTTTTTTTTATTTGTCCAATTTTTATACAACACTGATGAGTAAATCTACAGCTACATTTATTGTAGGTCACACTCTATACTCCAAAAAATATGTGACTCAAGAATGACTATGCACTCCAAAAGGTGGTGGGTGTGGAAATTTAGCTCTTAGCAATGCTCTGGATGTCACAAACATAGGATGTGAGGAGAAATCTGCCCAATGGGGACACAGGTGGCTATAGAAACTCAACACAGTATCTAACCGTATCCCCTTTTTATTAAAAACAAAATACACACAGTATACATTACTTCCAAGTCCGTTATATTTGCCTTGAACCATTACAAGACCTGCTATCATAATGAGGTGTTTAGGAGTAGTGTTGAGCGGAATACGCCATATTCGATTTCACGATATTGCGCGAATATATAGAAGAATATTTGTGAATATTCGCTAATATCGAATATTCGTGATATTTTATCCAAAAATTTTTTTGCAAAATTTCACTAATGCGAAATTTCGCTAATGCGAAAATGATTGCGAAATTCTCATAAACGGAGATCATTTCCTGTATTACTAAACTAATATGCACTAAACAATAACTCTACACTAACTCTACTTAAAAGAAAGGAGAATAAGGGGGCAAAAGAAGGGCGGAGAAGATAATCGCGCAATATTCCTATTGCGCAATTATCTTCTCCGCCCTTCTTTTGCATCAGAGCCAATCAGAATAACTCGAATATTCGGCAAAATTCGCACTGCGAATTTTCGGCAACATAAAAGAGTCGCATCAGCTACTCGGCCCAGGGTCTCTCTCTAATCATACCAGCAATGCTTTCAGACGTCGATGGAGATCACTAGGATGTGATCTGTTTTAAAAATAAATTTGAAAAAATATGAATATTCGCCATAGCGAATATTCGCCGCAATATTCGAGTTATTCGCGAATACTCGAATATGCAATATTCATAGCGAATATTCGCAATGCGAATATTCGTGAGCAACACTATTTAGGAGAAATCATAGTCTGGTTTTGTGATTCTTTCATTTTCCAGCTGCTGCATACTAGAAGTATGCTAGTAATTAGTATGTGGTTACAAATAAAGTGTTACCACAATGATATTCAGCTAAAAATGTTTCATATAATACGGTATATGCTGTAATTTGTGAAAGCCATGAAAGTTATAACAGCATTACTGATGTTCCAAGTTTTGGAGTGATAACAGCATTCCTGCAATGTTCTCCTTTAATTGCATCCAAATTCATCCTCAAGGGTTATTAAAAGTTACGATTTTTAGGCAACACCCTAATTTTCCCTGTGGATATGTGCAGGTGTCAGCGGCTTGATGGCCAGTCCATGGTACGGAACTGATAAAATTCTGGCAGAATGTTACTGCTTAGGAGACGCAGTTGGATAACATTGGATTGTTGTAAAGATCAAGTCAGTGTATGGTAATGTCAGTCGTGTCCATTTGCCTTCATTTCAACAATGTGTTTTTATTTTTATGCACAATAGTTGATGTATCTTATGTCCTGTAAATGTTTCAGTTTACTATGATCCCATAAAAAATATGTATAAGTTAATGATGAATCAAAGCTGAATTTTAGAAATCCAGTTATAAACCCAAATGAAATAGTCAAGCTGTTGTATCTGTTAACGGATTTGGATTTCTGTCCAAAAAGTTCTAATTTTTACATGGCTCTGCCATACAGCACAACTATGACGAGTTAGTTAGTTACATACATAGTCATGTTGAAAAAAGACTTAAGTCCATCTAGTTCAACCCAAAAAAATAATACAATCCCATATACACAATTCTTCACCCACAGTTGATCCAAAGGAAGGTGAAAAACCCCAGCAAAGGATGATCCAATTTGCTCCAGCGGGGGAAAAAATTCCTTCCGGATCCCCTGAGAGGCAATCGGATTTTCCCTGGATAAACTTTACCTATAAATGTTAGTACTTAGTTATATTATGTACATTTAAGAAAGAATCCAAGTATTTTTTAAAGCAATCTACTGAGCTGGCCAGAACCAGCTTTGGAGGGAGTCTATTCCACATTTTCACAGCTCTTATACCGCGTACACACGATCGGAATTTCCAATCGTCTGTATGCAATTCCGACTCACAAAAACCCACGCATGCTCGGAATCAAGTCGATGCATGCTCGGAATCATTGCTGTATGTTACCGCGTTCTTGACAGTCAGAATTTTGTGTGACCATATATATATACAACACAAGTTTGAGCCAAAATTCAGTTGGAAAAAAATCCATGGTTTTCTTGTCGGAATTTCCGATCGTGTGTACGCAGCATTACTGTAAAGAAACCTTTCCATATTTGGAGATTAAATCTTTTTTCTTCTAGACGAAAAGTTTGTCCCCATGTCCGCTGTGATGATCTTAAAGTGAATAACTCAACACCAAGTTTACTATATGGACCACTCATGTATTTGTAATTGTTGATTATATCCCCCCTTATTCTCCTCTTCTCAAGAGGGAATAGATTCCGTTCCTCTAATCTTACCTCAAAGCTGAGCTCCTCCATGCCTCTTATCAGTTTGGTTGGCCTTCTCTGCACTTTCTCCAGTTCCCCAATATCCTTTTTGAGAACTGGTGCCCAAAACTGAACTGCATATTCCATATGAGGTCTTACTAATGATTTGTACAGGGACAAAATTATATAGGGAAGGAGATCTGATTGAGGCACTCAGCAAGAGGGAGGGACCAGGAGTGCCAGCAAGAAAAGGAGGGTCAGGGATTTTCTGTGCACAAAACAGGTATGTATAACATGTTTGTTACTTTTAAAAACAATAAAATGAGTCCTTAATATCCATTAAAGGGGTTGTAAAGTTAATTAAAACATTTTTTAAATAACAAACATGTTATACTTACCTCCACTGTGTAGCTCGTTTTGCACAGAGTGGTCCTGAACCTGGTCTTCTGGGGTCTCTTAGCGGCTGTCTCGTCTCCTCCCCGCAACAACTAACCCCCTTCATGTGAGCTCTCTTCCATGCGGCTTAGTTCTTGTGGGCTCACTCCATAGCCGCCGACTGTATCACTCAGCCCCGCCCCCTGGCACCGCGTCATTTGATGTGATTGACAGCAGCGCGAGCCAATGGCTGCGCTGCTTTCAATCAAATAATGAATGAGCCGAGAAGCCAGGGTGTTCACGGCGCTGGACTTTTGAGGGCTATGGTAAGTAAATGGGGGGGGGGGGGGCGCTAATCCTTGGATGTTTTTTCACCTTAATGCAAAGAATGCATTAAAGTTAAAAAGACGTGTGCCTTTACAACTCCTTTAAAATTTAAGAAAAAGCTGTACATTCTACTATGCCCTTGGAAGACTAAGGGTCCTTTCACACGTACGGACCGTTCGTCCATTTTTTACAAGTCCGTTTACGGATTTGTAATGCATCCCTATGGGATCGGGTACGTTAGCGCATGATGCATCCGCTAACGTCCGCAAAGATCCGCTTTTTCGGACGGAAGAAAACCCTATTTTTCTTCCGTCTGGTGGATCGGATCAGATGAATACGGACAGACGGTCCGTATTCATCCGATTCCCCATAGGGGACAGCGGAGGAAAGACAGGGCGGTCTCTGCACAGTGTGCGGGGACCGCCCTGTCCGCCAACAGCTCAGCGGGGATTTACGGATGATCCCAGCTGAGCCGACGGACACACACGGGGGCGGATCAAAAACGGTCCGCTCCGTGTGAAAGGACCCTTATTCCTGAATTTGAGTGTCTGTGTTCTATATAATCTATGTATCAGCTGATGCACTTGTAGAGAGATGCTTTGATTTGTATTTTAGTGCAGATTTCTGGGAGCTTAGAGGGAGATTAGCAGGGAGTTGGTCTATTCACAATACAGCTTTTCATGTTTCTTCATTACTCTACCTATAAGGGGGGTGCATTTTCTCCAATCAGTTCACACACTGTGTAAGCCCAGACTCCCCACCCACTGCTTAAAGATGAAGAAAGAGTTCTAACACGGTCTGCACTTTCCAAAGAGTGTAGAAAGGGAGAGACAGCAGATATTTAAGTAAAACTTGGGAGATGTAGGGAGATTTGTTTCATCTCTGTGTGTCATCTGGTGGAGGTTCCTTTTAAGTTTGGGGCTGCATTTCTTCAAATGGAGTTGGAGAATTGGTCAGGATCAATGATGTCCTCAATGCTGAGAAATACAGGCAGATACTTATCCATCATGCCATACCACCAGGGAGGCATGTGATTGGCCCTAAATGTATTCTGCAGCATCACAACAGCCCCAAACATGTAGCCAATGTCATTAAAAACTATCTTCAGCATAAAGAAGAACAATGAGTCCTTGAAGTGATGATTTAGCCCCCACAGAGCCCTGATCTCAACACCATCAAGTCTGTCTGGGATTACATGAAGAGACAGAAGGATATGAAACAACCTACATCCACAGAAGATCTGTGGTTAGTTCTCCAAGATGTTTGGAACAACCTATCCGCTGAGTTCCTTCAAAAACTGTGTACCTAGAAGAATTATTGCTGATTTGAAGGCAAAGAGTGGTCACACCAAATATTGTTTTGATTTGGATTTCTCTTCTTTTCATTTACTTTCCTTTTTTGTTAATTTATTTAAAAAAAATAAACAATTTCTACTTGTATTTCTAAAAGCATTTTTAATTTAGAGCATTATTTTTTTACAGTTGCTTAAAACTTTTTTACAGTAGTGTGTATATAAACCTATACTGTATATCCAAGACAATAAGTTAAGTGACAGGAAATATCTCTAAAGCCGCGTACACACGACCGGTCAAATCAATGAGACCGGTCTGAAGGACAGTTGTCTTAGGTTAACCGATGAAGCTGACTGATGGTCTGATGTGCCTACACACCATCAGTTAAAAAAAACGATTGTATCAGAACACTGTGACGTAAAACACAACGATGTGCTGAAAAAAATGAAGTTCAATGCTTCCAAGCATGCGTCGACTTGATTCTGAGCATGCGCAGGTTTTTAACCGATGGTTTTGCATACTGACGATCGGTTTTGACCTTTTGGTTATCAATCCATCGGTTAAATTTTAAAGCAACCTTTTTTTTTTAACCGATTGTTTAATCAACTATGGGCCCCACACACGATCGGTTTTGACCAATGAAAACGGTCCTTCAGACCGTTGTCCTCTGGTTAACCTATCGTGTGTACGCGGCTTTAAAGCATTGTTTTGTATTAAAATATTTTGCAAATAAAGAGCAAATGGTTGATTCGTCTAACTGCATGGTTTCCTGAGGATCTCCCTTGCACTTTTTGAGGTACCCTAGGGTTCACATACTACTGGATAGCAAACAATGCATTCATTTGAAGGTTATTGTGGACAATTATCTTTGGTCAATTGCTATTAAAATGACTCGTCTTTAAAGATAATTTTGCTGTATTTGCATTACCGCAAAACTGTTTTCCTCTTCCCTGAAATTGTACAGTACCATGGGAGTGTTGGAGCTATGTAAATGAACAATAATGGTCATTTTTCTGTATTTTATTTCAGTGAAATAGATGAGTGTGAGAGACCTACTAATTACAAAAAATATATATATATATTTTTCTAACCATTCTACTAACTATGCTATACTTAGGTTTTCAGAAGGGAGGGACTGAAGGAGATCACAAACCTTATGTCAAAGAGATAACCTCTTGTTAGATATTAAAGATATATTATGTAATAAAATAAAAATAATAGTAATAATAAATTAAATGTAATCTAAGAAAGACATCAGAATAGGTGATGTACGTTTACCAATAAAGCTGACAGTGGAAAAAAGATAAGAAAAGGATATTGAAGTCAAATTGAGCTGTCAAGCTTTGAAATGTTAGAGCTGTAATAATGAATAAAAGAAAATGGCCATACAGAACATGAACTCAAAGTAGAAGACAAAAACAAAAATTGTTGGACGGATAGCATCTTTATCCGATCACAGTAACCACAGAGGGAAATTCATCCATTTGTGCTGTTTAACATAGATGGAGAAATCTGATTTAATTTGTTCAGCCTTACAGGATGTTTGTCAGCTTAAGCAAACTCCTTTACCTACTTCAGTACATGGCACATTCACCCCCTTTCTGCCCAGGCAATTTTTCAGCTTGTTTTCATTCTACACTGTACCCAAATGAACAGGAGGCAAATGAACTACTGCAATACCAAGGACGTCTGTTGGAGAACAATCAAAATAGTATGGGCCAAAAAGTTCCACAGATCTGGTTTTACAACGAAATGACACTTGACCCAATGGTTTAATTAAAGGCACAGCAATGTGCCTGGCTCAGATGTGTAAGACAATACCCTACAAGCCAGCTGAAGGAAGTCTGCCCTATGAACAATGATTGGTCCAAAGGCAAATGGGAGGGAGTTTGAATAAGTAATGAGTGAGGTTTTGTAAAAAGGTTTTGAAAGACAGAGCTCAGTCTATTCTCTTGGGAGCAAGCTTGCAGTGAGGTTGTGGCTCTGTTGTCTGAAGGCCTATGCTGAAGCCACATGGACCAAGCCTCATGGAAGCCTGGTTGCCATCTTTGGGCCTAAGGCCGCGTACACACCACTAAATAAATCCGATCAAATCGGTCTGACAGACCTTTTTGATTGGATTTGTCTGCTGGGATATATTGGTTTGATCGTGTACACACAATCAAACCAAAATCCCCGCCGGCAGACAGCGCAGTGACGTTGACGCCGCCACGTCACCGAACCAGGAAGTAAAATACTTCCACGCATGCGTCAAATCCATTAGACGCATGTGCGGACAGATATGTCCGCTGGTTAGTGTACTAACCTGCAGACATGTTGGACGGACGGGTTCCCAGCAGACAGATTTTAAAGCATGCTTTAAAATTTGTCTGCTGGAAAAACCTGTCTGCTCGCCCGTACACACGATCTAATTTGTCTGCTGAAACGGTCCGTCGGACCGTTTTCAGCAGATAAATTTGATCGTGTGTACACGGCCTAAAACATGTGGTCAAGGCCTAGCTCTTTACATCTGAGCATAATCAAGCGAGGACCCTAGCCAAAAGGAAGTGTTAAGTATCTTTCAGTATTATCACCAGTATTGTTATTTAGGCGGTATAGATATTTGTTGTTAGAATGTGATATTCCTACTTTGAAGGAAATAAATGTAACTGTTTTACTCAAATGCATCTGTCTTTATAACTAGCATTATAGCCTTAAAGCAACACTAAAGTCAGGATTTAAAAAAAAAAAAAACAACAAACATGTTATACTTACCTCCACTGTGCAGTTCGTTTTGCGCAGAGTGGCCCGGAAAGCTGTCTTCTGGGGTCCCTCGGCGGCTGTCTAGGCTCCTCCTCGCAAAAGCTTTCCATCTTTCCATTTCCAGGGCGCTCGCACGGTGGAAAGCTTTTGCAAACGCGCGCTCCCGTGATACAGCGGCGGCCATAGCCACCGACTGTATCACTCGGCTCCTCCCCCTGGCGCGCCGCATCATCTGCTGTGATTGACAGTAGCGCCAGCCAATGGCTGCGCTGCTATCAATCCACCCAGCCTAGCCAATCAACGGCCAGGCTGGGAACCGAAGAGGATGACGTGGACGCGCCCGGGAGTTTCGAACGGTCAGGTAAGTAAAACGGGGACTCGGGGGGGGGGGGGGGGGTGCTGTGAAATGTTTTTTTACCTTAATGCATAGGATGCATTAAGGTAAAAAAACGTTTACCTTTACAACCCCTTTAAGCCTAACACACTACATTAGAGGATATTAGCAACCAAGGGACATATACACATTAATACAGCTGCAATAGTTATGTATTATAGGTTATCATAGAGGGAATATATAGAGCATATATATATATTATTGCATGATTTTACAACGTCCATGTATGTACCTTGGGCGGCAAGTGGTTAACTGAACAAGCTGAAGTTAGAAACTGAATGGCAATTATTTATAGCTGCACCAGATTTTCCAATCTCCAGTTTTAGTAAATCAACCCTTATGTTTGTTTAATGTATTTTGTTAAGGTAATTTACCTGGGAAAAAAAAGCCATTCTTGTAAAAGACTTTCTAAAAGCCCTGAGAGTTCTGCTAGGAGCCGCCTCTTGACATTGTGATGTCAGCAGCCGCAACAGACTCATGTGACACTCTATGGTATTTATTTCTCCCCACCCCCTTATATAGGTAGCTGAAAGGATGGGTGGAGGAGATTAGCCAGCACAGAAAACAATTAAACACTCCCAGAAGAGGGAAGGGCTATGATATGCAATGAGGAGGGAGCTAACTTTTCCTGGAAAAGTCAATTTTTTTTTGCAGTTTCAAAGGCACAGCACAGGTGAATAAAAAAATGATTTATGGCATGGAAAAATGCTGCAAGTAAACAAGAAGCTTTTTGGGAGTATCAGCACCAAGAGCCCTGGACATGCACATCCAGTACATCCCCTGAGTCTCTGGTTCAGACACCCTGATTGACTTATAGGGGTTGATTTACTAAAGGCAAGTAGACTGTGCACTTTGCAAAGTGCAGTTGTACTTTGTGAGTGCTGTTGCTGCAGAGCTTAGTAAGTGAGGTAAAGCTTCATTTTGCAAGGAAAAAAAACAGCATTTTTGCTTGCACATGATTGGATGATGGAAGTCAGCAGTGCTTCTGCTCATTTACTAAGCTCTGGGGAAACTGCACTTTGCAAAGTGCCCAGTCTATTTGTCTTTAGTAAATCAACCCCATAGTGCCTTGAAGAAGTATTCATACACCATGAAATTCTCCACATTTTGTCATGTTACAACCAAAAACGTGAATGTATTTTATTGGGATTTTATGTAATAGACCAACACAAAGTGGCACATAATTCAAATGTGAAAAGTGAAGTGTGGTGTGCATTTGTATTCAGCCCCCTTTACTCTGAGCTAAAATCTAGTTAAACAAATTGCCTTCAAAAGTCACCTAATTAGTAAATATTATTATTATTATTATTATTATTATTATTATTATTATACAGGATTTTTATAGCGCCAGCAGTTTGCGCAGCGCATTACATTAGGGAAGACAGAACATTCACAATACAAATCAATACAGAAGGGATCAGAGGGCCCTGCTTGTAAGAGCTTACAATCTAGAAGGGAGGGTCAAGTGGAACAAAGGGTAGTTAGCTGTGGGGGATGATCAGGTGGACTCAAATGAAAATACCGTAGAGTCCATCTATGTGTAATTTAATCTCAGTATAAATACAGCTGTTCTGTGAAGCCCTCAGGGGTTTGTTAGAGAACCTTAGTGTACAAACAGCATAATGAAGGGACACACCAGACAGGTCAATGATAAAGTTGTGGAGACGTTTGAAGCAGAGTTAGGTTATAAAATAATATCCCAAGCTTTGAACATATCACAGAGCACTGTTCAATCCATCCTCTGAAAATAAAAGGATTATGGCATTACTGCAAAGCTACCAAGACATGGCCACCCACCTAAACTGACAAGAAAGCATTACTCAGAGAAGCAGCCAAGAGGCCCATGGTAACTCTGGAGGAGCTGCAGAGATCCACAGCTCAGGAGGGAGAATCTGTCCACAACACAACTGCTAGTTGTGTACTCCGCAAATCTGGTCTTTATTGAAGAGTGGCAAGAAGAAAACCATTGTTGAAAGAATGACATAAGAAGTCCTCTTTGCAGTTTGTGAGAAGCCATGTGGGGGACACAACAAACATGTGGAAGGTGCTCTGGTCAGCTGAGACCAAAATTTAACTTTTTTGGCCTAAAAGCAAAATGCTATGTGTGGTGGAAAACTAACACATGACCGTGAAACATGTTGGTGGCAGCATCATGTTGTGGGGATGCTTTTCTTCAGCAGGGATAGGGAAGCTGGTCAGAGTTGATGGGAAGATGGATGGAGCCAAATACAGGGCAATCTTATAAAAAAAAACCTGTAAGGCCACGTACACACGATCAGACCGGTCTGATGAAACTGGTCCGACGGACCGTTTTCATCGGACCAGGCTGAAGTGGTCTGATGTGTGCACACACCATCGGACCAAAAATCTGATCAGACCAGAACGCGGTGACGTAGAACACAACGACATGCTAAAAAAAGGAAGTTCAATGCTTCCAAGCATGCGTCGACTTGATTCTGAGCATGCGCAGGTTTTTGGTCCGATGCTTTTGCGTACTAACCATCGAACCTGTGCGACGGACAGGTGTCCGTCAGACAGATTTTAAAGCAGGTTTTAAAACTTTGGTCCGACGGAAAACGGTCCGATGGGCCGTACACACCATCGAACTGGTCCGATGAAACTGATCTGCAGACCAGTTTCATCGGACCGGTCTGATCGTGTGTACGCGGCCTTAGAGTCTGCAAAAGACTTGAAACTGGGGCAGAGGATCACCTTCCAGCAGGACAACGACCCTAAACATACAGCCAGAGCTACAATGGAATGGTTTAGATCAAAGCATATTTATATGTTAGAATGACCCAGTCAAGGTCCAGACATAACTCCAATTAAGAATCTGTGGCAAGACTTGAATTATTTTACAAAGGAGAATGGGCATAAATGTCACTCTCTAGATGTGCAAAGCTGGTAGAGACATCCCTAAAAAGACTTGCAGCTGTAATTGCAGTGAAAAGGGGTTCTCATATATTGACTTGTAAAAAAAATTGAAAACCATTTTTATTCATTTATTATGTGAAATGTTGTGTTGATCTATCACATACAATCCCAATAAAATACATTTATGCTTTTGTTTGTAACGTGGCAAAATGTGGAAAATGTCAAGGGGTATAAATTCTATTTCCAGGCACTGTAAGTCACTCCCATTAAGAACCAATGCATCTGTCCTTAAAGTGATATTAAAGGCTGATTTAAAAAAACAAAAAAAGCATGCCATACTTACCTGCACTGCGCAGTGGATTTGCACAGAGCAACCCATATCCTCCTCTTCTCGGGTCCATCACCAGTCGTCTTTGCCCTCCCTCCTGCCCAGTGCCACTATAGCAAGCAGGGGGGGCACCCGAGCAGGCTGGCTCCTGAGCCGCTGCTCTGTCTATTTAGACACAGAGGGTGGCTCGGCTCCAACTCTGATCCCTCTTCATTGGCTCATTTGCTGTGATGGACAGTTGCCGGAGCCAATAAATCCCACCTCTGTCTGAGCCAATGAGGAAGAAAAGACCCTGGAGAGCCGTTACTCACAGAAGGTTTCTTTGCAAAAATCTTGAGCTTTTGCAACCCCTTTAATTCGGTTCCTCCATTGTGGTACCTGTTTTGAGTTCTACGGCACCATTCCTAGCTAGCTCTCTCACTAACCACTGCTCCTCTCACAACCCATAACCCTAAATGATATAAATTTACTATTACTGACTAGAATTCCATAAATTATTTGTGACTACAGATTTTGTAACTTTAAAATTAATTTCTATTAGAAATTTGTTCAAAAAAAAATGGTCTTTCTGGATCACTCCGTCAGTGCCATAATACTAACAGTGCTTTAGCATATGTGAAATGACAAGTCACTATCTCAGATCCTTCTACAGCGAACAAAATCAGAGAACCCAGATCTTGCCTTTGTTAAATAGGCAAGATATTGGGGGACTATCAGAATACCAAGTGCTTGTATTCTGTAATACAAACTTGACCAGATATGTATGATCTGCACAGAGAACACCAAGCTCAATAAAAGCAAATGTGGTTTATTAAATAGGAATTTCAGTCTAGCAAAAAAAAATGAAAGGGGGAGGTTTTGGGACTTTAAATGAGATGCGTTTTTAAAACGCATCTCATTTAAAGTGCCAAAACCTCCCCCTTTTTTATACATTTATAGGGATGGAGGCCTATGGTTGTAATTTGTCATATGCCTCATGTAAAGTCCCAACTTCCCCACTTTTTTAATATAAGGATGCTTACCTGTAAAGTGATTCAGCAATGTCGGCACCCCGAGCCGATTCTGCAATCCGCTTTGGGTTCAGGCACCGGCATGTTCACTAAGGGAAACCAGAAGTGAGGCCTTCAGGCTTCACAGCAGGTTTCCTACTGCGCATTTGTGCAAGTCACGCTGCACTTTCTGAATGGTCCCGCCATCTTCTGGGACCTGTGTGTCCCCCAGAATGCAGTGTGGGGGAAGGAAGGGCTGTAAATACCCGGAGATAGCCACAGCATCTTACCCACAAGTGGAAGCGGGTACCTATCAAAACCTGTCAAAACCAGGTCCCCTTCCCCCCAAAAGCACCAAATGTGGCAGTGAAATGGGGGGAGGGTGCAAACAAGCGGAGCTTCCCCTTTTGGGTGGAGCTCCACTTTAAGAAAACAACACAAATGACACAAAACACCAAAGATTTCTCTGTTCAAAACTGTTGGGTTGAATCTACATTTTGTGGCAGTAAAAGCAAAACTTGTTTTTCAGATAAAGTAAGAGAGCGTTATTTATAAAAAAAAATCATCAGTTTACTTCTTGTCCCATAATCACAACCAAAGTGATAGGAAATTCCTCCAAAGTGAGGGAATTTCTGGTTGTCATCAGGGTTTCCAGAACTAGTGTCCCATTGGAAGATTTCCCCTCTATTACTGTTCTGGGGACATCACAAATTGTGAAAATGTGGGATTTTCTTTCACTTTCTCTCTTGGTGATAATGATAAACAGGAAAAATAGAGGATGAATCTTCCTAATAGGAGCACATACAGCAATACAAATCCATTGGCTGTTTTAATCCCTCTTTATCCTAATGGAAACCAAAGAAAAAATAATACAATTTGCCTTTAGTTGTACTCCATGTACTCCATGCTGTCATTAGCAGAGGTGCAATAAGACAGCCTGACTTACAGTCTACAACAGGAACATTCATCAGGGAAGCCCAGCCATGAACCTGCATACCGAAGGCTAGAAAATACAGATTGTAAAGAATGTTTTTATTAAATATGTTGTGATGTTATTTTATTCATCTGTTGATGTTTTCTGCTTTCTGAGTAAATCTTAATCGCAAAGCCTGCATATTTCTACATTTGACTTCATCAAACAAATTTACAATAATTAATCCATCATATGATAAAAAACTAAGATAGGTATGAAATTGTGTTCTAAGAAAATAACACTTGAGCAGACTAGCTTGCCATACACAGTTTGGTCTGTATGCTATGAAATATATTCGTATGTTAGTATATCCATTAACTTTGAGCTACTCACAGTGTGCATTAGATGGTTCAATAATACATATAAAGCCAGCTTCATTCCCTGGTTTGGAGATGTTGAGCTGTATTTAAAGCAATATTAAAGTCTTAAGCCCCGTACACACGGCAGAGAACCTCGATGGGCAGAACACATCGTTACGCCCGTCGAGGTTCTCAGCCAGCCGTCAGAATCTGCGACCCGCCCGTCGGGAAAGGCAACCAGCCATTCATCCCGACGGGCCGTCGAGCAAATAGAGAACCTGTTCTCTATTTGCTCGACGGGTTTCCCGACAGGCGGGGCTCGCCAAGAGCGTACACACGGCCGAGGTTCTCGGCAGAATGCGGCTCCCAGCGAGGTTCTCGCTGGTTTCTGCCGAGGACCTCGGCTGTGTGTACGGGGCTTTAGTTTTTAGTTTAAAGACAACAAGCAAGCTGTGTCTGCCCTAGGACTTTCACCCAACTCACCCCACCTACCCACAGGGGTCCCCATCCACCTCCCCAGCAGCCAACTACCCCCTCTCTGGGGTTATTTGCACCAGATTGGTGGACCAGCTTGGTGCACCCCCCAAGCAGGAATCTACTCCCTTCACATCACTCCCCTCACCAGTTCATTAGATTTGATCCAGGGCTCAACCGATCGCCTCTGAGGGATCAGGAAGGAATTTTTTTCCCTGCCCAGCAGATTGGCTTAGCTGAACCAGGGTTTTTTTGCCTTCCTCTGGACCAAATAAAAATATCCAGGAGAAAGGATTCAAGGAATCTACTCCCCATCGCCACCCGACCACACTCCCCCCCCCCCCCCTGCGGAATATGGCCGTCTGGCAATATTCGGCAGAAGTCATCAGGGGCTTGAGGCAATTTGCCACGAAGCTACCAGCCGTCACTAAAAAGGCCCTGAGTTTTGAGCAACTCTTGAGGATCGATCGTCGATCATCAGGAACAAAATTTAGCGACCCACCCCAAGCGAAGCACATATCATGTGCTTTGATCAATACAAGATCGGCAGTAAGGCACCGATTAGAAATCCATGATTTCATTCTACAGAACAACTTAGATTGTCTTTTTATTACAGAAAGCTGGCTTACAGCCGACTGTAACACCATTCTTGGAGAACTGGTGCCAGAACACTACCGGATTATCACTGAAAACAGAATAGGGCAAAGAGGTGGAGGACTGGCGGTGATTCATAAGACGCATCTTGTGATCTCTAAACCAGCCCTTCAGCACTCGCTTCCATTTATGGAAACCCTTACTCTGCAGCTGCAAACTAACCCCCAGGAGACCGTCCGTATTCTGCTCTGCTATAGGCCACCAGGGCCTAAATCGCAGTTTTTACCTCCATGGTCAGAGTTCATCTCCACTTATGCCATAACCAGCAAACACCTTTTGCTGCTCGGAGATTTCAATCTCTGGGCCAACTCCTCACAAGACCCCGTGGCCGACGCCTGTATCGACCATCTGGAAGGATTAGGCCTTCAGCAACTAGTACATGAGCCCACACATGCTTCAGGTCACACACTCGATCTTATCTTCAGACAAAATCTGAAGGTAAGTATTTTGGAAAATGAACCATTGCCATGGACAGATCACCATGCAATTAAATTCATAATTTCCAATACGGCCCTATTGATAAAAACACCCAAGCCAGTGACAACACACTGGTCTAGATCTCAGAAGAAGCTCCATTCGGAACTCTTCAAATCTACCTTGGAAAATAAAATTAAAACAATGCAACCAAGACAAACGGCCACAGATATTCTGGATGCCATAAATGCAGCCCTACTACAGTCAGCCGACGCAGTAGCGCCTGAACACAAAGTCCGTACCCGGAAAAACAAGGCAGGCTGGTTCAACAACCAGCTATCGCTACTGAAGCAAGAGCGTAGAAGGGCAGAAGCCGCCTGGAAAAGAAACGCCTCCGAGACGAACCTCGCCTTCTACAAAGCAGCAACTCGAAGATACCACATAGAAATCTTCGAAGCCAAGAAAAACTATTTTTCCATGGCTATCAACAGCGCTTTAAACCGCCCTCGGGATCTCTTCAAGCTGGTCTCACAGACCATGAATCCACACTGTCTTGAAGCCCCCAACACTGCCACCCAAGAATTTTGCGAAGAATTGTCGGATTTCTTCATCAAGAAAATTGAGGGAATCCGGGAAAGCATTTCGCAAAATAATGCCCCTAAGCTACCACACAGCTCCCAGAGGAACACACTACAACCAACAAAGTTCTCTTTGGAACCCGTTTCCATCGAGAACACAGAAAATATCATCGGCGCATTGCGGAACAGCACTTCGCCTAATGATATTATCCCCACTAAGCTGCTAAAGGAATGTGCCGATATCCTGGCGCCTCCCATTACGCAGCTTATAAACCAGTCATTTAAGGAAGGCATAGTGCCCTCCCTGCTGAAAGAGGGCACAATCCAGCCCATCTTGAAGAAACCTACCCTGGATCCCAAGGACCCAAATCACCGCCGTCCCATAACAATGCTAAACGTTTTCTCTAAGGTAATGGAGAAAGTGGTGGTACAACAGCTGCAACAGCATCTAGATACCCACAACTTACTCGATCCACTGCAATCGGGATTCCGTCCCGGACACGGGACGGAAACGGCACTGCTCAAAATATGGGACGACGTTCTGGAGGCCGCAGACGAAGGAGAATCTTCCCTCCTGGTTCTGCTGGACCTAAGCGCAGCCTTCGACACCGTAGATCACAAACTGTTACTGACTCGGCTGACTGAGGTAGCCGGAGTCACAGAGAATGATTTGCCATGGTTTTCCTCTTTTTTGGGAAACCGATCTCAAACGGTGAAATTAGGACCGTTCAATTCTAGAAAACGCACGGTGTCATGTGGAGTCCCCCAAGGCTCACCTCTATCACCGGTGCTTTTCAACATCTATCTTCGACCTCTCTTTGAAGTCATCAGTAGTCAACAACTACTTTATCACTCATATGCAGACGATACACAACTGTATTTTCGCATCTGCAATAGAAAGGATCGTCATCTCAGCTTAGAGAATTGTCTCTCTTCAATAGAAAAGTGGATGACGATGAGTTATCTCAAACTCAACAATTCTAAAACAGAACTTCTTCTGTTTCAGGCCACTCGCAAGAGTCAACTCACAACAACCTGGACACCTCCGCCCATTCTGGGCCAGATCATCTCCCCGAGCGCCAAAGTCAAAAGTCTTGGGATCATTTTTGACACCCACATGACTATGGACGCACAAATAGGGTCTGTAGTCAGCGGATCTCACCATCTGCTGCGCCTACTCCGCAGACTGATCCCTTTTATTCCCAAAGAAGATGTGGCAGCCGTGGTGGGAACGATTGTGAACTCCAGACTGGATTATGCTAACGCTCTCTACCTCGGTCTCCCTAAGTACCAAATCGCTCGTCTGCAAGTCGTACAAAATACGGCCGCCAGACTGGTGACTGGGAAAAAACCCTGGGAATCAATCTCACCGTCGCTGAGATCCCTGCACTGGTTGCCGGTAAAAGACAGAATTGCTTTTAAAGCACTCTGTCTGACCCATAAATGCATCCATGGAAAAGCCCCGCAATATCTTTGCGATAAAATAAAACCCCACAACCCCAATCGCGCTCTGCGATCCAGTGACCAAAATTTGGTCAAAGTACCCAAAGCCAGATTCAAGTCCAAAGGAGAAAGAAGGTTTGCTGTCCAGGGTCCCAGACTCTGGAACGCTTTACCAACCAGCATTCGGTTGGAGGAAAACCACCTGACCTTCAGAAGACGGATTAAAACTCTGCTCTTCTGATGTCAAGAGAGACGGATACAACTAGCGCCCAGAGGCGATTTGGTTCGCATGTGCCGCGCTATATAAGTTTTTCATTCATTCATTCATTCATTCATACTTACCTGCTCTGTATAATGGTTTTGCACAGATTATCCCAGATCCTCCTCTTCTCTGGTCTCCCATTAATACTCCTGACCCCTCCCACCTGCCAAGTGCCCCCACAGCAAGCAGCTTGCTATGGGGGCAGCCGAGCCAAGTCGCTGATGTGTGCGTCCATTCAGACATGGAGCCAAGGCTCATCCCCACCCCCTCTCTCTCCTCATTGGCTCACTGACTTTTAATGACCCCCAGACTGCACCTCTGTGTGGGTAATCAACGTTTGAATTGTCTCCAAACAACACCTTCCTCCACTCACTTTTCAATAATCCATTCCACTTATATTTCCAGAGGTTAAGGACATGAAACAAAAAACACAAATACCACAGTGTGTTCTGCTTTTAAATTTATAAAAAAAAAAAAAAAAGAAAAAAGTTACACTTACAAAAAATAACAATAAAAACAGCATGTATAAAATCACCAGTTCACTCACCGCAGATCTAGACTCGTGGTTCTTCGCCTGACATCACAGATTCGACTCCTCCCCTCTAAACGCGTGTCAGCCTCTCATTGGCCTTCATCAGTAGGTGGGTGGGTCGAGTTGGGTGAAACCTTTAGCAGGTGGTGGTGTGCACTGAATATTGGTTCCATTTAAATATGATTTGACACAACGGTGACATCTTTGGAAACCTACATATGGACTGTTTTTTTTATTTTTCATAAATTGTTTTATGGAATGTATAATGGGACTGTAGTCATAACCTTTTAAGAACTAATATAATATTTTAATAGATAAATAAATAAATAATACTACAAAATATACCTGTGGTATGAAATGGCCGTGGCCTTTATTTATAGGTGTAAATAAATTGATTATATCAAACAATTCTTAAATCAAAATTAAATAATCAATTTAAGTATATTAAATCAATTTTATTAACATATAACCATATATATATCTTATAATAATAAAATTAGCTTAGCCATTTAAGCTCAAGCTAAAACAATCATGAAATATACCATCCCCTTACAAGAAGGGATTAAAACCTCATAAAAAAGGCCACGACAGGGAGGGAGGGTGGGATGTGCTTCTCCAAATCTTCTCCAATCTTCTGCCCACTGCTGACGCATCCTCTATCTTTTTATTGGGTTAGAGGACCGTTGTTTGGGGCAACTGTCAACAAAAGCTCAACCAATCATAGGTAAGTATTTTTTTTTTTTATTAATTAAACTTTAATTTTATTTTCTGGTATGACACAGTCCCATAGGTGGTGGGGGCGGGGACATTTCATGCCCCGCCCTTCACCTTCATTATTTGTGTATATAAGATTTATAGATACGCAGCGCTGCACTATTTACTACAAAATTAACATATGGGTACATTGTTCTCTTTAAGAACCACCAGAGGCATGGGCACATGCCCACAGCATGGCAGGGAACCCGATGAGCATGGCAGGCGGGCGAGATCCCCGCCGGCTAGGCGCAATCGCGGGCACGAGAGCCAGCATGGGGTTTGTGTGTGTAAACACACAAATTCCTGTTCTTTCAGGGGAGAGAAGACCTATCGTTTGTTCCTACCAGTGTTGTAAGTAACGGAGTTACAATAAACGCAGTTACCTAACGCAGCCCCTTTTGAGGGTAACGAGTAATCTACCTGATTACTCTTCCCCTCATGGTAACGCAGTTCCCATTACTTGGGCGGCGTTACTGCAATTACATCTACCGCAACTAGATGGCAGAAGAGTAATTGCTTCTGCCGGCGCTGTGAATATGAATATGGGTGGAACTCCGCTTTAGAATCATGTGACCGCTGTGATGGCCTGTTTTTGGTCAGTGATTTCATCTCTTCATCAGACAACAAAGAAAAATCTGACATCCCCATTCCAGATCCCTTGCATCTAATAAAGCTTATATAAGATAAATAAAATAATAAACAATAAACTATAGAAAATTCTTATAAAGCCTAATATAAGATTTTAAATTACAGACCCTGTAAACGTCAAGGGAATGTATATTACAAACATACATTTTAATCCAGTTTATAATTTGGTTGTAATATGTAGCAGATGGATAAGGGTTTTAAGCCCTATAAGTAGTGTTGCTCACGAATATTCGTATTGCGAATATTCGGCTCGAATATGGCATATTCGAGTATTCGCGATATATTGCGAATTTCGCGGTGAATATTCGCTATTTCGAATATTCGTATTTTTTTTATTTTTTTTTTTAGAACAGATCACATCCTAGAGATCCCCATCGACGTCTAAAAGCATTGCTGGTATGATTAGAGACCTTGGGCCGAGTAGCTGCAGCGATCAATTTATATTGCCGAAAAATCGCAATGCGATTATTCGGCAATAGCGATATCGCGCGATTATTTTCGAGAAATTCGCAATATTGTTTTTAGCTAAAATAACACATATATTCGATTTCAGAGTGTTACTGTCGAAATTCCGCAATCAATTTCTCATTCGCATTTTTGCGAAATTACGATAAAATATCAAGAATATTCTGAGCCAATCAGAGTGCTCCATTCCGCATTTCTCGAATATTCGCAATTATTTTGTATTGTAATATATCACGAATATTCTGAGCCAATCAGAGTGCTCCTTCCGCATTTGCCGAATATTTGCAATTATTTTGTATTGTAATATATCACGAATATTCTGAGCCAATCAGAGTGCTCCATTCCGCATTTCTCGAATATTCGCAATAGCGAAAAATCGGAATAGCGAAAATTCGCAATCATTTCATTTCCAAAAAATATCACGAATATTCGTATTTAGCGAATATATCTCGAATATTCGACTATATATTCGAGATATATCGCGAAATCAAATATGGCATATTCTGCTCAACACTACCTATAAGCTGCACATACATGGTGGGACGGATGCACCTAGGCTGGGATATACACGAGATCACCATTTGTTTCCGGTTTTCTTCTCTCAAGGATCTGGCATTCTTTTGTCTTGGAGTATTAACTCACTGCTCCCTGGCAAGCGCCCGTCACCTGCTTCTCAACAAAGCTTTGTAGAATATTAAAAAAAAGTCAGTTACTTTGCTGAGTAACTAATTACTTTCTCAATGTAGTAACTGAGTCACTAACGCGATTACTTTTTCGGAGAAGTAATTTGTAACTGTAACTAATTACTTTTTTAAAGTAAGATGAGCAACACTGGTTCCTACTAAGTAGGAACAACGATAGGTCTCCTCCCCCTATCACCATACAGTTAGAGCACTTCCAGGGGTCACCAATTTAACCCCTTGATTGCACCCTAGTGTTAACCCCTTCCCTACCAGTGACATTTACACAGTAATCAGTGCATTTTTATGGCTCTGTCCCAAAAATGTGTCAAAAGTGTCCAATCTGTCCGCCGCAATGTTGCTGTACTGCTAAAAATCGTAGATCAACGCTATAACTAGTAAAAAAAAAAATAGGCCATAAATCTTTCCCATAGTTTGTAGACACTATAACTTTTGCGAAAACCAATCATTATACACTTATTGCAATTTCACCCCTTGATTGCCCCCTAGTGTTAACCCCCTCCCTACCAGTGACATGTACACAGTAATCAGTGCATTTTTATGGCTATGTCCCAAAAATGTGTCAAAAGTGTCCGATCTGTCTGCCGCAATGTTACTGTACTGCTAAAAATCACAGATCAACGTTATAATAGTAAAAAAAAAAAAAATGCCATAAATCTTTCCCATAGTTTGTAGACACTATAACTTTTGCGAAAACCAATCATTATACACTTATTGCAATTTCACCCCTTGATTGCCCCCTAGTGTTAACCCCTTCCCTACCAGTGACATTTACACAGTAATCAGTGCATTTTTATGGCTCTGTCCCAAAAATGTGTCAAAAGTGTCCGATCTGTCCGCTGCAATGTTACTGTACTGCTAAAAATCGCAGATCAACGCTATTACTAGTAAAAAAAGCGCAAAAAATAAAAACCGCAGAGGTGATCAAATACCACCAAAAGAAAGCTCTATTTGTGGGGAAATTTTTTGTTTAGGTACAGCATTGCATGACCAAGCAATTGTCAGTAAAATTGACGCAGTGACAAAATTGTAAAAAGTGCTATGGTCGGGAAGGGGGTAAAACCTTTCGGGGCTGAAGTGGTTAAAGTGATGCTAAAGTCTCATTTTTTTTCTGACAAACATGTTATACTTACCTGCTCTGTGCAGTGGTTTTGCACAGAGCAGCCCCAATCCTCCTTTTTCCTGGTCCCTTGTCGGAGCTCCTGGCCTCTCCCTCCTGCTTAGTGCCCCCATAACAAGCAGATTGTTATGGGGGCACCTAAGCCACTGCTCTGTGCGTCCATTTAGACACAGAGCCGCGGTTCAGCCCCATCCCCTCTCTTTTCTCATTGGCTCACTGACTTTGATTGACCTCTTCATTACCTTTAACCATACTTTAGTTAAAAAAAAAATCCCTGTTCAGATTGTTTTTCAGAGGAGATTGACAGATGTTGAGGAGGCAATGCGGTGCCTCCTCACCTCCTGTTTTAGCCAACAAATGCACCATGACCATGTACATTGCACACAGCTGTGGGGGGGGGGGGCTAGAATGGATTGTGTATGGAGAACTTGCAACCCATCAATTATAACATGGATAGTTTTTGCCATAAGCGTGAAACTAAGCGGTGTGAAGGTGGCCATTTGCAGCTCAAGGGGCGCTCAAGTGTGCTCTTTTAATGCCCTCCAAACACATAAAAACTTAGCCTTTGTGATTAACTTCATCTGACTAAGCCAAATTAAATTTGTGAATACAAAATACAGGTTTTAAATATAAGCTAATTTATTCACACAACTGTCTGCACATTTCTTTGATCCATTCCAAACTGAACAGATTCATTTACATGTCAATTTGTTTTTTTAGTGTTGTTGGCCCTTTTTAGAACATCAAACCTCTGTTCTGCGATCATTTAAACATGCAGTGGAGACTTACTCAGGCTGTAATAGTTCATATGTTATATATTTTCGGTGTCTGGCTTTACTGATAAATCAGCAGCCCTTATGCTTTCTGCTGTGCCGTCTTGTAGTGTGAATTGAATCCATTTCCCTAGCTTCTCCTCTTACGTTGTATTTTTATTTCCACTCAACTGACAAATGCTTGAATTTAATTGTAACAATGATTCAAGCAGACCACTAAACGCTTCACTTTCCTCTCTCTCTCTTCATTTGTTTTACATGATGGTAAACAAATATCAGAGATTTAATAGAGACAATCTTGCAGCAAGATAGAGCGCTTACATTGCTACAGGTATTGATTAAGGCGGGTTTGTTCAAAGGCCTTCATAAAATGTCTCCTAGTAATCATACCATTGTTTTTTCTTTCTGCTAAATGTTTATTGTCAGACAATTATTTATCATAGCTAAATACACATTCTCATCATGCTTTCACATGAACTGTTCAAGGCTAAAAAAAAAAAAAAGACACACCTTGTTGAACTGTATTACAAATATTACAACATTAAACATCTACTTATGTGTATTTAGTTTGAGCACTATTTACAGTGGCAGCTAGTTCTGAAGGATTTTGAGTGTTTGCGGGCGAGCCCCTCCAGGTCCGCACTCAACCTACGGGCAGAGCACTCCAGCTGTCACGGCTCCCCTGGTGCCTAGGACCGTGGTTTCTGTCTTGACCCAGTCTTCTTTCCGGGTTCTGGGTCTTCGCACCTACTGTCCTGATTGGCTGGGAAGCCAATGCCAATTCTCTGGTATCGCAGGGTAGATGGGTTTGGGGCGCAGTGCTCTGCTCTGTGAGGACAACATGAAACTGTCCAATTGGGGCCTCCGGGCTGTGGTCACGTGCTTGTGAGAGGGTGACAGACCTGGTAGAGACCTGTTGGTCGAGCTCCCTGCAAAGTGCAAGGTCACACAGATGGTGGAGGCTGGGGGGGTGCCCCTGTGCCCCTTGTGGACCAGCAGACACTATACGCCCTGTTCATAGGATGCATTAAGGTGAAAAAACATGAGGGTTTACAACCCCTTTAATGAATGATATGTCTTAATGCAAGGCACAATAATGCATGTCGTAGTGCACATTACCGCACCACAAAAGGATTGCTTAAATGTGAATGAGTCCTAAAAGTTTCAGCACCTTTTGTAAATCAGTCTTTTACTGGCTCCTTTTTAATGTCTAATAGTGAGTTGCCAAAAAACCTTAACTAACATTTCCTTCCACTACAATCATCAATCAATTGTTCCAAGACGTTTCAGTCAACACTCCATCTTGTTCCTAATTTAACAAAAAAAGATGAGTACCATACCAAATTATTGTCTAAATGTGATTAAATTGGAACATACTGTTATAGCCAGAGGGATATACAGCGCTTTGTAATTTATGAGCTATACAATCTGAAATATAATTATAGTCCGTCACTAATTTCAAGAGATTAAACCCCTAAAACAAGTACAGAGACTGCAGTAAATGATTTGTATCTGCAAAAGCTGAAATCTTTTTTCGTTATCTTCTGTAAATTTGGGAAAACGGTGTGATTCCAATAGAGAATACATTAAAGAAAATTAATAATTGTAGAACGTATTAGATTATCTGGAAACTTTTTTTTGTCTAAGTTGATGAGTAGAGTAGAGTAATTGGCACACTAACACAGAGCTTTTAACTGTAAGTGTCTGGTTGTAGCCTGACTCTGCATAGATGAGACTGAATATCATTAGCATCTGACAGATGATCAATGACCTGCATGAAATTAGTAAGTGGCTCTTTTCCAAATTTACTAAACTAGTTATCATAGCAGGCAAGGAACCGCAATTTAATCACTATTACAGTCCAGAGATGTTAGCATAGGTACCTGGATTATAACTAGGCTTGCAGCATCCAAATGCATAATAGCATAATATTGGCGTGCAAGCATTTTTTCTAGAAAAGATAAGTCAGCACTCAAACTCCATAGACCAGAACATGGTGGTTGAGCTAAGGCAGGTGTATACAATAAGCTTTCATGTGAGTGCACAGCATGCAAGTACGACTGTCTGGCATCCAAAGCCTGCAGTTAAGCCCAACTCTGGGCACTGTGCTCACTTCTACCCAGTGACGCCCCTATAGGTCATATCTTTTGTTTTGTTTAAATATTTACCTTTCCTGAAGTCTTCAGGATGGTCAAATGAAGCTACAGCATACTCATCATCTTCTCCTCTTCTTGAGGCTGAATGGTCCATACTGATGCAGAGAGCAGAGCTGACGTGGTGACGTCAGAACCACTTTCTGCACCAGTACACTGTGAATAAAGGGCCATTGGGGAGGTTCTTTTAGCAGGCAGGGTCATGACGTCATGAATCCTTAGTCTTCCAGGATGAGTAAAGCTGAGTGACATTCGACTTGGAGGGTTGAAGTCAACTTGTGAAACAGTAGGGGGATATAACATCTGGGGACCTTTAGGCTGAGTTCCCACTATCGCTGCATGTGGCTCACAGCAGGGGTTCGGTGCGTCGCCCTTCACCGTTTCAGGTCTGATTTCAACCCATTTTTTTTCCTGGAAACGGACCAAAAGACGCACAGGACCACTGTGTAAATTTGCTTTAGAGCTTCAGTGGAGAGCTGGTCAAAATCTCCTGCTATTGAAAATTGGAACCCGCATCCAATTCTCAATAGTGTGAACCAGCTATAAAGATAGTAAAAAATTAGGCTTATTTGGAATTTTAAGGATAACAGTACTTTTATCAGAGTTATCTTTTAACTGACCCCCCTCCCAGCAGCCCCCTAAAATGCTACAGTTACCTGTCCCTGCTCCTCATAGACCTTCACTGTCACTCTGCTTTCTCAAGAAAACTGTCCCAGTTGGGCTGCACATTACTGCTAATAATAATGTATTATCCATTCAAATGAATGGTGGTTTTACTGTAAGTGCATGTCCATTAGACATGTGCAGACTGGAATATTTTGTTTTGTTTTTTCGTTTTCGTCCAGAAAATACATTTATTTAGTTACTCCCGAAAATAGTTTTGATTTATTTCGTTTTCGTCGGGAAAGTTTTCGTCCGAAAACGACGATTTTCGATGACTTTGTCGAATTGAACGACGGAAATTCAACAAAGCATCGAAAATCGTCGTTCTGAATACAGTGAATAGGTAGGAATTGATTCAGTTCCTACCTATTCACTGTATTCAGAAAGACGATTTTTGATGACTTTGTGAAATTGAACGACGGAAATTCGTCAGAGCATCGAAAATCGTCGTTCTGAATACAGTGAATAGGTAGGAATTGATTTAATTCCTACCTATTCACTGTATTCGGAACGACGATTTTCGATGACTTTGTGAAATTGAAAGATGGAAATTTGACAACGCATCGAAAATCGTCGTTCTGAATACAGTGAATAGGTAGGAATTCCTACCTATTCACTGTATTCAGAACGACGATTTTCGATGCTTTGTCGAATTGAACGACGGAAATTCGACAAAGCATCGAAAATCATCGGATCTGAACGAAAACGAAAATAAAGCATTTTTTATGTCGGATCTTTCGGTTTTCGTTTCTTGCGCTTTCGTTTTCGTTCGTTAAAACGATAACGAAAATACCAGATTTTCGGACGAAAATGCATTCTAATGAAAACGAATGCACATATCTAATGTCCATCCCTTTTTGTGAAGAGGCTGTGTGGCTTCCAGCAAGTGTCAGATTTGGGTGGTATGTTTGGGGAAGTTGTGTGAAAGATATCAGTTATCTTTTAAAACCTGTGATTGGGATGAATTACAGATAGATAAAAGGATCAATGGTGTCAGTGGGAACTTATCTGAGACAGAAATTGTTCATTACTCAAGGAACCCCTAGCAACCTCTGGAGGAACACAAGGGTTCAATGGAAGTCTGATTGAGAAACCCTGGTCTTCATGCTTATTGTGCAATGTGTTTCTGCACATCTTCTTGTACTACAGCAGGGATATATGTGACAGTGAAAGTGCACAACTGCAAGACAGGGACAGAGCACTGTTTTCCCATAACATGAAGTGGCTGAACAAGTTTGTTAGTGGAAGGTTCACCAGGTATTTTTCAATGACAACTGATGATTTTAAACAATTGGATCAGGTTTTTGAAATTACATTAACATATTAAAGCTTTTACGAGATGAGATTGGATATAAGATTTAGTGAATAGGTTTAGATCTACCTTATGATGAATTATGTACAAGTTTGCTGACATTTTTCCTGTATAGACAAAATTTCTCACCGCTCCAGGTGAGCCCCGTATGCAATCAAGGGTTGTCCTTCAATTTGCTATTTTTCCTGTATAGTCTTAGCAGTTCACTTACCCTTTCTCAAGTTGCTCTTTAAAGCGATATTATAGAAGACTTATGAGTAATACTCTTGTATTACTGGTTCTTTTTCTTCATTTGTGCATCCCATTAAAGCACCTGCTGTGTGAACACGCAGCACAAAAGATCTGTGTTTAACAATCCATATTCACCATCAGTCAGTAGATTATAATTAGTTGACATGGAGTATGGAAAGGTCTGGTGCTAATTGGCAATAATTGTTGCTTTTAGGTACAAGAAATTCCATAAGGAGCATTTTTTTCTCTCAACAATAATTATTACACAATAACACATTACATAATAACACAAGACCACTTATGAAAAAAGTACCCACTGTTTAGTACCAATATATTTTCATTAGGCTATACAGAGCATGAGAAAATGAAGTAGATTAAGGGTAATTATTTTCATGTATAGGGTTTGTCTGGGAATATAAAAACTGAATAATAATTATATTGCAGATTATATATAAACAGAGCAGTAATTACAATAGAGTTGGCTTTCTTTCATTACCAGATAATGGTCCTTGCTGCAGACGAATTTGTTAGGTGGTCCTCCCTTAGCTGATCGGACTCTGTAGGCAAACAAGTTGACTGAATGTCAGGTCATAACAAGCCGGAATTTCTCAGTAGGAGAATGCATTCTGTTACATAATCAGATTTTCTTGATACAGCAGTACAAAAAAAAAAAATTGTGGTGTGCAAAGACCAGTTATCCAGAACAACCAGATGTTTCTTTTCACCAACTTAAAGAAATCAGAGCAATTAAAGAACATTTTTCTGTGTGAATGAATATATATTTACAACTTTTGACTTTTTTGACTTTTGAGATTTTTGAAAAATGTCATCTGCAGAATGGTCATTAAAGTTCCCAGACACGATGCCCTGTGTTGTGAGAATGTAAATTTAAAGCGGCGTTCCACCCAAAAATAGAACTTACGCTTTTCGGAACCCTCCCCCCTCTGGTGTCACATGTGGCACCTTTCAGGGGGGGTCGAATACAGGTATTTTGCTCCCACTTCCAGGCATAGATAGCCAAGCCACCCACAGATATCTACACTGCATCCAGTGCCTCCTCCGTCCCCCCACTGTCTTCTGGGAGACATGCAGGTCCCAGAAGACAGCAGGGACCAATGAGATTGCGCAGCATAAGTCGTGCATATGCAGTAGGGAACCAGGAAGTGAAGCCGAAAGGATTCCCTTACTGAAGATGGCCGCCACAGCACCTGAGAGCTGAGGAATGGATCGGCTTCAGGTGCCGACATCGCGTGCGCCCTGGACAGGTAAGCGTTCTTATTTTAAAAAGTCAGCAGCTGCAGTATTTGTAGCTGCTGACTTTAAAAAGAAAAAAAATTGCGTAACTCTGCTTTAAGTCCTAATGATACAGTAGGAATGCACACCTGAGTTAATTTCTAGTTCTCAGACCGCTCTGTCAATTGGCAGTTTCAGATCTCCCCTACCAATCAGGAACCAGACAATGTGTAGCACCCCCTAGTATGTGCTAGATGTAGTTGTTAATGTAGGAAACTTTAGCACCGTAGCTCAGAGGAGTGGAAGTTGGGACACTCTCAGGAGAAGGTGGAAGTGTTGTCCAAGGTGTTGGATTTACCAGAATCATCTGAAGGTACTGAAGGGTCCATGCAGGCCCTAGTCAGTGTGAGGCAGACATTATACAACAGACCCTCTACACCCAGACTAGAGCAGCTGAGTACAGGCAGTGGGTATTGAGGTCACCCAAAGCCTGCGTTCTCCCTAGAAAAGGCAAGCCTCAGGAATTGCCAAGGTTTTTAAGGTTCCAACGTGAGGTGCAGTGGAGAACAGCTCTGGAGTGTGGTCTGGACTACCCCTATGTCCCCTCAAACATCATTGAGGATGTCATTGAGGACTCCTGGGGAGAGTGGGAGGAAGACATGGTGTGGGAGTACATGCATGTCCCCAAATCCTTGAGGGGACCACATTGTGAACAAGCTTGGACCCAGTTTCAGGGCATTCATCAGGAATGGTGGCTGGGAAGAGCTATTTACAAAGACAGGGTGGTGGTTGTTAAAGCTGGACAGCCCACCAAAACCCACTCTGTCGCTGTCAGAGGAGCTGATGGCAACCTAAGGAGATTGACCAATCCTCTGTACTACCTGTGAAGGAACTGATATGAATGGTTCTGCTCACAGGTTACCTACATAAACAACAAGGAGAGGATTGCTGCCTTTGTTGTATTTTTCTCACAAACTAGACCAGCCTAACACCCTGACCTGTTCAAGATGGATGTTTTGTTACTGATGAAGAACTTTGATGAAGAACTTTGGGTGAGACCTAGTATAAGGTGACCAGATTTTTAAATTGAAATCCAGGGACATATTATCCCTCTACTAGTAATGGCGGCAATCAGCAACTCTCTGCCCGTCGCGGCAACTGCCGCCCGCCTCACAGCCAGTCAAGTCTTAGGCCGTGTACAGACGATGAGATATGTCTGCTCAAACATGTCCGACAGACCGTTTTCAGTGGACACGTCTATCGGATTTTGGTCTGATGGCGTGTACACACCATCGGATGAAAATCCCCTCGGCGGACCAGTTTCAGCAGATAAATTTGATCGTGTGTACGCGGCCTTACTCTCCGAGCCCCGTATACTACTGGGTGGGGAGAAAGGACATAAGCAGGCAGGCGGCTGGCTGGGACTTGAGCCAAGGCACAGCAGAAAAACCTGTTAGCGGAACGGGCATGTACCCGAAACTGAAGAAATATTCCCCCCGCTCCGACCAGCACATGATCATCAGAAAGGGGTACAGATAATGGGAAAAAATACACCCCCTCTAAGCTGTAGGAGCGGGGTTGTGTAATTTAGAATTTGTCTTTGAAATTACCCCAAACCCTGTTCAAATCCAAAAAAGGGGGACAGACTTGGTCCGGGGACAGTGTCCTCAATCCGGGGACTGTCCCCAGAAACCAGGGATGTCTGGTCACCCTAGCCTAGTAACCTGCTACTACTTTGCAAAACTTGGAGTGGCTCCTCCTACCAGAGACTTTGAGAAAAGTCCTGTGCTGTTTTTTTTTTTCTGCCAGCAGGCTTATAACTCCCTGCTGACAGAATGTACAGGTAGATAGTAAGATAGTATTAGAAATGTGTTTGTTCTGTTTTTGCATGTATCATTGTAGATGGCTATTCAAACTGCTTTGTGATGGACTCTGCATTTTTTTTCCAGTTTGCTGGGAGTGTTTCCCTCTAGGATATATGCTGTTTCTATGTAATGTACATATGGTTTTAAAACAAACAAAAAAATGTCTAGTTTTGATACTGCTATTTATTTGTATATAGCCCCTTCCAAGTTTTTTCCCTTTCCCCCCTCACTTATATTTTTATTGGGTGCCTTGTGTTTTTCTCCTGGACTCACTCCAAATTACCCTTAGATTGTAAGCTCCTTGAGAACAGGGACTGATGTAAATGTACAATATACAGTGCCTTGAAAAAGTATACATACCCCTTGAAATTTTCCAACCAAAAATGTAAATGCATTGTATTGGAATTGTATGTGATAGACCAACACAAAGTGTCACATAATTGTGAAGTGGAAGGAAAATAAATGGTTTTCCATTTTTTTTTTACAAATAAATATGTGAAAAGTGTGCTTTGCATTTGTATTGAGCCCCCCTGAGTCAATACTTTTTGTAGAAGCACCGTTGGCTGCAATTACAGCTGCAAGTCTTTTTGGGGGTGTCTCTACCAGCTTTGCACATCTAGAAAGTCAAATTCTTTGCCAAATAGCTCAAGCTCTTATCAGATTGGATGGCGAGCGTCTGTGAACAGAAATTTTTAAGTCTTGCCACAGATTCTCAATTGGCTTTAGGTCTGGACTTTGACTGTTCTAACACATACATTTGCTTTGATCTAAACCATTCCATTGTAGCTCTGGCTGTATGTTTAGGGTTGTTGTCCTGCTGGAAGGTGAACCTCCCTAGTTTTAAGTCTTTTGCAGACTAACTGGTTTTCTTCTAAGATTCCCCTGTATTTGGCTCCATCCATCTTCCCATCAACTCTGACCAGCTTCTCTGTCCCTGCTGAAAAAAACATCCCCACGACATGATGTTGCCACCACCATGTTTCACGTGGGTATGGTGTGTTCAGGGTAAAGTGCAGTGTTTGTTTTTCATCACATATAGCATTTTGCTTTTAGGCCAAAAAGTAGGATTTTGGTCTCATCTGACCTGAGCACCTTCTTCCACATGGCTTCTCACAAACTGCAAACAGGACTTCTTATGCCTTTATTTCATCAATCTGTCCACAGGAAAACTATTAGTCAGACAAGAAAGCTTGCCACTCTTCCATAAAGGCCAAATTTGTGAAGTATAAGACTAATAGTTTTCCTGTGGATAGATTCTCGCACTTGAGCTGTGGATCTCTGCAGCTCCTCCAGAGTTACCTCTTGGCTGCTTCTTTGATTAATGCAATCCTTGCCCGGCCTGTCAGTTTAGGTGGACGGCCATGTCTTGGCAGATTTGCAGTTGTGCCATACTCTTTCCATTTTCAGATGATGGATTGAACAGAGCTTCGTGAGATATTCAAAGCTTGAGATATTTTTTTTAATAACCAAACCCTGCTTTAAACTTCTCCACAACTTTTTCCCTGAGCGGTCTGGTGAGTTCCTTGGCCTTCGTGATGCTGTGTGTTCACTAAGGTTCTCTAACAAACCTCTGAGGGCTTCACAGAACAACTGTGTTTATAATGAGATTAAATTAAACACAGATGGACAATCGTTACTAATTAGGTGACTTTTGAAGGCAATTGGTTCCACTACATTCTAGTAATATAAATGCATACCGCACTTTTCACATACGTATTTGTAAATAAAAAAATTGAAAACCATTTACCATTTACCTTTCACTTCACAATTATGTGCCACTTTGTGTTGGTCTATCACATAGAATCCCAATAAAATGCATTTACATTTTTGGTTGTAATATGACAAAATGTGGAAAATTTCAAGGGGTATGAATATTTTTTTCAAGGCACTGTACATGTAAAGCACTGTGGAAATTGATGGTGCTATATACGTGCCTATAAACAAATATATGCAAAATAAAAAAAGGGTTCTATAGACAAGCCAAACTTTTCTCTTCAGATCCAGTGGAGCAATGCAGCAGATTTAATCTGCAGTGATTACTTGACTCATTTTTTTTATGCTTAAATTTCACAATGTTTTATATACTCTAAAATATATATATATATATTTTCATAGCCCTTTTTTACTACCTCCTTTACAGATGGCATGCAGTGTGATACTATGACTTGCTAAAACAGAATTCAGCCCAGTCATCCAAAGTTGTGTGCTCAGGTCACAGTGCAACCATATATTTAGCACTTTTACTATAAAAAGAGAATTATTGAGAAGAGCGTGTTCCTTTCTATCGTTATTTACATAAAGTGTATGTTTCCTGGCATTGCCCCCTGGCTTCACAACCTCTCTCTGATTTTAAGGAGATTAAAGTAGGTAAATGGCAATACAGTAAGGTGCAGCAGGTCATTTCTCCCACATTGTTCATTCAAATCGCTAATTCTCAGCTCTTTATTTGCTGGCACAGAGACAATTTCAAACAAAATGTTGGAACTGTGAAAATGTTAAATTAAATATGAGAAAGAATCTTGCATTCAAAAAAGTAAAAGCCTTTAAGACAAGCTTTACTGCAAACTGCACAAATGGTGGAGTATTTAATATTTTTAAGCACTTAAAAGAAATGTATAATTATTTCAGTATTTTTTTAAACATGTGTTTTTAGCACCTTACTGACTCTTAAAGTATATGCAACCACCAGGGACTGGGGGGGGGGGGGGGGCTAGCATTTATTATCATTTTCTAGTCCTCAGAAATAGTCCTAAGCACAGAGGGGCGCCAGTCACTTTTTTTAAATGGACATTTACTCAACACTCCCAAGAAAGGGGGTTAGGAAACAGGACACCCATGGACTAGGTAGACTACAGATGAGGGACAAAGATCAGTCCCGGAGCAGAAGGTTCTTTAGTGTAGGGACCGCATGACCGGGGGGTAGCTGGTTAGGTGCACCAGAAAGTAGCGGGTCAGGAAGTGGGAATCCTTAGCTTGTGGGACTCTGGGCAGGCCAGGGGGCTTTTTAGTGCATGAGACTAGAGCGGGGGGCGAAGCTTATCATTCGGGAACAACCCCTTTAAGCAGACGTGTGCCACCCCAGTCTTAGTCCGTAGGGTTCAATATTGAGTTGGCCCTCCCTTTGTAGCTATAACAGCTTCCATTCTTTTGGTTAGGCTGTCCACAAGGTTTAGGAGGAGGTCTATTGAAATATTTCTTCCAGAAGCGCATTTGTGAGGTCAGCCACTGATGTGGACGAGAAGGACTGGCTCGCAGTCTCTGCTCTAATTCATCCCAAAGATGTTTTTGCTCATCCATGTCTTTATGGACCCTGCTTTGTGCACTGGTTCAAATTATTTTGGTGGAGGGGGGATTGTGATGTGGGGTTGTTTTTCAGGGGTTGGGCTTGGGCCCTTAGTTCCAGACAAGGGAACTCTTAAGGCATCAGCATACCAATTTTTTTTGAAAGTTTCATCCTCCCAACTTTGTGGGAACGGCCCCTTTCAACATGACTGAGCACCAGTGCACAAAGCAACGTCCATAAGGATATGAATGGGCGAGTTTAGGGTGGAGGAACTAGACTGGCCTGCACAGAGTCCTAACCTCAACCAAATAGAACAGTTTTGGGTTAATTTAGAGTGGAGACTGCGACCAAACCTTCTCATCCACATCATCATGCCTCAGGCGGCGTACACACGACCGAGGTTCTCGCTAGAAACCAGCGAGAACCTCGCTGGAAGCTGCATTCCAGCGAGAACCTCGGCCGTGTGTACGCTCTCAGCGAGCATCCCGTCGGGAATGTCGTCGAGCAGAAATAGAGAGCATGTTCTCTATTTGCTCGACGGCCCGCCTGGATGAATGGCTGGTTGCCATTCCCGACGGGCGGGTCGCCGAATCTGACGGCCGGCAGAGAACCTCGACGGGCGGAACGATGTGTTCTGCCCGTCGAGGTTCTCTGCCGTGTGTACGCGGCTTAACCTTACAAATGCACTTCTGGAAGAATGGTCAAACAATCCCATAGACACACTCCTAAACCTTGTGGTCAGCCTTCCCAGAAGAGTTGAAGCTGTTATAGCTGCAAAGGGTCGGCCAACTCAATATTGAACCCTACAGACTAAGACTGGGATGCCATTAGAGTTCATGTGACTGTAAAGACAGTTGTCCCAATACTTTTGTCAATATAGTGTATCTAAAGGCAGAACTTTTTTTTTTTGGAATGGGTAGGGATTATAATACCCGAATACCTGTCAGGCTTTATTGATGGCTGTGTCCCTTTTAGGGAGATTCTCTCCCTCTACCTGTCATGTCTACTCTTATCATTGAAAGTGAAATTAAAAGAAAATACCAAATTTAGGATTGTACCCAGAACAGTAATTGAGGAAATATCTTCCAATGGGGACACCATTTCTGGTGACCCCAGTGACAACCAGGGATTCCCTGAGACCCCTTAGTGGCCGCGTTAGTGCAAAAGTGCCACTTGTTTAAGCTGCGCTTTTCAGGCCGCTAGCGGGTACACTTTTAACCCCAAAGAAGGAGTTAAAAACTCCTGTGTTGCCGGGCTTCGGAAGTGCTGCCCATTCATTTCAATGGGCAGGGCGTTTTGGGAGCGCTAAATAAAGTGCTTCCAAACCGCCCCAAAGATGCTGCTTGCAGGACTTTATGGTGCACCGCCCCAGTGAGCCCCAAGTAAGGGGTCTTACTTTGAAGGGATTTCTCTCACTTCTTATTTTGGCTATGGCACAGGAAGTGAGGGGAAATCTCAACATTGGGATACAGGTGAAAAAAAAAAAAAATCTGACCCTTCCTTACGTTTTCCAAAATGAAAAAAAAAAAAGTTTTGATTTATATTATCTACTTTAATTGTCCATAGCCTGGTTACGGTTTTACTTAAGGGTAAACACTTTAAATACAACGCAAAATATTGTCTCTGAAAATACAATAAGGCTTCATTTCCATAGACGTTTTTACAGCCACTTTTCTGAGCGTTTTTTACAGCTTAAAAACGTCTCTCCATGTTAGTCTATGGCAGGGGTGCCCAACCTTTTGAAGAGCGAGGGCCACTTTAGCGATTTGGTAACCGGTTGTGGGCCACAATGAGCGGAGTGGGTGGATGGCATGTCCGTGCCTGCTTTGCATATGCAGAGCGGACACTGACACAGCCCACTATACTTTTTAGCGGATCATATTGGAGGTAGGATGCAAGTCAGTTTATGTCTGCCACTACTTAGAGGTGAATGGAGGGTCCAATTGGTCGGACTGAGTGTGAAAGGGGCCCAAGTTTGCTTTAACACTGATGCGCTGCGGTTTACCCGAGCCACGGGTGCAATGCAGTGTACCTTTTGGCTTTCCTACACTTTGCAATAGAGTTCTATAATTATATTTTGCAGGTTCGGTGCACTTTCAGAAAGCTCCCCAAACTCGCAGCTAATAATTGAAGTCTATGGCTCAGTGCAGGTAAACTGCAGGTAAACCGCTCTGCACCTGCAGATCAGTTTTAAAGCAGCCCAGCAACCATTGCGGAAAAGATATTTCCATATATACACTGATTTTAGTAACAAACTGACCATTAATAACAGTATTCTATTACATCCCAGAGCAGGAGGTCGCGGGCCACATCAGAGGGCTCCGCGGGCCACATGTGGCCCCCGGGCCACTGGTTGGGCACCCCTGGTCTATGGTCTCATGCCCACCATGACGTTTTTTAACTGTAGATGGCTGAGCCGTTTTTAACCACTTCAGACCCGTGCTATAGCCGAATGACGGCTACAGCCCGGGTCTGAATATTCAAGCCGCCGTCTTTTGATGGCCGCCCCTTTGGACGTTCCCCGCGCTCGCTCCAGAGCGAGCAGCGGGGAAGCTCTGTGTTGGCCGTGTCCCTTGGACACAGCCAATCACAGATCGCGGCGAACGGCCAATCTGAGTGTCCGTTTGCGATGCGATCTGTGCAGCGAATGAGAGATGATCTCATATGTAAACATATGAGATCATCTCTCATTGCCGGCTCACATAGAGACAGCGTCCTGTCTCTGGAGAGGAGACCGATCTGTGTCCCTTGTACATAGGGACACATATCGGTCACCTCCACCAGTTACCCCCCCCTCCCCCCACAGTTAGAACACTATGTAGGGAATACATTTAACCTCTTCCTCACCCCCTAGTGTTAACCCATTTAATGCCAGTCACATTTATATAGTAATTAGTGCATATTTATAGCACTGATCGCAGTATAAATGTGAATGGCGCCAAAAATGTGTCAATAGTGTCCGATGTGTCCGCCATAACGTCGCAGTCCCAATAAAAATCGCAGATCGCCGCCATTTCTAGTAAAAAAAAAATAATACAATTTTTTTTTTTTTTTTTACCAAAAATATGTAGAAGAATACGTATCGCCCTAAACTGAGAAAAAAAATGAGTTTCTTTTTTTAAATTGGGATATTTATTATAGCAACAAATAAACAATATTGTATTTTTTTTTTCAAAATTGTCGCTCTTTTTTGTTTATAGCACAAAAAAAAAAAAAAACGCCCAGGCGATTAAATACCACCAAATGCTCAAAAAAGCTCAAAAACACTCAAAAAAGCTCAAAAACGCACAAAAACGATCAAAAACGCGCACAAATGCTCAAAAACACTACCTTCCGCGTTCTTGAGCTCCAGCTCAAAAAAAATAAAATAAAAAAATAAACATGGACAGGCGTTTTTAAGCTGTAAAAACGTCCATGGAAATGAAGCCTAAAAGTCGTGAATCCTGTTTCCTAGAATTCCATTTACAGTTACTTGAATACCTCCCAGGTGATCGCTCATTTTTACACATGCCGCTTATTAAGGGGAATCCTCACGGGTCCGCAAAAAAAACAGTAGCGTATGTGTAGCATAGTCCCATTACTACCATACTGCATAAGATATTTTATTGCACAGTACTAATGACAATTTTAATTCAGCCAGTATAAAAATTAATAGTAGACTTGAGTATCAAGTTATGTGCATTTGAAATGTATTTTTTAATTGTAAGCTGAACCAGTGCCCATGCTATTAGTGGCCAGTTCCCAGTAGGTGTAATTAACATTTTCCTCCAGATCTATTTTGTGAAAGGGATCACTGTTATACTGAACAGCATGGTCTTATATTGTGTCTTTAATGCAGCAGAAGCTTCATTGCCTGCTAGAGGCCCATAACTGTCTCTTAATCTTCCAAAAGTGCCTCCAAATTCAAAAAGAGTCAGGAAATTCTGAAAATATTTGCTGCATTTTGTGGAGCTTTGTTCCAGATGTCTACAGTGCTTCAATCACTCCTTTCTCTACCGATAAGTGGTTGTCTTAGATAAGCCCAGTGGCAGCTGGAGGTATATTTTTTGGGGGGAGCAGCAAACAATGTACCCACAGCCACCCTCCCCCGGGTCACCTGCACTTACCCCATCAAGGTCGCGGGCAGCACTTCCTCCGGGTGATGGGCAGCAGCTTCCCCTGCATCTCCCTGCGTCTCCCTGCGTCTCCCTCCTCCTCCTAGGCGGCCAATAGGATTGCTTCTCTATGGCCAATCGGGTGACAGATCTGACGTCGGGAGGACATTTAGAAAGACAATAGCATATATTAATTTGCTATTGTCACAAGTGGGTGGACTTGGGGCGCAGTGCTCTGTTCCCCTGAATCCATCCTTTTTTTAAGCCTATAAGGCCGCGTACACACGATCGGTCCAACCCGATGAGAATGGTCCGACGGACCGTTTTCATCGGTTCACAGATTAATGGTCTGATGGTCTGATGTGCGTACACACCATCAGTTCAAAAACCGATCGTGTCAGTATGCGGTGATGTAAAACACAACAACATGCTAACAAAAATGAAGTTCAATGCTTCCAAGCATGCGTCGACTTGATTCTGAGCATGCGCTGGTTTTTGGACCGATGCTTTTGCGTACTAACCATCGGTTTGGACCGATGGTCAGGCGTTCATCGGTCAGATTTTAAAGCAAGTTTTAAAACTTTGGTCCGATGGACGACGGACTGAAGGGCCGTACACACGGTCGGTTTGGACCGATGAAACTGGACTTAAGTCCATTTTCATTGGTTTGGACCGATCGTGTGTACGTGGCTTTAGAGCCTCTGGGTCTAATCACAAGCTTAAAAAAAAATTGGAATCCATGCGTCTGACACCCTGCATCTAGATTAGGGGGCTGGATGCTTGGATACGGGGCACGGGACCCCTGCGCCCTGCATTACGGGCCACCACTGGAAGCCGATACACTATATGACCCAAGTGTGCGGACACTTGACCATTGCACTTCCAATATCTATCCTACAACACTAGACTAACCTAGACATCTATCCATACTGCAAAAGTGAATTGAACATCGTATTGTACTGCAACTTCAGATTTTCACCCTTCTACAGAGAAATGTGAAAAATAGTACCTGCTTATGGGACCACAGGCATTACGCTTACCCAAATACATTGAATCCCCAGACATGCAACAGAAATAACGCAAAGACCAGGAATTCTTTCCAAAATTTTATTAACGCATAAAACAAAACATACTATATATTGCAGTCATATATATATGTTGGTTTGGATTTTAAAACTGGCCACGGCCTGATTCACTGGTTTTAATCAATTATTTCAGAAAATCCATCATAGAATATATTGTCACACCTACTGAATATAAATCCATCAATTAAAACTCCCAATAAACATCACACCCAGCTCAGCCAATTGAGACTCGAGCTGTTTATCATCTCACCTGAAAATTACTTAACTCTCCCACTATGGGGAGCCACCACGTGAATCAAGGCCGCGACGGGAGGGGGGGAAGGGTGGGGAGCTCCTCTGGCTGGGTCCTCCTGTTAAACGGCAGCCCTCCTGTCCTGGTCCAGGGCCCTATATAGGCTTCTAGCCTGGTTCTAGAAGTTTCCCTTAAAACCACCTGACCTCTGCTGACCAACCACTGCCCTTCCATACACCCAGGCTTCTATAGACCCCTAAACACCTGACTCGTTTTGACCAATCCCAGCCTCTGCCTATTAACTCCCTACAGCCCTTTGCCTACTAGCTACTTGACCTGAGATTGACCCCAGCAAGAAATACCAGTGTTAACCCTTAGCCCTACTGCCCCTGCCGTGGTCCCATATGGAAAGGAGAGCCTAAACGGCTACTCCCTTTCTTTCCCCATGGGACCACAGGCATTACGCTTACCCAAATACATTGAATCCCCAGACATGCAACAGAAATAACGCAAAGACCAGGAATTCTTTCCAAAATTTTATTAACGCATAAAACAAAACATACTATATATTGCAGTCATATATATATGTTGGTTTGGATTTTAAAACTGGCCACGGCCTGATTCACTGGTTTTAATCAATTATTTCAGAAAATCCATCATAGAATATATTGTCACACCTACTGAATATAAATCCATCAATTAAAACTCCCAATAAACATCACACCCAGCTCAGCCAATTGAGACTCGAGCTGTTTATCATCTCACCTGAAAATTACTTAACTCTCCCAACCGACAGAAGGGGAGGGAAACTCCCCTGCCCTTCTGTCCCCACCACCCCAAACCGCGGCCTTTTCAATGCATGTCTGAAAATTCATGTTCAGAATATCCAGGCCTATATCCGACAGATGTATCCCGTCCGTCCGGTAAAGACCCTGGCAACCCCCTTCTAACTCAATATGCCTCAATGAGATGCCTACTCCCTGACCCAGGAATTTATCCAAGGCTCTATTTATCCGCTTGCGAACTTTTTCCAAAGGCCTGAACACGGAAGACTCCAGCCAGCGCAGGCGCGGGATTATCTCAGAGAAAATTAATGTTGTCTCAGGGGAGGCCTGCTTCAGAAATTGAAAAACATCCTTCATTCTGTTAATTAAGTCATGCGTCTTACATTTACCAATATCATTACCCCCCGTATGCACAATTAAAATATCCGGAGGTGAAAATAATGCATATAGCCTGCTTAACTCAAATATTACATCATCCCATACCATTCCTCTACGGCCAAACCAATGAACGTTGAAGATTGCCGGGTCCAAACCCAAGTTCAAAGTATAAGTTCTACTTGCAGCTCTTCTCTTTGCCCAAAAGACAAAGGAATGCCCCAGAATCCATATCGATTGTTGCGGACCTAGAACGAATAAACTGTTAGTAAGGACGAATATAAGACTTAAAAGTATTCGACTTCCATCTACCAATTTTTTTGATGAGGTTCTCCTCAAGACCAATCCTCGCGGCTTCCGTGGCCGCGCCGATTCGAAATGAGTGCGAGGTTATTTTCACCCCAGTAATCCTACCATGCGACACACATTTTCTCAATACTGCTGAAAATTGATAGATAGATACCGGGGAGCCGTTTTGGTGAATAAATAGTAAACCCTTAGCTATTGGGCGAATCTGCAAAAATTCTTGGATTCTGACCAATGGGCAGATCATACTATTGACATATCTTTTCAATGAGACCCACGCACCTTTTCCCAACGAATCCGTCTTACTGCGTCTAACAAATAATTTTAAACTATCCCCCCGGAAAGCCACCTCTGACAATAAAATTCCCGAGGTGTCACCCCCAGAGGCCGGAAGCAGTTCAGAAATTCTGAAAGCTCCAAAGAATGCGATAACGAAAATAGCTTTAAACAAAATTGCTTCATATGTCGAAAAACAAACCGCGGAAGTGACCTCGCAAATCTGGGACAGAATTGCTGGTGTAACCGGTGACCTCCCATCTTTCTTAAAGGAAAACCTCCTGTATCCCTTCAGTATTTGTTTTACTGAAAAGTAACTATGACAAGGGGGGAGGTTGGAAAGCCGCAGAAAAAATGAAATGCCCGATAGGGTTTTATTAATGTGGGACCAAGAAAAGCGTTTTTGGATCAGGGAACCCAGGAATGCTAAAACAAGCTCTTCTGAGTGATCTGATACAGGAAGATGAACGGAGGCCAAAAAGGCTGACCATAGCAACCAGGCGGAGACGTAGCTTCTCCAGGTAGACGGGGCCACCGAGTTCCTGAAACATTGGGCCATTAGATTAGATCCCATAAATGGGCGGGGCAACTCAGTCCTACCGCGTCTGCCCTCGGGAGCAACTCGAAAAACCGGTCCATCTGTTAGCGAGAGAGAGCGTCAGCAGTGTTATTGGTCTTACCCGGGATATACTTAGCCTTCAGCCAGATGTTCCTTCTTAAACACAAGAAAACCAGATGACGAAGGTAGGCAAGTACTGGGGGGGACCTAGAAGATAATGCATTTACCGCGTAAAGTACGCCTTTGTTATCCGTACTTACCAGTAACCTCCTATTCGCGAAAGCTTCCCCCCATAGCTCCAAGGCTACGATCACTGGAAAGAGCTCGAGCAGTACAATGTTTTTCGAAAAACCTTGAGAGATCCATCTATCAGGCCATGTTTCAGCACACCAGTGCGTGCGCCATACTACCCCGAAACCGACCGAACCGGCTGCATCAGTTTCCAGAGAGAACTCTCTGTCCAGGACAAAATCCCGCTGCCATATCGATCTGCCATTATAATGCTGTAAAAATTTTTGCCAAATAATTAGGTCTTGCTTGATATCGGTTGTTACTCTGATATGAGCAGCTGGATTTTTTAAACCCGACATTGCCGAGTACATTCTCCTGGAAAAAACCCTTCCCATAGGCAAGATCCTAGAAGCAAACGCTAATTGGCCCAGAAGTGACTGCATTTCTCTTAGCATTACTTTACTTTTTCTGAGAAATAGCTCTATTGTCTGTGATAATCTGTAAATTTTTTCCTCAGGCAACCTGAACTCCATGCTGATGGAGTCGATAGATATGCCTAGAAATTCAATCCGCGAGGTTGGGAAGACTGTTTTATCCTGCGCTAAAGGGACCCCGAAATGACTGCACACTTTCTGAAATGTGGATAACAGGTTGGCACAACTGTCTGAGCCCCTTGGTCCCAAAAATAAGAAATCATCTAAATAATGGATTAAATGATCGGAACCTGCCACCTTAGTGACCACCCATTCCAAAAAGGTTGAGAACGCCTCAAAATAAAAGCAAGAAATCGAACAGCCCATGGGTAGCGTTTTATCAAAATAAAACTGGTCTTCAAAATAGATGCCCAAGGAGTTAAAACCCGCTGGGTCCAGTGGGAGGAGCCGAAAGGCTGACTGGATGTCTGCTTTGGACATCAGCGCACCACCGCCTAGCGTGCGGAGTTTCGTCATTGCCGCATCAAATGAAGCGTATGATACTGATATATCATCCGTGGTAATTTGATCGTTCAATGAGCTGCCGAACGGGAAAGATAGATGGTGAATTAAACGAAACTCAAAAGGTTCCTTCTTCGGGACTAAACCTAGGGGGGAAATCCTAAAGTCAGAAAAGGGGGGGTGGTCAAAAGGACCCTCCATCCTCCCCGCTCTAACTTCTTTTAATAGTTTTGCTTTTACTACCCACGGAGCGTCATTAACAGATTTCAGGTTATCTACAATAGCACAACCTCTTCCCTCAAAACTAGGTATAAGGAAACCTTCGGAGAATCCCCTAATTAGCAGGGAAGCCATCCGCTGGTTTGGGTACATTTGCAACCAGGGGAGCATGTTTGGGAGACTCACCGGGGTAACCGCTCTTCGGAAATCCCTCTCTTGGGTTGGACTGTAATTTCCGAAAGCATTTTGCCACAGGGTGACTTCCTGAACAAAAGGCGCAATCATGTCTATATTTACAGGAACTCCCCCATTTACATACAGAATCATTAAAAGCGAAGCATAGGCCTCTCTTGTAAGCCCCCCCGGGAGAGGGTTGAGGGTTTGTAACTGCATTAGGGCGAACAAAAGGCTGTTTCTGTGGCAAGAATAAATTTAGCCACAGCCCCACGTCCTTGGCCCCCCATTGCAGCGAGGGCTGTACTGCCAATTTTTGTCTAAATGCTTCGTCGTAAATTAGCCAAGCTAAGCCATTGAAACTCCTGTATGCCTCCAGAATTATATCTATGTGCTGAAATAGCCGAGGACTCTCCTCAGGGTAACGCTCGCATAAAATACTTGCATAAATAACGAAAGCCTGCAACCAAACGTAAAATGATTTAATCACCGGCTTTCTATCCTCAGGCTTTTCCTCCCTCTTTTCCAACCTTAAATTATCCCTAGTGGGAGGGAGAATGGTACAAAAATCAATATATTCTTTGCTCCATATCTTCTCTTTGATGCTTGCAGGTAAGTGAAAGCCCAAAGGTGACAAAAAACAAGGCATACACTCTTTAGCATTGCTATCAGGCAGGTTTTTAAATGAAACATCTTTTATTATTCCACCTAAATGCTGGGCCGTGGGAGGAGGATCACTTGCCCAGACTCCTGCCTCACTGCATAAGCTAGGTTGAGACATATTACTTCTCATTACCGCTATTAATTGCTCTATAGAAGCAGATAAATTAGACAGCTGTGATGCTGTGTTGCACTCACCCTCCGCTCCCTGAGCAAGAAGAGCTCCAGGGGCTGCTGATGGCATGTCGCATCGAACCGGAATCATGCTGGGTTGCTGAGTATGTGCGCTTTGTGCAGCAGGGCTGTGTCTGTCCCCTCTGCGTGGCGCCTGGTTGCTTGCCTGCGCGCCGTCTTGCGGTGACACCTTTCTTGCTGAGGCTGCAGGACTCTTGCCCTTCCGACCTTTCCCCACCGGGGGCACTGCTGGGGCTGGGTGCTTGTACCTAGAAGACAAAAGGGGAGATTTTCGGCCCACGCTGCTGGCTCTGGGAGGTGTGGGGGGAGGGCTACCCTTCTGGGCACACCTCCGCTTGCTTGATCTCCTGGCGAATCCGTCCTCTTCACCCGCGTCATCAGACCTCGCGACCGTAGGCGTGCCCCACGTGGAGCACATACCATCTGCTGACATAGCAGGCTGGAGATGGGAGACGTCCGCATCCCTGGGATCCGCTGCTGGCGCGCTATCCATGCTGACGGCGACGGCTGACTGAGAAACTGAAGGTAGGGAGAGACACTGCCTGATCCATTCTTCGCCGCCCGCCTGTTCCGCTCTGAACAGCAGCTGGTGTAGTAAAGCCTCCATCTTTAGAACGGGTGCTGGGGAGCTCCTCTGGCTGGGTCCTCCTGTTAAACGGCAGCCCTCCTGTCCTGGTCCAGGGCCCTATATAGGCTTCTAGCCTGGTTCTAGAAGTTTCCCTTAAAACCACCTGACCTCTGCTGACCAACCACTGCCCTTCCATACACCCAGGCTTCTATAGACCCCTAAACACCTGACTCGTTTTGACCAATCCCAGCCTCTGCCTATTAACTCCCTACAGCCCTTTGCCTACTAGCTACTTGACCTGAGATTGACCCCAGCAAGAAATACCAGTGTTAACCCTTAGCCCTACTGCCCCTGCCGTGGTCCCATATGGAAAGGAGAGCCTAAACGGCTACTCCCTTTCTTTCCCCATTCTCGACTAGACTATACATGATATGGCTGAATGTTTCTGGACACCTGACCATCACACCTAAAATATATGGTTAAGGTATGTGGACGTCTCTCCAAAATATTGAGTTTGGGTGTTTCCAGCAAAGGGCACTGTTAATATTGCAGCATATAAAGAGATTTTAGACAATTTGGGGCAATTTTGTGTTCAATGCCAGGTTCTTAAAGACATTAGTATGAATGTCTAGGACACTCTTTAGAATTCTAATGAGCCTCTGCACAACAAATGATGGTGCAGACAACAAATTCACGTACCTGTTAAAAACAGTTACATGAATTTGGAGATACAGATGCTCACCCTTCAGTGTAGCTGAATTCTGTTACCCAAGCAATGCTGGGTGGACAGAGTTTGATGGGGATTCACAGACCCTAGTTCCCCATCATGTGCTTTGCCCTGGTGGTGATTGACTGCAAGCAGTGGGTGGATCTATAGCCAATAGACACCTTGATACTGGCTATAGAATCCACCCACTACCTGCTGTCCAGCACAATTAGTGAGTAAACATGATGGGGACCTGGTGTCTCTATCAAGCCTTGCCCGCTGTCAGCATCACTGGTTGCTAGGAGGTTGTTGGCTGTGAAGCCGACAGCATCCTTACCAGCTAGTGGTTGGTAGAGAGAGGAGGAGGGAGTGGCAGCAAGTATGCCAACTGCTACATAGCCTACAGAGACAGGCACTCTGCCTGTCTTTGTAAGCCAGTTTAGAGTTGGTCTTAGTTACTGCCAGTAGTATTACTTACAAACTGTAGGCACTTATTTCTGAATTTGGCAAAGTCACATGCTTGGCACTATTAAGAATTTCCTGACTCTACAGCATGTCTTGGTAACTCTACAAAGTGGATAGCATGTATTTCTAAATCTGTCACAGGCCACTTTAAAGAGCCATACCACCAGATAATGTCATTACAACCTTATTGAATTACCCTGATTGTTTATTGAGTTTCGTGTGGAGAAACGTTATGACCTGTGCAAAGCCCTGACTTCAAGTGTTTACCACCTTTTGGGGAAATTAGAATGCTGATTACAAGCCAGGTCTTTCCATCCACCATCAGTTTCTGACCACACAAATGCTCTTTTGGCTTACTGGGCACATATTCCCACGAGGGATGAGCCGTTCGGTTCGCAACAGAACGTTCGAACAGACCGCCCGTTCGCGCGAACATTTAGAACCCCATTAAAGTCTATGGGACTCGAACGTTCGAATTCAAAAGTGCTATTTTTAAAGCCCAAAATTTAAGTTATTGTTCGAAAACGTCTTTGAGAACCCGGGTCTTAAAAGCTTTAAAAGCGACCGTTTTTCCATTGATACATGTTCCCTCGGGCAAGACCCGGGTTCTCAAAGACGTTTTCACAGGCAAACTATAGACACCCCTGCAATATTTAAAGGATTTTTTTTTTCATGTAAGCATCATTAAAATCACTGCTCCAGGAGCAGTGATTTTAATGATGCTTAAATTAAAAAAAAAAGATAAATTCCTTTAAATATTGTACCTGCTGTGTGTCTATACGTGTGATAACGTCTTTAAATAGCACAATCACCTGCCTGCCAGTAAATTAGGAAGAACTAATCTAGCTAAGCTATACAGTGTATAAATATATGTACAACTCCTAGGGATGTATATATATCCTCTACACACTGTAAATTACGCTAAACTGACTAGCCTGCCTGCCTGCTCTATCTAGCTATATAAAAAGACAATCTCTCTGTCTCTCTGACTGATCTCTGTTTAGCGCTGGAACACACTACACGAGGCCCCCCAGCAGGCGGCCTTATATAGTGTGGGGCGTGTGCTAAAGCCCTGAGCCATAATTGGCCAATGCCACCCTGGCTTTGGCCAATTATGGCTCTCCGTTTTTTTGCGCGCTGTGATTGGCCAGGCATGCAGGGTCATAGTGAATGTTTGGCCAATCATCAGCGCGCAATGCCGCAGTGAATTATGGGCCGTTGCGTGGTCACTCGAATTTGGCACGAAAGACCCGTTTTGTTTGAATTTCGTCGAAAGTACGAACAGACAATGTTCGAGTCGAACATGCGTTCGAATCGAACGCGGAGCTCATCCCCAATTCCCACACATATACCCCGTAATCTTGTTAAAAGCCTTTCCAGTAGTATAAAGGCTGTTGTAGCCAGAAAGGGGAGCCAGCTCCACATTACTTCACATAGTTTTGGAATGGGCTGTCTAAACCATCCCACCTCATATAGGCGGGATGGTTTAGATTTTCACAAACTTTTGGCCATTAAGTATAAATGGCCCGATTGCTGCAGCAATGTTTGAAATTAAGAAAACGACTTGCATTTATGAGGCTGTTTTTGACAACCCTCCATCAATATACATTACAGGATTGCTAATACAACATACAGGTCATAATTTACCATTACCAGCATTCATGTTACAAGTGCCACTGATCACAAATGTTCTGAGTTTTTGGGGTGGGGGATTTAAAATGCCAGTGACCACAAATGATGGAGGAAGGGGTGGGGGGGCTTTAAAAAAAAGCTGCTAGTGACCAGTATTGTTGGCTAGTGTTGGGGTTGTTTAAAATTTACTGATCATCTAAATTTTGAATGGATTTTTAGAGGGTTTACCATTGACCACCAATGATTGGGGGTGGGGAGTTTTAAAATGCCACTGTCCACCAATGATTGTGTGATTGTTTTGGCTATATTTAAAATTACACTGAACACCAACATTGTAAGATAATGTTTTAAGGGAATTAAAGTATCAGTGACCACCAATGATTGTGGGTTTGTTTGGGAGGATTGAATGTGTTTTGAGTTCATCCATGACATATAGACATTGTAGATAGGGTTGTCCCGATACCACGATACTTTTCAAGTACTCACCGATACCGAATACTGATATATTTTTTTAATGTCATGTGACATAGGCGTTTTTTTTTTTACTATTTTTTTTTTTTTTACAGTGATTTTTTTTTAATATATTTTTTTACTTATTTTTAAGTTATATATATACATATATATTTAGAGGGGTAGGGGGTAGTGGATTGTCAGTGTGTGTTTTTATTTTTTATTACTATTTACATTTTATTTTTTCAATTATTTATTGCAATTTTTGTTTTTTTATCAGCCCTGTTGGGGGGGCTTTGGTGAGATATCAGGGGTCTTAACAGGGAAAGGAACACAGATTCCCCTGTCCCTTTCTCAGCAACCTCAGCTGCGCTGAAAATGAATGGAGAGAAGACAGACACTTCTCGTCTCTCATAAACTAAAAACATTGTAATCACAGTAATCATGTTTCAGTTATGTGACACAGGAGGGACACGGAGGAGAAGGAAAACACTGGCGGGGGACATGGAGGGAGAAGGAAACAGCATGGGGGATACGGAGGGAGAAGGGAACAGCGCTGGAGGCACAGAGGGAGAAGGAAACAGCGCGGGGGACACGGAGGGAGAAGGAAACAGCGCAGGGGACACGGAGGAAGAAGGAAACAGCGTGGGGGACATGGAGGAAGAAGGAAACAGCGCAGGGGACACGGAGGGAGAGAGACTGCAGCAAAACGGAGGGGGGCTGGAGGAGGACACGGGACAGTCAGCGGTGATCGCGTGTGGGGAAGTTACAAGCACCGATCACTGCTAATCTTAAAGCAGCTGAAAGCCAGGGGGGGGGGGGTGAAGAGAGAATCGGAGAAATTACTTTTAAATCTATACAGCGGTAATCGGTGCTTGTAACTTCCTCACGCACTGATCACCGCTGACTGCAAAAAGTATCGGGTGAAGCATCGGGAGCATTTGCCCAAGTACAAGTACTCGGTAGACATGTGCATTCGTTTTCGTTAGAATGCATTTTCGTCCGAAAATCTGTTTTTTTCAATATCGTTTTAACAAACGATAACGAAAGCGCAGGAAACAAAAACCGAAAGATCCAACATAAAAATGCTTTATTTTCGTTTTCGTTGCGGTAAAAATTCGATATAGAGAGATTCGACATTATAGGGAAAAGATTCGCCATTATAGAGAAAAGATTTGACACTATAGAAATAATAGATTCGACATTACAGAGAATAGATTTCGATTTATGAGAAAATAGATTCGACATTATTACTAGTCATACAACATTAGAATTCTTGTAGGCTGAATATTCGAACGGAAATGTACGATTCAACGTAAAGATTCGACGTTCCGTCGAATATTCTTTTGACCATTCGACAGAAACCAAGTATTATTGGATTTTCGGACGAAAGCTATTCCCCAACGAAAAACGAAATAAATCAAAACGATTTTCAGGAGTAACTAAATAAAAAAACGAAAAGAAAAACGAAAAAAACGAAACAAAATATTCCAGTCTGCACATGTCTAGTACTCGGGCAAATGCTTGGTATCGGTCCCGATACCGATACTAGTATCGGTATCGGGACAACCCTAATTGTAGGTAATATAATTTCAGTGCAATGCAATTTCAATCTCCAGAGAACTTTCTTCCGTTAATAACAAAAGACTTCAATTGTATGCAAAATGCCACTACAACTAAGGGTTTTGTCTCTTGTTGCTATGCTATGTTACTTTCCTCCTTCTTGGAGGATTATCCTTGCAAAGGAGGGCGATGTAGGTGCTTTGGATGAGGACCAATGGGGAGTGCCCTGGGGACTGTCCAATTGAGCTCAATGAACATCTCGCAAAGACTTTCCCAATCATGTATTATACTGTGTGTTTATTTTACCACTTCTGCCTTTTGGAGGCTCCTTTCTGTAGTAAATGCCATAGATACCACAGTGATCTTATATACCGTATTTATCGGCGTAAAACACGCACAGGTGTATAACACGCACCCTAACTTTAAGAGGGAAGTTTCAGGAAAAAAACGTTCCACAGCCCCCTGCGTATAACACGCAGGCACAGTTTTCCCTCTATTTTGAGGGTAAAAAGAGGAGTGTTATACGTCAATAAATACAGTATATGCCATGGTGCTACCTAAAGCTGTACAGATGTTGGGCCAAAATTATTGATACCATTAATATGGTTTTTCAAACCAATGTATTTCTAGATCCCAAACCTTGTCTGTCAGGCATCCTGGAAGGAAATGTGCTATTGGATAATACTAGACTATTTTTAGAGCCTTGTTCCATGCTAGGGAGCTTTTATTGCAATATTAGAAGTCTGAGCAATCACTGACCCACCAGGAATGAATACATCAAATGAAGAATACTCTGTGCTTTAAATGTTATTACATTTTTCAATAGGGGCGCCCTGCTAAATTTGAAAAATGATGGTAGAGTTGGCTGACAACTATTGGTTTGTGACCAATAGACCTAACATAGGACATAATCTTGTGAAGTAAATATTCCTAATACTTGCTATCTTTGGTCACTGTGGTTTATATTCAGTTATATGTAGACTTGTTCCCTTCATCCCAAAGGAAGACACAGCAGTAGTGGTGGGAACAATAATCAACTCCAGGCTCGACTATGCAAAAGCCCTTTACCTCGGACTCCCAAAATACCATCGCCTACAAGTCATCCAGAATACAGCGGCACGACTTCTAAAAGGAAAAAAATCCTGGGAATCAATCACTCCCTCCCTCAGGTCCCTCCACTGGCTGCCCGTAAAGGACCGGGTCACATTTAAGGCCCTCTGCCTGATGCACAAATGTGTACAAGGAATCGCTCCCCAATATTTATGTGAGAAAATAAAATACCACAACCCCAATCGTGTTCTCCGATCAACCAACCAAAATCTACTTCAAACCCCCAAGGCCCGGTACAAGCCCAAAGGAGAACGAAGATTTGCAGTCCAAGGACCTCAACTGTGGAACACATTACCAACTAATATCCGAACGGAAGTGAATACACAAGATTAGAATATTGGACGAATGATCATCCTTTTTTTTTGCACGCTAGTCTCATATAGAAAATCAAGAGGTTACTAAAGTTATGAAAATTCTCATACGACAGAATACAACTTTTGAAATGATGTAATGTGTTGTATTGTATTGTACTGTGTCAATTCTGAGCATGTGTGGTCTTGGTCTTCCGATTATTTTTGGATAAATACTGTACTAATTAAATAAAAAGCGTACGTTCTGGTATCGTACAAGACATTTTTTTGTGTTTGTTTCTTCAGAATATTGTCTCATGAACTGTCACGATCAGCTCTCAAAAGTTGTGTAATAACGATCAGATTATCTTACAATCACTTCAAAATCAGTATTTTTCATCTGATTTTCTGAACGTGTGTACTAGGTTTTACTCTACTTTGAAACTCTGTAACCTTTAACCGCTTCAATACTAGGCTTTTATACCACCTCCATACCGGGCCTATTCTGACACTTCTCTCCTACATGTAATAATCATCATTCTTTTGCTAGAAAATTACACAGTACTCCCAAACATTATATATGTTTTTTTTAGCAGACACCCTAGGGAATAAAATGACGGTCATTCCAAAGTTTTATCTTGCACGGTATTTACGCAATTATTTTTCAAACGCTTTTTTTTGTAAAAAAAATTGTTTTATGAATTAAAAAAATAACAAAACACTAAAGTTAGCCCAATTTTTTTGTATTATGTGAAAGATTATGTTACACCGAGTAAATAGAGACCCAACATGTCACGCTTTAATTATGCGCACACTCATGGAATGGCGCCAAACTTCGGTACTTAAAAATCTCCATAGGCAACGCTTTATTTTATTTTTTTTATTTATTTATTTTTTACAGCTAGATTAGTTGCTGGCACTCTAACGCACGCGGCGATACCTCACATGTGTGGTTTAAACGGCGTTTACATATGTCGGCGGGACTTGCGTGTGCGTTCGCTTCTGCACGCGAGCTATCGGGGACAGGGGCGTTTTAATTTTTTTTTTATCTTTTATTATTTTTTTTACTTATATTTTATTTATTGTTACACTTTTTTTCATTTTTTTTTTCCACTTTTATTCCTATTACAAGGAATGTAAACATCCCTTGTAATAGGAAATGTGTGTGACAGGTCCTCTTTATGGAGAGATGGGGGTCAATAAGACCTCACATCTCACCTCCAGGCTGGAAACCATGAGATCGGTGAAAAAAAATTCACCGATCTCATGAATGGTGACTTACAGCCGCAATTGCGGCTTTGTTTACATACGGGGACCCGGGCGTGACGTCATCAGATCGCGCCCAGGTCCTCCGATGGTCATAGAGATGACTGGTGACCATCTGGTCACCAGTCATCTCTATGCTTCCTGCCGCCGCCGACGATTCGTTCTCCGGGCCCCCGAAGGTACAGGTAAGCCCGGAGAAGCACCGGATGGCGGCGGGAGGGGGGGGATGTCCCCTCCCGCGGCCTGTAAGAACGATCAAGCGGTGGAACCGCCGCTATGATTGTTCTTACTTTGTGCAGAATCGCCGGCTGAAGAAGAGGATAACTGGATGATGCCTCTGGCTGCAGGCATCGTCCAGATATTCGCCTGCAATACCCAGGCCGTCAATTGATGGCTACTTAGGATGGTAAATCCCATCCCAGGCCATCAATTGTATATGGCTGGGTATTGAAGTGGTTATTAAACATTACCTGATAAAAAATAAAAAAAAATGAAAGACTTGCACATGGCTTGGTTGGGCATCTTTTAAAGGCTAAGTACGGTATACTTTAACCACTTAAATTTCAGCATGTTTCTTAATTTCCCCAAAAATTGGTAAAAACAAGATTCCCTTGGGGTATCCAATTTCAAATAAGGGTCATTTTGGGGGTGTTTGTCCTATCTTTTTTTATTGTAATTGTTTTATAACAGAAATAAGGGAACATGCTTAAAGTGGGGGTTTGTCCAAAAATAAACATTAACTATATCTATCCAGCATACTGCTAACATCTGCAGTATGCTGGGTTTTTTTTCCGCCTCCGAGCGGGGGGTTTACTTCCGGGTATAGGCGTTCCTAAGCAAAGAGGATTTGATTGACGCGCTGCTAAAGCACGTCACGCCTTCCGAAAATACCCAAAGTGACACTCGGGTGTTTACGGCGCCTGCGCAGTCAGCTCTACACGGCAGGCGCAGGCGCCGTAAACGCCCGAGTGTCACTTTGGCTATTTCCGAAGGCGTGATGCACTATAGCAGCCGTCAATCAACTCGTCTTTGATTAGAAACGCCTACTGCCCGCACGATTGCCCACTCGCCGCAGGATAACAAGGCCTTGTATAAAGATAAGTACCGGAAAAAAAAAAAAACAGCATACTGCAGATGTTAGCAGTATGCTGGACCCATTGTCAAAAAATGTATTTTAGGGTAAACCTCCACTTTAACTGCGCACACCACTATATGTTGGCACAGTGGCACAGCTGCGCAAATGGGTGTACAGGTACGTCCCCTTTAAATCACAGCTGTGACCGTGCCTGCAGGACCCGCAGACTCGATGTCCACCGGTGTCCCGTTATCGTGTCTCAGAGCTGCAGAATAGGGAGATGTCTATGTAAACAAGGTATTTCCCTGTTCTGCCTAGCAACATGACAGAGATCTACTGCTCCCTGTCATCGGGAACAGTGATCACTGTCATTTCAGTGGTAGCCCCCCCCCCCCCCCACAGTTAGAATCACTCCCTAGGACACACTGCCAGTGTCATTAACAGTGCATTTTTATAGCACTGGTCGCTGTATAAATGACAATGGTCCCAAAATAGTGTCAAAAGTGTCCGATGTGTGTGCCATAATGTCGCAGTCCTGATAAAAAATCACTGATCGCCACCATTGTTAGTAAAAAAATAATAATAATAAAAATTCCATAAATCTATCCCCTATTTTGTAGACGCTATAACTTTTGAGCAACCCATTCTATATATGCTTATTGTGATTATTATTTTAATCAAAAATATGTAGAAGAATACATATCGGCCTAAACTGAGGAAAAAATCTTTTTTTTATATATACTTTTTGGGCATATTTATTATAGCAAAAAGTAAAACAATTTTGCTTTTTTTTCAAAATTGTTGCTCTTCTTTTGTATATAGCGCAAAAAATAAAAACCGCAGAGGTGATCAAATACCACCAAGAGCTGTGGGGAAAAAAGGACGCCAATTTTGTTTGGGTGCAATTGTCAGTTAAAGCGACGCAGTGCCGTATCGCAAAAAGTGCTCTGGTCAGGAAGGGGGTAAATTCTTCCGGGGCTGAAGTGGTTAAATGCATTTTTTTATGCAGTAAGGGAACAGAGGTCATTAAACATCACCAAAAGAAAGCTCTATCTGTCAAACATTTTTTATATACGTTTAATTACAGTGTTGCATGAGTAACTGTCAATCAAACTATCACAGTACTGAAAGCTGGACAGAAAGTATATGTACTATGATCATTTATTGATCGCATTCCAAATCTGGTTTAGAGTATTGTGGAAAAAACAGACAAAATTATATTTACATGTTATTATTCAAGTCAGTTTTAAAGAACTAATTTGCGTAGCCTCTCTATTAAATCATTCTTACTGTTTAAAAAATTACTTATCTATTTAAAGTTAATAGCATGTGTAAAAAAAAAAGAAAAAGGGAGGTGGTGTGCGGTTTCATTTTTCCCATTTATACTTGCTGATCATCATACCACATTCAGACAAACACCATCAATCAAACACATTACAATAAACCTGTGTGAAAAGTATGGGAGACAAAATGCTTCCGTAATTACAAATTTAAAATGCACCTGTTTCCTCCAGTCTAAATTTAACCCAAATGTAACATAAAAGGAAGAAGGTTAATTTTTCAAGACAGCACAACAGAAGGGAAACAATTAGTAAAGCAAAACATCTACCTCATTTTAAATGCCACTGACAAATTTTCCCTGACAGGCCAATTCATGTTGTCAGTACATTTAATTACCAAACCGAGGTTTGTTCTTGGTGTAGCCAAGGAGAAGGTTTGCTTCCGCAGGATTACAAAGACAACAGTTATGGGGGGTGGATAAATGAAAAGAGTCTGGATTGTGCATTTCTCGTATGTGTATTTTAGTAAGCCATGGAAAGGAATATTTAAAGCTGACCTCTAGGCAAATAAATACACAGATGTATTTATACTAGACATGTGCATTCGTTTTCGTTAGAATGCATTTTCGTCCGAAAATCAGTTTTTTTCGTTATCGTTTTAACAAACGATAACGAAAGTGCAAGAAACGAATACCAAAAGATCCGACCTAAAAAATGCTTTATTTTCACTTTCTTTGCGGTAAAAATTTGATATATAGAGATTCGACATTATAGGGAAAAGTTTCGACATCATAGAGAAAAGATTCGACATTATAGAGAAAAGATTCGACACTATAGAAATAATAGATTCGACATTACAGAGAATAGATTTTGATTTATAAGACGTAAAGATTCGACGTTCCGTCGAATATTCTTTTGATATTCACCAGCAACCAAAAAGATTTGACGTTCCGTCGAATATTCTTTTGATCATTCACCAGCAACCAAAAAGATTTGACGTTCCGTCTAATATTCTTTTGACCATTCGACAGAAACCAAGTATTATTGGATTTTCGGACGAAAGCTATTCCCCAACGAAAAACTAAATAAATCAAAACGATTTTCGGGAGTAACTAAATAAATTTATTTTCCAAATGAAAACGAAAAAATGAAACGAAATATTCCAGTCTGCACATGTCTAATTTATACATCTGGGGCCAGATCCACAAACAATTATGGCGGCTTATCTCCAGATACACCGCCATAATTTCAAAATTGCACCGGCGTATCTTTTTTTTTGCCTTTACAAAACAAGATACACTGGAATTACGCTAAGATACGACTGACGTAAGTCTCTTACGCCGTCGTATCTTAGTTGCATATTTACGCTGGACGCTTGGGACGCTTCCGTTGTTTCACGAACGTACGTACACCCGGCGCAGTATTTTTACGTCGTTTGCGTAAGCGTATGTCCGGCGTAAAGTTACCCATGCTGATCGTACGTAATGTTAAGTATGGACGTCGGGCCAGCGCCAAATTTTTCGTCGTTCACGTCGTTTTCGTAAAGTGTTCACGAATACGGATTTGCGTAAGTTACGTTCACGTCGTTTTCACCGATTTTTTGCGTCGTGATTTCGCGCATGCGCACTGGGATATCTCCACGGACGGTGCATGCGCCGTTCAAAAAAAATGTAATTTACGTGGGGTCATGTTGATTTACATTAAATCACGCCCACATCTACCTTATTTAAATTGCACGGCCTTACGCTGCAACAATTACACTACGCCGCCGTAAGTTACAGCGGAAATTCTTTGAGGATATGGATACGCCGCTGTAACTTACAGCGGCGTAGTGTAACTCAGTTAAGCTACGCCAGCGGGACATCTTTGTGGATCTGGCCCCTACAGTGCATCCGGAAAGTATTTACAGTGCTTCACTTTTTCCACATTTTATTATGTTGCAGCCTATTCCAAAATTGATTAAATTAATTTTCCTTAAAATTCTACAAACTATACCCCATATTGACAACATGAAAGAAGTTTGTTTGAAATCTTTGCAAATTTATATTAAAAAAAATTCCACTTACATAAGTATTTACAGCCTTTGCCATGACACTTAGCCTAGGTTCACATTGGAGCGTTTTGTCATGCGATTTGAGAGATCAAATCGCATGACAAGTCACAGCCTATTGACGGCAATAGCACCGTTCCAATCAGTGTGACACAGATTTTGCAGCGCGGCAACGATTTGCAAAAGTAGTTCCTGCACTACTTTTGCCAATTTCAGGTGCGATTTCAAAAGACATCTGTGTATAAATCCACACAAATGTCTATCAAGTAGCACCTGAAAAATGTGAACCAGGGCTCAAAATTTAGCTCAGGTGCCTCCTGTTTCCACTGATCATCCTTCAGGTGTTTCTACAACTTGATTGGCGTCCACGTGTGGTAAATTCAGTTGATTGGACATGATTTGGAAAGGCACACACACACCTGTCTGTAGAAGGACCCACAGTTAACAGTGCATGTAAGCACTGGCGTAGCGGAGGGGGGGGCTCACGCACCGGGCGAAAAATTGTGGGGGGCGACGAAATCCCGGCGACCTTGCCGTGCGCACGGTGCGTGTCACTTTTTAATCAATACTGGAGCAGTGATTTTAATAATGTTTAAATAAAAAAAAGAAAGATTCCTTTAAATATTGTACCTGCTGGGTGGCTATAGTTTGCCTGTGAAAAACGTCTTTGAGGACCCGGGTCTTGCCTGAGGGAACATGTATCAATGGAAAAAAAGTTTTAAAAACGGTCGTTTTTTCCGGACTCCTGAAAAAACTACAGTTTTTAAAACTTTTTTCCATTGATACATGTTCCCTCAGGCAAGACCCGGGTCCTCAAAGACGTTTTTCACAGGCAAACTATAGACACCCAGCACTGCAGGTACAATATTTAAAGGAATTTTTAATTATTATTTTTTTTTTTATTGAAACATTATTAAAAAAACTGCTCCTGATGCTTCCTGACGACGTGTTAATCACGAAACGTACGTCGAAGCGCCTGGATACGTAAAAACAACGCACTTCCGGTCCCGCTGGTCCCCTGGCCTGGAACGCACACCAGCTCCCTAGCGAGAAACTCGTATCCGGCTTGGACTTCACCCCAGTTCCCCATTTGGCTATGCTGTTTTATCTGTGACATATTTAAAAAAAACTGTACTTCACTATGGTGGTTTCCCTTCTCCCTCCTTCATGAGAGTGTTTGATTCCGGGAAACATAGAGCTGCGCAGCTGAATCATTCAACTGGTTTAGTGACCAACTGCTGTATTTGACCTTTTCTAAACAATCAGGTCAACACCGTGCGGTAAGGAGCCATCCATTAGTGCACATTTGGGGGATCTTCTTGGTGGAGGTGGACACCTTTTACAATGAATTTTCAACAATTTGCATCTGAGAATGATTAGCCTTGATTAGACTTTATCTAACACTCTTTGAATGGACTTGAGTTTATTTATTTATTTATTCATTCATCCTTTTTTTTTTTTGTACAATCTATTTCTATTTCACTATTTTCATTGTGTTGCTGCTCACTAAGGGGTCAATTCACAAAGAGAAACATTATTGGTTTTCTTCAGGTGTTAAATTAGCACTCCTTATTTAACGCTAGCAAACATGGTATTCACGAAAGCTATAATCGTTATTTAACATAGTCGTTATGGTTTTCAACTGACTCTTTATCCAAACGTTATGCTAACTACTCAGACGTTATTATTAACATGTGAGACGTTAAAATAACTCTTAAGGTCGTTAAATAATGCTGGAGAGATGCATTCTGGGAGCAGAAGGGGAGGAGAACAGCTGCATGTGGAAAAGAGCAGATACAGAGAGAGAGAGGGAGAGACACAAGCAATACACATGGAGATTGAGCATGTGATGTGCAAAACTTCTGGTGTGTGCTTTTCTAAAGCCATGTGTATTTCCTCATACAGAGTATAAATCATGGGAGATGATAATCGGAATTTAGCTATCACCTGGGTTTCAGAAAAGTCATCCAAAATAGTATGTGAACGGAATACACGTTTATAAATCTGAACAACATTCTAACGTGTTCTTCTTCGCCTCTGGATAATTTTAAGTTCAAATAGAGCGCGGTTCTAGCTTGCCCAACACTACACTACACTACAAAGATCGCCAAAAGCTTCCTCTAACAACAAAATATCGCCTGGGAAATGTCATAACGCCACCCTGAGGGAGGTGTTAATTTAACGATTGCTTAACGATTGATAACTGTCAAAAAAATCTTTGTGAATTGCACTTCTGTACATATTTAACGATTTGACTCTTTAAAATAACGTTTTGAATCTTTAAAATAACGATTTGACTCTTTAATAAGGATCCACACCTTAAAATATCGGTTCTGTGTAGGGAAACGTTATTTGATGATTTTTCAAAGCGTTAAATCGTTTAGTGAATTGAACTAGCTTCAATAACGAGCAGAATCGTTAAAATAACACTCGCAATCTGAAAATAAAGCTTTGTGAATTGACCCCTAAGTCTGCTATTGTTGGTTCAGACGGACCATTTATTCTATTTCACTTTATTGTTTATTCTCTTATTATTCATTATTAGCGCCCCCTCCATATACCATTACTGTTCAGTTCAGACCTTTGATGAGGTCTCTATCTTAGGGGAGCTGCTTATTCACTATAATTATATGTTGTTGTCACATTAATTTTTATTGGCGCGAGATACCACACCTTTTATAGTGATTTTAATGATGCTTAAATTAAAAAAAAAAAAAAAAAAATTCCTTTAGCTATTGTACCTGCTGGGTGTCTATAGCTTGCCTGCTATAGTCCTGCTCCTGAAAAAACAACCGTTTTTTAAACATTTTACCATTGATACATGTTCCCTGGGGCAAGACCCGGGTTCTCAAAGACGTTTTCCAACAATAACTTGAATATTGGTCTTTAAAATTAGCGTTTTTGAATTCGAACGTTCGAGTCCCATAGACTTCAATGGGGTTCTAAATGTTCACGCGAACGGTCGGTCTGTTCGACGGTTCTGGTGCGAACCGAACGCGGGTATGTTCGGCTCATCCCTACTTGAGAGGTTCCGCAAAGAAGAATGGGAGAAAGTGGCCAAAAATACAGTAGGTGTGCCAAGCTTGTATTATCATACTCAAAAAGACTTGAGGCTGTAATTGGTGCCAAAGGTGCTTCATTGAGCAAAGTCTGTGAATACTTATGTATGTAGTGCCCCCTTGCCTTTAGCACAGGTATTGCGCTAGTAAAAAAAGAAGTTAGTTGGATTGGGAGAGTTACTTTGCTCCCGGTCACGATTTGTTAGGTTTGTGACCTGTATCGTTACGGAAAGATCCACTGACTCGGACTGCATTCCGGGGATGTGAATCCATCCCTGGCCGGCAGTGGGAGCCAGAGGGATTACTGGCGGATGGATACTTCCTCAGCAGCCAATTGAAGAGGGTTTTCTCTTGCTGGGCATCTTGGGAGGGGATATATCTGGGAGTCAGGCCATGTGTCGGGGTCTTTTTCGCGTCGCCTGCGGGGGGTCGAGGTGCAGCACCCACCTTTAGGGTGTGCGCGCCCATGGGCCCCCGCCGGCGTGGTCCACCTGGCCAAGTGTCCGGGACCTACAGAGTCGCAGTCGTAGACGAGTCTGGAGGGACCCCAGTGAGTGGCTGGGTTTCCGATGCCGTCGAGAGAATTAGGCACCTGGGCCATACACAGGTGCTTGCCGATGTCGCTCGGTACGGGACACTGAGAAAACATTACGGGGAGGCTTTGCTTTATTCAGACAACTGCAAATTATTCAAGTTACACCGGCCTGTGGCAGAGGCCTAAAGTCAGGTCAATGAAGGAGACCTGTTTTTCCTCCCTGTTTGTGTCTGAATGGCGACGCAATCAAATCTGTATACTTGGCAGCTGAGTTATGCTGTGCTCTAATCCAGGCCCGACATTGAGAGCTCTTTCTTCATCAACCTGTCTCACTCTTGTTAAGTTGATGTTCGGCTATGTTGGCCTGGAATTAAAAATACAGAGAAAAACCTTTATTTGCCTGTCTGGACATTCCATTTGTTACTGAATACTTCTGGTGCACCCTTAGAGAGAAGATTTACTCTTGATGAGCATAGATCAGTGTCAGTGTCCCTAGGCAGAACGGGGAGATGCCTTGTTTACACTGACCTCTCCCCGTTCTGCAGCTCTGTGACCCGATTGCGGGACATTGAGTCTGTGGGTCCTGCGGGCATGCTCACGGAGCTCGCAACAGGGGGCGGAAAATTCAAAGTGACGTAAATATAGGTCATTTACCCAGCAATACCATTCTGCTGACGTATATGTGCGTGAGCCGGTCTTTAACCGGTTGTTGAGGACAGACTTGGGACAGGCTCATTTTAACATTGTTCAAAAAACATTGCAGTCCATCAAGACACCTCTTCTGGAAAACATCTAAAAGGTGAATAAATATATATATTAAAAAAAAGAGAGGCATGCTGTGTGAATGGGAACAAAACAAACCTATAGTGGGGCTTTCCCAAATTTGTCTGCAAAAGTGGATATATCCTTTACGGTGGCACTTACATGTAGGCCAGGTTCACATATGTGCGGCCGCGGTTTGCGGCCACGGTTTGCAGCCCCAGGTCCTGTACGCTTCCAAAACTGCATCCAATTCGCACATATGTGAACCAGGATTTAAAGTAAACTTATCATAAGGGGAGCATGAAGGTTGCCATTGCTTACTTTGTGTAGTTGCCTAGTTGTCAAGCTGATAACATTGCTTAACCACTTCAGACCTGCGCTACCGTCAAATGACGGCAACAGCGCGGGTCTGAATAGCCAACATGCCGTCTTTTGACGGCATCCCCTTTGGGCGTTCCCAGCGCGCTGCGAGGAAGCCCTGTGTTGTCCGTGTCCCTTGGACACGGCCAATCACAGATCGCGGCGAACGGCCAGTCAGAGTGGTCGTTTGCGATGCGATCTGTGGGCGAATGAGAGATGATCTCATAGATCATCTCTCATTGCCGTTTTACACAGAGACAGCGTCCTGTCTCTGGAGAGGAGGAGCCCGATCTGTGTTCCTTGTACATAGGGACACAGATCGGTCACCCCCCCCCTCCCCCCACAGTTAGAACACACCTAGGATACACATTTAACCCCTTCCTCACCCCCTAGTGTTAACCCCTTCAATGCCAGTCACATTTATACTGTAATTAGTGCATATTTATAGCACTGATCGCAGTATAAATGTGAATGGCGTCAAAAATGTGTCAAAAGTGTCCGATGTGTCCGCCATAACGTCGCAGTACCAATAAAAATCGCAGATCGCCGCCATTTCTAGTAAAAAAATAAATAATAAAAAATAATAATTCTCACCCCTATTTTGTAAGAGCTATAACTTTTGTGCAAACCAGTCGCTTATTGCGATTTTTTTTTTTTTTTTTTTACCAAAAATATGTAGAAGAATACGTATCGCCCTAAACTGAGAATTTTTTTTTTTGTTTTTTTTTTTTTTTTAATTGGGATATTTATTAAAGCAACAAGTAAAAAATATTGGCCTAGATTCACAAAGCGATTACGCCTGTGTAAATGTTGTTAGACAGGAGTAATTTCGATTTACGAGCGTTTTTACGCTAGTCGAAATCCTCAAACCATGAAAAGACACCTGCGTGCTAAATTTCGACTTTATTACGTGTTAGTACGCCTTCAGATCTACGCTGCCTGAAAATTGCGGCCACTGGGCGGACTTCCTGTTGTTTTTCACCTTCATGGTATGCTAATGAGCTTTTGCCTGGAATCCACAAAATTTCGCTCTTCAAACGCAATCTCTTACGGCACCTTTAGTCATCTTTTTTTTCCGTTTCACTATACCAGCTTTTTGCTGGTCTAATATTAGACAGCCCATGTTAAGTATGGCCGTCGTTCCCGCGTCGAATTTCAACGTTTTTCGATTTCTTTTATTATTTTTAACGTAAGTCGTCCGGGAATAGGAATGTTCGTAAACGCCGCTACTCAAACAACGAATGACGTCACGACGTGATTTCGCGCAATGCACGGCGGGAAATTCCTGAACAGAGCATGCGCAGTTCGATCGTCGCGGGGACGCGCTTAATTTAAATGCTTCACGCCCCCTACTCACGTATTTCGATTGCGCGGCGGAAAAAAAATACGATACAATAGCGTACGCGCAAAAAAACTACCTGAATTCGGCGTAGAGTCTGGTGATAGACGGCAGCGTAGCGTATTTCGATTACGCAGCGGAAGATTACATCTATGTGAATCTGCCCCATTGTATTTTTCTTCAAAATTGTCGCTCTTTTTTGTTTATAGCGCAAAAAATAAAAACCACACAGGCGATCAAATACCACCAACAGAAAGCTCTACTTGTGGGGAAAAAAGAACATCAATTTTGTTTGGTAGCCACGTCGCACGACCGTGCAATTGTCAGTTAAAGCGACGCAGTGCCGGAGGCTGAAATTTCACCTGGGCAGGAGGGGGGTGTATGTGCCCAGTAAGCAAGTGGTTAAATATTTTGACCTTGAACAGTTAAGAATTTAAGGTCTTCCAATTCAACTCTGACCTTGCTGATCTGATCAGTGCTTCTTGCATAGGCGTGTGCACAGGGTGTGCCAGTTGTGTGCCTGGGCACACCCTAATCATACTATGCTGCACAGATTGCCCCTGATGCTTGGCTGCAAAGAAAGGAACTGGGTAATCTCTGCCCTCAGTCGCTTTCTTTTTCTCCAAAGTAAGACATCAGGGGTCTGTTTAGACTCCTGATATTTCACCAATTGGGGGGGGGGGGGGAGATTGTAAAAAAAAAAAAATGTAAAAAAATAATAAAAAATTTAAATTGTAAAAAAAATAAACTACTCAGACCATTTTCTGCCCTACAGACACCATCCATTGCCCTACTGGCCTATATATATATTTACACACATGCATGCATGGGCATCCGCTCCATAGGGCAAGGGGGTCGTTTGCCCCCCTGGAGTCGCTAGAGAGAACCAGGAGCAGGGCTGAACTGGCCCTGGGGCCGCTTTAAGCGGCAACTGCAGAGCTCCCCTCCTTCTGTCCTCCGGCGCTTGTATCGTATGTCATGGAGTTCGGCTCGTCTGATAGTCTTCTAGTGTTCCACCTATCACACAAGCCGAACTAGGGGGGCGGGACCTTGCACACAGACCCAGCTCCGTGACATATGATACGAGTGCCAGAGGACAGAGGAAGCGCCTATTGATATCGTTTACCAGGCCTGTGCTTTGTTTGTTCCAAAATCTGTTGCCACAGGTAACACTAGACTATTTTCTGATGTATATTTAGCAAGTCTGGAAACGCAGAGCAAACGCAACACAGAGTTGTAGCCTACGGCATAGTTTCTAGCTATCCCTTATTTAGAGTGTCTGTCCCTCTTCTGGAATCAAATCCATTTGTCCTTCATTCCAAAAGGTTCCTCTTTTAGACCTAAAATAAATATACTGTCAATATAGTGTAGTGTTTCAGTCAAGGGAAAGAGGTGCTGTGTAATGTAAAGGGGTCCAGTGATGCAGGGTGCTGTGTAATTTAAAGGGGTCCAGTGATGCAGGGTGCTGTGTAATGTGAAAGGGGTCCAGTGATGCAGGGTGCTGTGTAATGTGAAAGGGGTCCAGTGATGCAGGGTGCTGTGTAATGTAAAGGGGTCCAGTGATGCAGGGTGCTGTGTAATGTAGAGGGGTCCAGTGATGCAGTGATCCTCTTTTAGACCTGAAATAAATATACTGTCAATATAGTGTAGTGTTTCAGTCAAAGGAAAGGGTGCTGTGTAATGTAAAGGGGGCCAGTGATGCAGGGTGCTGTGTAATGTAAAGTTGTCCAGAGCTGTGTGGTGCTGTGTAATGTAAAGGGGTCCAGAGCTGTGAGGTGCTGTGTAATGTAAAGGGGTCCAGAGGTGCAGTTGTGGAGAGGGGGATACACAGTAGTGACAAAGAGATATTGAAAGATGCAGGGGGCACAGTGGGGTGTTTTTACATTTTATCGTGGGGGGGGGGGGGTTTGACCCCCGCTAGCGAAGGGGGTTAAAGTTCGAAGAAAAGGTAAAATGCGACTGTGTATCGCCGCTGCCGAAGCGCCCCCTCCTGAAAAAAATTCACCGGACGCCCATGCATGCATGTTCTATATGTTTGAGCTTTGGGGTGCACACCCTAATGCAGGGGTCTCCAAACTGCGGCCCGAGGGCCAGATGCGGCCCTTTGCTAGCCTTTATCCGGCCCTCATGGCTTTTTTCCTTCCACTGATATGAGGCACTATTTTTCCCACAATGAGGCATTTTTTCTTCCATGGATACCAATGATGAGATACAATTACTCATACTAATAGAGGCACTACTCTTTATCCTACTGGTTGCAAACTATGAGGCCATATTTATTCTCACCAATGCTTGGCCGTGGGTTTTTCTGCCCCCGCTGACCACAATCTGGCCCTCCTAAAGGCTGAAGAACAATAAACTGGCCCTTTGTTTGAAAAGTTTGGAGACCCCTGCCCTAATGCAATAGGCTGCCCACACCTATGGCTTTTTGGTTAGTAACTCAGTGCCAATGATTAACATAGAGTTGTGTGTTATGCTGGAGCCCTTTTCCAACATCAATCAAATATTGAATGAATATTCAATTGAATAATTACAATTTCTTTGCTGGCATTGTGTTAATAAAATGTAATTCCTTTAAAAGGAAAAACCACAAAAATGTTTTTGTTGTTGTTGCTAAAAAGCAAGAATGTTGTTATAAGAATAAAAAGCGAATTTCTAAAGATGTACATATGTTCCAATATATTTTTCTGGTCTTTGTATGCATTGGAAGACTTATCAAAAATGAAGGTGAAAAAGCTGCAGTTAGAGATTAGTCACAGAAAGCAAGCCGTAGAAAAATCAAAGGACTCGCTCTCGTCTGCTAAGCTGAAGGCATGTTTGTACAGGGAGCAGATTAAAGGCCAAGTTCACCTTAAAATAAAAAAAGAAATGCATATTTTTTTTTGCAGATAGCAGACCACAGGTGCAATGCCAGGCTCCTGCAGACACTCCGTACATACCTCCCGGACAGGCAAACAGTTATTGAACTGCAGGAAGAGTAGTGAACTATGAGGGACCCATGGTTTATTAGTGTGCCACTCAGGCTCAATCACTGTGGGGAGTAGGGTGGGTGATGCCACGTCTGGTGCAGGAGTGCCAGCAAGGGATGGAGCTCATCTCAGCTCCTGTAATCACTCTAAGGAAGAGAGGAAAGATCCCTGGTGCCGCACATCCACAGAGTCCTATAGTAGAATAAGAGAGACAACCTCACAGGCAACACCCCAACACGTTTTGCTCTGCCCCTGAAGCTTAGTGATTAAGCTCTGGGTGAAACACGCTAGTGGCATGGCCTGGCTGGAGCTCAGGCTGAGGTTGTTTCTCTTATACCACCAAAGGACTCCATGGATGTGTGGCACCAGGGATTTTTCCTCTCTTCCTTCTAGTGAACTATGAGGTCACTCATTGGCTTGCAGTCTCCGATCTAATTCATCCCAAAGGTGTTCTATCGGGTTGAGGTCAGGACTCTGTGCAGTCCAGTCAAGTTCCTTAACCCCAAATTCGCTCATCCATGTCTTTATGGACCTTGCTTTGTGCACTGATCCAAATCATTTGGTGGAGGGGGATTATGGTGTGGGGTTGTTTTTCAGGGGTCGGGCTTGGCCCCTTAATTCTAGTGAAGGGAACTCTTAAAGTGTTACTAAACCCAGGAGCCTGCATTCACTATATCTGATTTCCCACAGTACACAGAACATGGAAATGCAATTATTTTAGTAAATATAAATCGCTAAATACCTTTTCTAACCAAAACCTCCTCCACATCTCCAAGACCCGCTACAAATCTAAAGGGGGATGAAAATTTGCAGTCCAAGGACCACGGTTATAGAACGCTCTACCCACGGACATCCGCATGGAAGAAAACCATCGGGCCTTCCGGAAAAAACTTAAGACCCGCCTCTTCTGAGGGATCAGGACGCCACTGGATGCAAGCACCTTGAGGCAATTTAGTTTGCATTTGTAGCGCTATATAAGTTACTCACTCACTCACTCTCATCAGCAGTATACAGTATAGCAGTCTTGTGACGTCTATAAGTGTATAGTTAAAGCTTGTAGGAGGAGTTTTCTTTCTACTCTGACAGACCTATGAGGCTGAAGGACCCCTGACCCTCTGTCTGGACAGTACTGATTGGCCCTGTGCTGATTACATGCATCCTCCCAAGAAAACAAAAAACACTCTAGCAATACACACCAAACTGAGCATATGCAGAGTGACTCCAAAGGCTCTGTCTTATCAGGATATGCATTGGGGACAGTGTAGGAAGGGGAGGATTGGAGAAGACAGGATCAAACAGCATTTTTACACAATAACCCCATAGGTTCCACAGTGAGTATAACAAGCATGCTTTATTGCATATACAGATTGATTTCACTGTTGCAGGTTTAGTAACACTCTAAGGCCGCGTACACACGAGGGGATATGTCCGCTGAAAACGGTCCGATGGACCGTTTCAGCAGACATCTCCGCTCGTGTGTATGGGCTAGCGGACAGATTTCTCCACCCGACAGATTTCAAAGCAAGCTTTGAAATCTATCCGGTGGGGATCTGTCCGCCCGACATGTCTGCTGGTTAGTACACTTACCAGCAGACATGTCGTCCCCCACCGCCGCCGCGCCGCTGCCGAATGGATTCGGCGCATGCGCGGAAGTGTTTTACTTCCTGGTGCGGTGACGTGGCGGTGACGCGGCGGCGTCAACGTCACCGCCGCGTCACCGCCACGTCACCGCGCCGTCCGGCGGCGGGGAATTTGATCCGATGGTGTGTACACGCCATCGGATCAAACTCCCGATCGGACATATCCGATGGAAATGGTCCGCGGACCGTTTTCATCGGATATGTCCGATCGTGTGTATGGGGCCTAAGGCATTAGCATATCAAGATAATTTAGACAATTTCATGCTCTTAACTTTGTGGGAACAGTTTGGGGATGGCCCCTTCCTGTTCCAACATGACTGTGCACCAGTGCACAAACAAGGTCCATAAAGACATGGATGAGTGAGTTTGGGGTGGAGGAACTTGACTGGCCTGCACAGAGTCCTGACCTCAACCCAAAAGAACACCTTTGGGATGAATTGTAGCAGAAACTGCGAGCCAGGCCTTCTCATCCTCATCAGTGCCTGACCTCACAAATGCACTTCTGAAAGAATGATCAAACAGGAAAAGAGAGCTCACAAGGTTCACCCCAAATATTTATGCTCTCCCCAACATGCACCAGTGGCAACAAACCTCCTACTTGTTAACTAGACTTGGGAAACATAAATATTTATAACTGTAACATGTCACGTTATGGCCAGAGGTACCAGTGACCCCTATTGGCGGCATGGAGAAGCAGCAGAAATACTGAGCCTAGGGAAAGCCAAACCAAACATGCCTTAATTTAGGATAGTCACTTCTGTTTAGGACAGGGTGTCTATATACTGTATGTATCTTTTATGCATGTGTATGTAGTTAAATGTATGCTTGTTGTATGTGTGTGTATGTACAGTATGTAGTATGCAATATGTATGTGGGGTGCTGTGCACTGGGTTGTATGTAATTCTGACTCCTAAACTATGTGCATTAAACACACATGCTCCTCACACTCTGTACATTACAAACCTGACCCTTGCACTATGTATGCTAATACACACACCTGATCTTTTCACTATGTACATTACCCACTGCACTATGTATCTTACATACCTTTGACTCTGTACGTATTGTAAGTCCTAGCTTTAAGCCTGTCCAACTGTTAGAGCAATTTTGCAACACCAAACATTTGCCACAGAGCACTGTGTGAGCCACTGTTGATCCTGCCCACCACTCCATCCCCTGTTCCACTCCCATTCTCAGGATTTGGTATTTTTCAAAGTTCCCAGGCATGTGTATGTACCAGGCAGGCATTCGACTGACCACATAATTTAACTTGAGGGCATAATTTATAAAGCAGCATCAGTTGCAGGCAAGGTCAAAACTGTCAAAGCTGTGACAAAACATCACAATGGGTGATGGGCAACTCTTGTGACAGCTGAATCCCAGTTGGACGTGCCTAAGTGTAGCCTTTTCTTAGAGTTCAGGCTCCACCCAGTCACCTTAGGCCTTTGTAGACAATACCAAGAGAGACACTTAAAGCCTTTGTTACCCTAAACATTTAAAAAAAAAAAGGATTTTATTTTTATCCATTTAAATCATGTTATACAGCACAGTGATAGTGCTGTGTAATTTGGCCCTTTGTACCACATGAAAACCCTGCTGATCCTGCCTGGTTCTGCCCTCCCCCCTGTAAACCGACCACGGTTAATTAGGACTGCTGAGCCCTGACACCGTGGTCAGTTTACGTTCCTCCATCATCCGCAGCTCTCCTGTCTTCTGTCTTCCTCTTCCCTCCCTGCCTGTCAGCTTGTGACAGTACCCGCCCCGTCCCCTCCTGCTGTTGAAATACCTTAAGCATTTTCTGGAAATCCCCTGTGTTAGATAATGCAATGTCTCCAGTGTATATGGTTTATTAAAAAATGCCTCTATATACCTAATTTCTGAGCACCACTCTCTTCACCTCCCGAATGACATCTGCAGGGGGATTCTCGGCCCCTCCCACTGTAGCTGTCAGATCAGGAGAGGGAATGGTGGCCAGTCAGGTGAGTGCAGAGTGGCGTTAGGAAATAAGGTATACAGAGGCATTTTTTAAATAAAGCATATACAGTGGAGAGATTGCATTATCTAACACGGGGATTGCCTGAAAATACTAAAGTTCGTTTGCACCCACTTTAACTTTACCTTTAGGTTAATGCCCACACTGATGCCAGGCTTCCAGCAGTCAAAGCCATACCTCCCAACTTTTTCAGATGGGAATGAGGGACACCTATCAGCAAAAGTATGCAGGCATAGAACACACCCCTTGCCACACACCCTTAAAAGAGAATTGTACAAAAAAAATTGTACAAACAACAATATTGGTTAAACCCACAAGTGCTTTTTTTTATCACTACTATTCCTTTATATTGGCTGTTGGAATTTACAAATGCAGCAATTCAGAAATCAGATGTAAGGTTTAGGGCTGGAAAAACACTAGATAAGATAGATAAAAAGTGAATTTTTCAACCCTATAGATCAGACCAAAAGGAGGGACAAATCAGGGACAGTCCCTCAAAATCAGGGACAGTTGGGAACTATGGTCAAAGTCCCCTTTTCCCTAAAAGAGGTTCAAGGGGCCTTTATTTTTCCTTTAGCTAGCATGTGGCTTCCTTGTAATAGGACAACTGTAACCTCTGAATGTCATATACTGTACATATCCTTGCTTGGTGAAGTTATTCACTGATATAAGTTTATTTCAAGAGTAGGAACATATAATACATATTTCTTAGCAGGGACATATCTAAACTATCAGATCTGGAGATGCAGTAAAAAAAAAAGTCAGATGGGGCATAATGTCATCATCTCTAACCTACTTCCAGGTAGCTCAGAATTGGTGCAGGAGTGAACAGGGAACACTAGTTCCCAGTGGCTCTCTGTGGATGCCATAAAAAACATATGTATTAAGCTGTCAATAGATGAAGATGTTTACACCAAACATAAGCCCCCTTGTATTAGGTGTCCCTATCACAATGCCCCCTTACACCAGGAGTCCACACCAGTGCCTTCCGCCCCCTTTCATGAGGAATCCTTATCAGAGTGCCCCTTTACATGAACTGTCTCAATCAGAGTGCCCCTCTACATAAATTGTACACATCAGTCAGAGTGCCCCTTTATATCAACTGTGTCCCTATTACTGGCAATTAATGCCAACTAGTGGTAGAACCAGTAATAACAAATAACAAATAGTAATGGTTGATGCACCTATATCTTTATAAAAAGCATGCTGACACTTAAAGTGGATGTAAATCCACACTCATCCTTTCTAAACTACTGCCAAAGTGCTGATCTATAAGGATATAGATGCCTCCTGCATGTATCCTTACCTGTCAAATGTCTCCCCTCTGTCTGTTATAAGAACTGCAGATTCTGTGGGTGGATCTGTTGTTTGGCGCTCCTGGGTGGAGTCGTGATGTCAGTAGACTCCCCGCCCACCTCGACACTCCCCTAGTCAACATGCATTTTGTCCTGTGTATTTCTTTTTTTTTTAGTTTTCAACATTTTATTGAAGAGCAGTACATTACAACTTAACGCCACCAGTACATCTTGGGGCAGAGAATAATACAAAAAATACATACAAGAGTATTCAACTGAGAGTACAACTGTCACTCGGTAGCATATAGGGTACCCTCCTTAAATTTGATCCAAGGGTCATGTAAATGGGGGTATACCATATAAGTGCACTTAGTTCTGCTATCAGTCCCGACACCCCCTATGGGTACACACTGTGTCGGGGACTGACTGAGTCGTTAGCTACAGGAAGTGCGCAGTTAGAGACAGGACTGGTCTCGCAGCTCTGAAATAACAGTAGCTTCCAGAGCCGCATGAGAGTCGTAAGGCGAGTGATATGTATCCGAACTCTACTGGCTCGGCTGAGCCAGGAGTTTCCTAGAGATATTATCTCAAGTGCGTAATAGCTCCTGCGATAGTGTTACCATTGAAGAAGCAACCTATAACTCAAGCCGTCAGAGTGTAAACTGTTTGTTATCAAACATTTTAACATAAAATGAGAAGAAAGTAGGAGAGAAAGAAAGTAGAAGAGGGAGGGGAGAAAAGAGGGTATTGCCAGTTGCAGACTTTAAGAGCTTGTGTAAGTTGCTGGGACTCCAGGAATGAGGGAGATTCCCATATGTCTAGCCCAGGGTTCCCATATTGCCTCAAATAGTTTAGAGGTGTTCAGTATTAAGCTGACCATTTTCTCTTGCGTCATGATCCAAAAAATCTTTCTCTTGGCCGCCGAGAGAGAGACTGAAGGCTGTTTCCAGGCTCCGGCTAATGTAATTTTTGCTCCCAGGAGCATGAAAGATATCAATGTTTGAGTGTGTTTAGGAACCTGGGGGATGTGGGCATCAAGCAGCGCTATTTTTGGGGATTTCACTACAGGGATGCCCCACGCAATGTTTCAGCGATGATGGACCCGAGATTGGGAAGTAGTGCCCAATTCAGTACATCCCCTTGTCCAGCCACCATTAAAACGCTTTGATGTCCATACCCGGACTGAACTGAGGGTTGTGGAAGATGTGTGCTAAAGGTCGAGTGTCAGATGTCAAAGAAGGGAGGTGTTTCAGGTCATCCCATATTCTGAAGGAGTGGGATAATGTGGGTGACATTATTGGGGTCTGGATTTTCAGGGACACCATAATAGGTAGTCTAATGTATGATTTGGGATCGCCTGTCTCTCTATAATAATCCAATTGGGTTTCTCATATTTTAAGTAGACTGTTGAGAGTTGGGCCAGCCTAGCCGCCTGATAGTACCTAAATAAATGCGGGAGACCCAGTCCCCCTCATGTTTTGGGGCTGTAAAGAATACGTTGGGCTAATCTGTAGCCTTTCCCACCCCATATGAACTTAATTATTTTCCCCTGGAATGACTTGAGGTGATCTCTCCTTATTGCTATTGGGAGGGACCTAAACAGATAGAGTAGTCTAGGGAGTAATGTCATCTTGACAGAGTGAATTTTCCCCAGCCAGGAAATGTTGTGTTGTGCCCAGGTCTGAAGGTCAGCCTCAAGTTTGCGGTACATGGGTGGGAAGTTTGCCTGGTATAGTTGTTCGAACTTGGGGGTTAGATTTATTCCTAAATATCGAATCGATGAAACAGTCCATTTATATTTGAAAGAAAGTTTCAATTGTTCGACCACCGCAGGTTGTATGGATATATTTAATGCTTGGGATTTAGTCATGTTAACCTGTAGCCCTGATATGTTTCCAAAGGATTCAAGCAGCTTACTAATGTTGGGCAGAGAGGTTATTGGGGAGGTGACAAAGAGAAGGAGATTGTCCGCAAATAATGCACACTTGTGGACATGTTGCCCGCAACAAACTCCTTTTATGTTTTGACAGATCTGAGTACACTAGCTAACGTTTTGATCGCAAGGGTGAAAATCAGTGGGGATAGGGGACAGCCTTGCCTAGTCCCTCTGGCAATTCTAATTGGCCCGGAATAGTAACCCTGCAATTTGACTCTTGCTTCTGGTTCAGAGTAGAGAGACTTCAATAGCCCCAGAAAATTTTCTCCAAACCCCCAATGTTTCAGAACTGAAAAAAGGTACGGCCAGGAGAGAGAATCAAAGGACTTCTATCGTTGGACCTTCAGAAGAAGACCCTCCTCGGAGGGGCCTTCGTCCCATCCAGATTGAAGGATTGAAATAATGTCCACTGCTCGCCTTACCTAATCTGGGCCTTGTCTCCCTGGAATAAATCCAACTTGGTCTTTGTGGATATATCGGTTAATAAAAAGTACCTACTCTGTTAGCTAGAATTTTGGTGAGTATCTTTAAATCATTGTTGATTAAGGAGATGGGTCTGTAGTTTTCTACTTGTTCGGAGTCTCTATCTGGTTTGGGAATTACAGAGATAAAAGCCTCATTAAAATGAGACAAGGGGCCAGGGTGTCTGCGAAGGTTTTGTAGTATGGCGCAGAGAAGCCATCAGGCACCGGTGCTGAACAACCTTTTAAGTTTTTGATCACCTCCAAGGTTTCTTCTGTAGAGATTGGGGCTTCCATGAGATCTATATGGTCTTTATGGAGGTTAGGAATCGGCAAATGGTCCAGGAAGGAATTAATATCGGGCTCCTCAGCCATATTGGTTTTCTGGTACAATTTAGAGTAGAAAGTCTGGAATGCTTGCAGTATGCGTTGGGGATTAAGTGTTGTGGACCCGTCCTGTGTTCTTATTTTTGGGAGTGCAAATGTATGGAATTTCAGAGAAAGCTTAGTGGCTAACATTGTGCTCATCTTGTCTTTCTGCTGATATAATCTTGCACCACTCCAGCCCATGGATTTCTCTGCCTTGACTGTAAACGCTAAGTTTAAAGCTAACCGGGCATCGTCTAGCTGGGAAATTTGGACCCTTGCTTGTTCCTTTTTGTGCTGTTTACATAAGGTGGCAAATTCTGTTTCTAGCTTCTCTACATCCGAGGCTCTTTCTTTTTTAATTTTAGATGCTATCTGAATTGGCTTTCCCCGGATCGTAGCTTTGTGTGCAGCCCATAAAGACTCAGCCGAAACTCCTTCTACATCATTAAGGAGGAAGTATTCCTTCAATGCCCTGTCAAGTTCTAGAACTGTGATTGGATCGTTTAGCAGAGTTTTATTGCGTTTCCAATGAGATAAGGGTGTTTTGGCGAGCTGGCCTTGTAAGGAAAAGATAACCATTGAGTGATCTGATAGGACTGTGTCCTTTATATAGGCTTTGTGGAGACAAATATGTTGTCGATTCTGGAATAGGATTGATGTGGGTTCGAGAAGTGTGTGTAGTCCCTTTTTGTAGGATTGAGTTCCCTCCAGATATCTACTATTGTCCTGTGTATTTCTTACACTAAATTCTGCTATGATCACTAACATGCAGTCAAAATCCAGAAAAGTAACCACATGACTTCCGAAAAGGAGTGGGGGTGGGAATTAAAAAATAATGCTTGTCTCCAGGCTAGTGCATGAGATATGTCAATGACCTGTCACTCACAGCAAGGGGGAGGAACAGACAAAAGTTTTCTCCTGTTTGTCCGTTTATTTCACTGAAAAAAGAAAAGAGGATTGCTCAGAGCTGGATTAACTCTGTGTGGCAAGACTGGGCACAGATGATAGGAAATGTTTTACTCTATATTGTGACAGCAAAAAATAAATACATAAATAAGTATGGGTTTACAACCACTTTAAGCCCCGTACACACGATCGGAATTTCCGATGGAAAAAGTCAGAATTCCGTCAGAGTTTAGAACATGTTCTCTTTTACTCCGATGGAATTCCGTCGGAATTCCGATGTGATTTTTGGATGGGCAAAAGCCAGATCGTGTGTACAGGGCATAATGGAATAAATTAAGCAACCTCTTGGATTATTCAGTAAACAATTATTTAAGGGGTAGAATCAAATGCTGATGCATCATAGTAAGGTACGTAACCATTTAAGGACCGCCTCCTGCACATATACGTCGGCAGAATGGCACAGGCACGTACCTGTGCGTTGCCTTTAAGAGTTCAGCCGTGGGTCGCGCATGACCTGGTCCGAAGCTCCATAATCGGACCCGCGGACCCGATCACCACCGTTGTCCGGCGATTGGTCACAGGAGCTGAAGAATGGGGAGAGGTGTGTGTAAACACACCTTTCCTGTTCTTCTCTGTGGCAGAGACACTGACCATCTGTTCCCTGATATAGGGAACGACGATCAGTGACGCCACGTCTACAGCCACACCCCCCTACAGTAAGAATCACTCCCTTAGGGCACGCTTAACCCCTTAGCGCCACCTAGTGGTTAACCCCTTCACTGCCATTGTCACTTTCACAGTAATCAGTGCATTTTTATAGCAATGTGTCAAAAGTGTCCAATGTGTCCACCATAATGTTGCAGTCATGAAAAAAAATCGCTTATCACCGCAATTACTAGTAAAAAAAAAAATATTAATAAAAATGCCATAAAACTATCCCCTATTTTGTAAACGCTATAACTTTTGCGTGAACCAATCAATAAACACTTACTGCGATTTTTTTTTTTTTACCAAGAATAAGTAGAAGAATGCGTATCACCTAAACTGAGGAAAAAAATGTTTTTCTATATGTTTTTTGGGGATATTTATTATAGAAAAAAAGTAAAAAACATAGAAGTTTTTTCAAAATTGTCGCTCTATTTTTGTTTATAGCGCAAAAAATAAAAACCGCAGAGGTGATCAAATACCACCAAGAGAAAGCTCTATTTGTGGGAAAAAAGGACGCCAATTTTGTTTGGGAGACACATCACACGACCGCGCAATCGTCAGTTAAAGCAACGCAGTGCCAGAAGCTAACATTTTGTCTGGGCAGGAAGGGGGTGTAGGTGCACAGTAGGCAAGTAGTAAATGGCCCAGGTCGTCATTTGTCAGTTAAATCGAAGCAGTGCGGAATCGCAAAAAAAAGGGGCAAGGTCCTTAACCTGCATAATGGTCCGGGTCTTAAGTGCTTAACCACTTCCCGCCCGGCCAATAGCCGATTTACGGCAGGGAAGTGGTTATGAAATCGTGACAGGCCGTTCTCAAACGTCCTGCACGATTTCATGCCGCACGCGCCCGTGCGGGCGCGCAGCGCGGCGATCGGTGATGCGGGGTGTCAGTCTGACACCCTGCACCTCCGATCTCGGTAACGAGTCTCCGGCGGAGCCTCGTTACCACGTGATCAGCCGTGTCCAATCACGGCTGATCACGATGTAAACAGGAAGAGCCGCCGACGGCTCTTCCTCACTCGCGTCTGACAGACGCATGTAGAGGAGAGCCGATCAGCGGCTCTCCTGACAGGGGGGGTTCGCGCTGATTGTTTATCAGCGCAGCCCCCCCTCGGATCGCCACACTAGACCACCAGGAGAATAAAAAAAAGACACAAAAAAATGACAAAAAAAAAAATGACAAAAAAAAAAAGACAAAAAAAAAAAGGGGTGGCAGTAAAAAAAATGATGCCAATCAGTGCCCACACATGGGCACTGATTGGCAACATTGATCCATCAGTGCCACCCCTCAGTGATCATCAGTGCCACCCAAGTGTCTGTCAGTGCCACCCCACAGTGCCAATCCATGCCCAGTGCCCACCTACCAGTGCCCACCTGTGCCACCTATCAGTGCCCACCTGTGCCGCCTATCAGTGCCCACCTGTGCCGCCTATCAGTGCCCACCTGTGCCGCCTATCAGTGCCCACCTGTGCCGCCTATCAGTGCCCACCTGTGCCGCCTATGAGTGCCCACCTGTGCCGCCTATGAGTGCCCATCAGTGCCGCCCATGAGTGCCCATCAGTGCCGCCCATGAGTGCCCATCAGTGCCCAATACCAGCGCCGCCTATCAGTGCCCATCAGTGCTACCTAATCGGTGCCCATCAGAACTACCTCATCGGTGCCCATCAGTGCCACCTCATCGGTGCCCATCAGTGCCACCATATCAGTGCCCATAATTGAAAGAGAAAACATACTCATTTACAAAAAAATTAACAGAAAAAAATAAAAACTTTATTTTTTTTTCAAAATCTTCGCTCTATTTTTAGTTGTTGCACAAAAAAAAAAACCGCAGAGGTGATCAAATACCACCAAAAGAAAGCTCTATTTGTGGGGAAAAAAGGACGCCAATTTTGTTTGGGTGCAGTGTAGCATGACCGCGCAATTGTCATTCAAATTGCGACAGTGCTGAAAGCTGAAAATTGGCTTGGGCGGGAAGGTGCGTAAGTGCCTGGTATGGAAGTGGTTAAGCCAGGGCCGGTGCAAGGCGTTTTGACACCCTAGGCGATACCAAATTTTGCGCCCCTACGCACGCTCTGCCCCTCACTAAAAAGCCGTGGTGCACAGGCTTGCATATGGACCCGGCCCGAAGACAAAAAGTGGATGTGTGTGGGGGGACAGATGTGTGTCCCCCACCCACACACATATCTGCCCCCCCCACAAACTTATCTGTCCCCCCCTGCACGTCTGTGTCCCCCTCTGTACACAGTGCAATGCACTATTAACTTAAAAGCAGAGTCAATGATTTATTGCTGCCTGTGTTTTCACTATACCTGAGCCAGCAGCTGGTGATTACTTTACTCTAGGAAAGTTGCGCTGGAGAGATGGAGGGAGGGATGGACATAGAAGGAGGGAGGGATGGAGATGGAAGGATGGGGCTCTGTACAGATATGGAGGGATGGAAGGAAGGAGTGAGGGATGGAGATGGAAGGATGTAGGGAGGGATGGAGATGGAAGGATGGGGTTCTGTACAGAGATGGAGGGATGGATGGACATAGAAGGAGGGAGGGATGGAGATGGACGGATGGGGCTCTGTACAGAGATGGAGGGATGGAAGGAAGGAGTGAGGGATGGAGATGGAAGGATGTAGGGAGGGATGGAGATAGGAGGATGGAGTTCTGTACAGAGATGGAGGGAGGGATGGAAAGAGAAGGAGGGAGGGATGGAGATGGAAGGATGGGGCTCTGTACAGAGATGGAGGGATGGAAGGAAGGAGTGAGGGATGGAGATGGAAGGATGGGGTTCTGTACAGAGATGGAGGGATGGAAGGAAGGAGTGAGGAATGGAGATGGAAGCATGTGGGGAGGGATGGAGATGGAAGGATGCTGTACAGAGATAGAGGGATGGAAGGAGGGAGTGAGGTATGGAGATGGAAGGAGGGAGGGATGGAGTTGGAAGGATGGGGTTCTGTACAGAGATGGAGGGATGGAAGGAAGGAGTGAGGGATGGAGATGGAAGGATGTAGGGAGGGATGGATATGGAAGGATGGGGTTGTGTACAGAGATGGAGGGATGGAAGGAAGGAGGGAGGAATGGAGATAGAAGGATGGAGGGAGAGATGGGAGGATGTGGCTCTGTATAGAGATGGAGGTATGGAAGGAAGGAGTGAGGGATGGAGTTGGAAGGATGGGGTTTTGTACAGAGATGGAGGGATGGAAGGAGTGAGGGATGGAGATGGAAGGATGTAGGGAGGGATGGAGATGGAAGGATGGGGTTCTGTTCAGAGATGGAGGGATGGAAGGAAGGAGGGAGGAATGGAGATAGAAGGATGGAGGGAGAGATGGGAGGATGTGGCTCTGTATAGAGATAGAGGGAGGGAAAGAGGGAGGAATGGAGTTGGAAGGATGGGGTTCTGTACATAGATGGAGCGATGGATTGACATAGAAGGAGGGAGGGATGGAGATGGAAGGATGGGGTTCTGTACAGAGATGGAGGGATGGAAGGAAGGAGGGAGGAATGGAGATAGAAGGATGGAGGGAGAGATGGACATAGAGGGAGGGAGGGATGGAGATGGAAGGATGGGGCTCTGTACAGAGATGGAGGGATGGAAGGAAGGAGTGAGGGATGGAGATGGAAGGATGGAGGGATGGAGTTGGAAGGATGGGGTTCTGTACAGAGATAGAGGGATGGATGGACATAGAAGGAGGGAGGGATGGAGATGGAAGGATGGGGCTCTGCACAGAGATGGAGGGATGGAAGGAAGGAGTGAGGGATGGAGATGCAAGGAGGGAGGGATGGAGTTATGTACAGAGATGGAGGGATAGAAGGAAGGAGTGAGGGATGAAGATGGAAGGATGTAGGGAGGGATGGAGATGGAAGGATGGGGTTCTGTACTGAGATGGAGGGATGGAAGGAAGGAGGGAGGAATGGAGATAGAAGGATGGAGGGAGAGATGGGAGGATGTGGCTCTGTATAGAGATGAAGGGATGGAAGGAAGGAGTGAGGGATGGAGATGGAAGAAGGGAGGGATGGAGTTGGAAGGATGGGGTTCTCTACAGAGATAGAGGGATGGAAGGAAGGAGTGAGGAATGGAGATGGAAGAATGTAGGGAGGGATGGAGATGGAAGGATGGGGCTCTGTACAGAGATGGAGGGATGGAAGGAAGGAGTGAGGGATGGAGGTGGAAGGAGGGAGGGATGGAGTTCTGTACAGAGATGGAGGGATGGAAGGAAGGAAGGAGTGAGGGATGGAGATGGAAGGAGGGAGGGATGGAGTTGGAAGGATGGGGTTCTGTACAGAGATAGAGGGATGGGTGGACATAGAAGGAGGGAGGGATGGAGTTGGAAGGATGGGGTTCTGTACAGAGATAGAGGGATGGGTGGACATAGAAGGAGGGAGGGATGGAGTTGGAAGGATGGGGTACTGTACAGAGATTGAGGGATGGAAGGAAGGAGGGAGGAATGAAAATAGAAGGAGGGATGGGAGGATGTGGCTCTGTATAGAGATGGAGGGATGGAGATGGAAGGATGGGACCCTGTATAGAGATGAGAGGATAGAGAGAGAGAGAGAGAGTGGAAGGCTGGGGCTCTGTATAGAGAAAGATGGAGGGATGGAGATGAAAATATGGAGGGAAGGATGGAGATGTATGAAGGGAGGGAGGGATGGAGATGGAAGAATCAAGGTAGGGATGGGGCTCTATACAGAGATTGAAGGATGGAGAGAGGGATGAAAGGATAGAGGGAGGGATGGATGGAGATGGAATGATGGAGGGAGGGAGAGATGGAGATGAAAGGATTGAAGGAGGGATGGAGAGGGAAGGATGGAGGAATGGGGTCTGTAAAGAGCTGAAACGATGGAGGGAGGGAGAGATGGAAGGATAGGGCTCTGTATAGAGATGAAAGGATGGAGGGAGGGAGAGATGGAGATGAAAGAATGGAGGGAGGGATGGAGAGGGAAGGAGGGAGGATGGGGTCTGTATAGAGATGGAAGGAGGGAGGGAGGATGGAGATGAAGGCGGTGGGAAGGAGGGCAGTAGGAGGAAGCAGACAGGGAGGGTGAGAAGCGGTTGCTGCTGCTGCTGGTAGAAGTCCGGGGGATAGGAGCAGGCAGAGCTGTGTTGTCTTTGGCCACGGAAGCTTCCTTCCTGTGTAGCCCGACATCTCTCACCTTCAGCTCGGCTCCTGTCTCCTCCTCCCGCCGGCTCTCCATGCTGAAATCTGGGCCGTTCCCTGGGTGTGACACCAGATCCCGGGCGCCCAGGAGGAGGGGGGAGCAGATATAGCAGCAAGCCCGCCGTAGTTACAGTACATGCAGGGCTCCTCATCCCGGCTCTCTCCGCTCATCTCCTCACTGCCGTCGCTACTAGGGCGGCACTGCAGGCTGGGAATAGAGCGATTCGTCCGGGATGTAGTCACAGGCGCAACCGCCCCCTAGCCTGGCGGCTGCCGCCAATCCGCCATAAATCATGTATTTAAGAAAAATGCCGGTATTTTAATAATCTTAATCCGGATTTTGCCGCCTCCCCTACCTTGGCGCTCTAGGCTGCCGCCTGACCCGCCTATTGCTAGCGCCGGTCCTGGGTTAAGCAGCATGCGTATTTCCATCGCTAATTTCCAAGATACATTTTTGTGTTAATAACTAGTGCTTCCATTACAGTCACAGCTGCTATATTATCCTAGACTGCAAGGTTTAAATGAACTGATGGTAAGACCCTTGCATTTGCCAGCCAAACTTGGCAGTTTCTTTAGCACATAGCCCTGGCACACATTGGCTGCCATAGGGTTATTTTGCTCAGAACTCCATAGAGTACTGCATTGCTAGCCAGTTAAAAGGGCTGTAAAGCTGCAACCAACTGTTCCACAATTTGGCATGTATTATTTTAACATTGTGGTATTAAGATCCTATCCCTTTTATCATACCCTCCAACTTTCCTTCCCTGTGTTGCAGTCAAACATTTATTATTCACACAGAATACAGCTCTGTGTATATAATTTTGCATGTCACAAACTGTGCGGGATGGACTACTTTGAAATGTAAAGCTTTGTCAAACTGCAGGTAACAGAGAATGCTTTTCATGTACATTCTTTTAGAGAAGCATTAGTATGAAAAGCGGAGTCACACCTGAAAAGCGGTTAGAGATGACAAGGGAGGCTGCCTTTCTCAGTTTTGCAGAAAAAGTTCATGTGAAAAAGGTTCGGCGCAGCATGTGAAAACCATTGTGAAAGAAATGATTGGCATTTAAATCTGTTATTTTCTTTATATACAATCTCTTAATAAAAGCCTTTCATATCAGTTTTACCTATGGATCTACAGATGCTGCTGGTACTTTCGTTAAAGGACAACCCTAGTTAAAGAGGAGGTCCGCCTAAAAAAATATATATATTAAAAGCCAGTAGCTACAAATACTGCAGCTGCTGACTTTTAATAAATGGACACTTACCTGTCCAGGAAGCCCGGAATTTTCAATCAATCGCTTGGCTCTCGGCTGCCCCGCCGCTATCCTCAGTGAGGGAATCAGGAAGTGAAGCGTCGCGGCTTCACTTCCCGGTTCCCTACTGTGCATGTGCGAGTCATGCGGCGTGTCCTCACTGGTCCCCGATGCCTCCTGGGACATGTGTGTTTCCCAGAAGACATCGGGGGGGGGGGGGGCGGGATAGGGTCGTGACTCCCACATGAGTCTATGCCCGGAAGTTGGTGCAAATACCTGTATTATACAGGTATCTGCACCCCCCTCCCCCCTGAAAGGTGCCAAATGTGACACCGGAGGGGGGAGGGTTTTTAAAAGCGAAGGTTCCATTTCTGTGTGGACCTCCGCTTTAAAGTGTATGTGAGGGCAAACTGCTAAATTTAAAGATAAAATACATAAGCGTGAACTGGCTTAATGAACAAAAATGTGTAGTTGTGTTTAGTTAGTTTCCTAATCCAGGTATCCTCGTCAAGCAGCACCACCAGAATCTGATATCCGCAAGGAACACCCAAGCCGTGGCCATTCATCCGCACATTTGGATACTTAGGAGTTTCTCCAACTAATTAAATGTTATTGTGCTTTTCTGTGGGAAGTTGCCAACAACAGCATGAGCATCCTTCTACTTCTCCTTCCCATATGTAGTACCCTCCTAGTTTTGGCTGCTAGGTAAATTTTGTTTGGTTCCCCTGTAATCAGTGGAGATGGGGTTGATTATTCAGGTCTGCATAATGTTTCACAGATTGCTGTTCTGTTATTTTCCCCTGTCTTCTAGAGGGTTCTGGAAGTATCAGGAGGAAGTACAGAGCAGGCAGCCTTAATAATTTTGCAACTCCAGCCAATCCCTGGGGAGGTCTGCCCTTAAGATGGCAAGAGAGACCATAATCTGTCTGAGGCCTGAGCAGCAGTGTGTAGAGTTCCTTGGTCAAGTTCTGCTGGAGGAGACCCCTGTGCCCCTAGGGCATCTTTCTGGAAGAAGACACAGAGGTCCCAGCTGGGGGGGGGGGGGGGCTATTTGCAAGCTAAGAACAAAGGATCAAGTGGGGTCTAGAGAAGCTCACTGGAGAGAGCCAGGAAGAAATTGGTGGGAAAGAGTCAAGCTGTCCTGTGGTGGGTAAAGTCTACATCGCCCTCGCTAAAAAGTGCCTGGTGAATATCAACAGGAGACAACTGATGATCCTGTGGCTAAGTAAGTAAGGAACCCTGTTGCTGAGGAGTTGGTGACTGTGTGAGTCTTTTAAACTTTGGAAGGAGTACAGGTCACCGTCAGCATTGAGGTCCTGTGGGACATTTAGGGCCAGATTCAGGTAGATGAGAGCATCTTTGCTCTGGAGTAACGCTTCTCATTTACGTTACTCTGCCGAAATTTTAGGAGCAAGTGCTGTTATTCATGAAGCACTTGCTCCTAAAGTTGCGGCAACGCATCGCAAATGAGCCGGCGGAATTCAAATTGGGCGGGTACGGGGCGTGTATTATTTAAACGATGCGCGATCCCGCGGCGAACGTACTGCGCATGCGTCGAGTGTCAATGCATCCCAGTGCGCATGCTCCAAATTCTGTCAGTGAACGTCAATGACGTCACATCCCCATTCATGAACGTTTTACGCAAGCGACGCGATTTATTTTTTTTCCGACGCGATGACGACGCCTATACTTAACATAGGATACTCCACTAGGGGGCTGCTTTATCTTTACGTCGCGTATCGCTTCCGGAAACATCGTAAAGTCACTGCGTCGCGCCCGAAAAAGATCGTGAATTTCCGACTCCCGCTGATTAACATATTTTTTCAGCGTCAATCAGCGGGAACGCCCCCGGCGCCATTTTTAAGTTGAAGTAACGATGCGATGGCGAAATTAAATTGCGCCGATCGCATCGGAACTCCAACCCGGCGTTTCTTGTTTTCTGGTTACAGAAAACAAAAACGCCAGCTTAAAGTGACAGTTAGGCTGGCGGATCAATGGATACTCCAGCCTAACTCTACCTGAATCTGGCCCTTAGTGTGTGCAGCGCAGCCAGCAGTTTGTGATGTGCAGCCAACAAGTTGTTCCTCAAATTATCCAGTTGAATTTTGGGGTATCCCATGCTCCCTCTCCCTATCTCAGTACATAGTTTTCATTAAATGCTGTGTGCCTGGCTGTTTGTGCTCTGAGGGAGAAATAGGACCAAAACTTCCAGCGGAACTGTAAGTGTGCTACGCATACATTCATTTGTACTTGAACAGTATGTTTTCTGGTGATAGTGAAGAGAGAAGGGCAAGTATTGCTAAGAAATCACACTAGATTTCCTAACAGACATCTTCACTACCAGTTCACATAGCCTATATCTCTCTCTCTATCAAGGAATGTCTAGGTAAGGTTCATTCCCATATAACCACTCATTTGCAAACATAGGGCCAGATTCTCGTAAGAGATACGACGGCGTAGCTCCATATATGCCGTTGTATCTGTTTTTACAGCTGGGTATCTATGCGACTGATTCTTCTAATCAGTTACGCATAGATTTTGCTTAGATCCGACTTGCGTAAGTCACTTACACTGTCGGATCTAAGTTGCAATGTTACGCTGGCCACTAGGTGGGGTTCCCGTCGATTTGTGCGTTGAATATGCAAATGAGACTGATACGCCGATTCCCGAACGTTTTTGCGCCCCGTCGTCGTAGTTTACGTCGTTTGCGTAAGCGTAAGAATACCCCTGCTATATGAGAGGTAACCTTGCGTAGGTCCGGCGTACACCATGTTAAGTATGGACGTCGGGACAGTGTTGTGTTTTTCCGTTGTTTACGTCGTTTATGCAACTCGTCGCGAATAGGGCTGTGCGTTAATTATGTTCACGTCGAAACCAATGTATTTGCGGCGTACTATAGAGCATGTGCACTGGGCTACGTTTACGTTTACTGCCGGCGCATGCACAGTTCGTTTGACGCGGGGGCGCGCTTAATTTAAATACAAGCCACCCCCTTTGAATTACGCGGGTATACGCCGGGCCATTTACACTACGCCACCGCAAATTACGGAGCAAGTGCTTGGAGAATACGGCACTTGCTCCTGTAAGTTGCGGCGGCCACCAGGTATAAGAATCTGGCCCATAGTGCCTATCTGGCCAAGCTGGGCATTTCCACCCTATCAAAGCTCCATCTTGGATTGTGAAGTGCACCGCCTGAACATACTCAATTGCCATCAAGGCTTCAACTGCAACCCACTGCCAACACATATAGCAGCAATGGCTAGTGGCAGCATATACCGTTTATGGTCCAGTTGGCAAATTTAGTTAGTGGTTGCCAAGATGAGATGAGCCCAGTACTCAAGAGGTTGACTGAACAGTACCTTTTTGAATAAAGGCATTAAAAAAAGGGGGAGCACCGGTAGTTACCCTGTGTAGGATATCAAACCTGGCTGTAATTTACACTACACTTTTGTAATAAGAGCAATGGGGTAATGAGATAATGGCTCCGACATCGTCACTGTTCTTATATAGCACCTTCTAGGTAGGTAGGTGCTAGAGTAGGATTTTTTTTGTCTTCGGGTAGGCAAATGTAGGCAGGCTTGGCTCAGTGGCTCAGGATAGCAGCTGGTGACTTACAGGCAGCATCAATAAGACCTCCCTCTTCTTTTTGGGGCTTTCTTGAAGGTACTGGAAAGAGAGGAGTAGAGGAGAGTTGTAGCTGCCTGGGGTACTCTAAGGAGCCCTGACCAATCCCCAACTTGGATTGGCAGGGGGCAGGCCTCCTTAAGTACTATGGGTCAGCCCAGCTGGGGAGGAGTTGAAGTTGTTCAGAGAGCTTGAAGATGGAATGCTAGGCTCTATGGGCCTTTAAGGAAGCTCCCCAGTCTGGGGGAGGGGGGCTTAGTAACCAGAGACAGCTAGCAACATTGACTTTCTATCTGCTACACTGTAGGGGCCTGCGGTCCCTGCCTGCAAAGGGCTGTTGCTAAAGGCTTGGCTGAGTCAGGCTTAAAGTCATTGTGCCTGGATCATGAGAGAGAAAGCGATGTGCAGGAGGAGTATGAAGCAAACTTTAGAGAAGGAAGCGATGTGCATAAGGAGAATGGAGTGAACCTACTGGACTGTACATAGTTGTCCCAAGAAAATTGGTATTATTTCCACTGGGCATCCCATATTTCCCATACCCCATCCAAGTTCAATTCAAAATACAAAAAAATCAAATGTAGCAGATGGTTCCTACTAGTTACTAATATGCACCATATCATCCTGCTGCCAGTCATTTGCTTTTGTTTTTGTTCATTGGGGGATATAACTTGGTTGGGGGAAAGGGGATATGGGATGCCCATAGAACATGTTGCTTTGCCATCATATTTAAAGCGGAGCTCCAGCCGCGAAACATTTTTTTTTTTAAAGTCAGCAGCTACTAACAGTGTAGCTGCTGACTATAAATAAGGACACTTACCTGTCCTAGGCGCCCGCGCTGACGCCCCCCCCCCCCCCCCCCCCGATGCCGGTCCCACGATCACTCCGGGTCCCGCGCCGCCATTCACACTATGGGAAACAGGCAGTGAAGCCGTACGGCTTCACTGCCCGTTTCCTACTGCGCCTGCGTGAGTCTCACGCTGGCTTGTGAATGGGTGCGCTGCTCTCTGAGAACACACACAGTTCCCAGAAAGCAGCGCGCCCCATTCACAAGGAGAAGGACAAGAAGAAATCAAACCGCGGAGTGGAAGAGGCAGATTACGGACTTCCGCATAGCAACAGCGATTTCGGGTGAGTATTTTTTTTTTTTTTTTCAGGTTTTTTTTTTTTCATTTTTTTAAACAACATGGCAAAATGTTGTTTTCCTGGGTGGAGCTCCGCTTTAAAGAACTTGGTAGAATAGGCTGAGCCATGAAAACTGATGAACTCTACTATTTGCAGTCACTTCCCCTGTATAACCCATGCAGACTATTGCTCCTCCTCTGCATAAACTCCTGCAGACTGTTTCTCCCAGGACTTCTCTCCTCCTGCACAAAACTTCCACTGTAAACTATTATGCTGCGTACACACGACCGTTTTTGGGGATGTAAAAAATGCATTTTTTTTAATGTCATTAAAAAAAGGTTGTGTGTGGGCTCCATAGCATTTTTACTAACACAAAATCAGCAAAATCAGCCCCAAGGGTGGCGACATACGAATGGAACTTCCCCTTTATAGTGCCATTGTACGTGTTGTACGTCACCGCGCTTTGCTAGAGCATTTTTTTTTCACGATCGTGTGTAGGCAAGGCCGGTTTAACAATAATCGGGTTAAAAAAACATTGTTTTTTCTAGACCATTAAAAATGGACGTGTGTATGCGGCATTAGTCTTCCTGTCCAATCATCTTCACTTAACAAAAGAGATTACTCTGAATAATCTGAGATGCTGGCTAGAATTTGCTGTATCCAGCACTCCATTTTCCACGTCTCCCGGCTGCAATTCTCCTCCAGTAGGTTAGACCTGAGCTTATATGGGAGGCCTGCCCCCTTCCAATTCCAGTTGGGGATTGGTCAGGGCTCCTTACATGAGCTCCCTGTCACTCCAGTCTTGTTCCCTGAACATTCTCCCTGGAAGCAGGGGAGGTTCCCCAGAACTAAAGCACAGGTGGTCACACCCAATGCTACAATAACCACTCCCTTCCCCCCAGGTCAAAACAAGCAGGCCTAGCATGCAACATAGGCCTGCCTAAATGTACCTGTGCTGGCAGCTACCTCATAAAAATACTCACTCTAGCAACTACCTATGGTACACAAAGCTGACAGATTGTTCATTGTCTTGGAGTGTTTGGAAGTGAATGCCGAGCTGGGCAGGGTGGCAGGTGGGCCACATCGCTTAGCAGCCCCTATGGGGGTACCACTGCATTGTGTTTGAAAAACTCAACCATACTTCCTTATTTGCCCAAGTTTACAATCATACAAAAATGTATCCAAGCCAAAAGGACCTTTTGGTTAAAGCAAAGGGACTGGACTGAGTCACACTTCTGATGATCCTATAGGTAAAAATAAGCACTATCGGTTCTATGATCATCCCAGTCACTATTTTCAGGGCCTGTGAATAGTACCGCAGTATGACTGTTTAGATATGAAAGTGAAAAAAAAAATGCAGGTTTTTTCAAGTATGGTTTTGTAAATGTACCATGTGTGTACAGAGACAGAAAGCATAAATTGCTTTGGCACCAGCTTTATCCAGTATAATTATTTTAAAATATGCATGACTTTAAGAATGAATCAGGAGGAGCAATAGCAGTGAATGGATTGAAAGGTACTGACAACAATATAAATGGATCCCCAGTGTGTAATCCATCCTTTATCTCTCTAAAGTTTTATTTGCCTAATAATATTAATGATATCAGTACAAGGTTTTTGTATTATTTGAAAACATTCAGTGTCATCTAAAATTTCCCATTTAGGTAAAATAAACAGATAAGGTTTCTAAGACATTATTTTAAGTACGGTAAGCTGCAGCTTTTACAGTATTCTGAGATTGACTCATTTGTGACTTGTGAGTGACTCAGTCGTGACTTTTGGCACCAAAGATACAGAGAAGCAATAATCTGTATCACAGGGTGAGTCAGAAAGCTGTCTTGATTTATAAAGGTAATGCTAATGGTATCAGTCCATTATTATGATCAATCCAGATGACTCTTCTTTGCAGCACATATACTAACATTGACCATCCTTTGTAAGATTTCTAGAAGGCCCAAAGGAAAATGATCATAAAATTGAATGTCTTTTTTTGTTCAGCTCATTATTTATTAGAACATTACTTAAAGGAGATCTATGGTCACTAATTTTCTGCATAATAATGGCAATACAAATAATATATATGGTATATTTTTACAATCCAATGTGATTACTGCCCATCTCTTTCCACAACTTCTTGGACAACCTGGCATGCTTTGTAGCTTCTTCTTTGCCATTTGCATTCAAAATCTAAACACTACATATCCCATGGCACATGGCATAGTGAACACGTATCACATAATTTATGAAAGTAAGTGGGCGGGATCTTCACTCAGCAGGACAAGGAAGAGAAGTGTAGTTGCTAAGAGTAACCAAGTACAAGTTAAAGACCACAAGCAACCAATCGGTAGGCGTGGTACCTGGTAAGATGACAGGTCCTCTGATAGCAAGGGGAGGCATTGTCCACCCTCCCCTAGCAGTTGGTATGTAATAGCAACCAGATCTGAACCCATGTTACAGAGATATATGGCTCGGTCACAGGCTACAGGAAGTGAAAGGGTGAACAAGGGCACACATCAGGTTTGTCATAGATGGACCCTATTCTGTTACAGGGAGAGAGGTGTAGCACCCTCTAGTTAGGTAGGTGCTAGAGGTTCGATTTTCCTATAGAGTATGAAAATGTAGGGCCACCAGCTAGGCCTGTTTGTTTTCATTCTGGTCTGGGAGTGGCTCAGGGCAGGGCTGGATGACTCATGGGTAGCATCACTGTCATCTCCCTCTTATTTCTAGAAGGTGCTAGAATTGGATTTGCAAGGCACAGAACTCCATGTGTGGAGGCTGTTGGGGCCCACAGGGTGCTCCCCAGAGGGGGTGACCTTGGACCGGGGCTTGAGTGCAACCAGGAGGAAAAGAGATCCTGGAGGAGAGGCACATGAGAGAGCAACCACAATATTCAGCAACCCCTACGGGGGCATGGCTACAGAGGTAAGAGAGGTGTGCTGGACTGGTGGAGTGGGCACAGGCTCACCACATCCCTCCTAATGCAACATCTTCTAAAGTTACAAAGTGTAGTGACATGGGACAGTACTTTTCAGAGGAATGCTGCATTTTTACTGCACACAGTGAAGGCTCATTTCTAAGTCGGAGAACTGCCTTAATGTTGGATTCTTCACATGACCACAGTCAGAGGCGTATCTAGTGAAAGTAGCGCCTATGGCAAGCACTGAAATTGCGCCCCTGTCGAAATATTTGCAACACATCTTTCAGATAACCTTAACAAAAAATCTAAAAAAAAAACTAGTGATATTTATCATCCCTTGTGAAACCTTGGGTAGTGACATATCCTCTTTATGGAGCAATCTGGGGTTTATTAAACCCCTGATACCTCCTCTGCCCTCCAAGGCCAGGTAAATGCATAACCAATACTGGAAGTGATGAAATCTTCATCACTTAAGGCTTCAGTTTTCTCAGAGGAGAGGGAGAAACTGATGTTCCTCCTTCTTCTTTGTGCTCTGCCAATCCGACTAGATGGAATGGGAGAGCCTGGGAGAACAGGGGAGGGCTGTGGCTGAATGCAGCAGGGATAGCGCTGCCATTGTCCATTAGCAAAGGTGCTGAAAAGGAGATCCTGCCTATGCTTGGGAGGAGGGAAGAAGAGACCCTCAGACCCTGGTAAGTGCCTTGCTGCCCAGCCACTCAACAGCAACCCCTTCATATGGCGCCCATGGCACTTGCCACGGCTGCATACCCTAGATAGGCCACTGACTACAGTGTCCGCCTGCTACCGGGCATTGAAAAGTACCCCCGGGTGCAGGTAGAGTAGACCCTGCCCACAGGTCATTACAGTTACCGAAAGGGATTTCTTTCACACTGGGGTGCTTTTCAGGTGTTTTAGCACTAAAAATAGCGCCTGTAAAGTGGCTAAAAGGCACCCCAGTGTGAAAGTCTGAGTGCTTTCACACTGGGGCAGTGCGCTTGCAGGGCGGGAAAAAAAGTCAGTAATAATTCAAGTTACAAAACCTGTAATTCAACAAAGTATTGAAAAGTATAAGCCAATGTCAAATCCAAATCATTATGGAAAAGTGTCAGACAGAAGGTAATGTTCACAGGCAGACGCTAGGTGAAAAACACGGCAGATACACAACAGTCACAGAATATTAGATCTAGAAGCCAGAACTGCGCTCTGTCACGGGTAAAGTGGTATTAATTGGAAAAGTCTTTTTAAAAAATAGACAAACAATCGGACAGCTTTTTTGTGTGAGCTCTATCAAATATTTCCGGTTGACAATTCTGTGTTTGTTTTCTCCACTTTAGTAGCTGACTATTGAGATACATTTTTTAACTAAGATAGCTACTTTGTATCCTTTATTTTTTACATTTACAGTGGATCACTTTTCAGAGGGTGTTTGACAGGTAGCAAGGAAGCATTATATTGCTTCCTCACCACTTGATTTCATCCCTAAAAACCTGCACCACCTCGCTAAAAACTGCGTACATGGTTGTGAGGTGTCCCCATTCAGTGGAATCGGTTGCATTTGGCCACTGAACGTGATGGGGAGGTATTATTTATATACCCCCATTTGCTGCCTTTGCTTTTATCCCCTCCTCATGATTGCAGTTTGTACATTACATGTTCCAGACCCCTGCATCCTATGCATTACCCACTCCTGACCCCTAAACTACGTTCATTACCCACTCCTGACCCCTGAACTACGTTCATTACCCACTCCTGACCCCTGAACTACGTTCATTACCCACTCCTGACCCCTGAACTACGTACATTGCCCACTGCTGATCCTTGAACTATGTATATTACCCACTCCCGACTCCTGAACTAGGTTCATTACCCACTCCTGAACCCTGAACTATGTACATTACCCACTCTTGACCCCTGAACTACATACATTAGCCACTCCTGATACCTGAACTACGTACACTAACCACTCCTGAATCCTGAACTACATAAATTACCCACTCCTGGCTCCTGATCTACATACATCACCTACTCCTGACCCCTGACCTACATACATTACTCCCGTCAATTCCTCTGTGACCCTTTAGTGTGGGTTTGGTTTGAGCGCATTGCTGCTATTTGTGGAAACTTCATACATTGTGAGCTATTCTAAGGATAATGCACTAGGCTGGTGTGCCCCCTTTTTCTTTTTGACATACAGTACATTACCCACTCCTGATCCCTAAACTATGCACATTACCCACTTCTGACCCCTGATCTACATACATTACCCACTACTGACCCCTGAACTACATACATTACTCACTCCTGTCCCCTGAACTACGTACATTACCCACTTCTGACCCCTGATCTACATATATTACATATACTACTGTGATGGTTTGGATCTGTCTTGCCTGATGGATGGCTGGTTTTCGCCATATGTTGGAGAGACAGACACATTGATTGCACAGCTGTGTGGTCAGCTTTTTAAGTCTGACCTGAACAGCATTCAGGGCTCCACCCTCCCGAGGAGTCCAGGTCTGGAAGGGAGAACCCTGAGAGTGCAGGTGTGCACTAAATTAGCTGGAGAAGCTAGAGAAGCTGAAGAGTGCAGGCTGCACTATAATACCCAGAGGCCTGAGTCTGAGGTGGCTGACAGGAGTGAGTCTGGGGTGGCTGACAGGAGTCAGGATGGCTTCACGAGGGAGCCTGAGCAGTGTGGTGCTACTGCTAAAGATAGCCAGATGGCTCGGTATTTTTCGTTATACGTGTAAGCCAGGAGGCTGAAGGTACCATTTTGTATGGACTGTGAAAACCCCTATGTTTTTCTCTTGGATACAATAAAAACGTGTTTACTTTTACTATTTCGGCTTGAAGACCAGTGACTGTGCAACTCCACATTTATCGCTAATCTTGCGACTTTATCACACTACCTACACTGTGTAGGTTACAAAGTCCTGACCCTGCACTCTGTACATTACATATTCTTGATACCTGCATTTTGTAAATGTTAAATATACACCTGATACCTTCCCTTCCACTGTTAGTGCAGTTTTTCCACACCCACATTTCTCCACAGCACACAATCCACACTGCCTCCTTCTTCTCCACTTACTACCTGTAGGCTTTGGGGAGGAGTGGTTGGGCTTAGGCTCCAGCCCTGTCAGGTGTAGACTGTACAGGGCCCCATGATTTCTATCTCGGGACCTGCATTTAAAGTTGAAGTTTTAGGTAAAATCTGTAGTAAAAATCGCCTGATGATAGTGATGTAGCACCCTGATGTTTAGGCAGGGTTGCTCCTAAAATTACCTCACAGGTGTATTTGCCTTGGCCAATTGTGAGGGATCAATTAATTTCACCCTAAGTCTGGAATTGCTGCACATCTCCTTTCTGTCTGGTGACATTAGATAAGACAAGTGCAAAGCAAAGACAGATTAGGAGTGTGTGGGGTATCTCAGTCAATGGGCAGGGGTCTTCTTAAACACCTTGGTCTGCTGGAGGAGCCTATATATTTGGGCGGAGTCAGGTGATCGGGGTTCTGCGCCACCTGGATGGCCGTCTGGGTGGACGTGTGTTGTGCTGCCCGGGCTGCTAGGCCGGAGTGTGGGCCTATCCCGGGCACATCTGTCTGCTGTGCTGTCTGAGGGCCTAACTAGAAGCAAGAGAGCCATGTAGGGTAGGGATTGTGGCTTGCAGTCCAACCAGAAGTGATGGCTCTGCCGGCCGGAGAACCTGTTTGTAACGGTCACCACCGCTTACGACCTTCCATCCATCCACGACAGTCTTATCTGACACACTGCGACAATCTTGCATACACGATCCATATCCATTCCCATAAACAAGACGAGACTCAAGCTCTGCACTTGTTTCAAATATATGACAATTTATTGGTATTTTCTCAGCTTCTTATACAGTCTCAAGCATAATGCAGTTTATCACAGGACAATGCAATCTCCACCCCCCTATTCACTCACTGAGGATAATTCTTTAATTGGTAGCTAGACATGACGGCACCGTATCATCAATAGGGTTCAATTAACCTTGAATAATACACAGACATCTAGTTGAATAAGTTATCTAGACAGCTTTATCACACAATAGCAGAGTCTTGTGAGAGTGGGTGCAATCAACACCTTCAACGGAATGTCTTTACAGTGAATAGCCAACATCTTAAGATATTTCAATAGCATATTATACAAAGGTATGACTTACTCTGGTCTTGTAGACCTGAATTAACACCTTTCCAAATCATGTGTGCCCAGATTGAATAGCTAACTGCTTTTGATATTTGAAGACATCCTGCAAACATGAATTATTATTAATGTCCCTTATTAATGTCTTCTGTAATATATGAATTATGATTCTTTGTCACCCTATGGCCCTAGTGGACATAAGGTGACCCTAGACATAGGAATATCTCAGTCTGTCACGGGCCATTCCGTTACATCTCTCCCCTTTCGGTGGGAGACGGACACAGGTGGTAACCCCAAACGGGTTGACTCCGAAGTCCGTCAGTAGTTCCAGTCCTCCAAGCGCCACTCCTGATCATCCCCAAAGTCGGGATCACTGGACATCCTCCAATATAATAATCCCAGGCCATCATAGTCTTAGCCTTCTGTGTGGCTGTCATCTGCTGGCCACGGGCACTCTTGGGCTACATACCACTGGAGGGCTCTGTAGCTTTCATCCAGCTGCATCTCTGCCCGGATCAGCCTGCTTAACTCAGCTGTCCACTCCTGCTTCGGTTGTTTCCCCAACAACAGCATTTGTACGTCATACTGCGGACAGTACATTGCATAGATGGAGGGAAGGACCTTTCCTTGGTTTTGCTGCTCCCGAGCTAACGCTTCCTTCCAGAGTTGGCACCGAATCACATCCGACCATCCCAACAGGACCTCCTCTGATACTGGTCCTCTATGCTGTATCCGCATCTCTTGTAACCTTCTTTGGAATTCCTCTTCCATGGAGACTGGTATCTGCACCTCTCCTCTACCTTTAGCTGGTGCTGCTGTGACTTCAGCTGCTGCAGCACTTCTTCGCTGTAGCAAGGTGGCATTCAGAGCCGCAATAACTCAGTCCCTGATCTCCGGTGGAGGGTTAGGACCATAATGTGCCAGTCTTAGGTTAACAGCCCGATCAAAACTTTCTTCCTCGGGTGTCCTGTCCGTTACGGCGGGCCTTTTAGCTCTATCCATTTCGACCAGTTCTGCGATAATGTCCCTTTTCTTACGGTTGCTGGCCGGTCTGCCCCGGCTCTCCAGTAAGTCCATGAGGGAAGAGAGCTTCATCCGTTCATACACCGTCTCCATTGTCATGTGCCCTTGTAGCCGTCCTTCTGGTGATGGAATCATCCCACTGCTGTGCCACCAAATGTAACAGTCACCACCGCTTACGACCTTCCATCCATCAACGACAGGCTTATCTGACACACTGCGACAATCTTGCATACACGATCCATATCCATTCCCATAAACAAGACGAGACTCAAGCTCTGCACTTGCTTCAAATATATGACAATTTATTGGTATTTTCTCAGCTTCTTATACAATCTCAAGCATAATGCAGTTTATCACAGGACAATGCAATCTCCACCCCCCTATTCACTCACTGAGGATAATTCTTTAATTGGTAGCTAGACATGACGGCACCTTATCATCAATAGGGTTCAATTAACCTTGAATAATACACAGACATCTAGTTGAATAAGTTATCTAGACAGCTTTATCACACAATGGCAGAGTCTTGTGAGAGTGGGTGCAATCAACACCTTCAACGGAATGTCTTAACAGTGAATAGCCAACACCTTAAGATATTTCAATAGCATATTATACAAAGGTATGACTCACTCTGGTCTTGTAGACCTGAATTAACACCTTTCCAAATCATGTGTGCCCAGATTGAATAGCTAACCGCTTTTGATATTTGAAGACAACCTGCAAACATGAATTATTATTAATGTCCCTTATTAATGTCTTCTGTAATATATGAATTATGATTCTTTGTCACCCTATGGCCCTAGTGGACATAAGGTGACCCTAGACATAGGAATATCTCAGTCTGTCACGGGCCATTCCGTTACACTGTTGTGGTTGGAGGTAGAGGGGAAGCTGTCGCCACTAAGGGACCATCCGCCTTGTTACCAGGGGCCACAGTGAGTAGCTAAAGTAAGTACCGGAGCAGTATTCTTACCAACCGGGGACAGTGAAGAATTGGGAAACTTCAGCAAGTGCCAAGCCAAGGACCCAGCCAGTGGGGTAACGCTTGAGGAGTATCTGGAGTGTCAAGCCAGGGACCCAGCAGGGAAGCGGGAGTCTTGTTTGAGGAAGATACTAAAGTAAGAAGATTAGAAGAGCTCACAGGATTCAGTGGCAATGAATCAGCAAGTCTAGTGAGAGAGACTGGGAGCTCAGTGGGCTGTGAATCTACAAGAAGTGATTGTATAAAAATAAAGGATTTTGTTACTATTTGTGTTAGGAACTGTTCTAAGACTGTTGCCATAGAAGACAGCGCTCCTACACATGCAGATGTGGTGTCTTGCTGGATGCCTTTCCCTGCATGGCTGCCTACCTGTAAAAGTCTTGAAGTCTGCTTATTGACAGTACAACTACCTAAGGGTGTCCTGGCCCGAAACCTCTCTCCCACTGTTCTGTTCAAGAGAAAATAAATTCTCTTTGCATTAAAGAAGTGTCTGGCATCCATGAATCTACCTCACATTACACCCTCTATGCCTTGCAACCCACTCTATATAGAAGGAATTCAGCTGTCCTTGGCTCTGGAGCTTCTCATTAGACTAAAGGAGGCCTGGGACCTTGCTGCAGTATGCCTAACACCTATATACAAAAAAGTTGGATAGTATACAGTGAAGACTCATCTAATAGTCAGGGAGCTGCCTTAATATTAGAATCTTCACATGACCACAGTCTCCGCCTGATCTTGTGCATTGATGAGCGTGCTCTGTGTGGAAGATACCCCCGCGTGCATGGCGAGTAGGCCCCACACACATGTTGTTAAAGCTACCAGCAGGGATTTTTTTAATCTAGCACAGGCAATTTTAAAGGGCTATAGCACCAGAAAAGTGTTGGTAGGGTTTTACCAAATTTCCCAGAATATGTCTAGTGAGAGTAAAGGATATATCAGTCTGAAAAAAATAAGTCAGTAATAAATCAAGTTACAAAACCTATGTAATTGAACAAAGTATTGAAAAGTACAAGCCAACGTCAAATCATTATAGAAAAGTGTCAGACAGAAGGTAATGTTCACAGGCAGACGCTATGTGAAAAACACGGGAGATACACAGCAGTCACCAAATATTAGATTTAGAAGCCAGAACTGCGCTTTGTCACAGATAAAGTGGCATTAATTGGAAAGGTTTTTTGAGGAATAGGCAAACAATCAGAGGAGTTGAGTTTTTTTTGTGATCGAATATTTTCTGTGTTGTTTTCTCTACTTCAGTAGCTGAATACTGAGATACATTTTTTAACTAACATAGCTACTGTGTATCCTTTATTTTTTACATTTACAACTTTACAACTTTTTCTGCTATTTGATTGAGGTTAGTGGCACTCAAAGGAGTTGCAATTAGCATATATAATGTCATAAAGTTTCTTTGGCTGGAATGTTGACAGCAACAATATCACAGTTGATACGATAGCTTTTTAGAACATGACACCATGATATGTTTTGGCATTTCTATTGCCACAATGGTATAACCTTCATTGTGATATTATTATGTAAACTAGGATTTTGGCTGAGCTGGGGCGTAAGGATTAGTGGTCAGACCAAAGTTAGATTTTGAGATTGGACTCATTTAAACAGGGCCACTGATAAGCCAGCAAAGGGGGCCCAGAGGTAGAGCAAGGACTCACAATGTCAGGGGCCTAACATGTACTTTCTTATTTTCTTCATTACGCCTCTCCTTTGCCCTTTTATTTTTGTATACAATGCAAAACTCAATAAAAATACAATTTTTTTGTTTTAAGGTAATGCACAAGGCTGTTTCACCCATCTTGCTACTTTGACATTTACAGCCAATGGCTTGCCTGGCAGAAATAGAATGTGGTCCTCTCACGATGGCTTTTAAATAACAAGGAAAAGCGCATGCTATGTCTTGCCATTATGCCCCAAAGGAGGTAAAAGAGGGGATTTTGGGAGCAGGCTCTGGGTCAAATGTAAAGTTGTTACCTCATTTCTTTAAACCCAAACACCTATGAATTACATTCTGAGGCTAATTTAACCGATTGGCAACCGCACGCCGTCAAATGACGGCGGGCGGAATACCCTATTGTTCTGACAGGAAGTCATATGCTTGCGCACCCGTCGCGTTACTGGGAACACAATGCGCGTGCCTGGTGGCCATGATGGCCGCGGGGCACCCGCGATTGCCCAGTAACTGAGCAGGGAGGTGGAGCTCTGTGTGTAAACACAGAGCTCCAAGTCCTGTCAGGGAGAGGAGACCGAAGCTGTGTCCCTTGTCCATAGGGACACAGATCGGTCACCTCCCCCAGTCACCCCCTCCCCCTACAGTAAGAACACTCACTAGGCTACACATGTAACCCCTTCCCCGCCCCCTAGTGGTTACCCCTTCCCTGCCAGTCACATTTATACAGTAATCAATGCATATTTATAACACTGTTCACTGTATAAATGCGAATGGTCCCAAAAATGTGTCAAAAGTGTCTGATGTGTCCGCTATAATGTTGCAGTCCCAAAAAAAAAAACGCAGATCGCCACCATTCCTAGTAAAAAAAAAAAATTGTATCGATGTCCCCTATTTTGTAGGCAATATAACTTTTGCGCAAACCAGTCACTATACAGTTATTGCGATTTCTTTTTTTTTTTACCAAAAATATGTTGAAGAATACGTATCGGCCTAAACTGAGATAATTTTTATTTATTTTTTAAATGGGATATTTATTATAGCAAAAAGCAAAAAATATATATATTTTTTTCAAAATGTACGCTCTTTTTTTGTTTATAGCCCAAAAAATAAAAATCGCACAGGCGATCAAATACCACCAAAAGAAATCTCTATTTGTGGGGGAAAAAAGGACGTTAATTGTGTTTGGGAGCCACGGCGCACGACTGCACAATTGTCAGTTAAAGCGACGCAGTGCCGGAAGCTAAAATTTTGTCTGGGCAGGAAGGGGGTGTAGGTGCACAGTAGGCAAGTGGTAAATGGCCCAGGACGTCATTTGTAACGAATCCGTGGGAAACAGCCTCACAAGCCTCTCACCTCACTGTCATAAGATGTCCGCATCACATATATCTTATGGGCACCTCCAATTCCTTCCTGTTGCTAGGTAAAGCTATGCAATACTCATGAGAAACCTCAAATAGGTATCAGGAATCTAGACACACTCCAGGAAACAGAAGGAGAGACAAACCTCCAATGGTGTAGTATCACAAATCAACAAATTATTTATTAAAACATATTCTCCTTACATCAAAGATATTAAAAACAGCGTAACATAAAACGGCATCAGCCGAGTCCTCACGTCACTCCCGGTGTCCGTTATTCCTCATGAGTATTGCATAGCTTTACCTAGCAACAGGAAGGAATTGGAGGTGCCCATAAGATATATGTGATGCGGATATCTTATGACAGTGAGGTGAGAGGCTTGTGAGGCTGTTTCCCACGGATTGACACCTGCACGATTTATGTGAATACTGGATTGAACACAGAGGCCCAGATTCAGAGAGAATTAGATTATCGTAGAGTATCAGAAATACACTACGCCGCCGTTTTTTACCTGGCTCTACGTGGAATCCAGGTAGATTTTGTCCAGTAAACGACGGCGGCGTAGTGTATTTCTCCCGTCGCAATCCATCTACGCGAGTAGGGGGCGTGAAGCATTTAAAATAGGCGCGTTCCCGCGGCGATCGAACTGCGCATGCTCCGTTCGCAAATTTCCCGCCGTGCATTGCGCGAAATCACGTCGTTACGTCATTCGTTGTTTGAGTAGCGTCGTTTACGGACATTTCTATTCCCGAACGACTTACGTAAAAAAAAAAAAGAAATAAAATTTGACGCAGGAACGACGGCCATACTTAACATGGGCTACGCACCGTTAGACCAGCAAAAAGCTGGTCTAACAGTACGTAAAAAAAAATAGACGTAAGCGATTGCGAAGACCGCTCGTATCTTCGTGGATCGCCGTAAAAACTCATTTGCATATCCCGACGCATCAAAACGACGTGAACTCCTCCCAGCGGCCGCAAAAATATCGCAGCGTAGATCCGAAGGCTTACGAAGACGTAAGCCTCTCGGATCGAAGCCCGAAGCCGCCGTATCATGGGTTGAGGATTCAAACTAGTGATACGGCGCGCGAAATTTGAAATTACTCCTGTCTAACACCAGTTAGACAGGCGTAATTGCTCTATGAATCTGGGCCAGACTGTCCCCAATGTGCACTTTAGTTCACTGATTGCACTTTTATGTTCACCTTTGGACTTTATCATTACCTATACTTACTTTTTCTATTATTATTTTTTGGTCACTTTTTGGTCATTTTTCTTGGTAGCGCAAGATCATCATATTATCACTATTATTGTCACTTGTGTATTGTAAACACTTATAGATTTTGCTGCAACCTTTACTTATTTATTTATTTTTATTTATTTATTTATTTACACTGTGGTATTTATTTATTTGCACCTTGTGTACATTTACTCCACCTAGCGCAAAGGCTTCCATGTATCTATTTAACCACTTTTGATCAATTCAATTTGCTGAAAAAAAAAAAAACCCTTGGGGGAATCATCCTATCCTCCTAGTGAGTTTATTTACCACCTTTATCAGTCACAGAACCTGTGTAATGGTTTTAAAGGGATAAGGTGACAATTCTAGTCACATAGAATAATGCAGGCATTTGTAGCGCGGCATCATACACACACTGACAACTAGACGTTTTGTTTCAAATTAGTTATTTACATAAATGTGTTTAGTTAAATTTGTCTATTCATAGTCAAATTGATTTGAATTTTTGAATTTGGATCGATTCGAAAAGTTTTCGAATCTGGAATTTGAGTAGTTTTCGAATTGAAATAATTTTTTTTTATTTGAAACATTTTCAAACTTGAACAGATTTTCAATTTCCAAATGGAAAAAAATATATAATAGAATATAAAGGAATAGAATAGAAAAAAATATAATAGAAAAGAATATAACAGAAAATAAAAGAATATAACATAATAAGTAAAACAGAACGAAATAGGATAGAAACAAAAAGGACAGAATAGAATGGAATAAAATTGAATATAAAAAATATATATCATTAAATAGAAAGATTATAACCTTCTTCTGAAATTTGAATAGAAAATAATAGAATTAAAAAAAACAATAGAATAGAATAGAAATATTATAGATATATTTCCAAAATTCAAATAGAATCAATTTAAATTTGAATAGAAAATAATATAATAGAGAATAACAATAGTTAGTATAGAAAATAGTATAGAAAGAAAATAGAAAATAATTAATATAACCATCTTCTTATTCTAATCTATTCCTTTATATTCTATTAATATTCAAATTGATTCTATTTGAATTTTGGGAAATGTCTATATTATTTCTATTCTATTCTATTGTTTTTTAAATTCTTTTATTCTCTGTTCAAATTTCAGAAGATGGTTATAATAATATAACTAATATATTCTTTCTACTCTATTCTATTCTAATGTTTTTTTTAATTATATTATGTTTTCCATTTGTTTAGTCTATTGTATCCTATTCTTATCTATTATTTTTTTTTCTGTTCTATTTTTCTATTCTATTCTATTCTTTTCTATTCAAGTTCAAATTTGTTCTATTCGAAATTTGAATTTCAAAAGATGATTATATTCATTCTATTCATTTTTTTCTATACTATTCTGTTATTTTCTGTGCTATTCTAATCTATTATTTTCTATTCAAATCAGAATTGATTCTATTTGAATTTTGGGAAATGGTTATAGTTGTTCTATTTTATTCTATTATAGTCTATTATATTCTTTTTTTTTATGCTATTCTTTTCTATTCTATTATTTTCTCATGTATCAAAATTAAAATTCTATTCTATTTGAAATTCTAATTTCAGAAGATGGTTATATTAGAATATAACCATCTTCTGAATTTGTAATTCTATAATATTCAATTTGTTTCTATTATGTTCTTGTCGGTTCTGTTATTTAACTGTCTATTCTATTTTGTCCTGTTTTACTTATTATATTATATTCTTTTATTTCCTGTTATATTCTTTTCTATTTTTTTTCTATTCTATTCCTTTATTTTCTATTCTATTGCATTCTGTTTTACTCTATTATATTCTATTATTTTATTTTATGTTATATTCTTTTCTATTTTATTATATTTTTTCTATTCTCTTCCTTTATTTTCTATTCTATTGTATTCTGTTTTACTTTATTATATTCTTTTTTTTTACTGTTATATTATTTTCTATTCAATTTTTTTTCTATTCTATTCCTTTATTTTATATTCTATTTTTAATCTTTTTGGAAATTAGAAAACTATTCGAATTCCAAAACGTTTCGAATTCAAAATTTGAAAACAATTAGAATTCGAAAAGTATCCAAAAGCAATTTGAATTAGAATTTTGTCCGAATTTTTTTTTCAGATTTGTTTAAATTCAGAAATTCGGATACATACGAAATTCCGAAGAATGAAAATTCATCCGAATTTAATTCAGAACGAAATGAACCCCACATGTCTACTGACAACATGGCATGTTTTTGTACCTTGGTAATATGCCATCAGACAGACCAGTGCATAAAGCATACTGTTGCTTTTCTATATAGCCTAAGGTTTCCTGGGTAACTTACGATGATGACAAAGGATTGCAGCTCATTGTTACATTAAATATACAAATGATTTATACGGGAACAATACTGCGTATAAACGCCAAGGAGCCGAGACTCCGTTTTCACTGGAGTTCTACGGAGGAACTATGAAGCCCCGTACACACGACAGGGAACCTCGACGGGCGGAACACATCGTTCCGCCCGTCGAGGTTCCCTGCCGGCCGTCAGGCCCCGTACACACGGCCGAGGTTCTCGCCAGAAACCAGCGAGAACCTCGCTGGGAGCTGCATTCCAGCGAGAACCTTGACCATGTGTACGCTCTCGGCGAGCCCCGCCCATCGGGAAACTCGTCGAGCAAATAGAGAACAGGTTCTCTATTTGCTCGACGGCCCGTCGGGATGAATGGCTGGTTGCCATTCCCGACGGGCGGGTCGCAGATTCTGACGGCCGGCAGAGAACCTCGACGGGCGGAACGATGTGTTCCGCCCGTCGAGGTTCCCTGTCGTGTGTACGGGGCTTCAGAAGCAGCTGGTTAATGATGATGACTGTATTAGGAGAATTCAAAATTTGTTAATTTTTGATTCAACAGAATATTTCACATGCAGATAGGTTTTGGGAAATCACACAGTTCTACAAACCCGTTAATCCCATCTCTTGTAGATTGGAGACATCTGTACGCATATATTCAGGCAAATTGAAAATTCCCAATGTGTCCATTCACTTGATTTGTGAATCGATTTGCTCATAGCTACAGCTGAGTTTAAGTGAATGAGTCTAATTATTCGACAACAATCCTCAACGCAGCTCAACTATAAGGAAGCCAAATTGCAATGGGACCCCTGTGTAGAGCCTTGGTCCAGGCAGGAGCCAGGCAGAATAAAGATATCCATTTGAGCTTCTAACAAGTTGATATAGAAAAAGATGGAAAGTAAGAGTATTTGTTCTCTGGGAAGAAAGAGAAATGTGAAGGGAAATCAATCAGAAAGCACTCAAAATAAAAAAAAAAAACTTACATTCTGGACACCAACAAATCATAATCGAAAAAAAAGACTTCATGTTAGAAAAAAAAAACATTTTTGTTTAACCACTGAAGCCCCAGACCATTTTGCAGTTTAAGGACCTTGCCCATTTTTGCAATTCCGCACTGCGTCGCCTTAACTAAAAAATTGCGCGGCCGTGCGACGTGGCTCCCAAACAAAATTGGCGTCCTTTTTTCCCACAAATAGAGCTTTCTTTTGGTGGTATTTGATCACCTCTGCAGTTTTTATTTTTTGCGCTATAAACCAAAAAATAGCGACAATTTTGAAAAGAATTCAATATTTTTTACTTTTTGCTATAATAAATATCCCCCAAAAATGTATAAAAAAAAAATTTTTTTCCTCAGTTTAGGCCGATACGTATTCTTGTATTTATTTTTGGTAAAAAAAAATCGCAATAAGTGTTTACTGATTGGTTTGCGCAAAAGTTATAGCGTTTACAAAATAGGGGATAGTTTTATGGCATTTTTATTGATATTTTTTTTACTACTAATTGTGGCGATCAGTGATTTTTTTTTGTGACTGCAACATTATGGAGGACACATCAGACACTTTTGACACATTTTTGGGACCATAGTCATTTTCACAGTGAAAAGTGCTTTAAAAATGCACTGATTACTGTGAAAATTACAATGGCAGTGAAGGGGTTAACCACTAAGTGGGTTAAGTGTGCCCTAAGGGAGTGGTTATTACTTTAGGGGGGTGTGGATGTAGGCGTGACGTCACTGATCGTCGTTCCCTATATCAGGGAACAGACGATCAGTGTCACTGCCACAGAGAACAACGGGTAAGGTACACCTCTCCCCCTTCTTCAGCTCCTGTGACCGATCGCTGGACACTGGCGGCGACTTGTGTACTCATGATAGGATGATCCTCCATTGGACATTTGTTGTCGGAAAGTTTGAGAGCATGAACAGTGACCATTTGTCCGTTAAAAAACTGACAATTGTCCGTTGGAGCATACAGACGATTGGATTGTCTGCTAAAACACGTCCATTGGACCAAAAAGTCAGATCGTGTGTATGGGCCTTAAGACAATGAACGGCCCATGTGCTTGTTTTTGTTTATTTTATTGAGGGACTTTAACTTGGATGGGGTGAGGGAATTATGGGATGCCAGGTGAATTGTATATCAATCAATTGGCATATTGTATAACAATCAATTGGGACAACTATGTACACTTCTCTGTACAAGTTACTACTACTTCTTTCATCCTCCACAACTCTTAAGCCGGATTTTCCACAGACAAAGGCTCTGACTTTTGTCCCAAGGGCATTGGCCAAAATCTTGTCTTGCACACAAACGTAGTTATGTACTATGTGGTTTTTGAGCTCTTTAGCGACACCCTTTGGGGACCTTCTGCTAATGTTGTGTTTGGTGAGCACTGTTTCTGAACATGTGTGTTTGTACTTTGGACTTTTGTCTGACGGACTTGTGTACACACGCTTGGAAAATCCGAAAACAGGTCGTTGTTCACATACAATTTTAAAGCCTGCCATCCAACATTTGTCCACGGAAAATCAGACAACAATTGTCCGATGGAGCATAACAACGGTTGTTTTTTACGCCAACAGCCTGTCATCACACAATTTCCGATTGTGTGTACGAGGCTTTAATCCTCAAGACCAGATAGCACATGTCAGGTTAGGCCTGACACTGGCTTAGCCAGGCCCCATCAAGTGCCCTTTGCAGACCACAGGCCACCCATATTGTAGCATAAGTAGAAAGTCTTTAGAGCTAGCTGTCCTACTGATGGGCTACTGCTCCCAGCCAGCCCTCTTCAGGCCCTGCCAGCCCTTCTGCCCATGACACTGCAGTCTTCTACTGGTTCTGCATCCATCTCTGACTGTTTCCCCTCAGTCCTCTCAGACATGCCTCCTCAGTCCTCCTGACTTCACATGTCACTCACCAGCCCTCCTGGTTGCAACCGGTGGTTTCCTACTGAAGACTTGCCTGACAGTACTAGCTCTTGCTGTCCTTTCTTTCTCCTCCTGTGCCTCCTGTCCAGAACCTTCACGATTTCCTGAAGGGCTCTGTCCTGCACCCGAACCCCAGGCCCAAGGTCATCCCCCCAGACTGGGGAGATCCCTCAAATGCCCCGACAGCCTAGTACTCCCTCTCTAGTTCATCCAACCGACAACTCACCTCAGCTGGGCTAACCCTGGGTATTTAAGGAGGCCTGCCTCGTGCCAATCCAAGTTGGGGATTGTTCAGAGCTCCTTAGAACACCCCAGGCATCTTCACCTCACCTTCTCTCCTTCTAGAATCCTCTAGAAGAAAGAAGGAGGTCTCAATGACCCTGTCTGTGAGTCACCAGCTGCTAACGCTGAGCAGCTCCTAGCCCACACCAAAACAAACAGGACTGGCTGGCAGCCAGGCCTGCCTAAATTTACCTACTCTACAGAAAAAAAAACATATTCTAGCACCTACCTAAGTAGAGGATGCTACAAATATGTTTACATTCAAATGTATTTTCCTGGCTATGCAATTCAAAAGTGACTATGTAAGGGGGTTTCTAATTGGCTGACTGTGGGCATTAAATTGCTCAGGCTCCTGCCCCACTTCCTTTTGGATTGGACAACAACCCACTGCTATTAGCTGATGGCCTTCACCATCTTGTGCCTAACTTCTTGCAATAGGACAACCCACGATATTCAGGGATACTAGCCAATATATTCATAAGAAGGGACTGTTCACGCAAAAGGCATATTTTCTGCACTTCACCATTCTTCTTTAGAGATGGCATTGACATTAATATCACATAAACACATTAAAAGGTGTTTTCGGCATACATTGCCATACACAAAAGTGGACAAGCTGTAGCAGTCATTTGTGAAAGTGGAAAGAACATCACCTATAGGCCTTCTTCTACCTATACCTCCTCTCCTCAAGAGCACCACAGTGTTGGGACCCAAATCCCTGTATTCTGTATGTAGGCATGTGTTTTCTCCACTGCAGATGGTGCTCCACCACAGTGTCAGTGTGGAAGGAGAGTGGAACTTACTTCTTTTATGATTTCCTGAGTCATTAGGACAATGATCTGGTTGGATGCTGTTTTCTCATGTGACCCTGGTGGCCATTTGAGGTGTGTCAGAGTCTATTTAAGACCCTGGCTCCTGGGTTTGGCACTACCCTGTTTGGGTAGTGTAGGGACAGGTTATCCATCTGTCAGGGACAGTATTAGTGTCAGGGAAAGCTTACAGCTCTACTCTCTCTTTGGACACCTCCCAGTTTGGGTTTGGACTGGCCAGGCCACATTCCACCCCCTTTAGACAGACGCTGTCAGTTTGGCTGAAACCTGCTTCACTACATGCTGTTGGTTTCCGTGTGTGTTCCTGGTTGGGCCTCTTTCCACTGGGTTTGTTGTGAACTGTTCTGCCTTTACTTCAATACAAGTTTGATTATTTGCACCTGGACTGTGTGTGTATTATTGACACTGCACCGCACTGCACCCACCTTCATGTAGCATTCTGCTTTATTCAAACAGATGTTATCAAGGTGAAGCATCCTGCTCTGTCAACCGAGATAAACAAGGTGCATTCTGCTGTATACCAGTCTTTATCTATGTCCCACTTTATAGCTCTGCCCAGCCAGGAATGCTCCCAGATATTGTTCTCTTTCTCCCCTGATCATTAGCTCTGACCTGGCCCATTAGGCTCTATGCATCCAGGTCACGACTCCTAGCATGTCATATCAGAGACAGAACTGCTGCATCTGCAGCTACTGTAGACTGTACACTTCCATGGTACTTCAGCCCAGAGTAGGATCCTAGCAGTAGCTGACTACATATACATGGCTCTAAGGTGTTTGGCTCCCATGCTCCATATTACAAGGCTCCTCTTCTCCTGTTATGCATATGGGAATTAACTGCACCCATTGCATCGCTACAAGAAGAAGGCTTGGTCTAAAGTCAGACCTAACACCCACTTTCATGATTTCCTATTACTACACTATTTTGGGACAGAATTACCTAGTGGAAGACTAGCTAACGGCACCTGCTTACAACTATATAATTTTAATAAAAAGAGAGCAGTGGGTATAAAGTGTGGATACAACAGGGTGCCTGCATATGTCTGCAACAGCTCTCATTCCTCTTTGTAATGGCTGAATAAAGAGCCATTTTGGATAGGCAAGAGATAAAACTCAGACAGTACTGGAGCTTGGAACTTCCTGACAGTACTGGAGCTTGCCCTCCTCCCGTCATCTCCATCAATTCATTTTGAACAACACTACTTGGAAGTGCCGAGCTTTGCCTGTTTAGCACAGTCCAGCCTCCGAACATAGCAGAGGGGCCCGTGGGACCCAGAGGCTCTTGAAGGGTGTGGAGTACTCCTGTTTCAGCTTCACCAATGACTCTTGTGCCTAAAGTCATCCTATGTCCACTAGGGGCATATGATGACTGAGAAATTATATATTGGATTACATGAGATGGTAATGATAATTCACAATGTATTCCAGGATGAAATATTACAGGTTGTTGATTCTAAACCCAACCGGTCAATAGAAAGAGTGATTCATTCAATGTGGGAACACAGACTGTTAAAGGGGAGTTCCACCCACAATTTCACTTTTTAAATATAAATACCCCTGTAATACACAAGCTTAATGTATTCTAGTAAAGTTAGTCTGTAAACTAAGGTCCGTTTTGTTAGGTTGTTACAGCATTTAGAGCTTTGCATATCTCGCACATGCTCAGTGCTGCACAAGCAATGTAATAGGTTTCAGTGAGGTTTGCAAGGACTACTGGGAAACATGATGCCTATCCCAGAAACCCTTGCAAATAGCCTTGTGACTTAATAGCCTATAGGGTAATAAGGAAGAGGAAGTAATGAAGGACTACAAAATAATGGTATTTACAAGCAACAAAATAAATAAAAATTGTCCATTCGGAACACTATGAGATTAGGGCATGCAGCACAGACAAACATAAAAAAATGGGTGGAACTCCACTTTAAGGTGTATAATGTTGTCTGCTACTGTCATGTAAACGAACCTTAGTCTGGCTCTCAAGAACCTTTCATTGTGTGATGCTAATTGACACTGTATTGTGTGAATTTCTATTGATGATAAATGTTTATTGTATAGCAGGTGAGAAGAGCTTATCTCGGAGTCACCTTGTCTGGGTAAATGATTAGTAATTAGCTCATGTAGATTATCTCAGAGTCAGAATGTCTGTCTCCTAAAAAGATGTGTAATGAGTTCCTTGTGTCATGTTGTGGGTGTTAAGCCATTGTTGAATGAATGAATGAATGAAAAAACTTATATAGCGCGGCACATGCGAACTGAATCGCCTCTGGGCGCTTAATCGCCTCTGTTCCTTGTTCCTTATTCTAACTGTATACAAGCCTTAGTTTACCATTAAAATGTCTATCCATTTGGAACCACACAACAGAGCTGTGTGTCTCGTTTCTGGGGAATCCTATGGGTCGTGTTCGTCTGCTGGATTGTGGAGTGTCGATAAGCTGTCGTGGGTGGGTTCGGAATGGAATATCGTAAACGGCGTTAACCCCTGCCCCATTTGGGGTTCCGTTACATTTACTTTCACCAGTACAAGAGGAATTTCCTAAAGGTCTTTACACTTTAAAAATTGCTTATTACAGTTCTGCTAGGCCCTTATGTGTATAAGTGTCAGGAATCTCTTGTTTCATCAAAAAGCCTGTGTGCATAAACATGTCCATGTTTTTGGGCATTGAAGTCTAAGTATGCAAAGATACGCATGTTCATATAAACATGCTCAAAATGGCGTGCCCATGGATGCACAAGAACATCCAACACATATTGTTGCACTTTAATAGACTAGTTAAACCTGAGGCCTGCATGGAATAGCCCTTCAGTTTGTGTCTCTGTTATTCTTGATCCTGAATCCTGCTTGACTCTGTTATTGTCCCAGATTTCATCTGACCTACCTCTCTGCACTACCCATACCTGTTTATGTCTGCTGCCTACCTGTGTTACTGACCTCAGCCTGGACTCTTGACCAATATTGCCTATTAATGCCTATCAATGCCTTTCAATACTGCCTGCACGTTGCCAACCTCTGCTTGTCTCTCACCTTGATCCTGCTTGTCATTTGGTACCTACCTGCCCAGCTGTTACCAAACTGAGCTTATGACCCAACCCTGCTTTCTACTGGCCTGCGTTGACTAGGGGTGCCTTCATCACTGCACTTCTGCTTACCTGACACCCGTGCTCCTAAGTTCAAGTCTGTGGTTCCTTCCCCCTGGCCTTGCAAGCACAAACTACTGCACACATCTTTCCAGGCCACAACCCAGGAAGAAAGAGACCTCACCAAGACACTCCCAACTGCAATGGTGCAAAAGGATAATTTATTTAATCCTAAAAAAGCTAGGTAAAAGGTCAACAGCTTTAAAGGGGTATAGGGCATCCCAGTCCCACATACACTTCTTCAAAGCTATAGAATTATAGGCAATAAATATTAAAATGTAAGTTTTTTTTAGTAAGAGGAACACAAAAGGATTGTGTGCTGGTAATCAAGATAAAATTGTACTGTACAGTATTAAAATCTTTAGACAGTTTATATGACTAGCCTAGTCTTATAAACTGCCTGTAGATTAGTTCTTTGGTAAAACAAATAATAATAATTATAATAATAACCATTTAAAGGGGTGTAAAGGTTTGTGTTTTATTTTCACATTCTGGCTGGGGGTTAGTTCTGGCTGGGGGTTAGTCAGTGTGCTCGGCCCCTCCCTTGGGACTACATCCCTGCAGGGAGACATGATGTGGTCCCAAGGGAGGGGGCGAGCACGCTGACTAACCCCCAGCCAGAACGGCTCGGATGATGGGGGCAAGCTTACTGAGGAGAGACAGGAAGTGAGAAATTCAGATAATGGAAAAAAAAACATTTAGAAGGGAAATCGAAGGAAAAGGTAATTGAACCAACAATGCACTAGCTTAAAGGAACCTATTTAGAAAATAAAAAAAACAAACCTTTACAACCCCTTTAAGAACATTTGTGTTTCAGATTGAAATAGCTGGAGGTACTGTAAAAGTTTTGCAGTAACATTCCAATATTATTTCCCATACTATAGCATAGTGTTTTTAATATACAGGCATTTTCTGTATAATGTTATTTATTACCTTCTAATTTTGGACATTGCTGGTTGAGATTCCAGGGATGATATCATGATTGGCTCCATGTTATTAACTTGCAGCTGTCCTGAATTGTTTTATTCATTGAGCCACCTGCTTTTTGTCTATCCACACATCATGTGACCTCTTCGAGCACACAAATTAGGTCACCGTTACTTAGATTTGTGTTTTCATGTACATATGATCAGACAAGGGGTAACTTTAACTTGTAGTTTGCTAAACAGGTGCAAAGTTAGAAGTATCAATTCAAAACAAGGTCAGGATGGCAAAAAGCATGCATACATTATGATATAAAAGATTACAGATCAAGAATAATAAACTGATTGTAATAAACAGATTGTGAAAGCTGCACAAACATGGACTCTTCTATGAGTTAAAGTGAATATAAAGGTATGGAAAATTGATACATTATATTACATACATGATATCGTTACATTGGTCCAGTTTGGAGGTGAGAAGATGCTAATGTATTTTCCCACTTCTCAGCTGCACATCTAGAGGTTGTTCATGGATAGTGACAGTTTTCCTGGTGAGGTCACTCGAGTGGATTTAGATTCGAACACGTCATCCCTACAACTGGCACCTATGCCATGCATGGTTGACTACAGGAAAAAGTCCCCCTTCCACCTCCAATTAGCAGATTAGCCAAGGAGCAGTAGAACTGTTATTGGGTCATCACTGTGCTCTCCGTATACATGCTCAGTAAAAGTGTTGTACAAAGCCAGCCAAGGAGTTGTAAAGTCAGAAGGCTTGTTTTATCTTAACCACTTGCCGCCCACCATATAGTAAAATGACGGCCGCAAAGTGGTTTCAATATCCTGACCGGACGTCATATGATGTCTTCAGGATATTGGGGGGGGGGGGGGGCGCGCATCTCGGCAATTGTTGTTGCAGGGTGTCAGACTGATCACACCGATCTAGGTAAAGTGTCTCTGGCAGAGACTCTTTACCACGTGATCAGCCGTGTCCAATTGTAAGCCGTGTACTGAGGTGGGCTCTCCAGGATACAGCGAATGAGGAAAACAACTTTGACACCAGCTTTTGTGTAACAGGTCTATTCTTTTACTGTAGAAAATGTTAAACCAACGACCCCACAATGAACACAAAATATAAGGTACATACACCCAGCCATAGCTGGGAACCCCTGTGCTGTACAGCAAGATGCTCCCGGGTTGGATACCAAGGAATTTGCCTATTGGCGGACACAAAGGACTGTCCACCCGTACCTGTTATTACCCTATAAGAAACGATTGAGAAATACTTAGTTTAGGGGTCCTCTGCGGTACAGCACAGCAGCTCACAACCTTATCACCTCTATACAATATGTACCCCCTTTCTCAGTATTAGTAAATGATAGTAGTACTGCAAGGCCTTGCAACAAGAATAGTCTATCTTTGATCTTCTTTCTTCTGCTAGCAATTGATTAAGTAAAGATTATAATCCAGGGGTTCTTCTGGTTAAACAAATAGAGTGAGGCACCATAAACTGTTGTTTCCTTTTATGACTGGTGTCTGTGCACTCTTTCCTATCAGCACACCTTCCACTGGCAGTCACTACGCAACCGCTTCAGGCTTGAGGCCTAAGCACATGTAGCTCTATCAGCTGAACTGTTTCTTGGGACTACAGGTCCCAGTAACTCTCTAGAGGCAGTCTAGTAAGTAACAATCACTACAAAGTTCCGGGCAAAAAGCCCTCTCACCACACCAGGCCTGGGAACTTGTGGATCTCTGCTCCGGCGATCTCGGTCCTGCTTCCAAGTAGTACAGCCACACTGCTACGTTCCGCAAAACAAACCGAACCGTCACTCAGCTCCGTCACACTCCTTCTTCCAGCACACTGTGGTAAGTCGAACACCGATGGTTGTTCTGCTCTGCACGAGGTAGGCCTTGCTCTGTGCACACCTCCACGGATCTCTACAGTCAGATCATGCACCCAGCATCAGAGAGGCCTAGAAAAAGGCTGCTCAGCCTTTTATACCCTCACCCAGCATCCAGTTCGGCCCTGAGAGTTCAAGGGTAACTTGTTAAGATAACACCTCCCATTAATCTTAAATTGACAGCAATAATCAAGTCCATTCCACATTTCAACCACTAGATGGTGTCAAACACCTATTTACAACAGCAGTGATAGAACAACATTAATCTGGCTTCACAATCTCACACAATCATGGCTGATCACGATGTAAACAAGAAGAGCCGGTGATCAACCTTTTCTCACTCTGTCAGACGCGAGTAGAGGAGAGCTGATCGGCTGCCCTTCTCACGAGGGGGTTTGTGCTGATCGATTATCAGCACAGCCCCCCCCCCCCGAGGATGCCCACACTGGACCACCAGGGATGCCACCAGACCACTAGGGATGCCCACTACGAGGTATGCCACCCTAGACCACCAGGGATGCCAATCAGTGCCCACAATGGATGCCAATCAGTGCCATCGCTGATTGGCAGGCATTATTGTTTGGCACTGATTGGCATCCATCAGTAAAATACATTACAGGACATCGGTGACACCTAGCAGTGCCCATCCATGCCCTTCCGTGCCACTTATCAGTGCCCATCAATGCCGCCTATCCATGCCATCCATGCTGCCTATCCGTGCCACCTATCTGTGCCCATCCATGCTGCCTATCAGTGCCAATCGGTGCTGCATATTAGTAGCCATCATTAGTACCCATCAATGCCACCTCTTCAGCGCCACCTCATTGGTTCCACCTCATCGGTGCCCATCAGTGCCGTCTTATCAGTGCCCATCAGTGAAGGAGAAAACGTACTTATTTACAAAGTTTTGTAACTGAAACAAAAAAAAGGTTATTTTTTTTTTGCAGAAAATAAAAATCCCAGAGGTGATCAAATACCACCAAAAGAAAGCTCTATTTGTGGGAACAAAATTATAAAAATTTAGTTTGGGTACAGTGTAGCATGACTGCGCAATTGTCATTTAAAGTGCAACAGCGCTGAAAGCTGAAAATTGGTCTGGGCAAGAAGGTGTATAAGTGCCCAGAATGGAAGTGGTTAAAGCCGTTGTATACCCAAAATTCTCACTTTGTATTTAATTTTGTATTTTGTTAATAAGAATGAATTGGCTTTAGTAATTTTTACTCTACCTGCTTCCTGTTTGAGTTATCAATATATTGCGCGAGTGATGACGTCTAACGCGCATTCGCCGTATCCTCCTTCATTCCGGCAAGCCAAGACCCTGCCGGAAAAATCCTGTTGTAGACGTCAGCCCCGACATCCCACGATGCTTCCTCAGAATTCTTCAAAGACGAAGAAGAGGCTTGAATATCTTGTAACTAGTGCACATGCGCGGGATTATTGAGAAGAAGATATACTGTGGGTCGAAATACAGATAGATTCACATGCGGAAGACCACAGTGGAAATGGCACTGGCTAATCTGCTAAAAAAAAATGTTTACAAGATAAAGAATATATGCAGTAAGATAACATTTTATCGTCTTTCATAATATTGTGATTACCGTATTAATGTGGGAAGGTTTACTACCACTTTAATGCATTCTATGCATTTGAAATTACAGCAACTCACTGTGCTCCACCATAGGGTAGCCACAAAAAACTTGTATTCAAGGAGTAGTAGATGGTTTTGGTTCTTTGTTCTTTGTGCAGTTTTTGTGTGTTTTGTATGTTTTTTGATATGTATACATGTGCAATTTTTATCATATAATAAATATTTTTTGATACTTTTATAAAAATTGGGTACCATTATAGTCCTTATATTTACTAGTTTGTTAAGGTCCATTATTTTGTATATGCATTAAGATAAAAAGCCTTCTGTGTGCAGCAGCCACCCCAGCCCTCCCTAATACTTACCTGAGCCCCATCTCTGTCCAGAAATGTCCACGAGCGTCTCTACCTTCCGGGACTCTCCCTCTTGATTGACTGAGACACAGCAGCAACGCCACTGGCTCCCACTGCTGTCAATCAAATCAGTCAGCCAATCAGGAGAGGGAGAGGATGGGGACGTGGCCTGCCCGCAGCTCTGAGTGTGAATAGACACAGTGAGCTCTGTTTTGGCTTGGGAGCCCCCATAGCAAGCTGTTTGCTGTGGGGGCACTTGACAAGAGGGAGGGGCCAGCCCAGGAGCACTGAAGAGGGCTCCGAGAAGAGGAGGATTTGGGCTGCTCTGTGCAAACCCCTACACCAGGGGTGTCAAACTGGCGGCCCTCCAGCTGTTCCGAAACTACAAGTCCCATCATGCCTCTGCCTGTGGGAGTCATGCTTGTAACTGTTAGCCTTGCAATGCCTCGTGGGACTTGTAGTTTTGCAACAGCTGGAGGGCCGCCTGTTTGACACCCCTGCCCTACACAGTGCAGGTAAGTATCACATGTTTGTTATTTTTATTGCAAAAAAAGGCCTGATTGGTAGAGACTGTTGAACCTCTACCTCCTGAAAGGGCTGGTGGGGGGCAGGTGGAATTTAGAACATGGAGCTGGCCTTTAAACAGCAGCATGAAATTAGAAAAAAAAATTGAAAAGGAAGGGGTCTTCAGCTATTGCTGCTTGATTATGTTTGCATGAAATGTTAATCTTGATATAAATGGGTTGATGGCAGGGTCTCTTTAAACAAGGCATTACCATCTTTTTACTACTAAAACAAACTTTTTTATTGGTGCAAATTTTTTTATGTAACGGCAGATATCAGTTTAGCCTGTCTGCATTTTACAAACCAATCATCAACTTTAATTTATGATCCGATTTTTACGATGACTTTCTCTTGAAGCAAAATGCCTTTTACATAATGAAATTGATGTTTCTGTGGGTGCAGAACATCTGACACCATCAATAAAAATTCATTATTAATAAATGGCTTCTGAATGGATCAGTAAGAAGGCTCCACTTCAAACGACAAAACTTCTTTTTTTGTTGGCCCCTTAAAATTTCATCTCCAACTACTTCTGCCTTATACAGATTACAGTGAATCATTTGCCTGATTGATAACGGGAATAGATAGGACTTGATGCAGGTTTTTAGGAAGTGGATTGGTAATTGCATTCACTCTACCTAATAGTTTGCAGCTGTATGCTAATAACTCATCACTGATCAAATATGATAATTTTCTCATGAATAAATGTTTCTTTTCTACTTTTTAAAACGCGCCATCCACCTGTGATGAAGAACCATACAGTCTACCTACAAGGTTTTGAATTCATTACAAAAATTAAGTTCTTTCGCTCTGAGGCTTTTTTTAATAAACTTAGCTAAAAATATCTACTAATATAAAAGAACTAAAATGTACCTTGCAAGTATTACAGTTGGGAATTTTGAGTGTCCTTTTATCTGAATAAAGCTGGAACATAACCACCCTCGTCTCCAACACCTGTTCCTTTATATAAGTGAGTGGATTTTCCAAAAAAAAAAAAATCTCTACTCTAGGTCCACAGCTTAACCACTTCCCGCCCGCCATATGCAAAATGACAGCCGCAGGGTGGCTCTATTATCCTGACTTGGCTTCATATGATGTCCAGCAGGATAAGCTGCCCGCGTGCGCCCACGTGGTCTCACAACACGGCGATCTGGAAAGAGGGTGTGTCGCTACAACACACTGCTCTCCAGGTAAAGAGCCCATGACGTAGGCTCTTTACCATGTAATCAGCTGTGTCCAATCACAGCTTGTTAAATCGTAAACAGGAAGTGACATTTATCGGCTTTTCCTCTATTTGTGCTGAAAATGATAATCTGTTAATCAATGCACTAATTATCAGCACAAACCCCCCGTCGCATTGTCAGTGCCCAACAGTAAGACCCATCATTGACTCCTCATCAGTGCTGTCTATCAGTGGCATCTATAAATGCCCATCAGTGCCACCACTCAGGCCACGTACACACGATCAAATTTGTCCGCTGAAACTGGTCCGATGGACCGTTTCAGCAGACAAATCCGATCGTGTGTACGGGCTAGCGGACATGTTTGTCCAGCGGACAAATTTTCAAATTTTTCCGTCGGATATGTCCACCGGTTAGTACACTAACCAGCAGACATATCTGCCCGCACATGCGTCGAATGGATTTGACACATGCGTGGAAGTTTTTCACTTCCTGGTTCGGTGACGTGGCGGCGTCAACGTCACCGCGCTGTCTGCCGGCGGGGATTTTGATCCGATGGTGTGTACACGCCATCGGACCAAAATCCGATGAGACATGTCCGCTGCAAACGGTCCGTCGGACATGTTTGAGCGGACATGCCTCATCGTGTGTACGCGGCCTGAGTGTCCATAAGTACCCAGAATATAAAAACAAAAATGTAGCGCTAATAAGTAACAAATATGAGAATCACATTTGTGTGAGGTGAATGCATCAGAGTCACTGGCATTAAATGTGAAGTGGCCCAAATAGAAGTGCTCGGAGAGTGCAACGTTCAACAGTCTATATGAAGACAGGTGGATGGTGATCCAATGAAGGGAAGACAAACGATTTGCAATAAATCACAATCTCATGATCCAATGAAGGGAAGACAGGCGTTTTGCAATAGATCACAATCTCATCATGGTTGGTAGGAAATGTAAATGCGCTTACCAGACAGGTTAGACTCAGGTACTGTACAGTAGTGAGTCAGACAGGCATGGTGGTATTTAGGAACTGGAACCACTGGAAACCGGAAGACAAGATCGAGGTAGGGAACTGGAAGTGAAGCTGGAAATCCACGTCACAAAGCCGGATCAAACTTGAATGATGTGGAACATCAGGTTGTAAATTCCAGGTGGAGTCCTTGAGCCAATAATCGAAGATGGGAAGCCTAGAGTATGGCTGGAGCTCAGCAGGGCAGCAAGGTGGATGGTATGTAAAAAGAGGAAAAACACATAGCTCCAATGGTGCAGATGAGTAAAACCAATCAAGGTTTATTGATAAAAGTCATATAAACAAAATTATGACATAAATAAAAAGTGATCACAAAATGGCAATATGGGGTGCTAGATAGCAAAAACCTGATGCGTTTCGGCTGAATAAGCCTTCAACTGGGGCATAAATTGCACCCCCATATTGCTCTCTTATATACACATAACTGACCATCAAGTCCATCCCCCAACAGGGCGGAGTTTGCAACAGGATGTGATGTAACGGGTATATCTTCCAACCCATCACATAAACATCCCATCTTTCAGTCATATATCTACAAATATCAAATATATCACTCTAAAGATAAAAATACATACAGAAATGATTAATGACAAAGGATATGGTAAATAATAATAGTAATTAAAAAACACATAATCGACAATGATATGAAAGGTGTGTCACCTAGTGAGTATGTCCTCAAATTTCTATGTGTGGGGACACCACATACACAGAAACCTCTATTATACAAAATAAATGATCGACCCCCCAAGGCTGCATTCCAAGGCGCAAATACAAAAAAGGGGCCTAGATATAGGTGACTGAGTTATGACCTAGGAAACTGTAAACACATAAAAAACTATGTTAGCAATCCATGCAGCAATCACAAATTCGAGTGCGCATTGAATGGCTACATTGGGGCGTGTCTTGAGCGCCTCCCGGACAATAATATGGATTGGATCTATGGATACACTAACACCGTCCCAAACAGCAGTGCCTTCACCAATCACAATGCCTCAGCGTCATAAATTACATGACTGGCCGTCAGTCACATGACCGCGGCTTCCACTCGGCGGCGATCATGGGAAATGTAGTGTGTGGCATCTCGACCAATGATCTCGCTTATGGATAGTCATGTGATCGGTGTCAGCAGTCACATGACCGCGGCTTACACTCAGCGGCGGTCATGGGAAATGTAGTGTATAGCATCTAGACCAATGATGTCCATAAGTACCACCTTTTAATGCCCATCAGTGCCACCTATCAGTGCCCATCAGTGCGGCTTATAAGTGCCACCTATCAATGCCCATCAGTGCTGCATATCAGTGCCTACTCATTAGTGCCAATCAGTGCTGCATATCAGTGCCACCTATCAGTGTCCATTAGTGCTGCATATCAGTGTCTAATCATCAGTGCTGCCTCATCAGTGCCGCTCCATCAGTGATGTTCAGTGCAGCCTCATCAGTGAAGGAGAAAAAACTTACTTATTTACAAAATTTTATAACAAAAATGAAGAAAAACTTATTTTTTTCAAAAGTTTCAGTATTTTCTTTTATGTGTTTAAAAATAGCAAAAAATAAAAACGCCAACGGTGATCAAATACCACCTAAAGAAAAGTCTATTTGTGGGAAGAATTTATAAAAAATTTGTGTACAGTGTTGAATGACCGCGCAATTGTCATTCAAAGTGCGACAGCGATGAAAGCTGAACAGTGCAAGTTCAGAGTGCAAGTATATCTCCAGTCAAACTCTATTTAGTAGGGAAGGGTTGTCAGGGTTTTATTTATAGTAGGTAAAGAGAAAACAAGAATGCCACACCCTAGGTTAAATTGACACTAAACCCACATGATAAAAAACTGTCAATAAATGCTGCAACTCAGTGCTTATGAGATGAATTTTCTGTGTTCTTCAAAAAAACTGGTTGATCCTGCTGCTCTCTATCTCCCCCTTCTGTTCATGTCCCCAATTTAGATAGGGATTTTGCAGAGCAGTGTAGGCAGCTCTGCACATGCTCAGTTTTCAGTGAGTTTCTATGCTGAGCATTTCCCCTCTATCACAACTAAACAGCCGATGTGACTATAGAGTCACACATGTGGGTGTATACACAGTGGTAAATGACAGTCCACTCCCACCCTCCTCCTCCATGCCTAACCAGCTATACACAATGGGGGCAGGATATTACATGTAGGTTAATTGTGGCTTTACTTCCCTCTTAGTCACACAGGCTGTAAATGGCAGACATAAATCCATTGAAGGAGAGGTAAGTATTGGGGACCTCTCTATCCCTGTAAAGAGAAAATGAGTATACATACCTTTTTGGAATCCAATCTGACCCACTCCGACCGCAACCCGCGCTGAGCTTTCAGCCGTGGCTTCTCTGTGTAGGCGTGTGCAGAGGAGACAAAGGACAACTGAAGCCCCATAGTAAGTCTATGGGTGACGTAATTTCCCATTCATTTCACAGCCATTGTCGTCTGTGTCCTCTGCAGAGCTTCAGGGGCTTGAGATCAGGTTGGAGCGGGTCAGATCGGCTTTCAAAAAGGTATGTATACTTATCTTTTCTTTACAGGGTTAGAAAGGTTAGTGTTAGATCCCTGGTGTCTATAGATTCAGGGATTTTCGATTTTGCATTGACTTCCACTAATTACCTCCAGTTTCATTATTTACATTGGTGCATTTTACAAAGTGGCATTATTGATGTGATATTTAAGGCAATGCTTCAAAAAGTCAAACTTACCTGCTCTGTGCAGTGGTTTTGCACAGAGCAGCCCTGATCCTCTTCTTCTCAGAGAGCTCCTTGCCAGTGCCTCCTGCCTAGTGCCCCCAGAGCAAATGGCTTGCTAGGGGGGAACCAAGCAGTCTCGCTCCAGAGCCATTGCTCTGTGTGTCCATTCACATACAGAGCCTTGGATCGGCCCAACTCCTCTTTCTCCTCATTGGCTCACTGGCTATGACTGACAGCAGCAGGAGGCAATGCCTCCCTCTGCTGACTCAGCCAATTAGGAGGTAGAGTCCCCGTAGAGTCAAGGCCCTCGGGCACAGTGGAGGAAGATTGGGCTCAGGAAATTATTAGGGGGGCTGGACACAGAAGGTTATTTACCTTCATGCATAGAATGCACAAAGGTAAAAAACCTGGAGCCTTTAAAAAACACTTTAACTACTTGCCTACCGGGCACTTTCACCTCTTCCTGCCCAGGCCAATTTTCAGCTTTCAGCACTGTCGCACTTTGAATGAAAATGATGTGGTCATGCAAGGTTGTACCTAAACCAAATTGTTATAATTTGAGACAGATAAAGCTTTCTTTTGGTGGTATTTAATCGCCACTGGGTGAAAAGACCTAAAATTTTGACAAAAAAAAAAGTTTTTCTTAGTTTCTGTTAAAAAAAAATTGTAAATATGTATTTTTTCTCCTTCACTGATGTGCGCTGGTGAGGCGGCACTGATGCTCACTGATGAGACGGCACTAGAGAGCACTAATAGACAGCATTAATGGGCAAGGATAGGTGGCACATATGGGCACTAATGGGCAGGATGGATAGGCAGCACTGATGGGCACTGATTGGCAGCACTTATGGGCACTGATGGGTGGCACTGATTGGCAGCACTGATGGGCACTGGTGGACGGCACCTTTGAGCAAGCATTGATGGACACTGAAAGGTAGTACTGACTGGCATCACTGATGGGCACTAATTGGCATCACTGATGGGCACTGTTGATGCTTCACTGATAATTAGTACCGTAAATATCTGTGCAAATCTCCCCTGTGAGGAAACGTCCCCAATCGGCTCTCCTCTCCTCACACACTGTCAGTGTGATAAAAGGAATGCTGATAACTGGCATTTCCTTGTTTACATGTGATCAGCTATGATTGGACACAGCTGATCACATGGGTAAAAAGCCTTGTCATTGGCTCTTTACCGGGATTGGTGATACGATGTGTTCCATGGACAGACCGGCAAAAGAGTGGGACAATGTTATATGAATGAGAGAGTCAACACCCGCCCATCATATGACAATACAGTGGCCGGGAGGTGGTTAAAAACTACCTGAATCTGCCACACATGTCAGTGAAGCTACCAGAACAGGCGTCAGGGATTTTTGAAACTGGTGCGGCCAATTTCAAAGGGTTGTTTAAAACTGCTGTTATGAATTTATTGAGTTCCCCCAATTACTGTCATATGAAAACCTAGTTCCTTACTTATTGGAGCTGGCTCCTAGATTATTTTCTGAAAGTTTGTCCAGACCTTCCCCAAGACACATAAAAGCTACAAGGAAAAGAAGCTGTTAAACGTCCATTTTTATGACCATAAAAACTCAGGCAATCTTCATCTTGAAAGCTTACTACTCATCACAAATTTTATTGACTGATATACTGATTTTAAAGGTGGTAGTCTGACCATGAGCGTCTGTGAGGCATTTGATAAGATGACAATGAGATAATTGTATATTTACATGGAGGTTGGCAGCTCTGTACTGCATGTGACAGTTTTATGGTCATTGCTGAATGAGCTGAGCTAAATATATGGTCGATCCCAAGAAATGTCAGTCTTTAACCAGCAAAATGAACAGTATTACTATACCGCGACTTTTGGATGTTTCATATCAACAGTAAACCACTCATTTCCTACCGTACAGAAAGTAATTATTACGCATGAGCGAAGTGCTGCAAAAGAATAGAGAACTTCAGATTTCATTCAAGACCCTATTTCTCTTGAAAGAATGTTGAATCTTGTAGAAAAGACGCATTGAGGAGGACACATGTTTTCTTCTGGAATGATGCCTCCAATCTTAATTACAGGCTGTTGTCAAGTTGTATAAATTTCTTTCTCCTGCCGATCGTTAGTACTCAACATGCTATATAAAGGAGTCGAGAATACAAAATTGCAGCCAAATAATAAGAAAATGAATCCTTGGAGTTGAACTTCAGGCAAACAGCTAAATCCAAATTTAAAATACACTTATTGTGAGTTTAGGATTTGTAAAAGCAAGATTTAAAAAAAAGTTTTAATTTTGTTCAGGCAGCCTTGCGAGTTACACATTTTCCTCATTGAACAGCCATACAAGTGACACTTATGCCTTGTACACACAGTCGGACTTTTGAACGTGCAAAAGTCCGCCATGACCCCATCAGAAGTCCGATGGACAAAAAGAGAAAAGGTTCTCTATCTAAGGTCTGTCGGATTTCTGAGAAAAAAGGTCAGATGGAGGCTACACACGGCCGGACTTTCCGAAAAAAAAAAGCCTGTCTGACTTTTTTTCTCGGAGAGTCCGGTCGTGTGTACGAGACATTATAGATCCTGATTACTGGTTAACTCCAGGCAGATAAAAAAAAAAAAAAAAAACGTGATTGCAAATGTATATTTATTAACCACTTGCTGACAGCCTCACGCTGGCACTCATGCGTAAAACAGCGTACCTGTACGTTGCTTTAAATTTACCGCCTCACGTACAGGTAAAGGCAGGTGTCCCAATACTTTTGGTAATATAGTGTGTAGCAAGGTCCCTGGCCTCCTTCAGTCTAATGAAATCCTCCAGGGCCAGAGATAGCTGAATATCCTTCTGTATATGTATGTATGTATGTATTTCCGCATTTGCAATAAAAAGGATCACCGCCTCAATCTAGAGTCATGCCTCTCTTTGATAGAGGACTGGATGACAAAGAGTTATCTTAAACTCAACGGAGCGAAAACAGAACTTCTCCTGTTTCACGCCAAGCAAAGGAATCAACCTGCAACTACCTGGACACCCCCGCCCATTTTGGGCAAAATCATCACCCCTAGCGCCAAAGTCAAAAGTCTCGGGGTCATTTTTGACTCCCACATGACAATGGACGCACAAATAGGGTCAGTAGTCAGCGGATCCCACCATCTGTTGCGCCTACTACGCAGACTTAACCCTTTCATCCCCAAAGAAGATTTAGCGGTCGTGGTGGGAGCAATTGTTAACTCCAGACTGGATTATGCAAATGCCCTTTACCTCGGACTCCCCAAATACCAAATCGCTCGTCTGCAAGTCGTTCAGAACACAGCGGCCAGACTTGTGACAGGGAAAAAACCCTGGGAATCCATCTCATCTTCACTGAGAGCCCTTCACTGGCTACCAGTTAATGACAGGATTGCTTTTAAAGCACTCTGTCTAACACATAGATGTGTCCATGGGAATGCCCCCCAATATCTATGCAAAAAATAAAAGCTCACAACCCCAATTGCATTCTGCGATCCACCAATCAAAACCTACTACAGATCCCGAAAGCCAACTACAAGTCTAAAGGAGAAAGAAGATTCGCTGTCCAAGGTCCCAGACTATGGAACGCTTTACCAACCAGCATTCGGTTGGAGGAGAATCACTTAGCCTTCAGGAGAAAAATCAAGACTCATCTCTTTTGATATCAAAGGAGACAGGAACAACAAGCGCCCAGAGGCGATTCAGTTCGCATGTGCCGCACTATATAAGTTTTTCATTCATTCATTCATTCATATGGTGGGTTGCAAGCCTGTAATGCAGTGTTTCTCAATTCCAGTCCTCACGCCCCCCCCAACAGGTCATGTTTTCAGGATTTCCCTCAGATGAAAACCTGACCTGTTGGGGGGACGTGAGGACTGGAATTGAGAAACACTGCTGTAATGCAAGTTAGATTCATGGGCACCAGACACTTCTTGAATGCAAAGAGAGTTTATTTATATTTGGGAACTATGGGAGAGAGGGTTAGGGCCAGGAAACCCTTAGGTAGTTTCAATGTTAATTGGCAATACTTCTACAGGTAGACAGTAGGGATGAGCTTCGAGTTCGAGTCGAACAGCAAACAATTTGGGGTGTTCGCGGCAAATTTGAAAAGCCATGGAACACCCTGTAAAAGTCTATGGGAGAAATCTAAAGTGCTAATTTTAAAGGCTTATATGCAAGTTATAGCCATAAAAAGTGTTTTGGAACCTAGGTCCTGCCCCAGGGGACATGTATCAATGCAAAAAAAGTTTAAAAAAAACAACCATTTTTTCGGGAGCAGTGATTTTAATAATGCTTAAAGTGAAACAATAAAAGTGAAATATTTCTTTAAATTTCGTACCGGGGGGGTGTATAGTATGCCTGTAAAGTAGCACATGTTTCCCGTGCTTATAACTGTCCCTGCACAAAGTGTAATTTCTGAAGGATAAAAAGTCATTTAAAATCACTGCTCCCGAAAAAAAATGCCTTTTTTAAAACTTTTTCTTGCATTGATACATGTCCCCAGGGGCAGGACCCGGGTCCCCAAACACTTTTTAGCACAATAACTTGCATATTAGCCTTTAAAATTATCACTTTAGATTTTAAATGTTCGAATCACATAGACTTTAATGGGGTTCTAAAGTTCACACAAACTTTTAGTCTGTTCGCAGGTTTTGGTGCGAACCGAACGGGGGGTGTTCAGTTCATCCCTAGTAGACAGCCATGCAGGGAAAGGCATCCAGCAAGACACCCCATCTGCACATGTAGAAAATGCTGTCTTCTATTGCAACAGTCTTTAACAGTTCCTAACAAAAAGTTTAACAGTTCCTTCACTTCCACTACAATCACTTCTTGTAGTTCTTTAGCCCACTGAGCTCCCAGTCTCTCAGTCTAGACTAGATGATTCAGTGCCACTGAATCCCTTGAGCTCCTCCAATCTTCACTGTAGTATCTTCCTCAAGCGTCACCCCCGCTTCTCTGCTAGGTCCCTAGCTTGGCACTGCCAGATTTGTGTCAAGCTTCACCCCACTGGCCTGCTCAGTCCCTCGCTTGACACACAAGGCTGCTCTGCAAGCATCACCTCACTGGCTGGGTCCCTGGTTTGCTACCCGGATAGGCCCTCAGACAGCCTAGCAGTCAGATGTGCCCAGGAAAGGCCAAACAGACAGCCTAAGAGCCCAGGCAATACAACTCACATCCACCCAGACAGCTGTCCAGCTGGCACAGAACCCAGATCACCTAACTCCACTCAAATATATAGGTTCTCCCAGCAGGTCAAGGGACTCAAGAAAACCCCTGACCATTGGCTGAGACACCCAAATACCCATCTGACATTGCAGTGCCCTTGTCTTATCTAATGACACCAAGTGCCCATCCACCTAGTGGCAAAAGTGGGAAGTGTAGCAATTACAGACATATGAATAAAGTGAAACTCCCGTGCTGTCTAGGGTAAAGTGGAAAAAACAAGGAAGAATGGGGGGGGGGGGGTCTATCCTAATAGACAAATATGAACAAAGTGACAGTGTCTGCGCTGTGAAATGATCTCAGTCAAGTGAATAAGATTGGCATATATACCAAAGGGCACGTGAAACCAGAATAGGTTAATGAATAGGGTCTAAGGAGGACAACAAAGTGACATGGGTGTGGACTAACTGGTGAAAATAAAAATTACAACTAAACAATAGCAATGGTACACTATGCACACATCAATAGGACATTAACAGTATCAGGAATGGCATGGCAAAAAATTATGAAATGAAATAGTCCAATTGGCAAGGTCACACATGGATCCAAGTGGAAGGAAGAAATGAGAGAAAGTCTATAGAGTGATGATACCAGCAACCAAGTCTGTGAAAGGACGCGGCAAACTCCAAAGTGCAGCACACACCTCTTGTGATCCTAGCAGCTCACCTCATAGCTATCGCATATAGCTAAATAAAGCCCAGCTTTTCCTCAGTTGTATGGTCTCTGGAGCAGGGTGGTCTTGTAAGGCCAGGTGACGAATGGTGCATATGAATAGGAAACGTATAGTGTAATACTGTCACTGAGAGAGCCCCTCTACATATAATGGGTGTCAAATGCACTTACACAGAGTATATGGAAAGGGCGCCTATCTCCATGAGCGGCAAGCTCGTCACTATCCTGCTTCTCCTCTTGCAAGTACCTCCTGTAGTAGCAATTGAGCAGGCTGAAAAAGGCAGAAACATCCATGAGCAGCGAGCTCGTCTGCCGTCCGTCAGGTGCTGCAGTAGTTCAGTGCTCCAATCCCGACGCGTATCGTCACACCACGTGACTTCATCAGGGGAACGGAGGAGAGCCGTTGGTGACGTCATCTCCGCTCTCGGCTGGGAGCGGAGAAGCTACTGTGTTGATGCCTTATGTTTATTATGACTGGATTTCATGTGTTTATATTATATGTGCTCTCTCCATTACGAACACTAGTTTTACCAGTCCGAGCGCTTCCGTCTCATACTTGATTCAGAGCATGCATTGAATTTTGTGCGTCGGAATTGTCTACACATGATCGGAATTTACCAGAACGGATTTTGTTGTCGGAAAATTTGAGAACCAGCTCTAAAATTTTTGTTGAAGGAAATTCCGACAGAAAATGCCTGATGTAGCCTACACACGGTCAGAAATTTCCGACAACAAGCTCCCATCGAACATTTGTTTTCGTAAATTCCGAGTGTGTGTATGTGGCAATAGAGTAAAATTAATTGCTCCTCAACAATTAGCCAAGGTAGCTTTACCTGGCAGGTAAAACTAAGAGCAACCCTGTCTAAACACCAGGGTGCTACAAGTGTATGTCACATCTTACACAGTATTCACAGATCGTGGCTTTTCCAAAATGGGGTTGCAGCTGAAGCTGTTTACTTTCAGGCTATCTCTTTCTAATTAAATGTCTGTATTGAGAGGGATCTTGTGCAGGAAATCTTGGAAAGATAGTGAGGCAGTTGTGAAGAGTTTGTCACACTCTGACAACTGTTAGTGCCTAGTAATACCCCCAGTATTTTTTTCAGCTAAAGATCTTATTTCTTGTGCACTTTTTCTTACAAGTAGTTCTCCAAAAGATCTTTTTCTAAAATCAACCCTTGAGATTTCTATTTTTTTGTACTATGCTTATTCCATATAAAAACTGCAAAATGAATGTCTACAAGTAACGTATTTAATTTGATGGTACTTCCAAGCTGTCAAAATAATTTAGTTCCTTCATTGTGTTTTGGCGGTGAACCCTCTTTGAAGCTCAGATATTGCTAAACAATAGCAATTATGAGCACCAAATTTGGTGATACAGATACTTATCCGCGCTTACACATGACTGAAGCCTGATTCATTTCCACACAATCCCATTCTCACTGATCTATAGCTTTTGTCTGGTTACTTTGTATTTTGAGATAAATTCGGCCTGACAGTTTTAAGATGAGAGCATATGCTTCCAGTCACTTGACTTATCCCCTCAAATTATTCAAGATAAAAGATTCATTTGTGCTACATGCTCCGATGCTCTTGTACATTACATGAAACAAAAGATTCCGTTGTGCCTCGTGGGTTACCCTGCTTAGTTATTCAGAAACTAGAAATGTAAACATGGTCCTGAAATTTGAGGTGACATGTTTGGCTTATCCAATAAGGCAATAAAAAGGCTAATATTTGCTTTTTAGACAGCAGTAACCTGTAAAAACCAGACCCAGACCAATATCAAGTTTGATCAGTTTCCTGAGTGGCTATGGTTACTCTGTGCTGTTATATACTTTGCACTTTCCCACTTTGTACACTGCACTGTACATTACATACATCACACCACTTTACTCTGTACACTGTGCTGTACATCATATACTCTATGCCAATCCACTCTGTACACTGTGCTGTACATCATATACTCTATGCCAATCCACTCTGTACACTGTTCTGTGCATCACATAATCTATGCCAATCCACTCTGTACACTGTGCTGTACATTATATACTCTATGCCAATCCACTCTGTACATGATGCCATTCATTATACTGAACATAGTTACTACCAGGGGCGGTGTGTTCATAAAGGGCACACGGGTGCCGCCCCCCTCTCTCCTGCCACCTGTCTATCACCATAGATAGATTTGCATTAATCTATCAATGTTCGCCACTGCCACCCCCTATTCAGGTGACCAGTCTCTTTTCGGGCGCCGGGCACCTGAATTACAGCGGCGAGGTATTTTTTTGAAGCACCTGATTAGAGTCATAGGCTGGGTGCCCGTAGTTCACTCAGTGTTGTGTTAGGAAAGCAAATGAATATTTACTTTCCTAACACTGAACCGCCTCTTAGCCAATCAGGTGCTCGGGTCTGTTACCTGTCACCTGCTTGGCTGAAACGACAGGTGCTGTGATTGGATGCCTATCAGGCCCACACCCAGACAGGTAAGTGACGGGTGGGCAGGGGATGCTCACTGGCAGCATTTTATGCACACAGTATAGGCAATTGATGAGCACACTGGCAGCAATTGATGGGCACAGTAGCCGCAATTGATGGTCATACTGGCAGCAATTGATGAGCACAGTGGCAGCAATTGATGGGCACTGTGGTTGCGCTTGATGGCACAGTGGCAGCATAGAATGCATTAAAATAAAAAACCTTGAGGGTTTACAACCCCTTTAAGTGAATTTGAACAAAACTGTTTGGCATAACTGTTTGCGCCAGATGGGCTGGTCTGAGTATTTCAAAAACTGCTGCGGATTTTCATTCACAATCTTCTCTTGAGTTTACAGAGAATGGCCTGAAAAAGAGAAAATATCCAGTGAGCAGAGGTTGTGTGGAGGAAAATACCTTGTTGATGTCAGAGGTCAGAGGAGAATGGGCAGACTGGTACAAGATGATAGAAAGGCAACAGTAATTCAAATAACCACTTTTTACAACCAAGGTATGCAGAATAGTATCTCTGTACACACAACACATTGAACCTTGAAGCAGATGGGCTACAGCAGCAGAAGACAGGCATGTAGTGGCCATCAGGACTACCGGGATTTTCCCAGTGGGCCGGTTTCAGTAACAGAGTTCCCCTTTAAACCAGCCTGTCCGTATACTAAAAAATAAAAAGGAATGCAGTGCTAAAATTATTGTAGAGAAATTGCAATGATACAACAATGTGAAAACAAACTTCTAATTCCAATCAAGGAAAAATGTGAAACACACTTTGCTGGGAACCAGGCAAATCACCAGCATACAGGAATTACAATTAAGAGCTCCTGGAGTGAATTATTCTCAATAGTGAAAAATTTATGAGCTGAGCTAGACAAAAATACTAATCATTAGTGAATATTAACTAAAGGTGATTACCAATACAGGAAAAATAGATGAAAAATAAATAAAATAAATAAAAACAGAAAATCACAATAATTAGAAATCTCTAGTAGTGATCATTGTGAGATCTAATAAAAAGTCCAGTGATAGTTCTTCATAGATTGTGATGTGAAGAGAAGGAGAAAAAATGGCAGGTAAATTCCAATAATACTCAGATGAGGAAAAAAAGGAAACACCATAAACATATGTGGTAAGATTGCCTGCTTACCGCAAAGAAAGACTGTTTTGCACCAGCCTTATGAAGCACAGGGACATCCGGTCTCCCCACAACCAAACAGCATGAATCCAAATTGACTTTCAGCAATGGCTCCAGGAAGGGTACATGGATGGTAAATAATAAAAAGGGAGACTCTCATAGCGTAAAACGTATAAACAAAGGAGAGCTTTAATAGATAATGCACTTACATCTATTCGATGAAAAAACGGCATGTAACAATTTCGATCCAAGATCCGATACCTCTCGCTAGTCGACCGGAAAAACTCAGCCTGCGTATAGGACAGAACGCGATGATGTCACGGCACCCTACGTATGTTTCGTCACGATGGGACTTCTACGGGGGATTAGCCGGATGTCGACAACAAGGCGAATCGGAGTTTAAATAGCCCCGAACTCCATTTTTAAAGAGGGAAAGCTGCTGTATGATCTAAGGGCAAAAACGGAACGAATAGCGAAAGAGGTAAAATTCAGAAGTAGCGACGAATATTTCAAAGTAAAGATGATTTCAAATCGAAAATACCGTCTAGAACGCAGCAGAGTTCAACAGTGACAGGAAAAGGCATCGGATTTACACAAAAGCTTATATCGAAAGACAGCATGAATCAACATATGAATATCTCAATTCAATTTCAGAATCACCATATCTTAACACATGAGTGACCCGCCATAGAGTTATATGGATCAATACATGAGTGCATCATTATATGAATAAACAAAAAAAGGCTTTTTGACTAAAAATTAGCAAATGAATAAAATAAAATAAAAGATCCAGAACTAAATCATAGTGAAGATAATTACTAAATAATAAAAAAATAATAATAAATATTAAAAAAAATATCATTTTAAAATTAGAAAAATTGAACCTATGGGCTAATAGGATTATATTAGGAATTATTTAGAAAACAATTAATATCCCAATCAACGTTAAGACCAAACGGAATAAAAGATTTTAAACAGAAAATCCAACGAGTTTCGAGTCTGGAAATAGCTTGTACCATGTTGGTGCCTCTCCAGTGTGGACGTATGTTATCTATGGCAAAGAAACTAGTCCCTTTAATCTGTCTATTATGATACTTGTCATAATGTCTGGAGAGGTTGTGTTTTGGAAAGCCACTTTTGATCCTGCCAACATGCTCGCTCAGCCAAATATGTAACTCCCTTTTAGTACGGCCGATGTATTGTTTCGAGCATGGGCACTGGATCATGTAGACCAGATACTTGGTTGAGCAAGTAATAAATGATTCTATCTCGAAAGTTTTAGTAGTCACCGAGGATTGAAACAAAGTACATTTACGATCTTGAAATGCATTAATTTTACAAATGCTGCATTTGCGGCAGGGAAAGAAACCTTTGAGAGATTGAAAAAATACTAGAGGTTTGGGCGGATCGATAACATTCGGAGCCACATTGTGTCGCAAAGATGGTGCTCCTTTGAAAATAAGAACTGGGTCAGCAGGAATATGTGCTCCCAGGATTTTGTCACTTCTCAGAACCTGCCAATGTTTTTTGAAATTTTTTTTTGTAGAGGGTTGGTTTCTCTATTTTAACGAAATAGGGGTTACATTTCTGCAGTTCCTCATTGAGAAAAAACAGGCCAAACTTCACTCTCTTAATGAGGAGATTGGACTGGTTAGATCAAAACCTAATGTATTTAAGGATCAGGATTTATATCTTTCTAAATCGGACCACCTGAGGGAACTTATTGAAAAGGAAGGATTGGACCAGAAAAATAAAAAATAAATAAAATTCAATCGCGACCTTTCTGACTATTCGAATAAAGTTGTTTTTAAATGGCAAACAACTTTGGAGAATACGGAGAGTAATAAAACTGATAACACAGGATTACCCTCACAACTACTGGTTGCTTCCTCACAACCTCACCCTCAATCCTCACGCCCACTACCACAGGGTCCACCTAGTAATAGACAGGCACCCACTGGGAATGCCCCTTTCCCTCCTAAATTTTCCAAAATGTCCAAAAAAAAACAATTCCCATGTCCCTCCCACTGGAGCTCGCATCAAGCAAGTTCCTTCTGGTGGAGACCCCTCTCATCGGCATAATGGTCATAACAACTACCAGAACCAGAGAGAACCCCAGCCACTCAGGAACTTCTCTGACTATAGGGGAGATACTAGAGGTACTTGGCATTTTAGGCCACATGTCCCTTTGAATTATGCTACTGACCTTAGAGATCTGCGGAGTGATCCCCGTGATCATTGGAATCAGAATACTAAAGATCCTCGGGATCCGTATACTGATCCGCGGGATCGGTGGAATGTTAAAACAAAAACCCAAGGACATTGGAGTCAGGGGGGTGAACCTAGGAGTCGAACTCCTGGCCGCATCCCTCTAGAAAATAGTTTTGCTCCATTATCCGGCTGTCACACAGACACTTACGAGGATAGTTATGTTATCACACAACATCCTAATTATCCAAATGTTCCACCACCCCAAAGTGACTATTATTTAGACTCTCCCTGTGACACCAGCCCGCAGCGTTTTTTTCCCTTAACACGCAGCAGAAGCAAGAGTGATCACGACGACAGAGAGGCAACAGAGGGGGGAGGCGAGCCAGGACCAAAATCAAGAAAAACATGGACTTAACGGGCATCTTTAATCTCAGCTCAGTTTCCCTAACTGTAGGAGAACAGAATGTCTTGAGTCAAGGTCTCAAGTTCGCCCCTCCACGCCAACTTAATAAATTCAAAACTTTTATTGACATTAACAAATTTGTTCGAAAAATTAACATCAAACGGCATTTTATTCTAAATCCCATAGGTAATGGAACCCAGATCATACATAGGATTCCTCCATCCTCCATACGCCGGTCGGGAGTTACCACAGAGACTAATCCTGTCACTAATGCTGCTCCTATTCAACATACTAGCTTAAGGAATGCCTCGCTATTTAATCCCCCAGGCTTTGCAGCTCCTGCCATCCAAGTATTTAAGGAATTGGTCGTCAAAGACCTTTTATCCCTAAAAATTGCTAAACCTAGAAGCTCCTTCCCAATCCAAGCTAATGTTAAGATGATTTGTCAACGGAAAGGAATTAGTAATCCGGCCGGCAGACAAGGGGGGGGGGGGATTGTCATTCTAGATAAAGCACAATATGTGGAGGAAATGAATCGTCAGTTATCGGATCGAACCACATATATTGCTTTACCTTCCAACCCTACAGTTAAATATAGGAAGCTTCTCTCCACCCTGGTGGATCAGGGTTTGCAAAAAGGGATATTAAATAAAAAAGAACATGCCCACTTGATACCCATTACACCACGGGTACCGGTAATTTATTACCTACAAAAACTACATAAGAGCCTGACTAAACCACCAGGCCGACCTATCATTAGCGGGATTGAGTCCGTTACTGCTAGGATCTGAAAGTATATCGATAATTTTTTGCAACCTGTGGTTTCCTCTACTCCATCATTTCTGCGTGATACTATGGAGGTCCTGAATTTGTTGAGAGACTTTGAATGGAAGGAAGGTTATATTCTTGCGACGGCAGACGTAGCCTCGTTATATACCATAATTTCCCATCAACATGGTTTACAGGCAGTTGACTTCTATCTTCAACAAAATCCTGAGCTTCCCCCCTTACAAAGAGAATTCATTTTGGAGTTATTAAAATTTGCCACAACACACAATTATTTTTGGTTTGGAGGCACTTTCTTCTTGCAAGTTTTTGGTGTGGCTATGGGGGCTAAATTCGCCCCCAGCCTAGCCAATTTATTTATGGCATTTTGGGAAAGAGAAATCATTGATGCCCAGCCACCAGTTGAGTTACGACTATGGAAACGTTATATTGATGACGTGATATTGATTTGGGAGGGAGATGTCACGTCATTGGAGACCTTCTTTTCCAAACTCAATGACAATACGAGAGGTATTTCGCTACAATTTGAGATTAGCACTTCTCAGATCCACTTTCTGGACCTCAATATTTTCGTTAAAGATGGAGAATTGATTACTAACACGTTCTTTAAAGAAACAGACCGTAATGCTTTTATTCCTGTTACAAGCTGTCACCATAGATCTTGGTTAACAGCGGTACCTAAGGGTCAATTTCAACGCATTAGATGCAACTGTTCGGAATTAACAGATTTTCATGAACAATCTAAAATTTTAAAACAAAGGTTTCTTAACAAAGGTTACCAGGAGGATATGATTAATGAAACAATAAATAAGGTAGTACAGTTGAAAAGGGAATCTTTGCTCGCAGGAGGTACCAAAACCAATGTCGCTTCTTCTGAGAGATTTGGTTGGTATATGACCACGAGATATTCGAACCAACATTTCTCTATCAAGAAAATTCTCAAAAAACATTGGCAGGTTCTGAGAAGCGACAAAATCCTGGGAGCACATATTCCTGCTGACCCAGTTCTTATTTTCAAAGGAGCACCATCTTTGCGACACAATGTGGCTCCGAATGTTATCGATCCGCCCAAACCTCTAGTATTTTTTCAATCTCTCAAAGGTTTCTTTCCCTGCCGCAAATGCAGCATTTGTAAAATTAATGCATTTCAAGATCGTAAATGTACTTTGTTTCAATCCTCGGTGACTACTAAAACTTTCGAGATAGAATCATTTATTACTTGCTCAACCAAGTATGTGGTCTACATGATCCAGTGCCCATGCTCGAAACAATACATCGGCCGTACTAAAAGGGAGTTACATATTCGGCTGAGCGAGCATGTTGGCAGGATCAAAAGTGGGTTTCCAAAACACAACCTCTCCAGACATTATGACAAGTATCATAATAGACAGATTAAAGGGACTAGTTTCTTTGCCATAGATAACATACGTCCGCACTGGAGAGGCACCAACATGGTACGAGCTATTTCCAGACTCGAAACTCGTTGGATTTTCTGTTTAAAATCTTTTATTCCGTTTGGTCTTAACGTTGATTGGGATATTAATTGTTTTCTAAATAATTCCTAATATAATCCTATTAGCCCATAGGTTCAATTTTTCTAATTTTAAAATTATATTTTTTTAATATTTATTATTATTTTTTTATTATTTAGTAATTATCTTCACTATGATTTAGTTCTGGATCTTTTATTTTATTTTATTCATTTGCTAATTTTTAGTCAAAAAGCCTTTTTTTGTTTATTCATATAATGATGCACTCATGTATTGATCCATATAACTCTATGGCGGGTCACTCATGTGTTAAGATATGGTGATTCTGAAATTGAATTGAGATATTCATATGTTGATTCATGCTGTCTTTCGATCCAAGCTTTTGTGTAAATCCGATGCCTTTTCCTGTCACTGTTGAACTCTGCTGCGTTCTAGACTGTATTTTCGATTTGAAATCATCTTTACTTTGAAATATTCGTCGCTACTTCTGAATTTTACCTCTTTCGCTATTCGTTCCGTTTTTGCCCTTAGTTCATACAGCAGCTTTCCCTCTTTCAAAATGGAGTTCGGGGCTATTTAAACTCCGATTCGCCTTGTTGTCGACATCCGGCTAATCCCCCGTAGAAGTCCCATCGTGACGAAACATATGTAGGGTGCCGTGACATCATCGCGTTCTGTCCTGTACGCAGGCTGAGTTTTTCCGGTCGACTAGCGAGAGGTATCGGATTTTGGATAGAAATTGTTATATGCCGTTCTTGGATCAAAATTGTTACATGCCGTTTTTTCATCGAATAGATGTAAGTGCATTATCTATTAAAGCTCTCCTTTGTTTATACGTTATACGCTATGAGAGTCTCCCTTTTTATTATTTACCATCCATGTACCCTTCCTGGAGCCATTGCTGAAAGTCAATTTGGATTCATGCTGTTTGGTTGTGGGGAGACCAGATGTCCCTGTGCTTCATAAGGCTGGTGCAAAACAGTCTTTTTTTGCGGTAAGCAGGCAATCTTACCACATATGTTACTGGTATTTCCTTTTCTTCCTCATCTGAGTATTATTGGAATTTACCTGGCATTTTTTCTCCTTCTCTTCACATCACAATCTATGAAGAACTATCACTGGACTTTTTATTAGATCTCACAATGATCACTACTATAGATTTCTAATTATTGTGATTTTCTGTTTTTATTTATTTTATTTATTTTTCATCTATTTTTCCTGTATTGGTAATCATCTTTAGTTAATATTCACTAATGATTAGTATTTTTGTCTAGCTCAGCTCATCAATTTTTCACTATTGAGAATAATTCACTCCAGGAGCTCTTAATTGTAATTCCTGTATGCTGGTAATTTGCCTGGTTCCTAGCAAAGTGTGTGTCACATTTTTCCTTGATTGGACTTAGAAGTTTGTTTTCACATTGTTGTATCATTGGAATTTCTCTACAATAATTTTAGTGCTGCATTCCTTTTTATTTTTTATGTCTTTTTGATTGTTGTACACGATTTTTGTGCCAGCTGCTTATTTTCAACCTTATCATTGGTAACTAATTTTGATTAGCGCAGCGTCAGCCCCTTGTGTTTTTTTTTTCCATTGTTTCCTGTCCGTATACTACCCTAGCGTGTTTGTATACTGTTTGTATACTACCCTACCCTTTTTATGCATAATTGTGTATAGTTTATATACTGTTTTTGTGCGTGTTTGCAAAATTAAAGTGGGCCGGCCTGGATGAAGTCCAGGACCACATTTTCAGCCCTGGCAGAAGACCACACCGGGTGCCAATTCTGTAAGCTAAGAACAGGAAACTGGGGCTACAATTCGCACAGGCTCACCAATATTGGACAACAGAAAATTGGAAAAACGTTGCCTGGTCTGATGAGTCTCAATTTCAGATGCAACATTCAGATGGTAGGGTCATAATTTGGTGTAAACAACATGAAAGCATGGATCCATCCTGCCTTGTATTAACAGTTCAGGTTGGTGGTGTAATGGAGTGGGGGATATTTTCTTGGAACACTTAGTACCAATTGAGCATCGTTTTAACGCCACGGCCTACCTGAGTATTGTTGCTGACCATGTCCATCCCTTTATGACTACAATGTACCCATCTTTTGATTGCTGCTTCCAGCAGGATAATGCACCATGTCACAAAACTCTAATCATCTTATCACTGGTTTCTTGAACATGACAATGAGGTCACTGTACTCCAATGGCCTCCACAGTCACCAGATAGAGCACCTTTGGAATTCCCATCATGGGTGTGCAGCCAACAAATCTGCAGCAACTACATGATGCTATCATATAACGATGGACCAAAATCTTTAAAAGAATGTTTCCAACATCTTTGTTGAATCATTGCCCCAAGAATTAGGCTCTGAAGGCAAAAGTGGGTTCAACCCGCTACTAGCAAGGTGTACCTAATAAAGTGCCCAGTGAGTGGATATATTTTGCTGAATATGTTTATGGTTGCCAGAGGTTATTATATGGATAGCCATAGGAAATCCGAGAGATCCCCATTGTAGTCCCTACAGCATTGCCGCCACATTTATTCAGAGAAGCTGGACCATGCAGTGGAGGCCAGAAACCTCCTAAACTCAGAAAAGCTGGCATGGAGATCTCACTGTATTATCATAAAGGGACTGCTAGACCTAACTAAAAGATCCCTTTGGGTGTAGAGAACCTTACTGTAAAAAGTACTGTAGCACTACTGTGACGGATCTCAGATACCCCAGATGGGCACATCCGCCAGACCTGTGTCTCCTGTCCTCCAAACGCACCCGCAACCTGCAGATTCTCCATAACCAGCCCTTAACCCCTCAATCACGAAACAATCCACACATGTTGAGTGTTACACGTCCAGAGCTTAACTGTTTATTCAATTTCCAAACCATACAGTTTTGCACACATTTAGGGACACTCCCCTTAGCCTTGTCTATGAGGGGAGGGGGACAAAGAACAATAAATGGGAACAGAACATTTGGACATTGAAACAGTGTACAGATACCTAATGAGATTATGGTAGGCAGGCAGCCTGGCTTCTCAATACACACCCCCTGCGGAGAGACGTCTGCAGTCCACTCTCCATTGTCTATGTGTCCAGCAACAAGAGGGGGGGTGGGGGAGAAGGGCTGTAACAATACATTACATTAATGCCAGCTTCAGGTCTCCAGTATCTTTCCGGGCCATAGTCTGTCAGTAGGAGGCACGCGCACAGTCCCTTCCAAGACATACAGTGACATTGGGTTCTGTCACATTTCTCCCCTTTTAAAAACAGACTAACCAGGTTCCTGACCCCCAACTGGTCTGGACCTGCGTTAGTCGCAAACTTCCACCCCAGGCAAACAGGAAACGTAAAAGTACGACTCTGGCGCTGGGGAGCAAAACCGCACATACGGTCTCCCGGGAATAAAAACAGCCGCTGCAGAGTGGGAACAGCTGTCTGCACTCCTCTGATCCGGGGCTGGGTTGCAGATATTGGGGGAAGCTGAATAATCCTCTGCCCTGCTTCCAGCGCTTCAGCTGGTAGGGAACGTAGGCTGGTAGGGCTATGCATTTGGGGAGGCAAAGGTACTTGCTTTTCTCCTGGTGTAGTTACCAGCTGCTGAGAAGGTATCTTGCCAAGACTATCTCCCGGGTTCTTTATCTCTTGTTCTGATGCTGGGCAGAGACCATCAGCGCTCTGTCATGTAGCCAGCGCTTCTGCCAGGGGGACATATGAAAAAGTTGGGTACAGCTGCTGGAGAGGGGGAAGGGTTTTCTCCCCTGCCGGTTCTGAGACCAGCCACTGGGGTGACTTCTGACAGGGACTGTCTCCCAAACCCTCCAAAAACATACTGAGGGCTGGGCAGGGACCAGCAGAACTCTGCTCCATAGCCAAGGCTTCTGCTGTGGGGAGAACCACTGGGGTAGTGTCCAATTGCTGGGGAGGGAGAATTGCTTCCTCTACTCCCGGTGGGGATATCTGCTGTTGGGGAAACAGCGCACGCAGGTCATCTCTCAGACTCTCCGGATCCAACTCTTTTTCTGATGCGGGGCAGATTATAGTGGCACTATGCCCCGTAGCCAGCGCTTCTGCTGGGGGGATGAACATTGGGGTAGTGTCCAATTGCTGGGGAGGGAGAATTGCTTCCTCTACTCCAGGTGGAGATATCTACTGTTGGGGAAACAGCTCACGCAGATCATCTCTCAGACTCTCCGGAGCCAACTCTTTTTCTGATGCTGGCAGATGCCAGGGACACTCTGCCCTGAAGCCAGCGCTTCTTCTGGGGCCCCAGATGAGATACTCTGGACTTGCTGCTGATCACCATTTCCCAGCCTTTCAGCACCTGTCTCAACTCCACTTTCTGAGACCTTCATGCTATTAGCTTGTCTCACTGCCTGGGGGACCTCCGGTGCGTTCCAGCATTCTAGCAATCGCAGTGCCCTCTGTATCATCGCCGCTTCTTTGCGGTTAGGACGGGAAAACGTAGGGTCATCCCTGGCTCCATTTGCTCCTCATCTTTGTGACTGTCTGCTATTTCTCCCGGACAGTCCCAGGCAATATGAGCCATGCCAGGCTGCTGATCACCATCAAACAGCCGCTTGTATGCAATTTCGAGCTCAAATTCCTGCTCAACCAGGAACTCCAATTCCTCCAGGTCACATGCCTCTTCGGGGAGGTCCAGCACCTCATCTCGGGAGTCCAGGATGTTTTCCAGCCGCCATTCCTCATCGCTCCCAAAGTCTGGGTCTCCGTACATTTTTTGATGGAGCAGCCCCATGCCGCCATAGCCAACATCTTCTGTTGGGCTGCCATCTGCTGTACTTGGTCAAAGTTGAGCTGCAAACCACCGGAGGGCTCTGTAGCTGGCGTCTAGCTTCATCTCCTCCTGGACCAATCTTCCGAGCTCCATCTTCCAATCATCTCGCAGTCAGTCCCTCAGGAACACCTCTCGCGCACAGTACTGTGTCCATTACATCTCCGAGGAGAAGGGAAGGATCTTCCCCTGCTGGCGCGGCTCGTAGCTTAGCGCCTCATGCCAGAGTTGCCGGTGGATCACATCCTCCCAGCCGAGCATGGTGCGCTCTGTCACTGGTCCCTGATGTTTCTTCCGCATGCCTTGCAGCCTCCTCCCTAACTCCGCTCTCATGCTGGCTGGTCCCCGTATCGCTCCTCTGCAGCTGACCAGATGTTGAATCCTGGTGGTGGTTTGGATGTCCTGGACTGCAGGAGACGTCCCACTGCTGCCACCACTGTGACGGATCTCAGATACCCCAGGTGGGCACATCCGCCAAACCTGTGTCTCCTGTCCTCCAAATGCACCCGCAGCCTGCAGATTCGCCGTAACCAGCCCTTAACCCCTCAATCACGAGACAATCCACACATGTTGAGTGTTACACGTCCAGAGCTTAACTGTTTAATAAATTCCAAACCATACAGTTTTACACACAGTTAGGGACACTCCCCTTAGCCTTGTCTATGAGGGGAGGGGGACAAAGAACAATAAATGGGAACAGAACATTTGGACATTGAAACAGTGTACAGATACCTAATGAGATTATGGTAAGCAGGCAGCCTGGCTTCTCAATACACACCCCCTGCGGAGAGACGTCTGCAGTCCACTCTCCATTGTCTATGTGTCCAGCAACAAGAGGGGGGGATGGGGGAGAAGGGCTGTAACATTACATTACATTACATTAATGCCAGCTTCAGGTCTCCAGTATCTTTCTGGGCCATAGTCTGTCAGTAGGAGGCACGCGTACAGTCCCTTCCAAGACATACATTGACATTGGGTTCTGTCACATTTCTCCGTTACCTTACTGTTCCATACGCTCGTTTCAGGGGTTGACCTTGAAGAGTTGTTCAGAAGAATGTACACATCAACATGAAGTTTATTTCAAAGGTTTTATTAATAAAGTTCTCCAACAGAGGGGTAGAGGGACAGTAAAAGACTCAGGCACTTTCGCTTTGTGGATCACTGGTACCACTTAGATCCAGTGGATTAACTCAGCTCCACACTGGATTGTAGCAACCACTATATAGGCCCACTCTCACTGGCCTAGCAGCTGTTGTGAAGCTCGACAAAGTCTCTGCCACAGACTTGATAAGTGTCATCAGGCCGTCCCACGATTTTCTGCCACAAGATCATGCAACTGACTGCGCACTCAATATTGTTCCAACAAAAGTTACACGACTCACAGTGCCAAGAATCTTTCAGCTGGACCAGCAGCACAGTGAGGTATATCCGCCAGGGTACGTCCATCAGTTGAATCCCACTGGTTCAGCTTCGTTCCATAGACAAGGTAGCGAAGGACCATACCTGGATCAGTAGGCCCCAGAAACTCCTGGGCCTACTCTCAGTTTTTAGGCCTCGGGCCAGCCAGCCCAGAGGCTATAAAACAACTCAACATCCCTAAAGCCAGGAGGGCCCTCAGGTCGAGATCGGAAGACGAACCCCGCTAAACGGCGTCTGTGCCTTAATTATCCTTTCCCAGAATGCACAGCGGGTTGAACACACCCACTGAGCCTCTTCTGAACAAGCGATACCCAATTCATCCAGCTTGTTGCCTTTCCAACTGTGATCTACGGTGACAGCGACACCCACGGTCAGGTGGAAACTTGTGCAACCAAACCGAACTGAACAGAACCAACAATTTAGAATAATCCTTCTGAGCCAAAACTACTGCTCAGACAACTATAATTTAACACATAGCACCCACTCAATGGGAGCAAGGCGCTACAGTACTCTTCCCTTTAAAAGTCATCATACAATTACCATATATGCACACAAAAAAAGCTTCTTCTGTTTTGTTTTGTAAGAAAAGAATAGTCATTTTAGTCCGTATCTAGTCATATATTTTTCAGCATCTAATGAGACGTTTTTAAGAGCAATATTATATGACATCTGTTTATTGTGTGTATTTTCAGATACAGTGTATTAAACAACTTGTTTATATTGTGATATTTTACAATCTCATAAAAATCAATTTCCCGGAAGACTCGACATATTGTAAGTAATAAAAGCGAATAAAGACAAAACTAAATTATTTTAAATTTTTTACGATAAGAATCAGTTAAAATGTTTATGAATACGCAAGTATCGAATTGTTTTCTGATGCTAGTGGAATTTTCACTGCCTACATTTATTACATCAATATTTATTATCCCGAAGATTACCAAGTGCCACCTTTTAGTTATATCTTCAATAGTTTCCATTATGATAATCCAAACTTTTTTTTCCATTATTGGTTAAGTGATAAAAATGTTCACAGGAAAATTCCTTTTCAGATCTTTAAAGTAGGCTTATAGAAATTATAATTTATCTTTTCAAAAGCTCTTGTAATGTTTTTGCAACAAGTCTCAGAAATACTTTTATCAGCTTTGTGTATTATTACACTATCACAATATTTAATAGCATATTTTACAGTGTATATTTCAATTAGGGATGCGCCGAACCCCCCTCGTGTTCGGTTCGCACCAGAACCTTCGAACAGACCTCACGTTCGCGCGAACGTATCGAACCCCATTGACGTCTATGGGACTCAAACGTTCGAATTCAAAAGTCATAATTTTAAAGCCCAATATACAAGTTATTGTGGGAAAACGGGTTTGGGGACCCGGGTCTTGACCCAGGAAACGTGTATCAATGGAAAAAAAAGTTTTAAAAACGGTCCTTTTTCTGGAGCAGCGATTTTAACCACTTTAGCCCCGGACCATATTGCTGTCCAAAGACCAGAGCACTTTTTGTAATTCGGCACTGCGTCGCTTTAACTGACAATTGCGCGTGGCTCCCAAACAACATTGGCGTCCTTTTTTTCCCACAAATAGAGCTTTCTTTTGGTGGTATTTGATCATCTCTGCGGTTTTTATTTTTTGCTCTATAAACAAAAATAGAGCGACTATTTTGAAAAAAAATTAATATTTTTTACATTTTGCTATAATAAATATCTTCTACATATTTTTCGTTAATAAAAATCGCAATTAGCGTTTATTGATTGGTTTGCGCAAAATGTATAGCGTTTACAAAAAAGGGGGTCGTTTTATGGTATTTTTATTATTATTATTTTTTTACTAGTAATGGCGGCGATCAGCATTTTTTTCGGTACTGCGATATTATGGCGGACACATCGGACACTTTTGACACATTTTTGGGACTATTGGCATTTTTATAGCGATCAATGCTATAAAAATGCATTGTATTACTATAAAAATGCAATTGGCAGTGAAGGGGTTAACACTAGGGGGCAGGGAAGGGTTTAAGTGTGTTCCTGGGTGTGTTCTAACTTTAGGGGGGGTGGCCTCACTAGGGGAAATCACTGATCTTCTGTTCATACATTGTATGAACAGAAAATCAGGGTTTCCCCCGCTGACAGGAACGAGAGCTGTGTGTTTACACACACACCTCCCGTTCCCCGCTCTGTAACGAGCAATCGCGGGTGCCCGGCGGCGATCGTACCCGCCAGGCAAGCGCGCGGGACCTACAAGCTGCTAAAGGGAGGACGTAGAACTACTTGCTCCCGCGTAGCAGTGCCACCGTCCCGCAGTAATATGACGGTGGGCGGTCGGCAAGTAGTTAATGATGCTTAAAGTGAAAAAAAAATGAAACATTCCTTAAAATATCGTACCTGCTGGGTGTCTATAGTAGTGGCAAGTGTTTAGAACTGTCCCTGCACAAAATGAGATTACTATAAGAAAAAAGTAATTTAAGACTGCTTGCAGCTTTAATGTAATATTTGGTCCCTGCAATATGGATAAAAATCATTGAAAAAATTTGCATGGGTTTCCCCGCCACCACTCCCCCCAGGTCATTACAAGACCCTTTGGCCCTATATACTTTGAACAGCAGTATACAGGTGGTGCAAACAAGACAGGGACTGCAGGTGTGTTGTTAAGTAGAATCTGTTTGTAATTTTCAACTGGTACTTCTTTAAAGTGTAGCTTCAGCCATAAAATCTTTTTTTAAGCTTTTCTGAAAACATAGAGAAGGGTTATTATCAGCCCTGTAACATTTGTTTTGCTCTCTGTGTGCATCTGTTCAGAAGATTGCACCTCACTTTCTGTCCCAATGAAACAAGGATTGGTGATAAAGCATCAGTGGACAGGAGACACCTTTTACAGAAGAGAATTTCCCTTCCTAGGGGTAGATTTCCTCTCACTTCCTGTTGTCGCCTTCCGTTTGCAAGTAGGAGTCGTTTGTAAGTTGGATGTTTGAAAGTAGGGGCCTGACGTATATACTCTGCAGAAATTTGGGCCCTAGGTGTTGGTGTTGCCACAACACTGTAAGGCCGCGTACACACAGCAGAGAACCTCGACGGGCAGAACACATCGTTCCGCCCGTCGAGGTTCTCTGCCGGCCGTCAGAATCTGCGACCCGCCCATCGGGAATGGCAACCAGCCATTCATCCCGACGGGCCGTCGAGCAAATAGAGAACCTGCTCTCTATTTGCTCGACGGGTTTCCCGACGGGCGGGGCTCGCAGAGAGCGTACACACGGCCGAGGTTCTCGCTGGAATGCAGCTCCCAGCGAGGTTCTCGCTGGTTTCTGGCGAGAACCTCGGCCGTGAGTACGCCGCCGCCTAAGCCCTCACAGTTAGTTTCGGTGGGCGCTGGAACGCCCTGCTGTGAAATATTAGATCAAGAATTGTAATTACACGCCCCTGTTAAACAGGGGCAGAAAAATTGGGCCTTAGGCACTGGTGCCACAACACTGCAACCCCTCACAGATACTGTAATTGGAGCGCAGCAAAGAGCCACATGCAAAGTATTGCATCAAAAATTGTTATTACACGCCCCTGTTAAACAGGGGCAGAAAAATTGAAGAAAAGGATATTCAGTCAGCATAACAGGATAGTCACTTGGCATTAGCATAAGCAGTCTCCAAGGGATCTGACACTTCCAAAAAATTATTCAGTTACATCAGCATCAGGTGCTTGGTAGCTGGTGTTGATCCAAGCCTGATTCATTTTTATGAAGGTCAGTTGATCGACGGAGTCGGTGGAGAGGCTCACACTGTGATCGGTCACAAAGCCTCCAGCAGCACTGAATGTGTGTTCTGAAAGAACGCTGGATGCAGGACAAGCCAGTAGCTCAATTGCGTACTGTGCAAGCTCTGGCCAGTGATCCATCCTCAACACCCAGTAAGCCAGAGGATTTTCGATGGGGAAGGTGTCCAAGTCTGATCTTGCCCCTAGGTATTCCCGCACCATGTAAACCAGACGCTGGCAATGGTTGCTGAAACCAGTCATACCTTGGGGCTGCGGACTAAAAAATTGTCTGAACGCATCGGTCAGACGGCCACCTTCTCCACCGCTCATTCTGTGACTCACCGAAGCCTCAGCAACACGTTGTTCAGGATCAGGATTTGGTAATCCCCCAGGTTCTGGGAACGTGTTGCACAGACCTTTCTGCAAGGCCTCCCGAAGATTTTTCATCTTCTGCATCCTCTGCGACGGCAAGATAAGGTCTGCAACCTTACTGTTGTAACGTGGATCAAGGAGAGTTGCCAGCCAGTAATGATCCCTCTTCTTGATACCACAAATACGAGGATCCTTACGCAGGCTTTGCAGGATCAGGGAGGCCATGCAGTGTAGGTTTGCTGAGGCATTCGGGGCACAGTCCTCTGGGTCACTGAGGATGACAGGATCCGCAGCCACCTCATCCAAGCCACGTAAAAAGTCCATGGGTTTCTTGGAACTGTAAATGATCCCTTGAAGACTGCTGGTGCTTATGCTGAGTGCTAGGCTCCACCACCATGCTGATGATACAATCATCCTCCTCCTTCTTCTCCTCCTCCTCCTCCTCCTCGTACTCTTCCTGTGTGCTAGGCGGGCAAGCAGGGCCACTGTCTGGATAAAGGGGGCCTTGAGAGGTAGGGAAGTCCTCCTCTTCCTCCCTCTGTTCTGCCTCAAGGGCCCTGTCCATTATTCCATGTAGCGTGTGCTTCAACATGTGAATAAGAGGGACAGTCTCACTGATGCATGCACGGTCACTGCTCACCATCCTTGTGGCCTCCTCAAATGGTGACAGGACAGTGCATGCATCCCTGATCAAGGCCCACTGGTGTGGGGGGAAAAAACAAGCTCCCCTGACCCAGTTCTGCTGCCATATTGGCACAGGTACTCATTGATGGCCCTCTGCTGGGTGTGCAGCCGCTGCAGCATGGCCAATGTAGAGTTCCATCTGGTGGGCATGTCACAGATTAGTCGGTTCTGGGGCAGGTTGTATTCCCTTTGGAGGTCTGTCAGCCGAGCACTGGCATTATATGACCTTCGGAAATGCACACAGACTTTCCTGGCCTGCTTCAGGACATCCTGTAAGCCCGGGTACCTGCCCAAGAAACGCTGCACCACCAAATTCAGGACATGAGCAAAACAGGGCACATGGGTCAGTTGTCCCTGTTGCAGGGCAGAGAGGAGATTGGTGCCATTGTCGCTAACCATCATTCCAGGCTTAAGCTGGCGTGGCGTCAACCACCTCTGAGCCTGCCCCTACAGAGCTGACAGAACTTTGGCCCCAGTGTGGTTCCTGTCTCCCAAGCACACCAGCTCTAGCACCGCATGGCATCTCTTTGCCTGCATTCCTGCGTAGCCCCTCATATGCCTACGGAGCACGGCTGGTTCCGAGAACACATCAGCACAGAAAGAGGCCACAGAGGAAGAAGAAGAGGAGGGGGTGGAGGAGAGAGGTGTGTCACAACCAGTAGTGGTGTTTTGGAGGCGTGGTGGCGGAACAACCTCCAACACTACTGTACCTTGCCCTGCGTCCTTCCCAGCTGCCAGAAGAGTCACCCAATGCGCCATGAAAGAGTTCCTGTCCATGCCTGCTGGACCATGAGTCAGCGGTAATATGCACCTTACCACTGACCCCCCTGTCCAGCGAAGCATGGACATTGCCTTCCACATGCCGGTATAGAGCCGGAATTGCCTTCCGTGAGAAAAAGTGGCGTTTAGGAATTTTCCACTGAGATACCGCACATTCCACAAACTCAGTGAAGGGGGCAGAATCTACCAACTGAAAAGGCAGCAGTTGAAGTGCTAGCAATTTCGCTAAGCTAGCATTCAATCGCTGGGCATGTGGATGGCTGGGAGAGTACTTCTTTCGGCGTTGCAGCAGCTGGGGCAGGAAAATTTGTCTGGTACAATCTGACATTGGTGTACCGACAGTAGATTGCCCGCATGTACTACTATTAGTGCAGGCTTCAGAGAGGACTGAGGGTATAGTGGGGTTGGAGATCCCAGCTGATGAGGGGCAATGGGAGGTCCGCTTTGTTCTTTGGTGTGGGTCTTTCAGGTATGCTTGCCAACGAACTGCATGGCAGGTCGACATATGTCTGGTCAAGCATGTGGTGCCCAATAGTGATGAGCGGAATACGCCATATTCGATTTCGCGATATTTCACGAATATTTCGAAGAATATTCGCGAATATTCGTTAATATCAAATATTCGTGATGTTTTATAAAAAAAAAAATGCGAAATTTCGCTATTTTTTTTTGGATAAAATATCACGAATATTCGATATTTACGAATATTCGCTATATTTTATAAAAAAAAAAAAAATAGCGAAATTTCGCATATGCGAAAGCAAAAATGATTGCGAAATTTCACTATTATTTTGGATAAAATATCACGAATATTCGATATTTACGAATATTCGCTATAATTTATAAAAAAAAAAATTGCGAAATTTCGCTAGTGCGTATGCGAAATTGATTGTAAAATTGATTGCGAAATTAGAACAAATATGAATATTCGAAATAGCGAATATTCGCCGCGATATTCGAGTTATTCGCGAATACTCGAATATGCAATATTCGTAGCGAATATTCGCAATGCGAATATTCGTGAGCAACACTAGTGCCCAAGCGGGTGATGTTTTGGCCACGCGAGATACGCTTGAGACGACGTATGTTGCAAATATAGAAGAAAAAATTGCGCATACCATATAGACAATTAAAAAATTAAGCTGTGTCTCAAAAGTGTTATACAATACTAAATATTGTAGGAAAAAAACTGTGTATGAATTCACTTCACAACTGGGACTTCGTTTTTTGATCTATATTCATCATTTGGACTTTGTTCACCATACGTATTACACATTTGTATTTATATTTACTTTGTAATTTTTTCTGATAGTTATTGATAATATCTGGATATTCAGTTTGCTGTATGGTCATACCACAAGGGGTCATTTGTCAATTTATATGTTGCACATAGCAACGGTGCGATCTGTTGAACATGTCTCAAAAAAGGCCCACACCAAAGAACTTTTTCAGTAACGCTGAGACACAGCAGCGCCCTGCACAGGCGTAGCTCTGCGATGTAATGCAGTTTCGTGTGCTGCCTTTAAGCTGTGCCCTGGAGGGCATCCTGCCTCTTTGGAGATGTGCCTGTGGCTCCACCTCCTCCTCCTCCTCCTCTTCCTCTCTCCTCTCTACTATCAGGCACCCATGTAGAGTCAGTGACCTTATCATCCCCTCCCTCCTCATCACTGTCGAAAACCTGGCAGTATGCTGCAGCTGGGGGAACATGACTGCCAGATTGCTGTCCCTCTCGGGCACTCCCTCTCTCTGGGCTCACATTACTGCCTTCCTCCATCTGTGTTCCATCATCGGAGCCTTCAAAACGTTGCGCATCTTCAGGCAGGATGTACCCAAAGCTGTGTTGAAACAGTTTGGGGGACTTCTCAGGAGGACATGGTGGGACTAGGGAAGGAGTAAGTGATGCCATTGAGCAGAGGGAAGAGGACGCCTTGGCTGCTAACTTGCCAGACAAAGTACCTTGAGACTGGGTGAGAGAGGATAAGGAGGAAGAGGATGGCTTGGTCATCCACTATACCAATTTGTCTGCATGTTGAGGCTCAACAAGGCCAGCTCTCGAAAAGAAGGACAAGCATGTGCAACGGCCACGTGCTGAAGAGGATGCACCGTGTCCACCACCAGCACTGTTGCCTCTAGATGCAGAGCCTGCTTGCCCTTGTGACTCTCTGCCTCTCTTTATTGTCCTTCCAGACATTATAATGGCCTGAAGAGGACAAAATCAATACACACACCTAGTAGCTTTAGGTGCAAACTGCAGAGGACACGTGGAGTACACACCAAGTAGCTTTATGTGCAAACTAATGAGCACACTTGCAGTATACACCAAGTAGATTTAGGTGCAAACTATACAGCACAAATGCAGTAAACTACAAGTAGGTTTAAGTGCAAACTATACAGCACAAGTGCAGTAAACACCAAGTACGTTTAGGTGCAAACTATACAGCACAAGTGCAGTAAACTACAAGTAGGTTTAAGTGTAAACTATACAGCACAAGTGCAGTAAACCCCTGGTACGTTTAGGTGCAAACTATACAGCACAAGTGCAGTAAACTACATGTAGGTTTAAGTGCAAACTATACAGCACAAGTGCAGTAAACACCAAGGGCCAGATTCACAAAGACTTACGACGGCGTATCTCCAGATACGCTCTTGTAAGTCCAAATCTTTGCGCGTATTCTGGAAACCAGATACGCCTGAATTTTTGCAAAATATGCCAGACGTAAGTCTCTTACGCCGTCGTATCTTGGGTGCATATTTACGCTGGCCGCTAGGGGCGCTTCCGATGATTTACGTGTTGAATATGTAAATTAGCAAGATAAGCCGATTCACGAACGTACGTACGCCCGAAGCAGTAATCTACGATGTTTACGTACGGCTTTTTTCGGCGTAAAGATAAACCACCAAAAACGTGGCCATTCCCATGCAAGGTATGGACATCGGAACAGCCGTCATTTTTACGTCGTTTACGTAAGTCGTACGTTAATGGGGCTGTGACGTTCACGTCGTAGGCAGTGTTCGACGTGTATCCTAGGCATTCTATTCGACGTGATTCTGAGCATGCGCGTGCATGCACCGTTTGCTCGGCCGCTCATTTACATGGGGTCACGGTTAATTTAAATGAAGCACGCCCACTACCTGCCTACTTTGAATTAGGCGGGCTTACTCCGGCCTATTTACACTACGCCGGCGCAACGTACGGTGCGACTGCTTCGAGAATACTATTCTGGGCTCCCTGTCTTACGTCGGAGTAGCGCATATGAGATGCGCTACGCTGGCCAAAAATACGCTGCTGTACCTGAATCTGGCCCCAAGTATGTTTAGGTGCAATCTATACAGCACAAGTGCAGTAAACTACAAGTAGGTTTAAGTGCAAACTATACAGCACAAGTGCAGTAAACACCATATATGTTTTATGTGCAAACTATACATCACAAGTGCAGTATACACCAAGTAGGTTTAGGTGCAAACTATACAGCACAAGTGCAGTAAACTACAAGTAGGTTTAAGTGCAAACTATACAGTACAAGTGCAGAAAACACCAAGTACGTTTAGGTGCAAACTACACAGCACAAGTGCAGTAAACACCAAGTATGTTTAGGTGCAAACTATACAGCACAAGTGCAGTAAACACGTTAGAAGATTGCAGCTAGCACAATCAACTGCCTGACAAATAAGAATAGCTGATCTAGCTAAGCTATACAGTGTATAAATATATGTACAACTCCTGGGATGTATATATATATCCTCTACACACTGTAAATTTAACTAAACTGACTAGCCTGCCTGCTCTATCTATCTATCTAGTAAAAAAGACACTGGGCCAGATTCAGGTACATCTGCGCATTATTGGACCGGCGTAGCGCACCGCCTTTACGTTAGACTTGCGCAATTTTGCCGCGTAATCACCCTATTCTCGTAGCTTTTGCGCAGAAAATTGCGCATGTGTAACGTTTTTTCAGAGGCGTAAGGCGGAGTAATACAAATTGGGAAGGACGTGGGCGGGTTACATTGAAATGAGCCGTGACCCCATGCAAACGAAGGGCCGGCCGGCTCGCGCATGCGCGCTTGAAGGAGACCATGGTCAGCTCTGCTGTGCGCATGCTCACAACTCTGGAGCGGCGCAATCAGTGAAATTGGAAATGGACTAGGGCAACGTTGTGAACTACGCAAACAGCATAAATAGACAGACACAAATGCACTTGCATTGCAAAAGTACATCCCTTTGTCCCTTCCCATTTAACCAAGTGCTTTTGTCCTGTTGTTCGTTGCTGTGTGTTTTGTAGTTGTCAGATTAGTGTTCGTGTGATCAAGTGTTTGTTAGTAGATCTTTGAAAGTGTTTTTTGATAAGTGTTTGAGAGACTGTTTGTTTGATTGATATATTTCTGTTTGTTTGTTTTCTTGCTGTTTTTTTGCTGTTTGTTTTTGTGACTGTTTCTTGCTGAGTGCTTGTGTGATTTCTTGGGTGTTAGTTTTCTCTTTGTGTGTGTTCTTGCTTGATTGGTTGTGCTTGTTTTTGTGAATGATTTTTGTTGACTGGGAGTGAGTTTTTTTGGAAGTATGACAGAGAGAAAGCGAAAGCTCAATTTTACTGTGGGGGAAAAAAGAATTCTTGCCCGGGCCATTAGCGATTATGGGCGTTTCCTCCACGGCCCAGACAGTGCCAGCACCACCCCGGCCAGGAGGAGGGAGATTTTGGATATGATCACTGAGCAGGTCAATTCAGCGGGGGAGGGGGAGACACAGACCCGGTCTGGGATTGACAAAAAAATCAATGACCTCCGGCGTCTGGTCAAACAGAAGCTGGCCAGAATGCATGCCCATGCCAGGGGCACAGGAGGGGGCCCACCATGCCGTATTAGGCTGACAGCGGAGGAGCTTTCATCGGCATGAAGTTGAGGGCCTGCCTGGCTTTGACTCAAGTCTGGAGCCCGTGGTGCCAGGTAAGTATTTTTTTTAATATCAGGTGTGTAGCATGTGTGGGGGAGGGGGTGAAAGGGAATATGTGGCAAGTGTGTGGATCCTCCAACCTGTGAATATTTTGTGTCATCCACAGATGTGCAGGAGGGTGCAGGGCCATCTGGCCTGACCGCACCATCCCCAGGACAGCAGCCTAATGAGGCCCCCCCAACAAGGCCGGAGTCCGCGGAGGAGGTTCAAGAGGAGGAGGAGAATCATGAGGAGGAGGAGAATCATGAGGAGGAGGAGTCCATGTCAGGCACTGGACGTTTGGTTTTTGAGGACTCTTCCCCTTTGGCTGGCAGCAGGCAGCCCTCCCTAAGGGGGAGCCCCCCCCCCCTCCTCCCCCAACATGGCTCCCCTCCCAAGGGCCTCCCCTTCTCCCCGGCCACAAGCATCAGCTGGAGGCAGGATTTCATCCCAGAACACCAGGGGGTTGGCCGATCTCCTGCCCGCCACTCTGAGAAGGGACCAGGCCCTTCAGACCCGCCATCTGGGACAGGTCAGCCAGACATTGGTGCGGATGGAGGAGAGCCTGTCCTCCATCAAGGATACGCTGGGGAACCTGGACTCCCACTCCCGGGCTTTCACAACCTGCCTAAACGACCTGCAGACTACATCAGCAGGCGTTGGGCAGGATGTGAGGGCCCTTACCCAGGCTATCCAGGCCAACACGGCAACACTTGGTGCTGCCCTGGACAGAATAGCCGTGGCCTTGGAGGGCAGGCCGCCAGATGGGCAGAGATCAGGGGCTGCTCCTCCTTCCCCGGTTTTACTCCTCCCCCATGAGTCTCCCCTGAGGAGTCGGGGCCGTGGCCGGGGGCGCCCCAGGCGTGGCTCACGTAAAGGGCAATAATTATTTTTTTCCCCTTTTTTTTGCTGGAAAATTTTTGATTTTGCAGGTAATTTTTTTTTTGTTTTTGTTTTGGGTTGTGAATGCTGTTTGAATGTGGGGGTGACATTCCTGCCGGAAAAGGGGTGTCACCCTCAATTTTGGTGGAGAAGGGTTCCCCAGGACCAGGGAGAAGTGATCCCAGGTCCGTGTAAATGGTGTATGAATGTACAGTGACATAATTGGAGCCTTGGCGTGGCGTTGCTGCTCACAAGTCCTGCATGGTGGACTGGTGCCAATCCAATTTGATGTGGATGTGGGGTGTGTGTGCTAGGGACCACAGTGGTGTGCATGCATGCATTCTCATTGTGCCATGATTAATGTGTGTGTTTAACGTGCAAAGATGCCCAATGTGAGTTGTCTCCTGGCTGCTCTTCCCTCAGAAGACGGGGTAGCCTCGGTTAGGGGGGATTGTCTGGTTCAGGGGTCAGGTCATCACGTAGGTCAATCTGCAGGCCCTTTCTTTCTGCGAAGTTGTGCAGCATGCAACATGCACCGATGATCTGGCACACGAAGTTTGGGGAATACAAGAGGGTACCCCCAGACTTATCCAGGCATCGGAAACGTGACTTTAGGAGGCCAAAGGTGCGCTCCACCACTGCTCGTGTTTGGGCATGTGCTTGATTGTATCTTTCCTCTCCTGGGGTTTGGTGGTTCCGGATAGGAGTCATGAGATGGGGTCCCAGTGGATATGCAGAGTCACCTGTAAGGGAAAAGACAGGAGGATGTTAGTCATGCATGTGCCCCTTGTGATGTGTGCATCATGGGAGGGGATAGTCATGCCTGACTCCCATGTCACTCACCAACCAGCCAGGTGTCCCCATACACGTTCTGATCGAATTCCATTCGGATGTGGCATTGATTGTATATGTAGCTGTCATGGCTGGACCCTGGGTGTTTGGCACGGACTTGCCATATGAGGCCTTGGGCATTGACTATCACCTGTACGTTGATGGAATGCCAATGCTTCCGATTGCGGTACATGTGCTCTGTCTCATGGGGGGGCTGGAGTGCCACATGTGTGCAATCAATGGCCCCCACAGTGCGTGGGAATCTGGCAATTCTGTAGAAATCTGTCATTGCCTTCAGCCGCAGCTCCTCAGTGGTGGGTTTGATGATTTGGTTGGCCATGCGTATGAGGATTGCAGGGACAACCTGGTGCACACATCTGCTAATGGAGGATTGTGACATCCCAGCCACCACTCCACTTGTACGCTGAAAAGAGCCACTGGCAAGGACATGGAGTGTTGCCATGACCTTGACCAGTGGCTGCACTGCATGTGAGCGGTGTGTTGGGCTGGTGATGTCCTCCTGCAGGGTTGTGGTTAATTGTGGTTAATTCCATGATGACATGAGGGGTGAATCTGAAGATGCGATACACCTCAGAATCACTCATGCCAAACAGGTCTATGCGTGTGCGGTATATCCTCTCCCGTGCCATCCTCCGTGCCCTCATCCTTCTTTGTTCTAAAGTCAGTAATATAGCTATGTGCGACGATGCCCCTGGCATGTTGGCATACAGATTGTTGTGCAACACGTGTGACTGATGAGCTCCTCACTAACAGTGTTGCTTTATCTAACAAGTAGACTTTTTTTCTCTTTTTAGACCAGCTTTTATATGCTCTAATTTTAGACAGGACATTTTGCTGTTGCGCACACTGCGTCGCTTGCTCTGCCCCAACGTTCTTTTGTGGATCCCCGTAAGTCCCTCATTAGCATATTTGACTAGAAAATCAATGGTCTGTCTAGCGCACTTTTGCGCGGACGGATGCGCCAGTCTAACGAAATTACGCAGGACAAAAAAAAGTAGATTTTTTGCGTATCTTGTTCTGGGGATGCCGTGCATCGAAACGCACGCGCACATTTCGACTTACGCACGCGCATCTCCTGTTGCGCAGGCGTAATCGCTCTGTGAATCTGGGCCACTGTCTCTCTCTCTCTCTCTCTAGGACTGATCTTTTCATTAACACCGCCGCAACACACTACACGAGGCCGCTCAGCAGGCGGATTTTTATATATTTTATGTGGGGCGTGTGCTAAAGCCCTGAGCCATAATTGGCCAAAGCCACCCTGGCTTTGGCCAATTATGGCTCTCCGTTTTTTGCGCGCTGTGATTGGCCAAGCATGCAGGTCATAGTGAATGCTTGGCCAATCATCAGCGCGCAATGCCGCAGTGAATTATGGGCTGTGACGCTTCACTCGAATTTGGAGCGAAACTAACCGTTTTGTTCAAATTTCGACAAACAATCGAACAGGCAATGTTCGATTCGAACATGGGTTTGAGTCGAACGCGAAGATCATCCCTAATTTCAATCGTATTATAAAAAATGCTTTACAATATGAACCCTTTCAAGTTCCAGGATAGCGAAAATCTTTTTTTCCCACCAATTTTTCTTTTTTTTTTAGTGCAGATGGAGCCTTAATTTGGCAATTTGCTTTATGAAATACTCAATATATATATTGTTTATGATTATTTAATTTAATGATTACAGGTACTTATATAGGAGCCTCAATTTACACAGCGCTTGGCCAAAATTTTGAAAAAAATGCAGTTTATTTTGTAAATTATTTTGTGTTATCAGGGTTGGGCTGACTATTTGGGCTCCCGGGCACTGCCAGAGGGCCCCATGACACTAGGGGGCCCCATCAGGGTTGCCAGCCTTAGTAAAACCAGGACAGTATGTAAAAATCTGTGTTTAAAAAAAAAAAAGAATCACAACATTATAGCTACCTCACCTCTCCGGTACCTTTTCGGTGTGTGTGTGTATGTATACTGTGTGTGTATACTGTATGTGTATACTGTGTGTGTATATTGTGTATGTATACTGTATGTGTGTGTGTGTATACTGTGTGGCCCCATAATCTATTGCCTGGGGCCCCCATAATCTCCTATTGCCTGGGGGCCCCATAATCTATAATTGCCAGGGGTTGTCAGTTCGCCCCTGTGTGTTATTAAATTCTATTTTAAAGATTTTTGCTAAATAATTCTGTCCAATTTATCACAAGGTACACGGACCATAGATATATTTAGATTTTAATACATACACCTGTATGTCAGTGCTGTATAGCCAAAAACAAATATGTACATTTGAAATTTCTAGATATTAAAGGGTTTGTATAGGTTCGTTTTTTTTTTGTTTTTTTTCTAGAATAGACTCCTTTAAGCTAGTGCATTGTTGGTTCATTTATCTTTTCCTTCGATTTCCCTTCTAAATGTTTTTTTTTTCTTTGTTTTCTTTATCTGAATTTCTCACTTCCTGTTCCTCCTCAGTAAGCTGTTCTGGCTGACTATTCATGGTGGAAAGCTTACTGAGGAGAAACAGGAAGTGAGAAATTCAGACAAAGAAAAAAAACATTTAGAAGGGAAATCGAAGGAAAGGGTAAGTGAACCAACAATGCACTTGGTTAAAGGAACCTATTTAGAAAACAAACCTTTACAACCCCTTTAAGTATTTTTCTAGTATAATGGCTGGCATTTAATAGCCAGCCTGGAACAAAATAAATATATCACAGGTTAAATAAAAAGCTTTGTCCATATATATTTCTAAGATATAAGTGCACTTGCAAAATGAAGGAAAACGAAGATACCCAAATTTGTAAATTGCCAATGTATTAAAATGTGTTACCGCCTATCAATTTAAGTTTAAACTAAAATCACAGCCCTTAAGCATATTCTCTCTATCATCTGTTGTGCATATGTGAAATGTGTAATCTCCATTTGTAGATTATGTGGCAAATGTATAGGATAATTTAGTTCCACTTTGAGTAAAATTGACATTGGATTTTTTTTCATACCAGCAGAGAGTGGTGGTAGAGGGTGGCTTATATCCTGGTTTTGGGCTTTAACATTTTTAGGCTTATATCACATTTTTGTGATTGGGTTTACTTTAAATAGACCTGAATGTTACCTGAAAAGATGAATTAAAAAAAAAAAAATCCTCCAAACAGTGGACCATGCCATTAGAAGGCTGTGATAGAGGGTTCTCCAGGATGCTCAATTTATGTGCAGGGTTATGCAGTAGTACAATTGTGGAACATAAATTTAATTTTGTCACCCTATAGCATGCATTGCCTGGATAAGGACTTTCATGGCAGGATCATCAGGTATAATTGTAATGAAATCTGCAGATTTAAAAACATTAACAATAAATCTACTTTCACACTCAGGCCTCGTACACACGACTGGTTTTCTCGGCAGAATCCAGCAAGAAACTTGTTTGGAGACGTGTTTTGCCGAGGAATCCGGCCGTGTGTACATGAAAATAGAAAATATTAATTTGCTATCTCACACAATTGGGTGTCTCTGTGCCAAGAGACCACCCTTTTTTGAAGCCTATTAGACCCTCTTGCTCTAATTACATGCTTAAAAAAAAAAACAGATTGGAATCCATGGCCTGGTGCCCTGTATGTAGATCAGAGGGCTGAATGCATGGATAGGGGTGCATCCTCTATGGATGGGCCACCACGGCCTAAAATTAAAAAGTATATTATTATTATAATACAGGATTTTTATAGTTTGCACAGCGCTTTGTGCAATGTAGAGGGGGGACAGTACAATTACAATACAGCTCTGGAGAAGTCCTGGGGGCGAGCATGGGAGGATGTAACAAGGGAGGTAAAGAGCAGGTCGTGGGAGGAGCAGAGAGGACGTTTTGAGCGATATCTGCAGATCGTGTTGGTGATGCAGCTGGGGACGATGTTGTGGATGGCCTTTTATGTTGTGGTTAGTATTTCGATTTTTTTTACAGTGTGGTAGTGGAAGCCAGAGAAGGGATTGGCAGAGAGAGTCACGAATCGGTTATTAAGATGTATGAGTCTAGCAGCAGAATTCATGGTAGACTGAAGGGTGAATACTCCCATGTAAGATTAGGCTGGTGAAGAGAGAGTTGCAGTAGTCAAGGCGGGAAACAACCAAGGAGTGAAGTTGTTTTGCAGTGTCGTTAGTCAGAAAGGGGCGAATTCTGGAATATATATTTCTTACATTTTAGAGGTTTTTTTTAAGAAAAGGTGTCATGGCAGAGTAAAAGCATTTCTGAACAAATCCAGGGTAAGCCTGCTATAATAGAAAGGATAGGAACAGGCAAAGCTTTATCTTTGTAATACGATGAAGAAACCCAGATTCTAAATCTTTACCCCTTAGGACAGACAGGGTTAAAATTTAGTTTACAACAGATAATGAAATCTGCCACACAATATAAACAGGGTTCAATATGCCAAACACAGCTCCCTCATAAGCAAAGAGAACTAAGGAGGATTTTCAGTGATGAAGTTATCAGACTGTAAGCAACATTTTTTCATTTTTTATTTTTATTCATTTATGCTGGGTGAATGAGAACATGTAACTGTAAGTGATGTCCAAACGTGGCTGAAACTGTAGGGAAGATAATACCCTCTAGATATGTCTATTAATAGCTCTTTAAATACAACCACATATACAGACTAAGGGCCAGATTCTCAGTGGCGCTACGACGGAGCCTTGCCTCCTGCTTGATCCTTTGTGCATGACACTGGCTCAGATCCTTCCTTATCCTTTTTTGGAGGAAGCCAGCTCAGACCCTGACTATTCCTTTCCAGTCTTGATCCGCCAGTCTGTCCCTGCTACTGCCACGGGTGCTTTTTTGCCACTTTCTCCCACATTGGGCCTGCTCTGCCACAGAGGTTCCCTGTTATCCTGATGTCACTTCTGGCTGTCTGTCAAAGTACCACCTAACTGGACACTTCTCCAAACAGCTCTCAGCTGATTTACCTAAATGACATCTGTAAATTCTTTGAGCCTTGCCATTCCTACCCTCACCTCTAGGGGTTCTTTGTTGCTTAGCCGCAGCAGAAGCCCTCTTAGGCCTCGTACACACGATTAAATGAGTCTGTTCAAATCGATCGGACCGACCGATTTGAACAGATCTGTCTGCTGGGATTTTGGTTTGCTCGCGTGTACACACAAGCAAACCAAAATCCCCGCCAGCACACAGCGCGCTGACGTGTCGGTGACGTGGCAGTGATGTTGACGCCGTCACGTCACCGCACCAGGAAGTAAAACACATGCGTCAAAATCATTTGGCGTGTGTGCGAGAAGACATGTCTGCTGGTTAGCGTACTAACCAGCAGACATGTCGGGCGGACGGGTTCCCAGCCGACAGATTTCAAAGCATGCTTTGAAATCTGTCGGGTGGCCAAATCCGCCTGTTTGCCCGTACACACGATCGAATCTGTCTGCTGAAACGGTCTAGCAGACCATTTCCAGCAGACAGATTTGATCGTGTGTACGAGGCCTTACTTCTTTGGCCTTCAACCAATTGAACTTCAACCAATTGAACCAACACCTACTGGCATTGCTAAATTTGGCCAAGGCATCTAAGCTTCCATGAACTTAGGACATAAAAGTGTTAATAGCAAAAACACATTATTCAGATAAAAATGAAATACATTTAATATACTACTTTGTTTACTACTCATGGAAGATTAGATTTCCTGGAAAGATTCAATTGTCCTGTTTTGCAGTGATTATAGTCTGTACCGATGTGTCCCGTTTAAATTTTTTTGTGCTTCAGCTCGTAGAATCTTTGTTTCATTTTCCAAGAACTGTGTGTTCCTTGTGGGTATATTTAATTTTGTACAATTACTCTGAAACAAATAGAGAACCATAATCATGGGCATTGCAGAACCGTTTGTCTCTTTCCCTGCATCTATAATTTAAAACGCACTGGATGCAAACAAATTCATATACAACATGTGCAACTAAGTAGAAATCAGATGCATTTGTACCTGGAGCAAATAAGACAATTACAAAGCACTAAAAAGATTTCCATTTGGTGCAAGTGACACATTACATAGGCCCTTGATCATCACAGAACAGAGAAAATAAATTGCTTTATTAAAATATGACACGTAGGTGTCTGTAAGTGTCTCGTATGGCAATCCTCACAAATCATTATAGCAATAGGATATGAATAAACACCTGGAGATGTGCTCTGATAGCAATATAACTGAAGAGGAGTCATTAAAGAGGAGCTCCAGTCTCCCCCCAAAAATTAAAAGTCAGCAGCTTTAAATACAGTAGCTGCTGACTTTTGATATGAAACTTATCTGTCCAGAGATCCTGCAATGCCAGAACGTCAATCAGCTTTGGGGCAAGTGCCCCCATCTTAGGTAAGGGGAACTGGCAGTGAAGCTATGCGGCTTCACAGCTGGTTTCCTACTGCACACGCACGAGTCACGATGCGGTTTGTGTCCCGCAGTCTTGGGTGACCTGTGTGTTCTAGAAGGCTGTGGGGGGAAGAAGGAGGGGCCAAACATCATCATAGATTGGGTGGGGGGTGCAAACAAGCGGAGCTTCCCTTTTGGATAGAGCTCCATTTTAGGAGCAGAACGCCAAATCAACTTGACCAGACCAAGGTCCATTATCAGCAGAAGGGGAGTTGCCTTTAGACCACCTTACCACATTTAAACCTCCAAATCAACCCACCAGTTCCTAAATATTGTGGAACTATGTACAAAACAAAAAAATGACACTTATGATGCACCCTGTCACTAGCATTTACCCCTCTGGCAGTATTCCTGAGTCTGGCTTGGGGTGGAATTTCAGAACCAAAAGCGGTAACCCCGAGCCAGACTCGGGATCCCCTTTGCAGCATCCACAGGCAGGGTTTACTTACCTTGTCCCTGTATCCTGCCATGCCTCTCCGCTGTGTGATCGAGCGGTATATCCTCGCTCGATTCACATTGTCCCTGTGTGCCACTGAGCTCCGTTCCCTGCGACGTTATGACGCACGGGGGCGGAGAACGGTGCCAAAAAAGTAAATAAACACAATACATACAGTATACTGTAATCTTATAGATAACAATAATGTATATAAAAAATACACACACCCTTTGTTCCTATTGGTCTGCCCAGTGTCCTGCATGCACTTTTATATAATAAAAACTGTTCTTTCTGCCTGGAAACTGTAGATTGTCCATAGCAACCATAAAGTGTCCCTTCATGTCAAATAAATAATAAATTATAATCACTTGCAGAACTGAGTGATAGCGATTTGTGGGGAAATTTGTCATAAAAATAAATAAAAGTAATGACAGCGACAATTCTGCAAGTGAGCAAATTTCAGTGATTTTGAGTTGATTACATTATTGAATAATTTTTATTATGACTATATTATTATTTGTAATAATTATTTATTATATTATAATTTATGATTTTGTTTTTCAAACTTTTTCATACCTGAGATGTCTACTAGACTCTTGTTTGGACAGATTTAAGTGAGTTATTCCTAAGAATTACAGGCCTACAATGTAAAACGCCAAATTTCCTTGCAAAATAATGGTACCGATTTCAGCACCTAAAATCTGAAATAATCATACCGCCAGGGAGTTTTTTTCTAAATCTCTCTGTAACATAGCTTTATTACTAGACATGTGCAATTTGTTTAGTTCCAAACTCGTTTTTTTAACAAATTTATACATATTCGTTAATTTGGAAATATCATAATTTCCGAATTTTCTAATTTCTGAATCTTTCCAAATATTTTCTAATTTGCTAATTTTTTCGAATATTAGAAAATCCGAAAATTTGAAAATAAGTAAATTCTAAATTCGGAATTCGGAAATTTGAAATTTCGGCAATATGTAAGATTCTAAACTTCAAAATTCGGAGATTCGGAAATTCGAAATTCCAAATTTCCAAATTTTCAAATTTCTGAATTCTAAATTTTCAAACTTATGAATTTACAATTTTTTTGAATTTTCAAATTTACGAATTTTCGACTTTACGAAAAAAAAACGAATGAAACGAAAATGAACAAATTTTTCGGCAGTGCATATGTCTATTTATTACCTGTTTAGCCTACTAGTAGATCCATTATTTTCTACTTCTGTTAACAAGGTAACAACAATGTGCATTTTGCAGTGAAATCTCACAGCAACGTTGTTGTCACCCTATGGACAAGGTAGTCTTAGATAGACTTATACAGTAGTTTTTAAATGGAATTAAATTAGTAACTAACAAATTAAAGTAGAATTCCAGATATGGCATTTTGTACATATTTACAATGAACCTATGCATATTGCATATCTGTGGGATCACTCTAAAAACTGGAAACCACTGTAGTAGGCATTTGCTTCCAAGTCCTGTGGCAAACACAGCAGGTTAGTCACTTGGCATTGGCAGCATTCAGAGAATGCTTTGCATTTCCTCAATGAATGCAAAGCATTCTGATTGGATTAGATTGAGAGTAGTGCCTGCTACAGTGACTTCCAACTTCTGGAGGAATTCCACAGGTATGGTACATGCATAGTTATACTGGTCCAAGCTGGACCAATGCAACTATGTGTAGCACCCTCCTAGATAGGTGGCAGGTTAACATAGATAGATTTACTGTTGGCGCACTGTGCTGTGGATCTGTTTTTTTTATAGGTTAATTTGTGGCTGCAGTTGCTGTGTTAAAGGGATTGTAAAGGTTTGCTTTTTATTTTCTAAATAGGTTACTTTAAGCTAGTGCATTGTTGGTTCACTTACCTTTTGCTTCAACTTCCCTTCTAAATGTTTTTTTTTCTTTGTCTGAATTTTTCACTTCCTGTTTCTCCTCAGTAAGCTTTCCACCATCATCCCAGCGGTGGAAAGTCAGTCAGAACAGCTTACTGAACAGCTTACTGAGGAGGAACAGAAAGTGAGAAATTCAGACAAAGAAAAACAACATTTAGAAGGGAAAGGTAAGTGAACCAACAATGCACTAGCTTAAAGGAACCTATTTAGAAAATAAAAAAGCGAACCTTTATAACCCCTTTAAGTAAATTTAGTTGATCACTGTATTCAGTGCATCTGTCTTTGAATAGTTAGGTCTGCTCAGTGTTCTCAGCTGCTGCTAGTCTGTTAACTCCTTCTGCTTTCCAGAAAAGCTGTGAGAACGTTCTGAATCATAGGTGTGGAGCTATGCAGATAGCAGCATGAATATTTCTAAAGCCCTGACCAATACCAGGGTGCGGGGCTCTGAGGGCATGCTGGGAGACTGTATATATTCTCTGAGCACACTGGGCTCTGGCTCATTTCCTGGAGAGGATTTGTCCAGCCAGTGCTGCCATGTGCTTGCTGTTTGTAAGACCTCAGGTGGGCAATCTGAGGGCCTGTATGCTGAAGCTACAGAGCTGACTGAGAGGCTGACTGCTGGAGATCTAGTCTGGTATCACTGGAGAATGGTGTGACTTGGAAGTTGGAAGGAGGCAACCAACTGTCCCTAGACCTAGGGACTCTGCTCTTGTTGCTCTAAAGAAATACGCCTGTGTGCAGTTAACTGCTTTTTTTCCAAAGCACAGTTCACTGTTTGCTACAAGCAAGAACTTCAGCTTCAGCTTTACAGAAATTAGTTATCTGTCCTCATCTTGTACATAGTTTATGTTTTTGAGTATCCTACTCAGTTCCCTCATCCCTTTTCAAGTTCTCCAAAAATAAAAACAATACCCCTAGACGGGTTATTGAGGAAAAGAGTGACTATGTTTATGTGCCTGACTGTGGGGTAATCCATTGGAGATTATAGCGGCTCCTACAGGGGTAGCGCTACATTTGGGGGCTCGTCTGGGATTTTCTCTACGAATATCGCAGTGGCTGCTAATAATATTGGAAGAAAATTGGAGAGACTGTCAGTGTTATTGTGTGTATTATGGGAAGGCAAACAGAATGTTGGATTGTGGGGAGGTAATCGGTATGGAGATGTGTTATGTCACAGTAGGGATTGTCTGCAGAAGAATTTCCTGGAAGTGACAGTGAAAGAGTTCACTCATGCCACGTACACACGGTCGTTTTTTGTTATGAAATAAAACGATGTTTTAAAAAACGTCATTTAAAATGATCGTGTGTGGGCAAAACGTTGTTTTATGTCTTCTGAAAAAACGACCAAAAAAAAATTCGAACATGCTTCAATTTTTTATGTCGTTTTTCAGAATGTCGTCTTTTGTTTCACAAAAAAATGATCGTGTGTGGGCAAAAACATTGTTTAAAAAGACGTTTTTAAACCTGCGCATGCTCAGAAGCAAGTTATGAGATGGGAGCTTCAATGGAACAGAGTGCCGTCGAATGTGATGTACGTAACCGCGCTTTGCAAGAGCATTTTCAGAAAACGATGGTGTGTATGCAACGTCGTTTTTTAAAATTAAGTTTGAAAAATGTTTTGTTTTGTGAGATAAAACAAATTTTTTTTTACATCACAAAAAGTGATCGTGTGTACGCGGTATAAGTGTGTGGGAGTGAGAATGCCAGTGAAGTCTGCCTAGGCCTAGGGACAGGCATAGTCACCACCAGTTTATGTGCTACAAGGAAAATGTCTGCTTCGCTAGTTGCCAGTGCAGAAGTATTTTTCGGTTGGCGGCAGTGAAGAAGTTAACTTGGGGCGCTGAAGTGAGAGCACTGGTGAAGTCTGTTGGGGAACAAGTGAAGCTGTCACCACTGCAGATGCTGCCTGCTTTACAGTACACACTAGAGAGCTAAGGCTGGAGTTCCTCTGAGTGATGGTGGTGAAAGTGTTAACTTGGGATGTGGGAGCGTGAGCACTGGAAGTGTCTAGCCAACAGGTGGGGCAATCGCCAGTGTGCCAGCCTATCATGAGTAGCAGGCGGGATTGCCATCCGTATTTTGCCAATCTTGAAAGTGGGGCAGATCTATTGCGCCATTTCCAGGTGTAGCCAAGAAGAAGCCACGCGGAGAGAGCACCAAGATGGCGCACGCAAGGGAGAGAGAAAGGAGCGTAAGCACTGGAGTTGCTGCAGAAGGTGCTCAGTACCCAGAATGAATGGCGGAGCTGCAGAGCCGGATGCTAACCAATACTGGAGTATGGCAGAAAAGTTTCCCAGTGTAGAAAGATCCACGAACAGGTGTGAGTAGTGACCAGACAAAGACCTCCACCGCACAAGAAACACTGACCCTTACCAGAGTCTATGATCTCACCGAGATCAATATCAGCAAAATGTGGCATTCATATTCAGCAAGGAGCAAAGGAGACATCCATTCAATGTAGCCAGTAGATGTAATTCAGCTCAGATAGCGATCAAGTATCAACCAATGGTCCCATAAAGAAATCAAAAGAAATCCACATAGTGTAAAACCGTAGGTTTAATGGATAAGAAAAAAAAGATTGTGCGCACTTACATCAATCCACGTTAAAAACAGCAAATAATAGCATAAAATTTGAAGGCCGGCCGGCGTTCAGAGCGTGTTACCCGTCTTCCGGGTCCTCACACGTGATGCGGTGACGTCAGCGCGTCGCCTCCCAACGTTTCGTCACAAAAGGGACTTGGTCCCGTGACCAAGTCCCTTTTGTGACGAAACGTTGGGAGGCGACGCGCTGACGTCACCGCATCACGTGTGAGGACCCGGAAGACGGGTAACACGCTCTGAACGCCGGCCGGCCTTCAAATTTTATGCTATTATTTGCTGTTTTTAACGTGGATTGATGTAAGTGCGCACAATCTTTTTTTTCTTATCCATTAAACCTACGGTTTTACACTATGTGGATTTCTTTTGATTTCTTTATGGGACCATTGGTTGATACTTGATCGCTATCTGAGCTGAATTACATCTACTGGCTACATTGAATGGATGTCTCCTTTGCTCCTTGCTGAATATGAATGCCACATTTTGCTGATATTGATCTCGGTGAGATCATAGACTCTGGTAAGGGTCAGTGTTTCTTGTGCGGTGGAGGTCTTTGTCTGGTCACTACTCACACCTGTTCGTGGATCTTTCTACACTGGGAAACTTTTCTGCCAACTTAATCATATCCCTAGATGGACTGTATATTGATTATATGGACTTGTTATCACGTTAACTGTTCACTTTAATTGTGCTTTTTAAAAAAAGTTTGTTCATGTGATATATTATGTTGCACTTATGACACTATTCATTTTAGTTTTACTGTATATTATTTGTAGCGCGACTTCAATTTTTCTTCTATTTTGCTTGGTGTTGTATAACACTTTTGAGACGCTGCTTACTATTTGTTCACTATTTTGGTTTAGATTTGCGCAATTCTTTCCTGTTTAATACTGGAGTATGGTTGGCGTTGCAGGGGTATCTGGCATTATGCAGCAGAGAGGACGAGGAGTACATCAGGCTCTTATGCGGAAGATACCAGCATATTACAGTCAAGCTGCATGCTTGGGGTCAGTGTGTCCATTGCGGGGAGATGTCCTCAAAGAGCATGCAGAAAGTAGGCCGAACCTATCCCTACCTCGCACTATGGCCTGAGCCTGGACACAAGATGAGGTTTACAGCCACCTCATCAAGAGAGAGTCTGTTTGTCCCACCAGGGAAGGGGGCCCAGATGAGCTGCCAAGTTTTTGCAGTTTCCAATGAATTGTGCTTGCTTCTGTTCTAGCTAAGTGCACATACGGAAAGACTTTCTTTCAAAACTTCTTCAACAAAGTTCTTTAAGTTTTAAATTTAAAGAGTTAAAATGGATACAACTTAAAGGGGCAAACCCCTTGCCCTAAATGCCTCTTATTCTTGCAACAAAGGAGAGGGGGTACTTTAGCTCATGCTTGGACATGCCGTGCTGAATTGTTTGGGAGAGCCATTGCTGTAGGTTTAGGCAATGGATTGCCACAAGGAAAATTAAACTCAATGGAAGAAAATATTTGTGAACTTCTTTATTCAAAGTTCTAAATGCAGGAACTGGACTGTTGTCCAACATAGGGGGCAGTCCTTGCTCAAAATGGATTGTTTGCTGTGAAACTACCTGAGTTGTTGCTTTTCTGGCAAGTAATTGCTCATCATCAGGGACTCTCACAAGCGCAAACAGTTAATTTCTACCCAGGGCAAGGATTTCTTGCCGTGTTTCAACTACTGCTCTACAGTTGAAGAAAGGGGAGTTGGTGTTCCTGATGCTGCAGAGGTAGCAGCACTGCAAGTGTCAGGTAATCTGAACACATAGAAACATAGAAAGGTGACAGCAGAAAAAAGACCAAGTGGTCCATCAAGTTTGCTCATTTTTTGTTTAGTTTTTCTTTTATACATATTATGGGCCAGATTCAGAAAGACTTGCGCTGGAGTATATCGATATGCGCCGCGTAACTGTAAAGATGCGCCGTTGTATCTACGCGGCCGTACCCACCAACCTAGATGCAACAGAAAACTGGCTTTTTCCGACCGGCTTAACTCTCCTTCGCCAGAGTATCGTAAGCGCATATTTTCGCTCGTCGCATCCGTCGCGCCTATTGATTTCCCATTCAAATATGCAAATGAGGGAGATTTCCCAATTCGCGAACGGATTAGCACCAGACTCTGGCTACATGCGCCGCGCGTATCTCGTCCGTCCGTCGCAAAGTTATTTCTAAAAATAGCTGCTTTATCTTTACTCCAGACGGCCTCAGGTCAGCAGGAGAGCAGCTACAGCAGCGTTACCGACGAAAATAGCAAGCTGAACAACCACACTTGCAAGAACAACACCTCTGTGTGCCAACATGCCAGGGGCAGTCGCGGTCCTAGCACTACTAATGGGTCCCCCGGTACGGAGGAGGGGGGCACGTGAGAGGATATACCGCACGCGCATGAGCCTCTTTGGCATGGGGGATGAGGAGGTGTATCGCCTCTTCAGATTCAGCCCTGATGCAATACTTGAACTAACCACAACCCTGCAGGATGCCATCACCAGCAAGACACACCGCTCACATGCAGTGCAGCCACTGGTGAAGGTACTGGCAACACTCTATTTCCTTGCAAGTGGATCATTCCAGCGTACAAGTGGAGTGGTGGCTGGGATGTCACAGTCCTCCATGAGCAGATGTTTGCACCAGGTTGTCCCTGCAATCCTCAGACGCATGTCCCACCACTTCATCAGACCAACCACTGAGGAGCTGCGGCTGAAGGCAATGACAGATTTCTACAACATTGCAGGATTCCCACGCACTGTGGGGGCCATTGATTGCACACATGTGGCCCTACAGCCCCCCAGTGCCACAGAGCACATATACCGCAATCGAAGCATTGGCACTCCATCAACGTACAGGTGATAGCCGATGCCCAACGGCTCATATGGCACGTCCGTGCCAAATACCCCGGATCCAGCCATGACAGCTTCATATACAATCAGAGCCCCATCCCAACGGAATTCGAACAGAACGTGTATGGGGACAGCTGGCTGGTTGGTGAGTGACATGGGTGGCAGGCATGACTGCCCCCCCCCCCCATGATGCACACATCACAAGGGGCACATGCATGACTAACATCCTCCTGTCTTTTCCCTTATTGGTGACTCTGCATATGCACTGGGACCCCATCTAATGACTCCTTTCCGGAACCCCCAAACCAGAGGAGAGAGAAAATACAATGAAGCACATATCAAAACCCGTGCAGAGGTGGAGCAAACATTTGGGCTCCTGAAGTCCCGTTTCCGCTGCCTGGATAAGTCTGGGGGGGCCTTATTGTATTCCCCTACCTTCATGTGTCAGATCATCGGTGCATGTTGCATTCTGCACAACTTTGCTATGAGAAAAGGCCTGCAGTTTGACATACGTGATGACCTGACCCCCCAACCAGACAATCCCCCCCTGCCAGAGGAGAACCAGTCTGCTGATGGAAGAGCAGTCAGGAGGGTCCTCGCCGTAGGCATCTTTGGACACTAAACAAATACATTGATCACACGGACAATGCACCCATGCACACCACTGATGTCCCTAGATCACACACACCACATCCACATCGCATTGGATTAGCCCAAGTCCAACATGTAGGACTTGGGAGCAGCAACGCCGCGTCAAGGCCCCAATGGTGTCGCTGTCCATTCATAGACCATTCACACGTCATTCACACAGCCGTGGGGATAACTTCTCCACCACGGCCGAGGGTGACACCCCTTACTGGCAGGAGTGCCACCCCCTCACATTCACACACCATTCACACTGCAACGTGTGCAGTATCAATAACAATAAAAAGCTCGTAACCTGAGCAAAATAACAAAGAAAATAAAAAGCTCATAACCTGAGCAAAATAACAAAGAAAAAAAAAGCTCATAACCTGAGCATTAATGAAAAAAAAAAAAAATCATCATCTGGGATGCCGGGGGCTCCTTCTGGTGGCCCCTCTCTGGCTCCTCAGCTGCCTGGATGGAGTGGGTGGGGGTGGGGGGCATCTGGAGGTGGCTGATCCCCGGGTGGGCCACTCCTGGCAGTTGTGGCCTGCCTGCCCTCCAAGGCCATGGCTATCCGGCCGAGGTTAGAGTTTGTCTGGGCCTGCATCCTGAGCTGCCGGGTGACCTGGTAATGCTGGGCCCGCTGACTCTGCCTCCCCTGGTCCCGGATGGCAGCAGTGTTTGCCTGGACGGCTGCAGTGAGGTGCCTTATATCAGCCTGCACCTCCCCCAGACTGGTCACCACTGCAGCGCAGTTGCAGCTGACATCCTGCACTTCATTAGATATCTGGGCCACGGAGCACAGGTTGTCATCCACTCTGTCCAGGTGCCCAACTATGTCCCCCATTTGCTGGGTCTGCCTGGCATGGTCCCTCGCCACCTGGTCCTGGACCAGATCAGACACCCCCCTGGTCTTCCGGGTGGCCTTCCTGGGGCCAGTAGATGGTTGTCCCCGGGGGGATGGAGTCGCCCTTGAGGGGCTTACTAGGAGGGGGGAGGGGATTAGAGAGGGCCCTGCCGAAGGGGAGGACTCCTCCAAAAATAAAATTATGTCCTGCTCTGCCGCAACAGGCTCCTCCTCAACCACCTCTGCAGGTGAGGTGTGGGCACTCTCCTCCACCTCGGTCTCTTCACCACCCAGGGGCTCGGGCACAGGATACCGTTGGGGGGTTGGGGGGATGGGGTGGACTGGCCGCCAACAGATGATGGCCCAGCTCCGTCATCTGTGGATGACACAAAGCACACACATGTTGGGTGGTCCCACACACTTGGCACATGTACCCTCCCCCCCACATGCAACACACCAAAAAGGGGGTAAAAATCACTTACCTGTACTGGAGCCTTCCTCCGTGGAGTCTTATCCCGGGACCCCCTCCAACTGCTCCCTGTCCAGGCAGCGGGCGACCACCTCCTCCTCCGTGGTCAGGCTGACCACACATGGGGGTCCACCCCCCGTGCCCCTCTCATGCCTCCTAATGGTGGCCACCTTGCCCCGGACCTTGCGCCGTAGATCATTAATCTTCTTGCCAATATCGGCAGCAGTCCGGGTGGAGTACCCCAAAATATTTACTCGGGCAGCAATGCTTGCCAGGATGGCCTGCTTCCTGTCCCGGCTGGTCTTTCTGCTTTTCCTGCCATGGAGGACATCGTTGTGGGTCTCCATAGCCGAAATTACAATCGAGACCTCCTGGGGATTAAAATTCAGGTTCCTCCCCTCTTTGGGGGGAGCGGGAGCAGCCATTACAGAGCAAAAGTAACTTCCCTGGGGTGGGGGGAAACGGAAATACTTTTTCGCTGGAATGGCGCTTCCGCTGGCGCTTTTATACGCGTAACGGAACACATTGCGCTGATGTTTCCTGTGAAGTGGTGCCGACGGAAGTTGTGAGCATGCGCACAGGGGGGCGAGTGGAGCCTCACTCACTGCGCATCGGGTTACGCCAGCGCATTTTCGTTACTCCGGTGCAACTTTAGGAGCAAGTGCTATGTGAATAACAGTACTTGCTCCTAAAGTTTCGGCGGAGTAACGTAAATGAGAAACGTTACTCCAAATTAAAGATTCGCCCATCTATCTGAATCTGGCCCTATGTATTTTTTTTCATTAACTTTTATGTCTGAGTTGAGATTTATGTTTGTCCCAAGCATGATTGAAGCCATTTACTATTGACTGTCTCACAACCTCTGCTGGGAGTTTATTTCAAGCATCAACTACCCGTTCAGTAAAATAATACTTTCTAAGATTAGTTTTGAACTTTTCTTCAGTTAGTTTGAGGTCATGCCCCTGTGTTCTTGATTTTGTTTTCAATGGCAATTGCACGGTCATGCAACGCTGTACCCAAATGAAATTTTTATAATTTTGTTCATGAAAATAGAGCTTTCTTTTGGTGCCATTTATTCAAGACTCCATATTTTTTTTTTGTTTGCGATATAAGTGAAAAAAGAGTAGAAATTTAAAAAAAAATATATATATATTTTCTTCTTTCTATTTTGAAAGAATTCCAATAAAATCGGATTTTGTTGTAAATTTAAGCCAAAATGTATTCTGCTACATGTCTTTGGTAAAAAAATCCTGTTAAGTGTATAATAATTGGTTCGAGTGATCACGGACAGATGTGCGCAGGTGATCACAGACATATGTGTGCAGATAATCATTGGGACACGTGATTTTACTGTTACATATGTGGGAGACAGGTGTTTTTACTGTGTGGGGACTTTGTATATTTTACATTGTGTGTTTACACTAGGTTGGTGATCAGTGTGTAAAAAGCTGTAAAAAACAGCTCATACACACTGATCACCTAGCAACCGGCTCTCTATTTACATCACATGACGGCCGTGATTGGACATGGGCGTCAAGTGATCAGGAGGGCAAATCACAGAGCCATCCTGCCGATTGGAGATGCACCGTGTCCAGGTGACACGAGCGCAACAGGATCGCGCTGCTGCATGGGCACGCCCTGGCACGTGCACGCAATCTCCGTATATGTACAGTGGCTGGGTGGGATGTGGTTAAATGGGCCGTAGTATGTTTCTGCAAAACTGAAAATGCACTAAAAAATGCATAGGTGTGAACCAGGCCTTACTCATGAGCAGACTGAGCTCCTTGTGTTTGGGTTTTGTGGCTTCCAACCTTCTTAGATTATAAATAGGGACACCTTCTAAGGCTTCATGTACACTTGCCTACACTTACAGCGGCCATTGGAAAACATAAAGCGTGGAAAAATCACGGCGCGGTTTTGACATGTTTTGCGCGTTCCTGCGGCCAGCAGTCAAAACATTCCTATCCTAAACACAATATTTCCACATTCAGGAGAGGGAGGGTTAAGCTCACCTACACATGGCAGCTCCTAAACTCTTGTAAAAGCCTATGTGTACATTGACACATAGGCTTTTATGGCGTTAAGTTTAGAAGCTTTGACAAAAAAACGTGAAAAGCTCCTAAACTCAAGCTTGGCAGCTGCCAGTGTAGGCTAGTGTACATGAAGCCTTACACAATGTATTTAGGCAATGGACACACTCCTGCCATGACCCAGAGGAACAGAATGATTTGGTTTCAAAAGAACAACAGTTGGGAGATATGGAGGTCGAAATGCTATGGGGTTTGCTGAGATTCTGCTAATCTATAAAAATCCTAATCTAACTTCTAACTTCAACATAACTTCCAAGTGATGATTTACATTTTTAAAATGTATAATCACAGTTTGCTTTCCCTGTGTGAGTTGAGGAACATGATGTCAGTTCATTATAGGTTTCAATAGGGACATTCTCTCTCTGTGACACAAGTGTAAGAAAAGTAGGCCTTTTCATTAGAGGAACCACAAGCAACATTTTCAGGAGCAGATCCACATATATAAGTCTCAAGACTGAGTGCTTCCTATTAAAACCAGAGCTGAGCTGATAAGGGAAATCACGGTGCCATTTTCATTTAGGACAAATTGCAGTGTTCAGAATCGCAACTATACATTTCAGCACATGGAAGGGTCTAATGGTTCTCTAGATGGAAATAGGTACAATTTTTCCCTTTTTAAAGTACTGTAGCTGTTGAATGACAGTAGACATGTTTTATTCATGTCACACTCCTTTCCATCCATTAAGGTATAGAACAGATGGACAGTAATTGAGGCTGATCTAGCCTACAGTTGAACTCACCTGTTTCCAGCAGTTATAGAGAGATTCTCTAGTTGCTTTTAAATCTATCAGTTAAATGCACTCTTTACTAGATTAGAATGGACAGTATATCATCAATTAAGTGGAGGAATCCTTACAAAGGTTAGAATAAGCTCTGAGGAAATTAGAAGGATATTAGATGTTCAGCCACAATCCGGCGATGAAGTTACTTTCACATCCCATCAAGAATCCATACTTAGATTGAAACTGGGTCTGTAATAATATGAAGAACAGTAATAATAGGGTTACATCTCCCAGTATATCTCAGTTTTGGTAATAAGAAAACAAAAATACCAATATTTTTTTTTGCCTCATGTGCGTGTTTTCTTTTTGTGCAGGGAGAAGATCTATATAAAAGCAGCCACCAAGAAAGAAAAAAAAGTTATTTTTGCAAAGTACATTTTTCTGAAAATACAACGTAATAGATTTACCATATTTGAGATGAAATTATTTGAACAGGGGATTTAAAGCTAAATGTGGGGCATTATATGTAGAAATACCTGTGTGACGGGAGGGCCCGTGGAACCCAGAATCCCCTGGAGAGTTTGGGGAAACCATTGTTTCAGCTCCCCATGCACCTCCTATGTCTAAGCCACCCCGTGTCCATGAGAGGCACAGGGTGAATGAGAAAAATGACAGCGGTTTAACCTCCCTGGCTGTATGATTATGTCAGATTTTAGGGGCTGAAAGCGGTACCATTATTTTGCATGGAAATTTGGCATTTTATATTGTAGGCCTGTAATTCTTAGGCCGCGTACACACGATCAAATCTATCTGCTGGAAACGGTCTGCCCGACCGTCCCAGCAGACAGATTGTACGGGCGAGTGTGTACGGGCGAGCAGATGGATTTGGCCAGCCGACAGATTTTAAAGCATGCTTTAAAATCTGTTGGCTGGGAATCCGTCCGCCCGACATGTCTGCTGGTTAGTACGCTAACCAGCAGACATATCTTCTCGCACATGCGTCGAATGGATTTGACGCATGCGCGGAAGTAATTTACTTCCTGGTGCGGTGATGTGGCGGCGTCAACGTCACCGCCACGTCACCGCCACGTCAGCGTGCTGTCTGCTGGCGGGGATTTTGGTTTGATTGTGTGTACAGCGATCAAACCAAAACGGCCAGCAGACAGATTTGTTCAAATCGGTCTGTGTGACCGATTTGAACAAATCTATTTGCTCGTGTGTATGGGGCCTTAGGAATAACTCACTTAAATCTATCCAAACAAGAGTCTAGTAAACATCCCGGGTATGATAAAGTTTGAAAAACAAAATCATAAATTATAATATAATAAAAAACTATAAATAATTATAACAAATAATAATATAATATTAATAAAAAATAATCAATAATGTAATCAAATCAAAAACACTGAAATTTGGTCAGTTGCAGAATTATCGCTGTCATTATTTTCAGTGTCTGAAGACGAATTTCCCCACAAATCGCTATCGCTCAATTCTGAAAGTGATTCTAATTTATTATCGCTGTTTTCTAGCTGGTCGAAAACCACTTTTGACATAAAGGGACACTTTTTGGTTGCTATGGACAATCTCCAGTTTCCAGGCAGAAAGAACAGTTTTTATTATATAAAAGTGCATGCAAGACACTGGACAGACCACTAGGGACAAAGGGGGTGTGTAATTATTTTATACAGTACTGTAACGTGTAAGATTACAGTATACTGTATGTATTGTGTGTTTTTTTTTTATTTGGCGCCGATCTCCGCCCCGTGCGTCGCAACTTCGCAGGGAACGGAGCTCGGTGGCACTCGGGCACTGTGTGATTCGAGCAAGGAGACAGTTTGGTCAGACAGTGGGGAGACATCGCAAGACCCAGGAGACAACGATCCTGCAATGCGAACCCTAGTCTGGCTTAGGGATACCGCCAATGGTACTTGTAACGGAACGTCCCACACTCCGCTTGAGTGCTTCCGTCATATACCGCTTCCTATCAGTCTGGATAAAGATATCAGATATTCCAGCTGCTCTCAACACACAACAAGACGAGACTTGTTTGACTTCTGAACATGGAGTGTTTAATAGAACCAAGAATACAACCTTATATACAGTTTAAAGAGGAGGTAACCAGAACATAAAATAACATGAGCTAATTAACTAATCATTTACCCAGACTAAGCGACTCATAGATATGACCTTTTTATGGTAGACGTCACGTCTCCTCGCACACCTGCTATACAATACACATTATCATAAGTGTAAACACCGGACATTTTCACACAATATCAGGGCCAATTAGCAGAGAGAACAGACAGATGGCTGGAGGGGATGACATTAGCATCTAACAGTATGTGTCCCAACATTATGAATGAGTCACTCTTACAATTAACCTGTTGAATTCAGAATCAACAACCAGTAAATAGTTCTTTACAGATATCCTGGAATATATTGTGGATAATAATTACATAATATTCCCATCTCAGGTAGTCCAAGATATCATTTCTCATTCATCCTATCCCCCTAGTGGACATAGGATGATTTTAGACATAAGAGGGTCCGGGGATGTCCCGGGTGGGTCTGTCACAGTACTGAAATTCCACCCCGAGCCAGAGTCGGGAATACCGCTAGGCAGGTTAATGGACAATGAGAAGGTGGTTACTTAAGGGCCAGTTCACACCAGATGCAGTTCCGGATAGTTTCATGTGCATTTTTTCTGCACTAAAAATGCATGCACAGTGTTTTCCATGTATTCCAACGGCTCTAGTTGACTCTAGTTCACACCATGCAGTCAGTTTCCGGTCAGTTTTCAGTGCAGAAACTGACCGGAAGCTGACAGCATGGTGTGAACTAGAGTCAACTAGAGCCGTTGGAATACATGGAAAACACTGTGCATGCATTTTTAGTGCAGAAAAAATGCACACGGAACTGAACGGAACTGCGTCTGGTGTGAACTGGCCCTTAATATAACAGTAATATGTATCCACAATATCTCCCAGGTTATATATGAAGAGCTGAACATAGGCCTCCAGAACTGGGTAGGAGGCGGACAGTCTACTGTTTATTTTGTTAATTGTAATTAGCTTCTGCTATTGTGAGAAGGTTTTCTGTGTTTCTATTTATGATAATGTTGATTGTGTCTTCTGAGCTAAAAGACGGCAAGTCTGTCCTGAGTAGGGATGAGCCGAACACCCCCGGGTTCGGTTCGCACCAGAACATTCGAACAGACCGCGGGTTCGCACAAACCTTTCAAACCCCATTGAAGTCTATGGGACCCGAACGTTCGAATTCAAAAACAATAATTTAAAGACCAAAATTCAATTTAATGTTGGAAAACGTCGTTCAGAACCCGGGTCTTGCCCCAGGGAACATGTATCAATGGAATTTTTTTTTTTTTAAACAGACGTTTTTTCCGGAACAGCCATTTTAATGATGCTTAAAGTGAAAAAAAATTATTCCTTTATATATCACACCTGCTGGGTGTCTATAGTAGTGGCACATGTTTAGAAATGTCCCTGCACAACATGAGAGGACTATAAAAAAAAAGTAAATAATACTGCTTGCGCACGTGCTGTGTGGCAAACAATGTCGAATATTTTAGCGTTGGTGGGGGGCCATTATTGTTTTGTGAAAGAAATTTTTTAAAAAAAAGGACACCCCTCAAACATACTGTTATTGGAGCGCAGCAAGGAGCCACGTGCAAAGCATTGCATCAAAAATTGTTATTAGGCGCCCCTGTTAAACAGGGGCAGAAAAATTGTGCCTTAGGCACAACACAACACTGCAACCCCTCCCAATAACTCCAATTGGAGCGCAACAAGGAGACACTTGCAAAGTATTGCATCAAAAATTGTTATTAGGCGCCCCTGTTAAACAGGGGCAGAAAAATTGTGCCTTTGGCACAACACAACACTGCAACCCCTCCCAATAACTCCAATTGGAGCACAACAAGGAGCCACGTGCAAAGTATTGCATCAAAAATTGCTATTAGGCGCCCCTGTTAAACAAGGGCAGAAAAATTGTGCCTTGGGAACAACACAACACTGCAACCCCTCCCAATAACTCCAATTGGAGCGCAACAAGGAGCCACGTGCAAAGTATTGCATCAAAAATTGTTATTAGGCGCCCCTGTTGAACAAGGGCAGAAAAATTGTGCCTTGGGCACAACACAACACTCCAACCCCTCCCAATAACTCCAATTGGAGCGCAACAAGGAGCCACGTGCAAAGTATGGCATCAAAAATTGTTATTAGGTGCCCCTGTTAAACAGGGGCAGAAAAATTGTGCCTTAGGCACTGGTGGCGGAGCCCAGAAACACAACATTTCTTACCAGCTATCAGCAAGAAAAGTGAGGAGGAGAAGGATATTCCATCAGCAGCATAAGAGGACAGTCACTCAGCATCAGCATACGCAGTCTAAAAGGGATCCGACATTTCAACAAAAAAATATTATTCAGTAACATCAGCATCAGGTGCTTGGTAGCTGGTGTTGATCCAAGCCTGATTCATTTTGATGAAGGTCAGTCGATCAACAGAGTCGGTGGAGAGGCGCACCCTGTGATCGGTAACAAAGCCTCCAGCAGCACTGAATGTGTGTTCTGAAAGAACACTGGATGCAGGGCAAGCCAGTAGCTCAATTGCGTACTGTGCAAGCTCTGGCCAGTGATCCATCCTCAAGACCCAGTAAGCCAGAGGATTTTTGGTGGGGAAGGAGTCCAAGTCGGATCTTGCCCCTAGGTATTCCCGGACCATGTAAACCAGACGCTGGCGATGGTTGCTGGAACCGGGATGACCTTGGGGCTGCGGACTAAAAAACTGTCTGAAGGCATCGGTCATACGGCCATCTTCTCCACGGCTCCTTCTGTGACTCACCGAAGCCTCAGCAAGACGTCGACCAGAGCCAGGTTTTGGTAATCCCCCCGGTTCTGGGAACGCATTGCCCAGACCCTTCTGCAAGGCCTCCCGCAGAAGTTTCATTTACTACTCCCTCTGCGATGGCAACAAAAGGTCCGCAACCTTACTCTTGTAATGTGGATCAAGGAGAGTTGCCAGCCAGTAATGATCCGTCTCATTGATAGCACGTACACGAGGATCCTTACGCAGGCTTTGCAGGATCAGGGAGGCCATGCAGCGTAGGTTTGCAGAGGCATTCGGGGCACAGTCCTCTGGGTCACTGAGGACGACAGAATCCACAGGCAACTCATCCCAGCCACGTAAAAGTCCACGTGTTCCTTGGGACTGTAAATGATCCCTATGAAGACTGCTGCTGCTGATGCTGAGTGCTAGGCTCCACGTCCAAGCTGCTGATACAATCATCCTCCTCCTCCTCCTCCTCCTCCTCCTCTTCCTGTGTGCTAGGTGGGCAAGCAGGCCCACTGTCTGGGTAAAGGGGGCCTTGAGAGGTAAGGAAGTCCTCCTCTTCCTCCCTCTGTTCTGCCTCAAGAGCCCTGTCCATTATTCCACGTAGCGTGTGCTCCAACATGTGAATAAGAGGGGCAGTCTCACTGATGCATGCACTGTCACTGCTCACCATCCTTGTGGCCTCCTCAAATGGTGACAAGACAGTGCATGCATCCCTGATCAAGGCCCACTGGCGTGGGGAAAAAAAACCTAGCTGCGCTGACCCAGTTCTGCTGCCATATTGGCACAGGTACTCATTGATGGCCCACTGCTGCGTGTGCAGCCGCTGCAGCATGGCCAACGTAGAGTTCCATCTGTCACAAATTAGGCGGTTCTTGGGCAGATTGTATTCCCTTTGGAGGTCAGTCAGCCGAGCAGTGGCATTATATGACCTCCAGAAATGCACACAGACTTTCCTGGCCTGCTTCAGGACATCCTGTAAGCCCGGGTACCTGCCCAAGAACCGCTGCACCTCCAAATTCAGGACATGCGCAAAACAGGGAACGTGGGTGAGTTTTTCCTGTCGCAGGGCAGAGAGGAGGTTGGTGCCATTATCGCTGACCACCATTCCAGGCTTCAGCTGGCGTGGCGTCAACCACCTCTGGCCTGCCCCTGCAGAGCTGAAAGAACCTCTTCCCCAGTGTGGCTCCTGTCTCCCAAGCACACCAGCTCTAGCACCGCATCGCATCTCTTGGCCTGCATTCCTGCGTAGCCTCTCGTACGCCTACGGAGCACGGCTGGTTCAGAGGAAACATCGGCACAGGAAGAGGCCACAGAGGAAGACGAAGAGGAGGGGGTGGAAGAGAGAGGTGTGTAACAAGCAGTAGTAGTGTTTTGGAGGCGTGGTGGCGGAACAACCTCCAAAACTACTCTACCTTGCCCTGCGTCCTTCCCAGCTGCCAGCAGAGTCACCCAATGCGCCGTAAAAGACAGGTAACGTCCCTGTCCATGCCTGCTGGACCATGAGTCAGCAGTAAGATGCACCTTACCACTGACCGCCCTGTCCAGTGAGGCATGGACATTGCCTTCCACATGCCGGTAGAGAGCCGGAATCGCCTTCCGTGAGAAAAAGTGGCAAAAGTACCAAAATGCCACTGAGGTACTGCACATTGCACAAACTCACGGAAGGGAGCAGAATCCACCAACTGAAAAGGTAGCAGTTGAAGTGCTAGCAATTTCGCTAAGCTAGCATTCAACTGCTGGGCATGTGGATGGCTGGGATTGTACTTCTTTCGGCGCTGCAACAGCTGGGGCAGGGAAATTTGCCTGGTACTATCAGTAGATTTCCCGCTACTACTAGCTTGTGACACACCTATTTCTACACCTTCACTGCAGGCTTCAGAGAGGACTGGGGGTTTAGTGGGGTTGGAGGTCCCAGAAGGGCAAGGGGGGGTACGCTTTTGTCTTTGGTGTGGGTCTTTCTGGTGTGCTTGCCAACGAGCTGCATGGCAGGTCGACATATGTCTGGACAAGCATGTGGTACCCAGGCGGTTGATGTTTTGGCCACGCGAGATACGCTTGCGACATATGTTGCAAATAGCAAAGGTACGAACTTGTGGACATGTTTCAAAAAAGGCCCACACCAAAGAAATTTTGTTGTACCAGTCAGACACCGTAGCGCCATGCACAAGCGCCATAGATGTGCGCTGTAAGGCAGTTGGTGTGCCCTTAAGCTGACCCCTGGTGGGCATCCTGCCTCTTTGGAGATGTGCCTGTGCCTCGTCCTCCTCCTCCTCCTCCTCTTCCTCCTCCTCTCTCCTATCAGGCACCCATGTACAGTCAGTGACCTCATCATCCCCTCCCTCCTCATCATCACTGTCGAAAACCTGGCAGTATGCTCCAGCTGTCCCTCTCGGCCACCCCCTCTCCCTGGGCTCACATCAATGCCTTCCTCTATCTGTGTTCCATCATCGGAGTCTGCAAAACGCTGCGCATATTCCTGCAGCATGTACCCAACACTGTGTTGAAACAGTTCGGGGGACTCCTCAGGAGGACATGGTGGGACTAGGGAAAGATTGTGTGAAGCCATTGTGCAGAGGGAAGAGGACGCCTTGGCAGCTGCTTTGCCAGACAAACTTAGATCAATCTGTGTGAGAGAGGATGAGAAAGATGAGGACGGCTTCCTCGCCCCCTAGTGTTAACCCCTTCCCTTCCAGTGACATTTTTACAGTAATTAATGCATTTGTATAGCACTGATTACTATAAAAATGCCAATGGTCCCAAAAATGTGTCAAAAATTTCCGAAGTGTCCAAAATAAGGTTGCAGTACCGATAAAAATCGCAGATCGCCGCCATTACTAGTAAAAAAAATATTAATAAAAATGCCATAAAACGATCCCCTATTTTGTAGACGCTATAACTTTTGCGCAAACCAGTCAATAAACGCTTATTGCGATTTTTTTATGAAAAATATGTAGAAGAATACGTATCGGCCTAAACTGAGGAAAAAAATATTTTTTTTATGTATTTTGGGGGGATATTTATTACAGCAAAAAGTAAAAAATATTAATTTGTTTTCAAAATTGTCGCTCTTTTTTTGTTTATAGCGCAAAAAATAATAACCGCAGAGGTGATCAGATACCACCAAAAGAAAGCTCTATTTGTGGGAAAAAAAGGACGCCAAGTTTGTTTGGGAGCCACGTCGCACGACCGCGCAATTGTCAGTTAAAGCGACGCAGTTCCGAATCGCCAAAAGTGGCCCGGTCATTGACCAGAAAAATGGTCTGGGGCTGAAGTGGTTAAAAACTGTCGCCTGTACGTGGCATAACAGCAAAAGGCACTCACAGCAACCAATGAGGATTTATTTTTCATTGTTACAACAATAAGCTACTGAAAGTTGATCTGTAATTAGCTGCTATATATGGCGGCACTTCACATCGCATCATTGCTATCTGTTCTTACTTTATATTGTATATTACACAGCTTGACTTTACATAACCCGAAGTCTCCTGTTGTGTGCACCCGCCAGTGGAAATCATTACAGCGCATGATACTCAGTATTGGTGTTTTACAATCCATAGATTGTTTCTAAAGAAGATTAAATGCTGGGAATAAATATAAACTGTCACTGAACCTACATCACAAAAACAGCAATGTTGATGGACGTAGCCAGGAAATGCTTGAGTGGCCTCCTCACCCTGACTTTACACTGAAGACTGACCTAGAGCGACCTAATAAAAACAAATATAACTCTAAAAGGATAGTCAATATAAAAGAATCACCTCCAACTTGTTCCTTGACGTTTATTGCTATTGTATTCAGCAAGAATTTACACAGTTCAGGTCAAGAAAGGAGGTAAATTAAGTCTGTGCAGAATACCTTCGGGAGTTTTCTACTCGCCTTCGTTCTTTCTATGCAACCGAAACAATATTTCCATTTTAAAACAGCATCATATTTTGATGCTTTTCTGCCTACGCTGTAAATTAGATGCGCTTAAAAGATTTCTTGTTTAATTTGATTGATTCCCAGGCCAATTGTAGCGGGTGTTAACTTTTATTGAACAGGCAACCAACAAAGATTTATTTTTAAATAATACAATAAAAAGTAAAAGGTCTGGAAGTGATATTAAAGGTATTTTTTTTTTTTGTTAACAACTTCAGCCCCGAAAGATTTGGCTGCCCAATGACCAGGACATTTTTTGCGATATGGCACTGCACCACTTTAACTGACAACTGCGCATTCGTGCAACGGTGTACACAAATAAAATTGACATCCTTTTTTTTCCCACAAATAGAGCTTTCTTTTGGTGGTATTTGATCACCTCTGCGGTTTTTATTTTTTGTGCTATAAACAAAAAAATACTATTTAAAAAAAAAACACAATTATTATTATTATCATTATATAGCTGCTTATATAGTGCCGTCAATGTACGCAGCTATTTACATATACATTGTACATTCACATCAGTCCCTACCCTCAAGGAGCTAACTCACATTCATATACTAGGGCCAATTTAGACAGAAGCCAATTAACCTATCAGCATTTCTTTGGAGTGTGGGAGGAAACCGGAGTACCCGGAGGAAACCCACGTAGGCATAGGGAGAACATGCAAACTCCAGGCAGGTCGTGTCGTAGTCCGGATTCAAACCAGCACACACAATGGGGGTTATTTAAGAAAGGCAAATCCACTTTTCACTACAAGTGCAAACTAACAGTGCAAAGGGCACTTGAAAATGCACTAAAAGTGCACTTGGAAGTGTAATCACTGTAGATTCGAGGGGGACATGCAAGTAAAATAAAAAACAGCATTTTAGCTTGCACATGATTGGATTATAATATCAGCAGAGCTTCCCCTCATTAAAGATCTACCTCCCTACAAGGAGAATCTTGTCTTCTGGTTCTGTTGGACCTAAGCGCAGCGTTCGACACTGTCGACCACAAACTATTACTGACTCGGCTAGCTGAAGTAGCCAGAGTCGCAGAAGGCGATTTATCTTGGTTCTCCTCCTCTTTTTTGGAAAATAGATCGCAAACAGTGAAGTTAGGACCTTTCACTTCTGAGAAACGCACGGTGTCATGCGGAGTCCCTCAAGGATCGCCTCTGTCGCCGGTGCTGTTTAACATCTATCTTCGCCCTCTTTTTGAGATTATCAGCAGCCAAAAACTGCTTTACCACTCATATGCAGACAACACGCAACTGTATTTCCGCATTTGCAATAAAAAGGATCACCACCTCAATCTAGAGACATGCCTCTCTTTGATAGAGGACTGAAAACAGAACTTCTCCTGTTTCACGCCAAGCGTATGAATCAACCTGCAACAACCTGGACCCCCCCCCCCCCGCCCATTCTGGGCAAAATCATTACCCCTAGCGCCAAAGTCAAAAGCCTAGGGGTCATCTTCGACTCCTACATGACAGTGGACGCACAAATAGGGTCAGTAGTGAGCAGATCTCACCATCTGCTGCGCCTACTACGCAGACTTACTCCTTTCATCCCCAAAGAAGACTTAGCGGTCGTGGTGGGAGCAATTGTAAACTCCAGACTGGACTATGCAAATGCCCTTTACCTCAGACTCCCAAAGTACCAAATCGCTCGTCTGCAAGTCGTTCAAAACACGGCCGCCAGACTTGTGACTGGGAAAAAACCCTGGGAATCAATCTCACCCTCACTGAGATCCCTTCTCTGGTTACCAGTAAAAGACAGAATCACTTTTAAAGCACTCTGTCTAACGCATAGATGTATCCATGGGAATGCTCCCCAATATTAATGCGAAAAAATAAAAGCTCATAATCCCAATCGCATTCTGCGATCCACCAATCAAAACCTGCTCCAGATTCCGAAAGCCAACTACAAGTCCAAAGGAGAAAGAAGATTCGCGGTCCAAGGTCCCAAACTATGGAACGCTTTACCAACCAGCATTCGGTTGGAGGAGAACCACCTAGCATTCAGGAGAAAGATCAAGACTCATCTCTTTTGATATCAAAGGAGACAGGAACAACAAGCGCCCAGAGGCAATTTAGTTCGCAAGTGCCGCGCTATATAAGTTCTCATTCATTCATTCTCAGATTTACAGCGACTGCACTTCCAATTGCACTTTTAGCGCAATTTCAAGTGCAGTTTGCAAAGTGGATTTGCCTTTCGTAAATAACCCCCAATATTTTGTACTTTTTTTTATAATAAATATCCCCAATTTTCTTTTAAAAAAAGTTTTTTTTTTTTTTTATCAGTGTAGGCCGATATGTATTCTTATAAATATTTTTGGTAATTAAAATCACAAAAAGCATATATTGATTGGTTTGCGCAAAAGTTGTAGCGTCTATAAAATAGGGGATAGATTTATGGTATTTTTATTATTATTTTATTTTTTACTAGTAATGTCGGCAATCTGCAATTTTTATCGGCACTGCGACATTATGGCGGACACATCGGACACTTTTGACACATTTGTGGGACCATTGGTATTTACGCCACAGAATGCACGCACATTTACGGCCACAGAACGGCACGGTTGGGCACAAGGGCGTAAATTTACGTCCTCGCCCAGTAGCGGGTCGGGGGTCCGATCGGGACCCCCTCCGTGGCGTGCGGCGGTCCCTGTGTCTCCGGGAGCGATCTGGGACGAGCGGGCGGATGTCCGTGTTTGCCCGCCCCCCCGCGATCGCTCCCAGCCAATCCCTGCGCTCTCCCGCCCTGTCACTTCCTCCTCCTTTACACAGGAAGGGGGAAGTGATGTAATCTCTCATCGCAGCGGTATTTCCAACCGCTGCGATGAGAGGAACACCTCACAGTAAGTGTGCACTAACACTACACTGACAAACACACACATAGGCATACTTAACCCCTTGCGATCTGCCCCCCCACCCCCCTGTCACAGTGTCACTGAATGCAGTGATCTAATCACTGCATTTAGTGTCAGTGTGACAGGCAGTGTAAAAGTCAGTTAGTGTTAGGTTCAGGATAGCCCCCCCACCCCCCCTAATAAAGTTTTAACCCCCTGATCACCGCCCTAGTTAACCCTTTCACTCCCTATTGCCAGCGTCACTAAGCGATCATTTTTCTGATCGCTGTATTAGTGTCGCTGTTTCCGCTAGGTAGCTATTTTTTTTTATTGCGATTTTTTTTTACTAAAGACATGTGGCTAAATAAATTTTGGCCTAAATGTTTGACTAAAATTTAGTTTATTTGATTTTTTTTTAACAAAAAGTAAAAAATAGTGTTTTTTTTTCAAAAATGTCGCTATATTTTTGTATATAGCGCAAAAAATAAAAATCGCAGAGGTGATCAAATACCACCAAAAGAAAGCTCTATTTGTGGGAAGAAAAGGACGCAAATTTTGTTTGGGAGCCACGTCGCACGACCGCGCAATTGTCTGTTAAAGCGACGCAGTGCCGAATCGCAAAAACACCTTGGGTCATTTACCATCGTATTGGTCCGGGTCTTAAGTGGTTAAGTGGTTAAGTGGTTAAAGAGCAAGGGCCAGATCCACAAACAATTACGGCGGCGTATCTCCAGATACGCCGCCATAATTTCAAAATTGCGTCGGCGTATCTTTGTTTTGTATTCACAAAACAAGATACGCCAGAATTACGCTAAGATACGACTGACGTAAGTCTCTTATGCCGTCGTATCTTAGTTGCATAACCGCTAGGGGGCGGTTCCGTTGTTTGTCCGCGTAAAATATGCAAATGAGGTAGATACGCCGATCCACCAATGTACGTACGCCCGGCGCAGTGTTTTTACATCGTTTGTGTAAGCGTAGATCCGGCGTAAGGTTACCCCTGCTGTATAGAGGCGTACGTAATGTTAAGTATAGACGTCGGGCCAGCGTCAAATTTTCCGTCGTTCACGTCATTGGCGTTAACCATTCGCGAATAGGGATTTGCGTAAGTAACGTTTACATCATTTTCATTGATTTTTTGCGCATTAGCACTGGTATATCTCCACGGACGGCGCATGCGCCGTTCAAAAAAAACGTCATTTACGTGGGGTCATGTTGATTTACATGAAATCTCACGCACGTCTAACTAATTTGAATTGCGCGGCCTTAACGCCGCAACAATTACACTACGCCGCCGTAAGTTACAGTGGAAATTCTTTGAGGATATAGATACGCTGTTGTAACTTACAGCGGCGTACTGTAACTCAGTTTATCTACGCCAGAGGGACATGTTTGTAGCCCCAAGTGTCCAGACGTCAACTTGAGTTTTCAATGCTTTATTCCAAGGCCCAACACGGCCAACATCAACATGACACACGATAGAGAAAAGGTTGATAAGCAAGGAGAGAACTGTAGTATTAGGCCTTGGTTATCAAAGGGAGAGCAAGCCTGCTCTCAGCATAGTCAAATTGAAACGTCGCCACTCTCGCCAGAGTGGGTAAAGTGCCCCCGGACAGGCGATTCACTTGAGCCTTGCAGCCGAAGGGCCACTTTTAAACAAAGTCACTGGGAGGAAACAGGGCCTCTGCCACAGGCCTGATTAATTTCTCTTAGGTTTGTCAAAGGTTAGAACCAATGAATCCTCCCAGTAATTCCAATTTCAAGGTCACCGATGACAGCTAAAGTGTACCTGTCATGTGGCGTGGTGACCAGATCCCCGGTGGTTCGTCCAGGCCTCGCAGACAACCTCTGCTTCTGGGTTCTCCCGAGCCGATCCCCCACCGTTTAGCTCCCGCTTAGGATCTGGGACCCAGCAAGCCGCTGGGGCCCCTCTCTGCATCGGAATAAGGTTCCGCTGGGTACGCAACCTCGGCCAGGCGGGCCTCGATGGCGGAGCCCATTAATGCGCGCACCCTGAAGGTGGATGCTGCACCTGGAACTCGGGTCCCGCATAGCACAACTCATGCAGGCGACTAAGTAAATAAAAAATTAGTGCTAGCGCAAGTGATAAAGCATAACATAGAATGTACAATATTGAATAAACACAAAGTGCACAAATGTGTGCTGGATCAGTGATATCAGTGACAAAAAACAAAGAAGAGGAAAAACAGTCCAAAAAAGTGCTAAATCAAAATAACACTAAAAAGTGCACTAAAGTCCTTGATGTGGGTAGTGTAAAAAAGAGGGTGTCCACCGGTTGAAGAGGAGTGAGGAAAGGAGAAAACCCCACCACACAGCACGTCTAGTCTCACAGAACTCTCACCTCCAGCAAGACACAACCAGCATGTAGGATTATCCTTTGTGTAGGCAGCCTCCCTCGATAATGCTGGTAATCCCCACGGATCAATGAAAACGATGGGTGTCTGTATACTCAGGTGTTTTCAAGTGCCAAAAAATGGGAAATCAGAGGAGAAACAGAGAAACCTCCAATAGTGCGTTATCTTTGTAACCAGGGAGTTTAATAAAAAATTGCACTTACAAATAATGAAGATAAAATTTGCATCAAACAGCGGGATCGTAGCGCTTGCAGCACGTCACTCATCTGCCCGTCCTTCCCTTCAACCGGTGGACACCCTCTTTTTTACACTACCCACATCAAGGACTTTAGTGCACTTTTTAGTGTTATTTTGATTTAGCACTTTTTTGGACTGTTTTTCCTCTTCTTTGTTTTTTGTCACTGATATCACTGATCCAGCACACATTTGTGCACTTTGTGTTTATTCAATATTGTACATTCTATGTTATGCTTTATCACTTGCGCTAGCACTAATTTTTTATTTACTTATTTGCAAATGCTGTGTATGCATTATTTGTGTTTGCTGCAGACTGTCATTGTTTAGAGATTTACTTAGTAGCGCAGAAGTCCCACTTGAATATATCATGCAGGCGACTGCCCCAGATATACCCTCCCGCCAGCACATCCAGAGAAGAAAAACGCTCCTCTGATTGGCTGCTGGGAGAAGGTGGGTCTGTCAGAACCCCTTCTAGCGCCGACTGTCACTCAGGGGTAATAACACCCCCCTGACATGCAGACTGACCTACAAGGCAGTTCCAAATGGCAGCGGCCCAAATTTAGGCAATTTGTGAATGGGATTAACTTAACTCTCCCATTCCCCACTAACTTTAGCGTAGCACCCCACCAAAAAGGGGGGGTGGGCACTACAGGTAGATAGAAAAGGTTGATGAAAAGAGATAACGTTGCGGTATCAGGCTTTGGATGAAAAAGAGAGCAGTCCTGCTTTCTGCAATAGAACAGTTCATCGCCACTCTAGCCAGAGTAGGTAAAGTGCCTCCGGACAGCCGGAATGTCACTTAAGGTTGCTGGGAGGAACAAGTCTCTCTCACTGACTTGGCTCTAGTAGAATTTAGCGTTTTAGATGAAAGCCCCTGCCACAGGCCCAATGTTGAACTGTAGAGAAAATCCTCCCAGAAAGTTCTCTTTTCAATAGGGGTCACCAGTTGACAGTCTATGGTTATCTGTCAGTTCCTGGCAACCAGATCCCTGATGGTTCGTTCAAGCCCTTTTGGATCACCTGCCTCCTGGTTCTCCTCAAGCCGATCCCCCACCAAACAGCATACAGCTTAGGATCTCTTCAGTAGAAGTGGGGCCTCCAGCAAGTCGCTAGGGCCCCTTTCTGCACCAGCAGGGAACTCTGCGTAGCATGCAACCCCGGCCTGGTAGGCCATATCGCCGGGGTCCGTTGGGTACGCACACCCTAAAGGTGGGTGCCGCTCCTGGAACCTGCGAAGAACCCCGAAAAATGGCGCCTGCCACAGATATACCCCTCCCCAGCATGCTCCGCGAGGGAAAACTCCCCCAATTGGCTGCTGGGAAAAAGTGTCTCTGCCTGAATCCCTCTGGCGCCACCTGCCACCCAGAGATGGAACTACATCTTTGGAGCACAGAATGACAGAAAGAAAGGTTGCGCTACATACTCCCCCCACTTGAAATGACACTGTCCACAGTGTCCTAAAGCATTCATGCCTTAATGCTAGCCTGATACCTGCTAACCAGTAAAGAAAAGTAGGAAAAAGAGAAAATAATATAGTTAACATTGGATTACAAATATTGACATTTGTATATAACGTGACATTACAAACATACACAACCCTATCTATCTATTCTGCCCATTGATAGTAGGTGGGTCCAATAAATTGCATAGGAAATACAAAAGAGAACATACACACAAATAAACATCCTGATATATTAAGAACCTCTCTATATACAAATCTCCAAGATCAGAATTGAAACTGCACCCTCCCAAGTAGTTTAACTATAAGTGCTTTAGCATTTCTGTCACTCTGTTGCAAGAAATAAAACAATATATAAAAAATGTAAGACTCTGCCCCTAGCAGTCAATGCGCTGGTACTGCGGAAGTCCAAGTCGAAGGCAAATAAATAGCAGCAAAAGGGAAGCAAAAGATAAAACATCCCTTTCACTGAATCTTCCCTCGATGCTGTGTAGAAGTTGGCAAGGTTCCACTCTAACTGACTGAACCCAACCCCTCCCAGAGTACTTCACATGTGCACCAGATGCGGATCTGGAGAGGCCAGGGGAAAACGGAGAGAAAAAAAAACACAACTTGAGTGGGGGCGAGCACCCTTGTCCAAAACGTAAGTAGTTCAAGCAAAATGGGCATCAGACCAATTTATAAAATCGCGGATCCGGCAAGAATACAACTTCTCCATCCGCTGTAGTGGAAGTGACCGAAAAGACCTGGTCTTCTCTTCCAGGGCACTTTAGCACAACCCAGTCACTATAGATGTGTCTACCCCAGCTTCAGTCTCAGTGGCAACGCTCAAACCTGGAGTTTAGGTAGGATAGGCCCAAGTCCGCAGCCTTTAGAACACGGGGCACATTTAGATGTGTTCATATGGCCTCCTGGCACCATCCCTCCCAATCCTGATCCACCTGATGTAGAAGTGAGGATGGCACATAATGGTACTCATACCCATAGCGGGTGGCAACCTTTTGTATCACCAGGCGCTGTAACCTGGCTAGTTTGGGCAGCGTGCGTTGATCACCTTGTCCCTGCAGCACGATATCGTCCAGTGCCCTTTTTAGAGTGGGTACGGCAAGGGGCAGGGAAGCGGTGAGAGGCAAAACAGGAACAGACTCACCGTCTCCCCAGGTCAGCTGCGGGACATCCACGGACGATACTTCTGGCCCACGCGGTGCGCTCCAGCTGGAGCGTTTCTTTGTCCTTCGAATGGTGTGGGGGGCACGGAATCCTCCGAACCCCTGTTGCTCCGGGAACCTTGGCTCAAAGAGATAGTCCGGAAGGTCATCTTCTCCCGATTGCGAATCAAAGTCTGAGGAATTCAGTTCCTCAGCAGGCAGGTAACCGTAAACCTTGAATGGGTCTCTAGGCCCATCAGGCAAACAGCTCTTCACAGGCAGGCCTCGACCGCGTCTGCGGGAGGCTGGAGCAGGCCATGCTCCCAAGGAGGCACACCACACAGAGACCGCTGTAGAAGTGGGGGTCTCATTTGTGGCCTCGGCCTGTGCGTTAGTCACATCAATCAGGTCATCAATTCGGCTTGCATCGTCTTTAGGGCTTACCTCCGATAGTCAGGATGGCGAGGCAGCTGATGGTAGGGTGAGCGTGGACAACAGGCCCAGCTCCTCGAGGTTAACCCCCTGGATGCCGGACAGTTCAATACACGATTCTCTGCTCTTAATAAACGTTTTACTCACAGTCTCTGTTGTCAATGGTTACAACCGAATCCCTGATGAGCCCCCATGTGTAGCAATACCCCCTCAGGGGCCGCTGATTGATTTGGGATCGACGTATTAAGTTACCCTTGTATGTTGTCTAGGGGTGATTTCGGTGAGCAGAGCAATAAGAGAATGTCCAAACCTGCCGCTGAAGTTTTCTGAATGCTTTATTTCCTGGTCCAACACGACCTACATCAACATGAGGTAGATAGAAAAGGTTGATGAAAGGAGATAACGTTACGGTATCAGGCGTTGGATGAAAAAGAGAGCAGTCCTGCTTTCTGCAATAGAACAGTTCGTCGCCACTCTAGCCAGAGTGGGTAAAGTGCCTCCGGGTAATACCTCCTCACGTGTATACCTACGCCATCCCCGGGTGCTGTGGAGACTTCCGCATCGGAGGGAGCGCGATTCGCGGCTGGGAAGCCTGAGCGAACGGGACCCCTAACATCCGACACGCTTGCAGCCCCAGTGCTGGGAAGGCACATTTTATTGTAAGAGGCCATCTGGCTATTTTAATTATGTTCCAATTTTAATAAACGTTATCACGCTATAGGCACCTTTCTGTTTTTTGTTTTTGGATACTTTGAGTTTTTCCTATATGTGAGCAAGCACAATCCTGCACAAGCTTTCATGATTATCTTTTTAATTAAGTCACCTTTAGATGGTAAGCGCAACTTTATTCTGAGCACTTCAGGTGAAGATGATATAGTTTATTATTACTTTGGAATAACGCATCAAGATTTATTTAAGCAATCACTGCTGAACTTTGCTGTATTCTGCACAGAATTGCATATTGGGACTATACTTTTTTTCACATATTTTATTGACTTTATTGAATATTATTATTTATGAATGCACATGTTTACAGCTTTAGGCCTCATTCACACAAGGCGTTCTCCGTCACTACGGAGTCTGCCAGCTCAGCGGGAGATCTCTCAGCTCGGCGGATGACAAGTCCCTCTCTGCTCACTGAGCGGGGAGGGGCTTGTGCAGCGCCGCTGTCTCCTATGTTCGTTTTCATCAGATCTCACCCTATCCGATCCATCATGGACGGATGGGGACGTATCGCCATCCGTCTGATTTTGGCGGTTCGGGTTGGATGTCAGCGGACATGTCTCCGCTGACATCCGACGCTCCAAAACTGACAGGCGGACCTGAATTGCCCGACCATGTGAAAGAGGCCTTACATGTATATATGGTTGAATGTTCTTTCTTGCACTTATAGCACTTTATTCTCATCAGTATAAAAGCCCTACATGATTTTGATTATTTAATACATGTTTGGGTATATTCACAGTGCAGCACAATTACATATATATTTCAACCTTTAAATATTTAGGCTATAGTGCTAGCTGGTCAGGATTAGGGTTCTTATGCCCTGTATACACGATAGGTTAGTCTGATGAAAACGGTCTGATGGATTTTTCCATCAGTTATCCGATAAAGCTGACTGATGATCAGTCGTGCCTACACACCATCAGTAAAAAAACAATCGTGTCAGAACACGGTGACGTAAAACACAACAACGTGCTGAAAAAAATGAAGTTCAATGCTTCCAAGCATGCATAGACTTGATTCTGAGCATGCATGGATTTTTAACCGATGGACATACCTACAGATGATTGTTTTTTTCTATAGGTTTTTTATCCATCAGATAATTTTAAAACAAGTTTCACATTTTTTAATCTATGGATAAGTAACCAATGGGGCCCACACACGATCGGTTTGGTCTGATGAAAATGGTCCATTAGACTGTTTTCATCAGACTAACCCATCGTGTGTACGCAGCATTACTATTTGTGGTCTGAGGCAAGAATGCCATTTTCTTACATATACCCAGACAAGGTAAAATATGTTATGGTTTGGATATATAAGAGGATGCTCAACAAGAGGAAGTCCATTTTTTATATTAGTGTAGGTGATCAATTTTTATATTAATGTAGGTGATCAATTTTTATATTAGTTTAGGTAATCAATTTTTATATTAGTGTAGGTGATCAATTTTTATTTATATTCATCTACCATCTACATTCCGATGACCCAATGAAACTGAAACATGGAATGGAAAACATTTGATTTACTGTGGTTAATACTGAGACTGTACATGCTACATGTTGCTGAATCAGTAGCATTAATTGTTTAAAGTAGAAGCCCTGCTGATCAATATGGTATAAAGTCTTTCTTATTGATTACCAAATGTCCTGTGTGTTTTCTTTATGAGAGCAACACCACATCTGTATGCTTCTAAATCTATATTAATGGGATGAGAGAGTCAACTATTTAGTCCAAAATCTATATGCTTGTCTATTTTCTGTATATAACATTACACCACTAGTAATATGTGCAAGGTTCAGAAGCTCTTTTAGAAGTTAAAGCAGTATTAAACCCAAAATCAAAAATGTGATATAATGCATAGTTGCTAACATCCTGAAAGAATTTAAAAGGGACTCTTTTTGTGTTTGTAGGAGGAGTCTGATTTGAATTAGTGGTGAGGCATTCATACAGTCATGGCCGAAATTGTTGGCACCCCAGAATTTTTTTCCAGAAAATCAAGCATTTCTCACAGAAAAGTGTTTCAGTAACACATATTTTGCTATAAACATGTTTATTCCCTGTGTGTGTATTGGGACAAAACAAAAAAAGGGAGGGGAAAAAAGCAAATTGCACATAATGTCACACAAAACTCCAAAAATGGTCTGGTCAAAATTATTGGCACCCATTGGAAAAAATAACTGAAATCAGTCGTTTCCTATAACCATCAATAAGCTTCTTACACTTCTCATCCGGAATTTTGGACCACTCTTCCTTTGCAAACTGCTCCAGGTCTCTCTTATTGGAAGGGTGCCTTTTCCCAACAGGAATTTTAAGATCTCTCCACAGGTGTTTAATGGGATTTAGATCTGGACTCATTGATGGCCACTTTAGAACTCTCCAGCACTTTGTTGTCATCTTTTTCTGTGTGCTTTTTGACATTTGTTTGGGTTCATTGTCCTGCTGGAAGACCCAAGATCACGGACGCAAACCCAGCTTTCTGACACTGGGCTCCACAGTGCGACCCAAAATCCTTTGGTAATCCTCAGATTTCCTGATGCCTTGCACACATTCAAGGCACCCAGTGCCAGAGGCAGCAAAACAATCCAAAAACATAATTGAACCTCCACCATATTTTACTGTGGGTACTGTGTTTTTTTCTTTGTAGACCTTATTCCGTTTTGTGTAAACAGTGGAATAATGTGCTTTACCAAAAAGCTCTATCTTGGTCTTATGTGTCCATAAGACATTTTTTCAGAAGGATTTTGGCTTACTCAAGTACATTTTGGCAAACCGTAGTCTTGCTTTTTTATGTCTCTGTGTCAGCAGTGGGGTCCTCCTGGGTCTCATGCCATAGCGTTTAATTTCATTTAAATGTCGACGGATAGTTGGCGCTGACACTGATGCTCCCTGAGCCTGCAGGACAGCTTGAATTTCTTTGGAACTTGTTTGGGGCTGCTTATCCACCATCCAGACTATCCTGCATTGCAACCTTTCATCAATTTTTCTCTTCCGTTTACGTCCAGAGAGATTAGCTACAGTGTCATGAGTTGCAAACTTCTCGATAATGTTGCGCACTGTGGACAAAAGAAAATCTAGATCTCTGGAGATGGACTTGTAACCTTGAGATTGTTGATATTTTTCCACAATTTTGGTTCTCAAGTCTTCAGACAGCTCTCTTCTCTTTCTGTTGTCCATGCTTAGTGTGGCACACACATACACACAATGCAAAGACCAAGTGAACTTCTCTCCTTTTTATCTGCTTTTTTATTTTGCCCACACCTGTTACTTGCCCCAGGTGAGTTTAAAGGAGCATCACATGCTTGAAACAATCTTATTTATCCACAATTTTGAAAGGGTGCCAAGAATTTTGACCAGCCCATTTTTGGAGTATTGTGTGACATTATGTCCAATTTGCTTTTTTTACTTATTTTTATTGTTTTTTCTCCAATACACACAAAGGGAACACACAAGTGTATAGCAAGACATGTGTTACTGCAATACTTTTCTGTGAGAAATACTTGATTTTCTGGAAAAATATCTGGGGTGCTAACAATTTCAGCCAAGACTGTATGTAGGTGTGGCTTAGCAGAGAGAGTGAGAGGGTGCACCCATGGTACAGGAGAGGGTGAGAGGGTGCGGACAAAGGTATAGGAGAGGGTGAGGGGGTGAGGACATGGTACAGGGAGGGTGAGAGGGTGCGGACATGATACAGGGGAGGGTCAGAGGGTGCGGACATGGTACAGGAGAGGGTAAGGGGGTGCGGACATGGCAAAGGAGAGGGTGAGGGGGTGCGCACATGGTACAGGAGAGGGTAAGAGGGTGCGGACATGGCACAGGAGAGGATAAGAGGGTGCAGACATGGCATAGGAGAGGGTGAGAGGTACAGGACTTCACTTGATGTGCACCTCCAACACAGCACTCTGTACCCCCCCACCACAGACCATCCAGCAGATCACCCCATGATGGTCACTCACCTGCAACATCCTGGTGCCTGTAGCTTTTCCCCTTGCACCTCTGCTGGCTGTCAGTTTACTAAGAGGGTGGCAGACGCAGCTCCAGCTAGCAGGTCTCTTCCGTGTGTACAGTGCAGAGGGGATGGGCCTCCGTTTAGGACAGCTAACCGGCATCAGTGTACAAGTTAATTGCTCTGCATGTACACTAAAGAGAGAAGCCGATTAGCTGCCCGGGTTGGAGGCCCCTCCCCTCTGCAGTGTTTACATGAAAGAGAAGTGCTAGCCACATGATGATCCCCTCAGCCATGTCTCCACAGCCAGGAGCTGCGGCCGGTGACGGTTTCCGGGACAATGCCAAATTCCAGTGATTTTTTTCGGGACACGGACAGACCGGGACAAGGGTCTAAAAATCGTGAATGTCCCTGGAAAATCTGGACTTTTGCCAGCTATGTATATTACAGCTTACCGATCATTAGATTTTTTAGCCTTTTTTCCCCTCTGTTTTTACTTGGTTATCTGGCCAGTTACACACCTCTTGTATTAGAATGACCCCACTCTGAATGAAGGAGCACAGAAACACCTTTGGGCAGCAGCATTATTAATCTGGAAGAAGGGGAGTGTTAAATGCACTAACAAATTGAAGCAAACTCCAGCTCACGCTGCACTTACACAAATAGCAACAGTTGTTTTTTTTGTTTCTTTTGGGATACAAATTTTACAAAAAATAAATAAAAGCTGATCATTGTAGGCACCCCTGTCAGCGGTAAATGGTTTGTCTCAATGCTCTGGTACATTTGCAGGAGAGCTTGTTACATTGAAAAACAACAGACTCACTGGCTAGATCACCAGGTGAAAATAAAGGAAAGAAAGCCTTAAAAAAACGAATGCAGCCACCACATCTAAGCATTGGTAAGATATATATATATATATATATATATATATATATATATCTTACCAAAGCTTAGATGTGGTAGCTGCATTTGTTTTCATTTTTAAGGCTTCCTTTCCTTTAAATATATATATATATATATATATATATATATATATATATCACTTATACATTTTTTACTTTCTAGGGAAAACACAGATACTTTACACGGAGCCAAAGCTCTGAATGATCTTTTACTATTATGAATGAAAAAGTAGCACTGATTGATCATTGATAATGTTGACAAATCACTAATCTTGGAGAAGGAGCTGGACTATATGCTGGCTGTACCTTCCCCCACAGGAATGCCCATAACGCACATTTGGGTTTCAAAAGTGCATGAAGCTGCAGCTATATAGAGTTTATTAGTTGAAATAACCGATCGGGTTACAGAAGAATTAGCAGAATTAAAAATAGCGCTGTTATACCGCTTGAAAAACTCCTTTACTGCATCCTCAATGTGAAAGCCTGAGGGCTTTCACATTGATGCAATGCGCTGGCGGGAGAGAAAAAAATCTCCTGTCAGCAGCATCTTTGGAGTGGTGAGAGGAGCGGCGTCTATACCGCTCCTTCACTGATCCTTCCCATTGAAAAGAATGGGAAATTGCGGCAATACTGCCCACAATGCACCTCTATAGAGGAGCATTGTGGGCGTTATTAACCCTTTCACGACCGCTAGCGGGGGTTAATACCGCACCTCTAGCGACCGTAACTAGCGGCAAATACGACGGTATAGTGCCGCTATTTTTAGCGGAGCTATACCATCATCGCGGCTCCCGCCGCAATGTGAAAGGGGCCTTAAAGCGGTAGTAAAGCGCAAGAAAAATAAAAACACAATGGGCTATTCTGCAGGGTTAACTCACCTGTACATGGAGCCCTCCAGCACATCATTGTCATGGCTCCCCTGCGCTGCCATCTTTACCTAGTCTTCCTTCCGGGTTCCATGGTTCCCACTTTATGAGTGGCCAGGGCTCCGATTAATTATGTCACTGCACAGGAGAGCCCTCGGCTCCGGCACAGAGCTCTGAAGGTCTGACATGGTATGCCGTTCCTACAGAACGCATGTGTCGGTGGCGTCACTGGCTGCATGTTGTGCGAGGATCTCCTACACAGTGCAAGTTTAGGAGATATTCACTGTACCTACCTATTAAAGGCTTATCTGTAGGTACAAGTTCAATATATCAGAAGAAAAAAAAGATGAATAAATGCTATTCTGCACTGATGCTCTAGGGGGATTTCAACCACCAAAACCCAACTTATCTACGTCCCTGGCTAGTATTATGTAGTGATCACATTCAATGAATCACCCTAAGGGCTCTTTCACACGTCCGTTCAGTTTTTTAGATCATTTTTTTCCCCCTTCAGTTGATCCGTTTTTTCATCCGTTTTTCGTCCGATTACATCCGTTTCCGTTCCGTTTTCCGTCCGTTTTCCGTCCGTTTTCCCATCCGTTTTTCGATCCGTTTTTTCTTTTTTTTTTAACTTTATATAATCAGCTTTTCAAGAATTTTCCCATGATTCTTTGTTTCCCCCAGCGTGCATTGTGCTTTCTTCTTGCTGTATGTTAACAGTCAGCTGTTTGGTTCCTGATTAATTGTACTTTACAGCTTATTAAGATGGATTTGGGGAGTTATTATGACAATGTGACTTCATTTGTCATGCTCTATTATCTGTGGAGAAAAAAAAGCAAGACCACGAAGATGTCTGCGAGGAGACGCTGTTACTGGGCACATCCCATGCTCCTCAAGAGGCCAACTGAGGTTTTTTTTGCTCTGCACTACGCAGATTTGCGACGTTACCCCCCCAAATTTTTTAATTTTACCAGAATGACGATTCCAACATTTGATTATTTGCTGGAAAAGTTGCATCCACGATTATACCGGACAAACACAGACATGAGACGTCCTGTGCCTCCAGAGGAGCGACTTCTCATTACCCTCAGGTAAGCCAGCCAGGCATTTAGCTTGATTATGTCCAGTGTAATGTTGGATTCCTTTCATAATTTCTTCTACTCTCCTACTCTTCCTAGGTTTCTTGCATCTGGAGTTTCTTATACTTCACTAAACCATTTTTTTTTGGTGGGAATCTCAACTATATCTGGAATAGTACGTGAGACCTGTGAAGCAATATGGGAGGAGCTTCGGTCGTCTGCAATGCCTGTTCCAGATGCCACCATGTGGCATGAAATAGCGAATGGCTTTTGGAAAAAAACACAATTCCCTAATTGTGTTGGAGCCCTGGATGGGAAACACATCAGAATTCAGATGCCATCTGGATCTGGCTCGCAATTTTTCAACTATAAAAAATACTTTTCCCTTGTGCTAATGGCAATCTGCGACAGTAACTACAGGTTTGTAGCTGTTGATATAGGGGCCTATGGATCTAATGGAGACTCAAGAGTCTTTTCAGCATCACAAATGGGGAGAAGAGTACTGGAGGGAAACTTTAATTTCCCATCAGATAAACCACTACCATCAACTGTAGGACTAGATTTGCCCCATGTTCTTGTAGCTGATGAGGCATTTGGACTTTCCCAGCATCTTTTAAGGCCTTATGCCAGGAATAATTTAACGACCCCCAAAAAATTTTTCAACTATCGCTTGAGTCGTGCAAGGCGCCTTATTGAATGCACCTTTGGCATTTTGAGTAGCAAATGGCGCATATTTCATACTGCCATACAACTCAGCGTGGAGAATGCCCAACTGGCAATCCAAGCCTGCTGTGTCCTCCACAATGTCATCCGTGAGAAGGAAGGGATTTCTGTTGAGGAAGAGGACGAGATAGACTTACCTTCTGTACGTTTTTCCGGACTGCGACCCAACAATTCTGCCATTACCATGCGCGACAATTTTACAAATTATTTTATGTCCCCAGAAGGAGAGGTTCCGTGGCAGTATCAGTATGTTTAAAAACACGAGGCACTTTATGATGTGCACCTTGCTAGTAACATGTTTCACCCCTTTTAGTTAACTTGCATGATCTTTGTTGTCCCAGTGAAAATGGCCATTCATTTCTACTTTTCTGTTTTCTACAAGTGTATGCTTTCATGCTTCAATTGTCATTAACGTTGTCCCTATGATATATCAGTTTGTTTCTTTTCACATAAAATACCAAAAAAAAAACATTTTCATGCAGTCAAGTATATTTAATTGAACTTCATGACCGCAACATGTAGAATGTAACTTATTGTGGTAGTTATAGTAAAATCATTAAAATAAGAAATAGACATAAACAAAAAAGGGGGGCAAAAAACAATTTATTAAACTGGTTTCAAAACTTTGCAAATAACATAATTAAAGGTCTTGGTAATAAGGAGTGGGGAAAAGGCTAGAACCTGTGTGTGAAGTGCCCTGGGAAGGAGAGTGATCATAGCTGGGTATCTGGGGTGGGGGTTGAAAATTTTGGGCAGTGGAGGCTGGGGCACGATCATGATGGGAGATAGGGCTGGGTTGGTAATGTTGACTGTAGGGAGCTGGTGGTGCGTGATCGGGGTACAATTGGCGTTGGGGAGGGGGGATAACTGGGGGCACAGGGTCTCCAGACATAGACGCCCTTACACAATTTCCAATGTACTGACCGATTGCCAAGTGCATGTCTAATTTTCTTTGTGCCGAAATTTTTTGAAGCTGGTGATATTGGCTTCTTAAGAAGCACGCGTCCTCATTATTTGGATCCAAAAATGGATCGTTTGTTGCTGGTCTCCTGACTCTCATTTCCTCCATGAAACTGAGCACGGTGTCATCTAGGGTACTCTTTTTCTGACGTTTTTTGGATGTGGAAGGAAAAGAACGAATCTGAGTGGTAGAACATATATATATTAGTACAATATCTTTAGCTAATATTTCAACAAGAGGCATTTTCTATTTGATACTTACAGGCACATTTGGGGATGTTCGCATGTGTCTTGCAGCCGCTGGTGCATCTTCAAGTGGCGCTGTTTCAGTGACTCCCCTTTCTCTATCTGTATCTGGTTGTGAAGCTTCGACATCGGTCTCCTCCTCGCTGTCAGTAATGTTACTGACAGTACTGTAAAATATTCGTCGGTAGATGGGTTAAAGATCAATACAGAATAGTTATTTCTATTTTTATGTGAGGAGGAAGTTTAATATTTGGAGTTTAGTTGGTCAAATAATGTAATAAAGTGGCTAAGTACCTTCTTACGCTCATTACATTTCTAAGAAAGTCCAGCATCTCATAAAATGCTCCTTTCTTATAGTTGGAGGTTCCAGCTCCACTGCGGGACTTTGTCTCCTCTATAAGGTCCCGCCGAAACCTGTCTCGCAGTGAGCGCCATCGTGCGACGATACTCTCTCCTATGAAGAAACAGAATAAAAATAAACCCATAGAAATCCAAAATGTACGTATACTAGTTAAAACAACACATAGTTGGATAACAGTTGTGCCGTGATAGCAGTGGTGTATTTAGATTTTGTGCTGCCCTGGGACTTGAGGCAGGTGACGTGGCAGGTGACGTGGACAATCCACAACTTGTGGCAGGTGACGTGGCAGGTGACGTGGCCAGTGGACAATCCACAACTTGTGGCAGGTGACGTGGCAGGTGACGTGGCATGTGACGTGGCCAGTGGACAATCCACAACTTGTGGCAGGTGACGTGGCAGGTGACGTGGCAGGTGACGTGGCATGTGACGTGGCAGGTGGACAATCCACAACTTGTGGCAGGTGACGTGGCAGGTGACGTGGCAGGTGACGTGGCAGGTGACGTGGCATGTGACGTGGCAGGTGACGTGGCATGTGACGTGGCAGGTGACGAGGCCAGTGGACAATCCACAACTTGTGGCAGGTGACGTGGCAGGTGACGTGGCCAGTGGACAATCCACAACTTGTGGCAGGTGACGTGGCAGGTGACGTGGCAGGTGACGTGGCAGGTGACGTGGCCAGTGGACAATCCACAACTTGTGGCAGGTGACGTGGTCAGTGGATACGGATGTTTACATATGGGTGGACTACAAGATGTCAACCCACCCCCCCCCCCCTTAACCCACAAACTACTTACCGTGTTTCCCCGAAAATAAGACGTACTCCGAAAATAAGCCGTAGCGGGATTTCGACGCAAGATAGAAATATAAGACACCCCTCCGAAAATAAGACGTAGCAATGTAGTGTCGAATCTCCGAAAATAAGATGTAGTGTCGAATCTCCGAAAATAAGATGTAGTGTCGAATCTCCGAAAATAAGATGTAGTGTCGAATCTCCGAAAATAAGATGTAGTGTCGAATCTTGTAGTGATATCTTGTAGTGGTACAACCAGACAAGATGAGTGCAAAAAGAAAGAGTTATTCTGTTGAGTACAAGAAAGGAATTGTGGAGGACTCCCGAGGCAAGAATCTTACGGCTTTTTGCAAAGAGAAGAAGTTGGATATCCGAATGGTCCAAAAATGGCGTGCAGAATACGATAATCTCAGTCTACAGGTGGACAGAGGAAATGCTAAGAAGCGCAAGTGTGGTTCAGGTAGGCAACCTTTATTTTCTGTAATAAAAATAAGACACCCCCCGAAAATAAGCCATAGTGTGATTTCTTGAGGAAAAAAAAATATAAGACGGTGTCTTATTTTCGGGGAAACACGGTACCACGTTCCAAACGTTTTTTCTTGCTCAGTGTCTGCCAGGTCGGTGTCACCGCCTCAAAGATTTCCTCCCATTTTTTATTAGCCACATTGCGGTCGCTGTATTCAGAACACCTCTTATCCCATATTGCAGGTCGATCTTGTACCAGATTAATGAGCTCCTCTTGGCTTACATCCTTTGCCATGTTTTCACCCTTTTATTGGAACACTCACTCACTACACAGGCAATATCTATATATGTCCAGGAACTGGGCAGCATGTGCTGGGAACATGTGACTTCGGACAATACACTACCTGGGTCAAAGGGTATTGTTATGTATGCATATTAAAGTTTGTTGAATTCGTACTTTATACATATTTTTAAATATTTTGATGAAAAACTGACGTTAGCGGATCGGATGGTAAACGGATCATCCGCTAACGTCTGTTTTTCGTCCGTTCCGTTTTTTTGACGGAAGAAAAATAGGGTTTTCTTCCGTCCGAAAAACGGAAGCTTACCGCAGACGGATGTTAACGGACGTTAGCGGATGCTCATCCGCTAACGGACGCTAACCCATAGGGAACCATTGAGGTCCGTTAACGGACGTCCAAAAAACGGACGAACTGAACGGACGTGTGAAAGGGCCCTAAAGGTGTTTACTGTGGAGAGAATCATTTTTTTAAATTGCAGTGCTTAGTCTCCAACTCAAGTCACATCAATCCAAAATGGCGACGCTCTGGCAGCCTGCACGTGTGTCGCAACATGGATTGATGCAGCCACCACCTAATTTTTCAATAATGATTACCTTATTAGACTTGAGTTGGAGGCTGCACACTACAGTGGTGCCCAGCTCCCAGGGACCATGCAGAGTATGCCTGTTTCCCAGGGACTGACTCCTCGCAACAGGGGCTGTCTCTGGGATGCAGGGCCGAATGGTAACCTAACTCAGGTAATTATGTAGCAAACCCCAGATGGAGCTGCTTTTGTTTGTTCAGTCCGTTACTTTGCCTTCCAACCCCAACGAACTGTCCCAGCCCCTCTGGCACACCTAGCAATGTGATTAATGGAATAACTCTGCATGAATACACAACACAGTTCTTCTTGTAGTTTTCTTGAAGAAAAGTAAAATTCAGGTTAACATTAGTCAGCCAGGACCTGTGTAAGTACCCAGGACTTGGTTGAAACAGTTTAAAGAAAACAGTCAGGAACACTATGCAAATAACGAAAGCAATAGGTAACGATATGTACAGATTAAATAGACTCCCAAATAACTTTTGATGTGTGTGGGATGCTGTGGCTAAAGGGGAACCCCGGGCCAGCCTACGATACCTCTAGTACACACCCAGTGAAATGATCTCAATACCCGTGTTGTGTCTCCGTTAAGAGCAACTGCTGTAATGTCCTGGAGGCTAAGTTTTGCATTTTACTATCTTTGCCGGCAATGTAGGAGCTCTGTGGACAATATTTGGATGTGGTATTCTATGAAAAGCATTAAAGGTTCCTGGGCAAAGCCCCCTCACCAAATCCTGTACACAGTCAGCGGTCCTCCCCTGAGCAAATGATTGATCTTAAATGCAAGTGTGTCGCAGTGGCATTCAGTCCTTGAGCTGTTGCAGGGTGTCCTTTAGCATGGACAGTCTGTTCCTCTGGGCTGGAGCTGCATGAACAATCTGTTCCTCTGGGCTGGAGTTGCAGGCTGTGTGTCCCTTGGTAGGCCGCGATTCCACACACACATAGAGTGCAGGAGATGCTTTCCTGATGGGGTGCAGGCAAAAAGAGGCTCTGGCCTAGTTCCTCTGGCTTTTTATCTCCTCCCCCACAGTCCTTTTTTTGCTGCCTGATGACTGGCTCAGGCTCTTCCAATAGGAAGTTTACAGACAACTTCCAATATGAAGTTTACAAACCAGCAGCTCTGAGTGTCTGTGTGAAGAGAGAAATGGGGGTGAAAAAGCCCACTCTGCTGCAACAGACAGCTCTGCCATCATAGTTTAGATCAGTCTGGAGAAGTACCTGCTACACTTATATTACTCGTAAGTTAAAATACATTTGAAAGGGTGCTGTTATTTCTGCAAGGTATTTATCTTCAAGAATATAGTTATACGTCAATGGAAACTATAACAGTAAAAATGATAAAAAAAATAAAACATTTTGGTGATTTCTGAGAAGTGTCCCTCGGCTTCAGGTCTCAGAATCCTATTCAGGCAACAGAGAAGCCTAATTTTATTGAATGTAATTAATTGCCCTTCCACTGTAGCCTTAGCCGCCATTATTCTACATACATTTAATTGGTTAGCTCGTCTGCATAATTGCTTTATCTCAAGGGAATTTTCTACATGTTTTCCCACTTCGTAAAGCTTTAGATAATAAAAAAGAGCTTTTCATTAACTAAATATGGCTAAGTTTCTTGAGACCATTTGCAAGACCCATCCCTGCCAGTGACCTTTTTCAAAGGAGTTAATTAACGGTCCACAAAAAAGTTCTTTAAACTTATTAAACTGGAAATGTACAGCTTAATTCATTCGCAATTTAATTTTATGCTTTAATTTTTAGGTGCAAGGCAAACAATAAAACATGGCTTTCTGTTCTATAATATATATGGAAAGAGAAAGAAAGGCATTGAGAATGTTTATTCACCCATAATTACCATACCAAAGTCTTCATTAATGAGGACATAAAGGATGCTTTAATATGCATATAATGCCATATAATTACCTGTATTGTGAGAAGTTCTTAGGAAATGGAAATTTACTCCAGCCAAAACATTCTGTTTAAATTTGTTATTTCTTTTTTGCTTTTATTGGTTATTCCTCAAAACATGATGTCTATATGAAAATTAAAAGTGAATTTTTTGGTTGAGAAAAAAGTAGTCTTTTTAGGCCAAATACATATACAGTGGAGCCTCGGATTACGAGCATAATCTGTTCCAGGAGAATGCTCGTAATCCAAAGTACTAGCATATCAAAGCGAAGTTTCCCCATTGAAGTCAATGGAAACGAAAATAATTTGTTCTGCATTGACTTTGTTGGGATGTAATACTGCATGCGGCCAGAGGCGGGGGGGTCACCGGAGAGCCTAGAAAACAGCCAAAACCTCGGCAAACCTCAGAAATCCTATCCGAGATTTGCCAAGGTCAGCCGTGCTGTCCTCGGGCCTTTCCGTGCATTTTCGAACGGCGCAGATCGGCGATGTTCGGCGCTGCTCGGCTCTGGCCCCACCTCAGGCCAAAAGCAGTACTGCACACCGCTTTGGCCTGAATCGTGCTAGTTTTGCTAGACAGCACTCACAAACCAAGTCACAATTTTTTTAAATACAGTAGTCGTATTGCGAAGCGCTGGTTAACTGCGTTACTCGCAATCCGAGGCTCCACTGTATTGCAAGGATTTAAAGTTTATCTAAGCTCTACCAAGATCATATACACTCACAGGCCACTTTATTAGATGCACCTTGCTAGTATTGGGTTGGACCCCCTTTTGCATTCAGAACTGTCTTAATTCTTCATGAAATAGATTCAACAAGGTGTTGGAAACATTCTTCAAAGATTTTGGTCCATAGTGACATGATAGCATCACGCAGTCGCAGCAGATCCACCATATCCCAAAGGTACTCTATTGAACTGAGATCTAGTGATGAGCGGAATACGCCATATTCGATTTCGCGATATTTCGAAGAATATTCGCGAATATTTCGAAGAATATTCGCGAATATTCGTTAATATCGAATATTCGTGATATTTTATTAAAAAAAAAAAAAGTTGCGAAATTTCGCTATTTTTTTTTTGATAAAATATCACGAATATTCGATATTTACGAATATTCGCTATATTTTATAAAAAAAAAAATTTGCGAAATTTCGCTAATGCAAAATTTCGCTAGTGCGAATGCGAAATTGATTGCGAAATTTGAAAAAATACGAATATTCGAAATAGCGAATATTCGCCGCGATATTCGAGTTATTCGCGAATACTCGAATATGCAATATTCGTAGCGAATATTCGCAATGCGAATATTCGTGAGCAACACTACTGATGACTGTGGAGGCCATTGGATTATGACCTAATTTTCACGTTTAAGAAACCAGTGAAGAGATGATTGGAGCTTTGTGACATGGTGCATTGTCCTGCTGGAAGGAGCCTTCAGAAGATGGGGACACTGTAGTCATAAAGGAATGTAAATAATCAGCAACAATACTCAGGTTGGCCGTGGCATTTAAATGATGCTCAGTTGTTACTAAGGGACCCAAAGTGGCCCAAGAAAATATACCCCACACTACTACCACCAGCCTGAATCGTTAATACAAGACAGGATAAATCGAGTTTTATCAGATCAGGCAGTGTTTTTCCAATCTTCTATTGTCCAATTTTGATGAGCCTGTGTGAATTGTAGTCTCGGTTTCCTGTTCTTAGCTGACAGGAGTAGCACCCGGGGTGGTCTTATGCTACTGTAGCCCATCTGCTTTAAGGTTCAATGTTTTCTGCATATAGAAATGGTATTCTGCATACCTTGGTTGTAACAAGTGGTTATTTGAGTTACTTTTGCCGTTCTGTCATCTCAAGTCTGCCCATTCTCCTCTTCCCTCTGACATCAACAGGGCATTTTCCTCTACACAACTGCTCCTTATTGGATATTTTCTCTTTTTTTAGACCATTATCTGTAAACCCTAGTGATGGTCGTGGGTTAAAATCCCAGTAGATCAGCAGTTTTTGAAATACTCAGACCAGCCCGTCTGGCACCAACAACCATGCCACGTTCAAAGTCACCAAATCCCCTTTCTTCCCCATTCTGATGCTTGGTTTGCATGTCAGCAAGTCGTCTTCACCACATCTAGATGCCTAAATGCATTGAAATGCTGCCATGTGATTGGTTGATTAGCAATTTGTGTTACCAAGTGATTAAACAGGTGTACCTGATAAAGTGACAGTTGCTCCACACCCACCGACCGTCGCCATGTGGCTAGGGAAGGTGGATGACATTAACAAAATGGAAGACCTGATTCTCACAAACCAGTATAGGCACAAGTCATACTCCAAAACCTGACAACTCTGGAACATCTTTACTTACTTGGCGGAGGGACAGGCCCTTAGGGGAACCCCTTAGAGTTTCCCGCTGGGAACCACCCTCTGGAGTGTATAGGCCCAACAAATGCTAAACCAATAGACCTTACGACCGGTTAGATAGATACAGAAACCCCTGCTTGCGAACAGCCCCCCCCTACTCCCCTTCCTCTACACCTCCTCCCCCATGCCCCCCCCCCTGTGCTATATCCTTCCCCCCTACTCCCTTGCTGTTCTGGGTAGCTGCTCAAATTCTTGCTTTTCTTTTCTCTCTCTAGTATCTCTGTAAATTGGAAAAGGAAGAGCGGGTCTGTTGGACCAGGATGATCTATTGCATTCTATAGGTGTGCAGCGGACGCGCGACTACAATAGAGGGGGTATGCCACAGATAAGTCTGCGACAGGTATAATGTGTTAACCACCTGATACCCACATTACTTGCCTACACGGGCCTGGCTGAGGATCCATTGCGCACTAAGCTAAAGTCAAATGACGTGTATGTTTACCCAGTTATGTATATGTACCTATGGATGCCAACCTATTTGTACTGTTGTTATGGTCCATGTGGACACGCTTTCTGTTATGAATAAATAAATCATTTTGAAAAAATAAAGTGACAGTTGAGGGTATATGGCAGCTTACCAGTACTTAGGTGTCAGGGACGTACTTCCCACTTCAGAAGGCGTGTGCCTATGCGCATGCACGAATCACGGACATGCACGCACATTAGACGGTTTGATCTGCTTCTGTGTTCCTGATTCTGTGCCTGTATCCTGTTCCTGTGTATGACTAGACTCCCTGACCTTGCTTCTATCTCCAGTCCTGACTTTGGTTTGTTTGACCCTGCTCAGCTTCCTGCCTGATTGCCTGTTGCCAAGACCCAGCCTGGACTCTGACTATTCTCTGCCTGTCGTTTATGCTGTTTACCCTGATGTGTATGACCCGGTTTGTCTGACTCTGCTGCTCTGCTAACCTGCATCTGCTGACCTGCATCTGCCGCTCTGCAAACTTGCATCTGCTGACCTGCATCCGCTGCTCTGCTAACCTGCATCCCCTACACTGCAAAAACTGTTCGCAAAGAGTTGCTGCAGCGGCGCTTTGCCGGTGGTTCGCGGGCACTGCCCATTGATTTCAATGGGCAGGTGTCAGGGAACTCCTGTGAGACGTTTTGCTCACAGACGTGCGCAAGCACATAGCTGTGTGCCATAGAATGGCACACAGGCACGTGCAAGCGCGCCAGAGCCCGCAATTGCAGGCACGCATGCGCACAGGCGCGAGCATGCACACACACGTACGCGCCTAATTCCTTTTGGCGCCAGACAGCCTATTTAAAGGGAGTCTGGGCTCTTGTGCTTTGCTGACTGATCTTCAGCTGTGTTCCTGAATCCTGCTCTGATCCTGTGTCCTCCCAGTATTTAGCCCCGGCTTGCTCTTGACCTTGGCTCTGTGTTCTGTCCCTGTACTAATGCCCATCTCTGACCCGACTCAGTTCCTGACTCTGGCTCTGTCTATGATTTGGTACCTCACTGCCCGCCTGCTGACAAACCTGGCTATCCCTGAGACCTTGCTCCTGTCTATGTTCCTGGTTACTGTTAACTCTCAGTTACCTGCCTGGCTGTTACCTGTTCTTGCTCAGCTCACCACAGTCTCCTTCAGGCCGCTGAACCCTGCCAGGCTGTTATACCGGGACCTCCTGCTCCAGGCACTTGTGTCCCTCTTGTTCTTCGGCTTCCTCTGTCTCACCTTCAGCGGAGCCAGGACAGGAGATATAAGAGAGGCCGACCTCATCAAATCAGACTCCCATCTGATCCCTCACAGCAGGGGTGCTGCAAAAATTCACATTGGAGTGAGAGGAGAGGCTCTATATAGGTGCTATGAGGGCACTACTTTTAGCGCTATAGTGCCTGTAAAGCACCTCAGTGTGAACGCAGCCTATTGCACAAGAAAATTGTATAATGTATGGCCAGCCTTATGCAATGATACCTGCAGCAGGGGTAACTAGTCTATTAAGGGCGCACAGGTGGCGCCTCCCCCCCATCCATGCACCCCTTGCAGGACACTGGATCTATGAATTACAATGGGGGGGGGGTTTAAAGCACCTGATTAGAGCCAAGGGCTCTAATAGGCTTCAAAGCAGAGTAGGCTTGGGGTGCAGAGAATGCGTACCAAGCCCACCCAGATGTGGTACAATAGCAAATTAATATTCATATTGTAACACTGATCCTACTCCTGGTCAATAAGGAAGCGGGACTTGAGACCCGTCACCTGATCGACTAAAGGGACAGGCTATCCTATTGAATGCCTAGGAGGAGGGGAGGAAGCCGCTGTGATGGAGGAGAGGACACAGAAGCCACCACCCGCCACCTGCCAACAAGATGGGGTAAGTGCCGGACAGAGCTGCAGACAGCGAGTGGGGGGGAAGGTGCCACCGGCCACTCAGGGGGAGGGGGGTGGTTGTTTGCCACCCCCACCAATAAAAACAAACACCAGCCGCCACTGGATACCTGGTATCAAGCAAGATCTTATAAAGATTGTAAGTAAACCTCTCAGTGTAAAGATCAAAGTAAATCGAAGAATTAATATAGTACCATCATCCTAAATATCATTTTGGATAGGGAACAGGATTTGTTGGGACCCCAGAGGCCCACGCTAATACCTGACAAGTATGTGGGGGCAGGGGGACTATACCGGTACTGGATGTAGAGAATAGAGAAATATAGGGTGATAGAAGTATGAAATGAAATCAATTTATTGAAAATGACATAAAATGGACAAGAGATACACATAATTAATGAAAAACATTAACAGTATTCTAAAATAATCAGACAATTTATACGACCAGCCAGTTCATCACCCAGATGGTACGAGACCCTCAATCGCATAGTTATCAACAAGGAAATACATAACTACATAGTTATGTATTTCCTTGTTGATAACTATGCGATTGTTTTTTTCTTATTGTTATGGTTCTATGCATATATACCTATATGTATATAACCTGTAATATTAACAATTGTATATTATCATCTTTTTAGAGAAAAATGTCCTGACGAAGCTACCACAGTAGCGAAACTAGTTGAGATGAGATCTTGACATATACGACCCCCTACACCTCACCTCACCCTCTGATTGAGGGTCTCGTACCATCTGGGTGATGAACTGGCTGGTCGTATAAATTGTCTGATTATTTTAGAATACTGTTAATGTTTTTTATTAATTATGTGTATCTCTTGTCCATTTTATGTCATTTTCAATAAAATGATTTAATTTCGTACTTCTATCACCCTATATTTCTTTATTCTCTACATCCAGTACTGGTATAGTCCCCCTGCCCCCACATACTTGTCAGGTATTAGCTTGGGCCTCTGGGGTCCCAACAAACCCTGTTCCCTATTCAAAAAGATCTTATAAAGGTTTGGTGTAGAGTGGTGGTCAGTGTCGAGATGTTTCCCTTTTCTTTGTGTGTGTTTTCTTTTTTTTTTGTGGTGTGGGAACATACAAAATCAACTGGTGTTATCTATAGAGCTATTTTACAATGTAGAAAACTTGAGGATAACTATGAAAGTCAAATGGAAATATTCCATGATTGGATCATAAGGATTTTTTATTCACTAAGAAATTGTAACGAGAGTTTAATTTATAATATAAAATAAAAAAAAATGAATATTCTGTGAATAGTTGCATTCTTATCTCCAAACAAAGCACTTCCATTAAATTTCACAAATATTCAAAAGCCCTCAAGGAAACCAAGAAAATGTAAATCTATATAAATAACGTGTGTTCAATATTAGTAACTGCTTCATATTTTTTTCAGTATTATTCCTGGAATCATGTCATATCTTGTCAGGCTCTGATTTGTTCCAGTCACTGGCGATCTCCTGGGAACAGATTCTGCTATAGACAGCTCTCTAGAAATCTCCTGTCGTTTTCCCGCAGTGTGTAAAAGAGATACATGACCGGAGTTCAGTGGAGGTAGAAGGTTTCATAATATATCTCATTAGATCTAAAGAGTGCCATTAAGGTGTGTATATTTACATGTGTCAGCGATATGCAAAGCTTGCAGACAAGTGATGAGGAAGTCTGATGACATTTTCCAAGGCTTTCCATTTCTCTGCGCTTTACAGATATTAATAGTCAGGAATTAAAATACAAATGGAGCTGCAAATACACTACTGCTGACTCTACTTAATATCGGGCATCAATAATTTATGAACATGGTAGAAATTTTATTCAAGTCTCTCTTTGTGGCACTAAGTAAAATATGTTTTATTAGGCAGCCAAGAGCATTGTGTTCAGGAGAAGAAGCAATCAATAAACTTTTTAACGTGTGTGTATATCATTTAATCTCAATAATTATTATTTATTTAATTTTATTATTACTGTAAATGCATCTTCTTTTTAAAAATAACAAACATATTACACTTACCGGCTCTGTGTAATAGTTTTACACAGAGTAGCCCTGAATCTCTACTTTTTGGGCCGCCACTAGGGATGAGCTTCTTGTTCGAGTCGATCGTATGTCTGTTTGTACGTTCGTCGAAAATCTAACAAAATAGGTCGTTCACGCCAAATTCGAGTGAGGCGCCACGGCCCATAATTCACTGCGGCATTGCGCGCTGATGATTGGCCAAGCATGCTGTATGTCCCGCATGCTTGGACAATTACAGCGTGCAAAAAACAGAGAGCCATAATTGGCCAAAGCCAAGGTGGTTGATGCCACGACAGCTTAAGCCAGGAATGGTGGTTAGCGACAATGGCACCAACCTCCTCTCTGCCCTACGACAGGGAAAACTGACCCATGTGCCCTGTTTTGCTCATGTTCTGAATTTGGTGGTGCAGCGGTTCATGGGCAGGTACCCGGGCTTACAGGATGTCCTGAGCAGGCCAGGAAAGTCTGTGTGCATTTCCGAAAGTCATATAATGCCAGTGCTCGGCTGACAGACCTCCAAAAGGGAATACAACCTGCCCAAGAACCGCCTAATCTGTGACATGCCCACCAGATGGAACTCTACATTGGCCATGCTGCAGCAGCTGCACACGCAGCAGAGGGCCATCAATGAGTACCTGTGCCAATATGGCAGCAGAACTGGGTCAGGGGAGCTTGTTTTTTTTTCCCCACAACAGTGGGCCTTGATCAGGGATGCATGCACTGTCCTGTCACCATTTGAGGAGGCCACAAGGATGGTGAGTAGTGACAGTGCATGCATCAGTGAGACTGTCCCTCTTATTCACATGTTGGAGCACACGCTACGTGGAATAATGGACAGGGCCCTTGAGGCAGAACGGAGGGAGGAAGAGGAGGACTTCCTTACCTCTCAAGACCCCCTTTATCCAGACAGTGGTCCTGCTTGCCCGCCTAGCACACAGGAAGAGGACGAGGAGGAGGAGGTGCAGGAGAAGGAGGATGATTGTATCAGCAGCATGGAAGTGGAGCCTAGCACTCAGCATCAGCAGCAGCAGTCTTCAAGGGATCACTTACAGTCCCAAGGAACCCATGGACTTTTACGTGGCTGGGATGACGTGGCTGCGGATCCTGACGTCCTCAGTGACCCAGAGGACTGTGCCCCGAATGCCTCAGCAAACCTACGCTGCATGGCCTCCCTAATCCTGCAAAGCCTGCGTAAGGATCCTTGTGTTCGTGGTATCAAGGAGAGTTATCATTACTGGCTGGCAACTCTGCTTGATCCATGTTACAAGAGTAAGGTTGCGGACCTTATCTTGCCATCGCAGAGGGAGCAGAAGATGAAACATCTTCTGCAGGGCTTGCAGAAGGGTCTGTGCAATGCATTCCCAGAACCTGGGAGCGGTGGAGAAGGTGGCCATCTGACCGATGCGTTCACACAATATTTTAGTCCACAGCCCCAAGGTCTGACCGGTTCCAGCAACCATTGCCAGCGTCTGGTTTACATGGTGCGGGAATACCTAGGGGCAAAATCAGACTTGGACACCTTCCTCACCGAAAATCCTCTGGCTTACTGGGTCTTGAGGATGGATCATTGACCAGAGCTTGCACAGTAAGCAATTGAGCTACTGGCTTGCCCTGCATCCAGCGTTCTTTCAGAACGCACATTCAGTGCTGCTGGAGGCTTTGTGACCGATCACAGGGTGCACCTCTCCACTCTCCACCTACTCCATCGATCGACTGGCCTTCATAAAAATTTAATCAGGCTTGGATCAACACCAGCTACCAAGCACCTGATGCTGATGTAACTGAATAATTTTTTTTAAATGTCAGATCCCTTGGAGACTGCCTATGCTGATGCTGAGTGACTGTCCTGTTATGCTGCTGACTGAATATCCTTTTCCTCCTCACTGATATTGCTGATAGCTAGCAAGAACATTGTTGGTTCTGGGCACCGCCACCAGTGCCTAAGGCCCAATTTTTCTGTCCCTGTTTAACAGGGGCGTATAATAACAATTTTTAATGCAATACTTTGCATGTGGCTCTTTGCTGCGCTCCAATTACATTATCTGTGAGGCCGCGTACACACAACCGGTTTCCTCAGCAGAATTCAGTAAGAAACTCGATAGGAGACGTATTCTGCCGAGGAAACCGGTCGTGTGTACAGAAAACTGTCAAGGAACTCGTCGAACCAAAAAGAGAGCATGTTCTCTATTTCCTCGACGGCAATGGGAAAATTTGTCTCAACGAGTTTTTTGACAGCCGAACAAGGAACTCGACGGGGAAAACTATGTGTTTCGCCCGTCAAGTTTCTCGGTCGTGTGTACGCGGCCTGAGTGGTTGCAGTGTTGTGGCATAGCCACCAGTGTCTAAGGCCCAAGTTTTCTTACCCTGTTCTAGTATTTTTCTTTGTTTGATTATTTTCTAATTTCAGTTTATTCTAGCTTTCTCCTACGTTATCATATTGTCATGTTTATTTTCCTGTACTAAATACTCAGCATTGTCAATGTAAACACCACGGGCCGGATTCAGATACAAAAATGTATCTTTCCGGCGGCGTAGGGTTTCCTCTTTATGCTTCGCCGCCACAAATATTATGGGCAAGTGCCTTATTCACTTGCTCCATAATATGAGGCGGCGTAGCGTAAAGTGCACGGCGTAAGGCCGTGCAATTCAAATTGCTGAAGTGGGGGTGTAATTCAAGTAAATTAATCATGACCCCATGTAATTGATGTTTTTTTTGGACGGCGCATGCGCCGTCCGTGGACGTTCCCAGTGCGCATGCGCAAAATCATGTCGCTTTTTCTCAATGTAAACGACGTGAACGTAACTAACGTCCCGAACGATTTATGCAAACGACATAACCAACGTTTAATTTGACGATGTCCCGACGTCCATACTTAACATTGGCTACGCCTCCTATAGCAGGGGTAACCTTACGCCGCTCTAACTCTTACGCAAACGACGTAAAATACGGCGCGCCGCCGCAAGTAAGTTCGGGAATCGCCGTAAATAGCTCATTTGCATATTTTAAGCGTAAACCGCCGTGAGCGCCACCTAGCGGCCAGCGTAAATATGCAACTAAGATACGACAGTGTAAGCGAATTACGCCGCTCGTATCTTAGGAGAAAGCCGGCGTATTCTGTTTTCTGAATACAGAAAAAAGATACGCTGGCTATTCTTAGTATTTACGCGACGTATCTATAGATACTCCGACGTAAATACTTTCTGAATCTGGCCACACAAATCTAGATTTGTTCTTTTAGGCAGCATTGATACAATAATAAGCCACACATTGTTGAGTATCCAAAAATATTTATTGTTTCACATGACAAAAGGTGTCATTTTTATTTTTTCCAAAAATATCTTAATAGAAATTCTTTATTTTTTTATTGTCAAGAAATATACTTTTGCTTTGAAATACTTGTCTACATCAATTATTTTTTTTTTAAATGTTATTTTTTTTTCTTTTTTTCTTATATATCTTATATCTCTTTTTTTTTTGGTTTATTTTTTTCTTTTTTTACAAAACAAAATTAACAAATATCTGGTTAAAACGCATGAACAATGACCAAGTTTTTAGCCGTTGTCATTGTTCATGCGTTTTAGCCAGAAAAATAGAGATTACACTTTGAAAAAAAAAAAACATACAGAGAAAAAAAAGAAAAACTTTAAAACTTTTTTTGTTTTGTTTTTAAACCCTCCCCAGAACATCCATTACATTCTTTACTGTTCGCTCCACCACTTGTGTTTTCTTTTTTATCTGCCCTAAGCAGATATTTATGTCCTCAATTTGGGCACTGTAGGTGTCCAATCAGCCCCCAACAGCATGAATACCTCCTGAAATTTGGCTCCTAATAGAGTACCGGCACCTCTTTTGGCCCACTTAAAGCACTGGTACAATTGTCTGTTTTTTTTAATCCTTAGCTTAACACAGGATTGTATCCATTACCAAAGCTGCAACATTTCTCTGTCTTTGGCCAAGTTTCCTACATGGATGACCTCTGTGACACCCTAACTAGGTTGTTCTTGTGGCCAACACTCAGTGCCGATCCTGACCTCCCTGGGGCCCTAAGCAAAATGACATGGTACATTAAAAATGAGAAGCGGGGGGTGCTGACGACAGTGACACGTCACATTAAAGAAAGTTGCAAAGCGGTGGGGAGGGGGTGTTCTGCTGTCGGAAATGACATCTTACATTAAATTGAGAAGCAGGGGGTGCTGACTTCTTACCTCTTCTCCCATGCAGCCAGCAAGTTGAGAAACGGGGTGAGGGGGCGAAAATGACTTCTTATCAGGCGTAAGTAATTTGGGGGCCCTTTGCAGCTTTGTGTGCCCCTAAGTGGCTTGCATAGTGAGCCTAAAGGGAGGATCGGCCATGCCAACACTTGTGCTACTGAGTCCATATGTGTAATCAACTGCTGAGCATACTCTCCTTTTACTGTATATTGACTTAAGTTGGATTATTTAAATCTAGTTAATAACACATCTACATTAAATACAAAATTGGTCTCACATAAAAAGATCATAAATAGAATGAATGACCAATTATTATGCCCACAAACATGAACCTTGAGACATCTATTCTTGAACTGTATATATACAACCTGAAAGAAAAAGCACATGCCGCAAAATAATAAAAACAAATAATCAGAGTACACATGAAAATTACTTACTTCTTCTGATGACTTTCCTAATCCATCTGCTCCGGCTCTCGTATTTTCAGGTCAGACCACCTTTTACGCAACTGTTCCCTTGACCTCTGCACCCCGAATTTCTGATGGATAGTCCTCTGAACATTCTCCATGATCTGGGCCTTCACTTTCTTTGGGTTCTTGTAAGGCCCATTTTTGCAGTCATAGTCCTCCTTTTTAAGGATTGCCACCATCTCATCAAAGGACATGTTGGTGGCCTTGAACCTCCTGCTCCTGGTGTGTGCTACCGCCTGGCCTCTCTCCTGCCTTGAGGTTGCAGCTTGCTGTGTGACCTCCATGATGTCTTCACCGCCTTGCATTGACCGACCGAAAAGGGGCGTGGCAATTACTAGAACGATCGTCATAGGGGGGGAAACGTGCAGAGCTTCTCGCATGCTCAGTGTATAAAGGGATATTGCGTGAGTGAGAACGTCGTTCACAGTCTGTAGAAAAAGTTGGAAGAAACGGTCGTGCAGTACGACGATACGCAACTCGATTTTGGACTTTATGATCAGTGGATGAGTTTGTGGGTTAGATATGGGGAGAAAGCTTAGTAGTAAAAGGCTTGACTGACATTAGCTTTTTTTGCTTAATTTTGACTTGCAGAAATAATGGAGGCCTTCAGGGAACAGGAGTTCTTCACAGAACCCGGATAGCAACCCCCCTTTTTTCTAGAATTTTTCTTTCCCAAAAAAATTATTTATTCAGCCAAGATCTGGCATTGTAATGTCCCCCCCACCCCTAAAATAATCGACATATAAGTGGTCCATATAGTGAACTTGGTGTTGAGGTCATCACAGAGGACAAGCTGAGCACTTTTTACCTCTGGAGGAAAAGAGCTGTGAAAATGTAGAATAGGCTCCCTCAAGAGGTGGTTCTGGCCAGCTCAGTAGATTGTAAGAGAGGCCTGGATTCTTTCATAGATACACATAATATAACTGGATAGTAATATTTATAGGGATATTCAATTGCCTCTTGAAGGATCAGGAAGGAATTTGTTCCCATTCTGGAGCAAATTGGATCATGCTTTGCTGTTTTTTTTTTGCCTTCCACTGGATCAACTGTAGGTAAAGGATTGTATATTTTCTTTGCCTACTATTGGTTGAACTGGATGGACTTGGGTCTTTTTTCAACCGGATTAACTATGAAACTATTAAACACAAAAGCAAACATTTATTATATTGCATCTTACTGATACTTTGATGTGATGCTGTGGGGGAAGCCATCCCTCCCGGGAGAAGACTGAGATTATGGATAGTGGCTATAGCAGCCACTAACAATTATTGCAGGTAAAACCAACGTTGATGGATTGATCAACTTGGCATAGGTGTACACAGCCTATAGCATTAGGGAGTGCACCTCAAAGCTCCAACACATATGCGTGTATGACATAAATACCAGCTTCTTCCCCACTCTCCATCCTGGGGGAAGACCCAGGCAGCAGAAAGCAGGACAGAAGGGGTGACAGCGGTGGCATACATTGGTACCAATCCCCTGTATTTTTCTCTTGTGGCAGCTGAATGTCAGCGAGAGGGAGAGGAGGAGAAGCCTAATTTCATCTGCTGCAGGAAAATACAGATGGTTTCTACTAAATTCCGCCACCTCTCCTGTCCAGATTCTGGGGTTTGGCAAGGAAGGATCAAAGTTTACCTGTCACCTGCCCACTATCAACAGGTAGATCATGATTGACAGGTTGCTAACCCCAGGATTATAATGTGCCCAGGCACACCTTATTCACTTTTTGGGACTTTTTTGCCATATTACTTATCCCATGCGTTTTGCACATTGCTACACTTTGCACAATTATATTTATATATATATATATTTTTGCCATCATTTATTTATGTATTTTTTGGCATTTGACCACTAGTTTTACATCACTTTTAGTATCATTTATTCATTCATTATTGATCTATTTAATTTATGCGCTGATCATTTTTTATCACATACACCTGGCACACCCCTTGCACATGCCTATGCAACTTGGTAAATTCAGCCTGCCCATACACTGTTTGAATCTTTGCCGGTTCAGCAGGAAGATTGGAACCATGTTTTAGGTAAACTGGGTTGTGGACTCTAGGCTTTAGTTACAGTAAGACCCCTTTCACACTGGGACGGTTTGCAGGCGTAATTGCGCTTAAAATAGCGCCTGCAAGCCGACCTGAAACAGCGGCTGCTGTTTCTCCAGTGTGAAAGCCCGAGGCCATTCATACTGAAGCGGTGCGCTAGCAGGACCGCTCCAAAAGTCCTGCTAGCCACATCTTATGCCGCGTACACACGGTCGTTTTTTGTCTTGTAAAATTTTTTCGTTTTTTCTCATGAAAAAAAAACAACATTTTTCAAACTTAATTTTAAAAAACAACGTTGCCTACACACCATCGTTTTCTGAAAATGCTCTTGCAAAGCGCGGTTACGTACAACACGTATGACGGCACTCTGTTCCATTCAAGCTCGCGTCATAACTTGCTTCTGAGCATGCGCGGGTTTAAAAACGTAGTTTTAGCTCATCATTTTTTATGACACAAAAAACGACATTTTGAAAAATGACATAAAAAATTGAAGCAGGTTTGAATTTGTTTGGTTGTTTTTCAGAAGACAAAAAAACGACGTAAAGCCCACACACACGATCATTTTAAATTAAGTTTTTTAAAACGTTGTTTTATTTCATCACAAAAAACAACCGTGTGTACGCGGCATTAGGAGCGGTGTGTTTACCGCTCCTCCACCGCTCCTTCCAATTGAAAGCAATGGGAAACAGCGGCTATACTGCCAGCAATGCGCCTCTACAGAGGCGCATTGCCGGGGGTATTCACCCTTTTTCGGCCGCTAGCGGGGGGGGTAAAACCACACCTCTAGCGGCAATACCGCCGCAATTACAACAGTAAAGCGCCACTAAAACTAGCAACGCTTTACCGCCACCGCACCTTCCGCCCCAGTGTGAAAGGGGCCTTATTCATTGAAAACATAAGCTGCTCAATAACTCGTTTTGTTGTTTGAAGCCCCTTTTTAATTGTGACCTTTGCAATAATCAGTGGTAGCCTTATCTAACATGATGACAAACTAATTTATTTTCCTTAATTTTAATGAAAATCAAATAATGGTATTTGGTAGCAATGCCTGATTTTCTTATGACAACATACAAGGTCTCATCACTATAATTGTAATCTAATACAGCGCATCTTTTAAAAACAGCAGTATAGTCTTGCCATTGTCTGGATACTTGGACGAAGTTACCACCTACGTGTTAAACAAACACATTAAACAGTAAATGCTTCTCTGCAGAACTGTTACATGCCATAAAGAGTCGTCACATTATGATCTGTCCGGGGGATTAATGATTCCTCGTCTCTGCTGCGCGTGCCATACAAATAAATCAGCCAACACGATAAGGCATTCATTTCAAATATTGATTATGCAGTAGTTTTGAGGACAATGTCTATAAATCATTTCTAAGTAACCCGGGTCAATTCTGTGTAATGTGCAGATATGAAGAGGCCAGTGATTATTACTGCTCCATCAATGAGCTGATCCTGCTTTGATGTACAAAGACTGGCCTTTATCTGGGCAACCAACTTTTACAGTGACGCCTATTACACACAATGTGAAAATTGGGCAAACGTGTTGAGGCGACCGAGAATGAGAACCGTAACCAGATAGATGTCGCGGTGTCCCTGCAGCTACAGATAGAAGATCTCCAGGACAGGGAACGCCGTAATAATATACGTATACGCGGGGTCCCGGAAAGGGAAGGTCATGAAGATCTTCAGGCCGTGGCTCAAAACATTTTTCAAAGTCTTATGCAAGACACTAGTTCACCAAATTTTGAGATGGACAGAATTCATAGAGCCTTGGGCCCAAAATTGAAAGACAAGGGTCGCCCTCGGGATGTGATATGTCGATTACATTATTTTTCACATAGGGAGGCAATCCTACGGAAAGCATGGCAGGCCGGCTCAATAGAATTCGAGGGAACACAGCTTAAGATTTTACCGGACTTATCTGGGGCTACCCTTCAACGCAGAGCCCTACTTCGCCCAATATTAGATCGTGTAAGGGCATGGGGAGGGACATATAGATGGAGGTTCCCCATCTCCGTCCTCATTAAGAAAGCCTCACTTTCATTTTGGCTTCGCTCTAGAGCGGACCTCCCTGATTTGTTTCTATTTTTGGAAACAGAACCGTTTCCAGTCCCGAACTGGTTACAGTTAAATCCGAGATCTATAGACCTTAAGAATGTCTGACTTGTTTTTTTTTTCCTTTCCTCTCCGTTTTTTTTGTTTGTGTTTAAAGGGTTAAATGCAGCCCGGTCTGAATTGGAGCAAAGGATAATTTTTTTTTTTTTATTATAATATCTCTGATTATACTGGGGACCTTAGGATATTTTATTACGCTATATATACGGTGTTGTTTTGGATACCGGTGTTGCCCTTTCCCTGCGCCCCCCATTTAGGGGTCGCAGGGAACTGGGCAACAAGGTCTCAATAGGGGGATATATCTGGCGCCCGGGGCAGTGCTACAGGGGGGGGGGTGGGATGGTAGGGGCAGGAAGGGCAGGGAAGGGTAGGGTAGGTTGTCGGGGAAGGAGGGACCAAGAGGACTCACTACTAGACTTACAGGCAGCAGCCTGCTTATTGTTTTTCTTTCACAGTGTTTATGGGGGGAGAGGGGGGGCTTTGTTATTGTAGATCTGGGGGAGGGGGGTCAGGGAGGGGGGTATGTATGGGTTCACTCACCATTTATGGGAGGTCTCAGCTTCCAGGGGATAGGGGGGAGGTAGGGCTGGGAACGACACATTGTGCACCTTAGAGTAAGATGGGAGGGGAGGGAAGGGTAGGGTAGGCTAGGGGTTTAAGGGGACTCACTTATAGATTTACAGGCAGTAGCCTGCTTACGTTTTTTTCACAGCAACTTTGGGGGGGGGGGCAGGGGTTTGCCATTACAGATTTTGGGAAGGGGGGTTAGGGAGGGGGGTATATATGGATTCACCTATCACTATATGGATGCTATTAGCATCTAGGGGGAACGGGGGGAGGTAGGGATGGGAACAACATATTGTGCACCCAAGGGCGCGCAACCTACACTGACACTGGGATTGGGTTTTTTTTTTTATTTTTTTTTTTTTTTCTCCCCTTGAATTATACTTCTTTACCTTTTTTTTTTTTTTTTTTTCCTCCACTGCAGCTACCTGCAGTGGTCAATGGGGTTCACACGGGCACCGCGAAGGCCTGGGAGGGCAAGGGGGAAGTTTGGGTTGGGGGGGCTAGACCCAACCCCTAGGGGTGGGTGTCGCAGTGGGAAGGGGTGGGGGGTGTGCGGGAGGCACTGTGGTCGGGTACCACAAGATTACCACTCAAAGTGAAAGAGTCCCCAAAAGGTTTCAAGAGATTTTAAAATCGGTTATGAATCAGGGGACTCCCTGTTAAGAGACCTGAGATTGGGTTTGTTCATTTGGTATGATATAACAGAGGAAGTTTTACCCCCTGGTAGCCAGAATGACCTAGGGGCAATCAATTTAACTCAGAGCGAGTTCATGTTATGTTTTTTTTTTTTTTTTTGATAGAAGGAGCGTGTGGAGGCGGCGGGAGACCCCTCACCGGGGGAGGCGTGGGTCAATAACCCCGATTAGGCCATCACTCAGGGGGTTGGGTTTCTGAGTGACCAAAGCTTCGCTTTGGGATACCCTTGAGGAGGAGGAGGACAACTCAGTTCCTCTCTTCTCTGTCTTAGGGTACCAGCTTAGAGTTGGGGTATAGAGGGCTGGGGGGGGGGGGGTTTGTTGGGTGGGTTTTTTTTTTTTTCCCTCTCTCCTTTTTTGCTTCTCCTTCTCTTCTCCTCGCCTGCAGGGTCCGGGTGCTTGGGTCCCACATAGGAAGCGGAGGAGCGCCCAGAAATGGACGCCCTTTCAGTAATTTCAATCAATGCTAAGGGACTAAATATACCAGAAAAGAGACGTATCTTACTGCAGGACTTAAAAAAAAGAGGCAGAAACATAGCTGTGATACAGGAAACATTTTAGAAAAGGGGGGCTCCCCTTTCTTAGGAACCGATACTTCCCGACAGTATATCATGCAATGAATCCTACGGTAAAAAAGGGGGGAGTATCAATACTTATATCTTCTAATACGCCATGGTCCTTAAAAGACTCCCTGGTTGATACCGAGGGGCAGTATTTAGCGGTAAAGGGGACGATGAGAGGAGCGATATTTACGTTTGCTACCTTCTACGCCCCCAATCTACAACAGGACCAGTTTCTGAGGAACTTCCTGGACAGGTTAACAGGATTCCAAGAAGGTCAGCTGATTATGGGAGGGGACTTAAATGTCCCTCTGGACCCTAATTTGGACACGTCAACAGGTGCTTCTTCAGTTGCGAGGGGCACCCGGAAACGAATCCGACAGCTGCTACAACAAGAGACACTGATAGATATATGGAGAATGATGCACCCGGGAGAGCGAGATTACTCCTTCTACTCTATCCCGCACAAGGTATATTCACGTATTGATTATTATTTTGTGCCGCATAGCCAGCTACACGCAGTTATAGAAGTTGGAATAGGTGAAATTTCTTGGTCTGACCATGCCCCAATCCTTCTAGAATATAAAATAGGAGACTCCAGGCCTTTGGGCCAGGGGGGCTGGAGACTAAATGAGAGATTGCTACAGGATGAGGTGGTGCTGGAAGATGTCCAGAGGGAGTTAAAATGGTACTTTGAAACCAATGACACCCCAGAATGTAATCTGGGGGTAGTATGGGAGGCCCATAAGGCAGTCATAAGGGGAGTCTTGATGAAACATGGCGCAAGGGTTAAAAGAGACAGGGAGCGGAATATAACAACCCTTATGATGAAGATTACAAACCTAGAAATGAAACATAAACAGAGACCTAACCCAGAAGTAGAGAGAGAGGTTATGACGGCACGTAGACAAATTACCGAACTGCTTTTACACAGTGCAAGAAGGGCGATACAAAACGGCAAAAGACAGAACTATGAATATGGTAACAAATGTGGGAAGCAACTAGCGAACTCACTGAGGGAACAATATACTAAGACTTATATTCCTATGATTAAGGGGTCAGGAGGCGAAGAACACATGCTACCCAGAGAAATTGCACAGAGATTTAGTGACTTTTATAGTACTTTATATAATCTACAAACAAACCCCCAACAACAACATGAGACAATGGGTAATTATATAGAAACCTCAGGTATTCCGACCCTAACAGTAGAAATGAGTCAAGAAATGGAAAAACCTATAACTTTAGAGGAACTGCAGGAGGCAGTGAAAAGGGGGAAAGGAGGGAAATCACCGGGAACAGATGGATTCACCATTGCTTACTATAGACTCTTTCTCCCTGTTCTAGGCCCCTTTATGGTCAGAATGTTTAACGGTCTGGGTGATACATGTTCCTTTCACATTGAAACTCTGAAAGCGGTAATCGCGGTCATACCTAAGGAAGGTAAAGACCCTTCTCAATGTGGGAGCTATAGACCCATTTCTTTACTCAATGAAGATCTGAAGCTTTTCGCAAAAATTTTAGCGGCACGTATACAACAATATATACCCAGGCTTATTCACAAAGATCAGGTGGGGTTTGTCCAGATGCGTGAAGCTAGGGACAATACGATTAAGACCCTGAACTTGATCCATTTGGCTGACTCTTCCCGAACCCCATGTGTCTTCCTCGGTACTGATGCCGAGAAAGCTTTTGATCGGATAAACTGGCAATTTATGTTTATGGTTCTGAGACACATGGGGTTCGGCAACAAGATGCTACAATGGATCACAAGTAACTATACTCATCCAACGGCACAGGTTAGAGTGAATGGAATATTGTCTCCTCCCTTTAAATTGTCTAACGGGACAAGACAGGGGTGCCCGTTATCCCCTTTTTTGTTTGCGCTATCTGTAGAACCTCTATTAAACAGGATTCGACTGAATCCAGATATTAAAGGAGTGTCTGTTGGAGATGCAGAATATAAGATCTCTGCTTTCGCAGACGACATGATGTACTCTTTGACGAGCCCGATGGAATCCCTTCCTAAGTTGCTACGGGAATTACAATTATATGGAGACCTATCAAACTTTAAGATAAATTATGACAAGTCAGAAGCAATGGGAGTAGCGATCCCGGAAGAGGACCTGCGGTCCTTGAAAACCAAACACAGATTTAAATGGTCTGACCTGTCACTTACATACCTGGGCACCTCCATTCCGGCAGACCTGTCACAGGTTTTCAAACTTAATTTTGTGCCACTATTGGCGAAAACACGGGTCCTCCTGGATAGCTGGAGGAGGGGGTTCCATTCTTGGTTCGGGAGAGTCAATGTCGTCAAAATGAGCATATTACCGAAATTTTTGTATCTTTTCCAGACACTCCCCATCGCCATACCAAAATCCTTTTTTAACCAGACGCAGACTCTTTTTAATAAGTTTATTTGGGCTAATAAATCCCCAAGAATTAAGAGGCGCATATTATCTCTACCAAAACGAGACGGAGGCGTGTCGGCTCCAGATATTCATCGGTACTATCAGGCGGCCATTCTGATCCGCCTGATAGATTGGATTGGAGGAGACATGGGGGCGAGAAAATATGGCCAAGTCTGGAGCAAGCTCAGTGCAGCAGTATACTCCACCGGGCAGCATGGTGTTACAGAGAACTGCCGATAACTATTAAGAAACACCCACTGATAGGCCCAACATTGAAAGTTGCTTACGGGCTATTTGTGAAAGGGACATTGTCCACTCTGGATTCACCACTTTACCCAATTCTGGGGAACCCCCAATTTATACCAGGATTGATGAAGGGGCCTTTCAGTGGGTTAATAGATCAGGGTCTGGTACAGGCATCTAATTTTGTTAAAGAGGGCTCATGGCACACTATGCAGGAGATGGTAACGGGTGGGGTCCCCTACCAACTGGACATTTGGAGGGCATTACAACTACGGCACTTCTTGGACACTTTGAAATCCCCTATAAGATATGGGCGTAAATTAACAAGATTTGAGGGATATTGTAGTGGGAGTGGAGTGCTTCGCCACGCACTCTCAAGAATTAACGAATTATTAAATGTACCGAAGGAGGACTCTCAAACCCCTTTTTTTAATAGGTGGGAGGCGGAGCTGGGAAGACCCTTTACAGAAGAACAAAATACTCCGGAATATATTTGAATCATCAGTCTGTGTGAAGACACAGGAGATGAATTACAAGATACTAACTCAATGGTATCGTACTCCGGTAGTATTAAAAAAGTGCTACCCAGACATCTCGGATAGATGCTGGAGGTGCGGAAAGAAAGAAGGAACGTTATTACACATTCTATGGTTCTGCCCAAAGATTTTAAGCTTCTGGGCAAAGGTTCAGGGAATAGTGCAGAAATTTAGCAAAGAAAAATTACCAGACCAATGGTCTTACTACTTATTACAGGACTCTGAGCTCTCTGTAAAATGTTATAGGAAATCTATGGTTTGCCATCTTCTAAATGCTGCCCGTGCCTGTATCCCAGGGATGTGGAAACAGACACAACCTCCAACAGTAAAGATGTGGCTCAATAGAGTAGAGGATACGAATAGAATGGAGGACCTTGTGTGGTCCTCCAGACAGAAACGTAAGGTGTACCTTGATACGTGGACTGAATGGAACACGTTCAGATACTCAGAAGAAGGAAGGATCTTGATGGATGCGTAGTTGTGTGATATGGGAGGGGCCCGGCGCTGTGGACGAGGAGGAGGAGGGGGGATGGACAGAGGAGGGGGCTCCCCATCCCCCTTTTTTTTTTTTTTTGGGGGGGGGGGGGGGGGTTATATTTTTGGCTTAGTTTGTTTTGAGGGGGGATGATCTGGAATGACAATGCAGAGAGTGATGACATAGGGGGTGGCCCAACTGCCCCTCCCTGCAGGGGACACGTGGATCCCCAGGTGGAGGAGAGGTTCACTGGCCTGACATAGCAAGGGGAAGGCACCCACAGATTTGAAAGGCAATTAGAACTATGGAGGATGAATCGTAGTTTGAGAGAGAAGTGATACGATATGTTTTGGGAAATATTTCCCTTTTATCTTTGTTTAAATGATTTGATTTTGTATTATGTGGGTATTTCTTTTCCTTCTTTTTCTTTTTATATATTTGTATGTTGAAATGACTTTATGGCCAGAGGGATGACCCTATATATGTATATCACTATGCTTGTTTGGAAAATAATAAAAGAGAAGAATTTGTAACTTCAAAAAAAAAAAAATTTGCTTTCAGAGCGATTGTCTGATAATCTGATCGTTAGTTTACAGCTTTTAATAGAGCCAATCACGACAGTTCATAAAAAATTATCCAAAGGTACAAGCAGGAAAATGTTTCTTGTACAATAACAGAACAAACGTTTTTTTTTATTTAATCAGTGGAGTATTCGTCCATAAAAAAATCAACTGACCAAGACCGCACATACTCGGAAGCAAAAGAATACAATACAATAAATTATATAATCGCGGGAAGTTGTATTCTGTCTTACAAGACTTTTCGTTACTCCAGAAACCTATTCATTTTCGATATGAGACTCGCTTGCAAAAAAAAAAAAAAGATCATTCATCCGATATTCTCATTTAGCCAGATTCAGAAAGACTTACACCGGCGTATCTAATGATATGCCGCACAATATGGCAAAACCGCGCTCATAAAAGCAAAAAAACAGAGTAGGTTAGATGAGGACTGCTAGGCAACAATCTCCTGTGTTTGAACAAATGATATAACCTGGAGCATCATTCATTAGCATAGGGTGATGCCCAAAGGCTCTCCTGTAAGTTAAAAAATTAACAGTACATAAAAGTAAACATAAGATAATGTGTATCCCAGAATGTGTTAATAAGGGAAATAGCACAAGCGTTCATATAGTCCTTATAATTGCTGTGTTGAAGTATATTGAAAACAGTATCAGGAAACAAAACAGCGGTAAATCCTAATGGTTCACACCACCACAGTGACGAAATGGTAACATCAAAGTGATCCCTTCACCAAAATAAGGGGGGGCCGCTTACCAGAGGGAAAGCTCAATGAAGCAATTGGCTATAACCCAGCCGCGGCCTTTGAAATCTTGGATGGTTCCTGGATACGACTTCCAGCAGATACCAAGGCTAGCGGTACTCACGGATATCGAATATAGGTGGAGAGAGAAGGATGGACCAATAGTGTGATTCCGTTTAAACAAGGAGGATTTATTAAAACAAAAAATGATACTCACATTTTGACAAAGTATCAAAAGCATATAAAAACAGATCGCCGGCCGGCAAACAGATCGGAGCCCTTCCTCCGTACGTGGTGACGTCACTGCGCGTCCTCCCAGACGCGTTTCGTCATCAAAAGGACGTTATCAATGGGTTGGGCTATCGCAGTAAGGTCACCAATTAAATACCTAGTCCTCATTGTGAAGTGCCTAACAACCGCGGCCGAGGCCGCCATCTTAAGTATGGTAAAACTGCCCATACCTCGCGTTTGGAAGGACACATCCGTGGATTAAGTAAGGCGAATATTCTACTATCGCTAAAAGCTAAAATTAAAAAAGAGTACAAGTTCTAATCCAAATACCGGAGCAATTAAGCCCTAGTCAGGATAAAACTGAAAATTTATAGCATTGAAAGGAATTTTTCGTAAGAGAATGGATATCCAGCTATCAGTACATAGAGAACTGCTGTAACTAGATAGCACTCGGTGATGCCCGCAACTGCTGTTAAGTCTAGCACCCTCTATAGGAACTATAAAGGAATGCCACCCTGGCTTTAAAAGCAGATCCAGCTCATATTGGAGCTAGTTGCGCGGAGTTTGACAGAAGTATATGAATTAGTCCTACTTCCAAAATCTTAACTGAAAAGTGACACAATCCCATTCTACCTCAACCTGTGTGTGTATACGAGTTTATTTGTGCAAAAAATGAGAAATATATATATGAAATTCTATCATAATAACATATACATAAAAAATCATGTACATAAATAGTTAATTGAATAAGAATAAAAATAAATAAAATAAAATAGATAATATTAAAAGTGTGTATAAACAGTTTTTATAGGGAAAAATATTGCCTACGGACTCAGAATTAACCCAAGTCGTCATGTCTACAACCATATCTTCCCCTGTTAAGCCTACTAACTAATGCAGGCCTGGGCTGCCTACTAGGCTAATTTCACCCTATATGCTGATATAATTGGTGCTGAAATTGTGAAAAGTGAATCGTTCTTCAATTAAAGAGAGAGCATATTCCTAATTGAAGTGTAGTGCTTAAAAATAATAATAATAAGTGAAAATAAAATTTGTGGAAAAAATTTAGAAAAAATTGATCCCTATATAGGGTCCCTTCTATTCCTATCAAATTAAACTAAGTCGATCTTTTATAAAAAATGCAACTCCTATACCTTTATAGGTGCCTTAATACAATAACATAATACTTCTAAAGGGGAGGAGATCTTTAAAGGCTAAACATTGAGAATTAAAAAACATATATAAGGGAGACGGTTGGAGAGGGCCTCTGTTGGTGCACTTCACAGTGAGTTTACAGAGATAAAGTAAAATATTATGCGTTATTAATAAATGCATTAATGTCAGTCTCTATATTTTTTCCAAAAAAAATTTTTTCACTTATTATTATTAATTTTTAACACTTCAATTAGGAATATGCTCTCTCTTTAATTGAAGAACGATTCACTTTTCACAATTTCAGCACCAATTATATCAGCATATAGGGTGAAATTAGCCTAGTAGGCAGCCCAGGCCTGCATTAGTTAGTAGGCTTAACAGGGGAAGATATGGTTGTAGACCTGACGACTTGGGTTAATTCTGAGTCCGTAGGCAATATTTTTCCCTATAAAAACTGTTTATACACACTTTTAATATTATCTATTTTATTTTATTTATTTTTATTCTTATTCAATTAACTATTTATGTACATGATTTTTTTATGTATATATTATTATGATAGAATTTCATATATATATTTCTCATTTTTTGCACAAATAAACTCGTATACACACACAGGTTGAGGTAGAATGGGATTGTGTCACTTTTCAGTTAAGATTTTGGAAGTAGGACTAATTCATATACTTCTGTCAAACTCCGCGCAACTAGCTCCAATATGAGCTGGATCTGCTTTTAAAGCCAGGGTGGCATTCCTTTATAGTTCCTATAGAGGGTGCTAGACTTAACAGCAGTTGCGGGCATCACCGAGTGCTATCTAGTTACAGCAGTTCTCTATGTACTGATAGCTGGATATCCATTCTCTTACGAAAAATTCCTTTCAATGCTATAAATTTTCCGTTTTATCCTGACTAGGGCTTAATTGCTCCGGTATTTGGATTAGAACTTGTACTCTTTTTTAATTTTAGCTTTTAGCGATAGTAGAATATTCGCCTTACTTAATCCACGGATGTGTCCTTCCAAACGCGAGGTATGGGCAGTTTTACCATACTTAAGATGGCGGCCTCGGCTGTTAGGCACTTCACAATGAGGACTAGGTATTTAATTGGTGACCTTACTGCGATAGCCCAACCCATTGATAACGTCCTTTTGATGACGAAACGCGTCTGGGAGGACGCGCAGTGACGTCACCACGTACGGAGGAAGGGCTCCGATCTGTTTGCCGGCCGGCGATCTGTTTTTATATGCTTTTGATACTTTGTCAAAATGTGAGTATCATTTTTTGTTTTAATAAATCCTCCTTGTTTAAACGGAATCACACTATTGGTCCATCCTTCTCTCTCCACCTATATTCGATATCCGTGAGTACCGCTAGCCTTGGTATCTGCTGGAAGTCGTATCCAGGAACCATCCAAGATTTCAAAGGCCGTGGCTGGGTTATAGCCAATTGCTTCATTGAGCTTGCCCTCTGGTAAGCGGCCCCCCCTTATTTTGGTGAAGGGATCACTTTGATGTTACCATCTCGTCACTGTGGTGGTGTGAACCATTAGAATTTACCGCTGTTTTGTTTCCTGATACTGTTTTCAATATACTTCAACACAGCAATTATAAGGACTATATGAACGCTTGTGCTATTTCCCTTATCAACACATTCTGGGATACACATTATCTTATGTTTACTTTTATGTACTGTTAATTTTTTAACTTACAGGAGAGCCTTTGGGCATCACCCTATGCTAATGAATGATGCTCCAGGTTATATAATTTGTTCAAACACAGGAGATTGTTGCCTAGCAGTCCTCATCTAACCTACTCTGTTTGTTTTTTTGCTTTTATGAGCGCGGTTTTGCCATATTGTACTACTTTGTGTTTTCACACGATTGCCGCTGCCTTCTAGTTTTCTTATATTTTTTTGGTTTAGCGCAGTTTTCTGTTTTTTCTAATGATATGCCGCGTAAGTCCATGGATGCGCCGTCGTATTTATGCGCCGTATTCTTTTACTAATATACGCCTGAATTTTGGCTTCCTACGACCGAGGTAAGTTACCTACGCCGTCGTATCTTGGGTGCATATTTACGATGGCCGCTAGGGGTGCTTCCGTTGATTTACGCGTCTGAATATGCAAATGAGCAAGATACGCCGATTCACGAACGTATGTACGCCCGATGCAGCAATCTACGCCGTTTACGTAAGTCGTTTTTCCAGCGTAAAGATAAACCACCAAATAGCTGGTCTAAGTCATGTTAGGTTATGGACCTCGGAACTGCTGTCAGATTTTACGTTGTTTACGTAAGTCGTACCTGAATGAGGCTGGGCGTAGGTTACGTTCACGTCGTTCGCATTGAGCCGTCGTATGTTAGGGCGTATATTCGACGTGATTGTGAGCATGCACGGCGCTTCATTTACATGGGGTCACGATTCATTATAATACAACACACCCACTACCCGCCTACTTTGAATTAGGCTGGCTTACGCCGGCCCATTTACGCTACGCCGCCGTAACTTAGGGAGCAAGTGCTTTGTGAATACTGTAGTTGCCTCTATGTTACGTCGGCGTAGCGCATATGAGCTGCGCTACGCCTGCTTGAATATACGCCACTCTACCTGAATCTGGCTAATTGTGTGTACCAGGCTTAAAGGAGTTGTAAAGTCTTGTGGTTTTTCTTCTGTAGTGCAGCAGCCCCACAGAGCCCCCTTTTTTTACCTGAACCTGATCATTCCAGTGACGAGCACAAGCCCAGAAGCTCCAGCCGCTGCTTTGGGTCCTCATTGGATAGATTGATAGCAGCAGAAGTCATTGGCTACCGTTGCTGTCAATCAAATCCAGTGACATGGGAGCCGGGGGCGGGGCTGAGTACTGATTTCTGTGTCAGTGGACGCAGCAGCAGGACTGGGAAGTGAGCATGCAAGAGTCCCCCCATGGAATGCAGCTCTCTGTGGGGGCACTCAATGAAGAGGAGGAGCCAGAAGCGTTGCTGGGGGACCCCAGAAAAGGAAGACCGGGCCGCTCTGCACAAAACCCTTGCACAGAGCAGGTAAGTATAGATGTGTTTGTTATTTAAAAAAAAAAAAAACACTTGACCTCTTGAAGACCCCCCCCCAATGACCAGGCAATTTTTTGCAATATGGAATTTGCATTAGTTTACCTGACAATTGCGCAGTCGTGCAACACTGTACCCAAATGATATTTATGTAATTTCTTCCCTTCAAATAGAGTGTTATTTGATCACTACTGTGTTTTTTATTATTTGAGCTATAAATAAAAATGACCAACAATTCTGCTACATGTTTTTGGACACACCGCATCTCCGATCACAGATCTATAGGCTCTTTATCATGTGACCAGCTGTGTCCAATGAGAGCGAGTAGAGGAGAGCTGATAAGCGGCTCCCCTGGCAAGGGGGGGGGGGGGATCTGTGCTAATAATCAGAGCATTCATTATCAGTGCAGTCCCATCAGTGATGCCTACCAGTGCCCACCAGTGATGCCCACCAGTGTTGCCAATCAGTGCCTGTCAGTGATTCCAATCATTGCCCATCAGTGCCGCCTATCAGTGCTGCTTATCAATGCACATCAATCAGTTCTCATTAAGGCTGCCCATCAGTGCTACATATCAGTGCCCATCAGTGCTACATATCAGTGCCACCTATCAGTGCTGCATATTAATGCCTCCTCATCAGTGCCACCTCATCAGTGCCACCTCATCAGTGCTGCATATTAATGCCTCCTCATCAGTGCCACCTCATCAGTGCCACCTCATCAGTGCTCACCAGTGAAGGACAAAAATTACTTATTTACAACATTTTGTAACAGAAATGAAGAAATGTTTTTCACATTTTCGGCCTTTTTCCATTTCATTAGCAAAAAAACAACAACTCAGTGGTGATTAAATACCACCAAAATAAAGCTCTATATGTCTCAAACCCATGATAAAAATGTTGTTTGGGTACAGCATTGCATTACCGAGCAATTGGCATTCAAAGTGCGACAGTGCTGAAATCTGAAAATTGGCTGGGCAGGAAGGGGATGCAAGTGTCCGGTATTGAAGTGGTTAAGGTGGGCTGTCAGAATGCTGCTTGCAACACAAACCTGTTTCCGTTACTATTGTGTGCATTGGAATGCAGAATTGTACAGGGACCCTAGAGAATTTATCTATTGTTGGCCTTAGACTGGAAAATGTCCCAGGAGAAATGGCAGTGAGACGTCTATCTACCCACAATCTCATCTGACTGGCGCACGCTTCTCAGCTAATGAGCACAGGCATTGCACGCGCGGTTAAACACCCCCTTTTTTTCTTTTTATCTTTCATTCAGCCCATAACTTACAGCACTAGGGAAATTCTCTGTGTGAGATGACTTCTTCCAGCAGCTGGCATTGCTTTTATGTCCTCTAGGGAAGTGTCCAGCAGTGCTAACCAGGAAATACAGTATGTCTATAGAATGAGCAAATATGGCCGCCAAGACCAAAAGAAAAAAAAACACAAGAAAAAGAGACAGGATTTTCAAAACATTGACATGTGCTTAGATTATTTACTCCACAATGATTACATTCACATATTGTAAAAATCTAAAGCAGATATGAACTCTAACTGAATGACATTTAGGCGTATAATAGAAAAAATGCTTTTTTGTTTTCATCTTTTTTTTTCCCTTTGAGGAAGCTCAGCATTGCTCATCTCCTGCAGCCTCTTTGAAGTCACTTCCTGTCTACATGCACTCCGGTGATGGCTGCATGGCATTTCTGTTTCCTGATGGTGATATTTGTGGATCATGCCTGTGTAATAAATACCCATTGGAAGACCATGTGACAAGGTGACAAAACAGAAGCACATTTGGAAGAGACATAGGGCCAGATTCAGGATGGCGAGCGTTTTTTTTGGCCGGCGTAACGTTTCTCATTTACGTTACTCCGCCGAAACTTTAGGAGAAAGTACTGTATTCACAAAGCACTTGCTCCCAAAGTTGCGACGGCATAGCGAAAATGGGCAGGAGGAATTCAAATTGGGCAGGTAGGGGGCGTGTAGTATTTAAAATAGGCGCAATCCCGCGGCGAACGTACTGCGCATGCACCGGCCGTCAATGTATCCCAGTGCGCATGCTCCAAATGATGACAGTGTTTTGGAAGTGAACGTCAATGATGTCAATCCCCATTCACGGACGAGTTACGCAAACGACGTAAAACTTTTTCAATTCGACGCGGTCACGACGGCCATACTTAACATAGGATGCGCCTGCTTTTTGTTGCTTTATCTTTACGCCGGGAAAACCCTTACGTAAACGTCGTAAAGTGACTGCGTCGGGCTCGCGTACGTTCGTAAATTGCTGTATCTCGCTGATTTACATATTCTCGGCGTAAATCAGCGGGAACGCCCCTAGCGGCCATTTTAAAATTGCAGTTCTGATATGACGGCAAAATACAATGACGCCGCTCGTATCTTAACTCAATCCCGGCGTATCTTGTTTTCTGAATACAGAAAACAGATACGCCGTCGTAGGTTAGAAGTTACGCGGCTTATCTAGAGATAAGCCGCGTAACTTCTACCTGAATCTGGCCCATAGAGTTGTCACCTTTAAAGCAGAAAGTACCTGAACAGGGATCTTTTTGGCAGGATCACAAGGTAATATTTGAATGAAATCTGAAGATTTAGCCCACGTTCACATTGGGCCAATTGGGCCGGCAATAGCATTGTCCGAATCAGTGCGGTGCAGTGTTAATTTAGTCGACTAAAGTTACTAAAACTTTTTAGTCGACTAATGCCACGTACACACGATCGGATCATCCGATGAAAACGGTCAGATGGATTTTTTCATCAGATATCCGATGAAGCTGACTTTCATCAGTCGTGCCTACACACCATCAGTTAAAAATCCGATCGTGTCCAACGCGGTGACGTAAAACACAACGACGTGCTGAGAAAAATGAAGTTCAATGCTTCTGAGCATGCGTCGAATTGATTCTGAGCATGCGTGTATTTTTGATCGATAGAAAAAGAAAAAAAAACAATCGTCTGTGGGGAAATCTATCGTTTTTTTAACCATTAGAAAAAAACAATGGGGCCCACACACGATCGGATCGTCCGATGAAAACGGTCATTCGGTCCGGTTTCATCAAACGAACCGATCGCGTGTACAGGGCATAAATGAATACTATTTTAGTCGACTAAAATACGACTAAAACTAAAACAATTGAGATGACTAAAATTACCACTAAAATGGCATTATAGCTCTGTACACACTGTACACACGATTGAAATTTCCGATGGAAAAAGTCCATTGGATTTTCTGATCATGTGTTGCCCCATCAGAGTTTTTTCATTGGATATTATGATGAATTCTATCGGAGTTTAGATATAGAACATGTTCTATATTTTTCCGATGGAATTCCATCGGAATTCCGATGTAATTTGGCTGGGCAAAAGCCTGACCGTGTGTACGCGGCATAAGACTAAAACTAAATTGCAATCTGACTTCAAAATGAACATTGGTCTGTAGTGCATGTTCATACCTCAATACTAATGATGAGCGGAATATGCCATATTCGATTTCGCGATATTTCGCAAATATTTCAAAGAATATTCGCGAATATTCGTTAATATCGAATATTCGTGATATTTTATAAAAAAAAAAAAATTGCGAAATTTCGCAATTTTTATTTTTTATAAAATATAGCGAATATTCGTAAATATTGAATATTCGTGATATTTTATAAAAAAAAAAAAAATTGCGAAATTTCGCATTTGGGGAAAATTCGCATTGGCGAAATTTCGCATTAGCGAAAATTGGCATTGGCGAAATTTCACAATTTTTTTTTTTTTATAAAATATCACGAATATTCGATATTTACGAATATTCGCTATATTTTATAAAAAAAAAGTGGCGAAATTTCGCTAATGCGAAATTGATTGCGAAATTGATTGCGAAATTTGAAAAAAAATACGAATATTCGAAATAGCGAATATTCGCCGCGATATTCGAGTTATTCGCGAATACTCGAATATGCAATATTCGTAGCGAATATTCGCAATGCGAATATTCGGGAGCAACACTACTCAATACCATAAATAATAATATATTCGATTTTTCACTCCAGCAGTATATAATGAGTTTGGAAATTGTAGAGCAATGTTAACTAATGCATTACAATTTAGTTACACTCATTAGATTTTAGGCGACTAAAATGTACTGGAGATTTAGTCGCCTAAATACGACTAAAACTAAGACAATTGCAAAACACTAAGGCCTCGTACACACGATTAAATATATTTGTTCAAAACGGTCTGTCCGACCGATTTGAACAAATCTGTCTGCTGGCATTTTGGTTTGCTCGCGTGTACACACGAGCAAACCAAAATCCCCGCCAGCAGACGGCGCGCTGACGTGTCGGTGAGGTGGCGGTGACGTTGACGCCGCCACGTCACCGCACCAGGAAGTAAAACACTTCCGCGCATGCGTCGAAATCAGCAGACATGTCGGGCGGACGGGTTCCCAGCCGACAGATTTCAAAGCATGCTTTGAAATCTGTCGGGTGGCCAAATCCGTCTGTTTGCCCGTACACACGATCGAATCTGTCTGCTGAAACGGTCTAGCAGCCTTAAATGGGACTAAAACTTAAGGCCCGTACACACGGTAGGACATCCAACAAAATTTCCCTTGGATTTTTGTCCTAATTGATTTGTCCGGTCACACCCATAGCATACACACAGTCAGACTTTTCTGCAAACCTTTCTAAAACTTTCCCATCATCACGTGGTTTTTCTGCTCTTTTCTGCTCCTTACCGCCACCCTTTGGTTAACTTCTGCTATTGGTTGATTTTAACATTGGTTCTGAGCATGCGTATTTGCACTTTGTACAAAAGTTGGTTGGATTGCTGTACACACGGTCACACAAAGCACCGAAAAGTTGGTCCGTTCGTATACCCAACTTTTTGTTGGATGAATCCTGAAAAAGTTGGTCCGATGGAGCGTACACACGATCAGACAAATTTGAAAAGTTGCAGATTTTGAAGTTGGTTGGCCAAAAGTCTGACCGTGTGTATGGGGCTTAAAACAACATTTTAGTCCTAAGACTAAAGCCCCATACACACGGTCAGACTTTTGGCCAACCAACTTCAAAATCTGCAACTTTTCAAATTTGTCTGATCGTGTGTACGCTCCATCGGACCAACTTTTTCAGGTTTCATCTGACAAAAAGTTGGGTCTGCGAACGGACCAACGTTTCAGCAACAAAAGTCTGATGGTGCTTTGTGTGACCGTGTGTACAGCAATCCAACCAACTTTTGTGCAAAGTGCAAATACGCATGCTCAGAACCAATGTTAAAATCAACCAACAATAGCAGAAGTTAACCAAAGGGTGGCGGTAAAGAGCAGAAAAGAGCAGAAAAACCATGTGATGATGGGAAAGTTTTAGAAAGGTTTGCAGAAAAGTCTGACTGTGTGTATGCTATGGGTGTGACCAGACAAATCAATTAGGACAAAAATCCAAGGGAAATTTTGTTGGATGTCCTACCGTGTGTATGGGCCTTTAGACTGATGCCGCGTACACACGGTCGTTTTTTGCGATGGAAAAAAAAAAAAACGTTTTGTAAAACGTCATTTAAATTGATCGTGTGTGGGCAAAACTTCGTTTTTTGTCTTCAAAAAAACGACCAAAAAAAAATTCCAACATGCTTGAATTTTTTGTGTCGTTTTTCAAAACGTTGTTTTTTGTTTCACAAAAAGTCACCGCGTGTAGCAAAAACGTTGTTCAAAACAACGTTTTTCAACCCGCGCATGCCCAGAAGCTAGTTATGAAGCGAGCTTCAATGGAAAAGAGTGGTGAACGTAACCTCGCTTTTTGTGAAAAAACGATGGTGTGTATGCAAAATTGTCTTTGAAAAGTGACGTTTCAAAAACGTCGTTTTTTACTTCACAGAAAACGTCGTTCTTTTTCATCGCAAAAAACGACCGTGTGTACACGGCATCACACTAAAACGAAATTGAAATTTGTTGCCAAAATTAGCACTGGTGCGGTGCCAACTTTGCGGCACCGCACCGATTGCCAAAAGTAGTTCCTGTACTACTTTTTGCGACTTATGGGGGGGGGGATTTAAACAAACATCTGTGCATGAACCTGCACAGATGTCTGTCAAATCACCCCCAAAGTTGGACTGCATTTCCGGTTTGAACTTGCATGAACGCTAACCCGCATCAGTGTGAACCTGCGCTACAATATATTTAAATATCGCTTTAGAAATTACATGGACCGGAAGATTTTCCCCCTTAATGACCAGGCCATTTTTTGAAATTCCCCATTGCGTCACTTTAACTGACAATTGCGCTGTCGTGCAACGTTGTACCCACAAATGGAGCTTTCTTTTGGCGGTATTTGAGAGTGACACTTTTGGAAAAAAACTGTTAGCCAGATTCAGGTACCTTTACGCCGGCGTATCCCCAGATACGTCGTCGTAAGTACAAATGTGTGCCGTCGTACTTTTACGCCGATTCACAAAGCTAGATACACCGTAAAACAAGGCTTCAGCTGCCCGATGTAACTTGCCTACGCCGGCGTATCTTGGTTGCATAGTTACGCTGGACGCATTCGGCGTTCCCATGTTAAATATGCAAATGAGCAAGATACGCCATTTCACGAACGTACGTACGCCCGACGCAGTAATCTACTCGTTTACGCAAGCCATTTTTCCGGTGTAAAGATAAACCACCAAAAAGCTGGCGCATCCCATGCAAAGGTATGGACTGGGCGTAAGTTACGTTCACGTCGTAGGCAGTGTTCTATCCAACGTGATTCTGAGCATGCGCACTGGGATACGTCCACGGACAGCGCATTGCGCCATTCGTTCGGCCCATCATTTTCATGGGGTCACGGTTCATTAACATGTATCACGCCCACCTTCCACCTACTTTGAATTAGGCGTGCTTACGCCGGCCCATTTACACTACGCCGCCATAACTTAGGGAGCAAGTGCTTTGTGAATATAGCACTTGCCTCTCTAAGTTGCGGCGGCGTAGCGTATATTCGATACGCTACGCCCGCCTAACGATACGCCGCCCTACCTGAATCTGGCCCTATATTTTTTACTTTTTGCTATAATAAATATCCCCCCAAAAATTTTAAAAAATGAATTTCTTCCTCAGTTTAGGCCGATACGTATAAGTGTATATTGATTGGTTTGCGCAAAAGTTATAGCGTCTACAAAATAGGGAATAGATTTGTCATTTTTATTATTAATATATTTTTTTAATAGTAATGGCAGTGATCAGCGATTTTTAACAGGACTGTGACATTGCGGCGGACAGAACTGACACTTTTGACAATTTTTTGGGACCACTGACATTTATACAGCGATCAGTGCTTTAAAAATGCACTGATTACCGTATAAATGTCACTGGCAGGTAAGGAGTTAACACTAGGGGGCGATCAGGAGGTTAAATGTGTTCCCTGGGTGGAGTTTCTAACTATGGGAGGAGGGGACTGACTGGAGGAGAGAGATCGCTTTTGCTTATCACTAGGAACAGACAATCACTCTCTACTCCCCTGATAGAATGGGATCTGTTTGTTTACATTGACAGATCCCCATTCTCCCTCTTTGAGGAGCGATCATGGGTGGCCGGTGGACATCGTGGCCACCGGCCACATGCAGAGCTCCCCTGACATGCAGCGCGCTATAGCTGTTTAATGGCGATTAATATGATTTTTAGTGATTGAAAACCTATGACAGACCCAGGAAATAAGATATAATGATGAAGATCTAAAAACTCTTGCACTCTAAGGCCCCTTTCACACTAGCGGACTGATCAGGTTTGTCTGTCAGTTTTTCAGGTGGACCCGATCGCATCCCCCAGTCTACTCTATGGAGAAGCAGGTGTAAACAGACATGTGCAGTTCATTTTGGTCCAAATTGATATTCGGATGTATCCAAATTTTTGAATTAAAATAGAACCGAATTTAAAACTAATCTAAAATAATATAAAAAAAAAAAAGATATTTGAATTTGGATCGATTTGAATAGTTTTCAAATTTAAAAAGTTTTTGAATAGTTTATAATTTTTTCCAATTACCAAAGAGAAGAAAATTGAATATAAAATAAAGGAATAGAATAAAAAAAAGAATAGAATAAAATAGAAAGAATATAACCATCTTGTGAACTTTGAATTTTAAATAGAATAAATTTGAATAGATAATAAAAGAATAGAATAGGAAAAAACAGAATAGAAAAGAAAAATAATATAATATAATACAATAGACTATAATGGAATTGGAAAGAATAGAATTAAAAAAAAATAGAATAGCACGGATATAACCATCTTCCGAAACTCAAACTTGGTTCGGAAAAAAATAGAATAGAAAAGAATGTAATAGACTAGAAATAAGAATAGAAAAGAATAGAATAGAATAAACAGATACAAAATTTAACACATTAAAAAAAAAACAATAGAATAGAATAGAAAAAAATAAAACTTTTTTTGCAAAATTCAAATAGAATCAGTTCAAATAATAAAATAGAAAATAATAGATCAGAATAGGGAGATGGTTATATTCTTTCTATTCTATTTTATTGTTTTTTTTTATATATACTATTCTGTTATTCTCTATTCAATTCTAATGTATTTTTTTCTATTTTATTTAAATGTGATTATATTTGAATTTTGGGAAATGGTTATATTCGTTCTTTTTTTTTTTTTTTTTTTACCACATCAGACTTCACACAAAGTTTTGAGGCGTAAGAGGGGTTCATCTTTGTTCCGCCCTTCATATTTCTACCTCGGATTCGCATCACTTGTGGTTACTTCAGTTTGTTTATTTAATTATTATTTTTATTTTTTTTAAAACAAAGGTACAATTACAGATAGCAAATCGTATACTTAATATGTGGCTCTTATGAAAATAAGGACTCCCGCTACGCCCCTCTACCCTTTAACCCTAGGTCCCCCTTTTTTTTTTTTTCCCCTCCCCCCCTTCCCTCCCTTATATTATCCTCCCGCAGCCTATTTATATCCCCCCCCTGCTTCTTTCCTGTTTACTCTATTGTATCGGGTCGACTAGTCTCTTTCTTTTTTTTCTTTTTTTTTTAAATTTTAATGTTTTACCTGTCTATTTCTCATAGTACTTGGATACATTTTTCCGTTGTTTTAAAGTTTCTCCACTGATCCCAGATCTTCCCGCATCTTCCTCCCTCTTCCTCTCCCAGGTCGACCCTTCTCAGATACTCCATCTCTGCGATGTGATCGACCCTGTGTATAAATTCGTTCTATTCTATTCTGTTCTATTGTTTATTTAATTATATTGTTTTTTTTTCTATTTGTTTGTTCTATTGTATTTCATTGTATTATTTTAACTCTGTTCTTTTGTAATCTGTTCTTTTATATTAGAATTGTGGTTATATTATTTCTATTTTATTCTGTTCTATTCTGTTCTTTTATTTTCTATTCTATGTTGTTCTGGTTTTCTTTATTATATTCTTTTATTTTGAGTTCTTTTCTTTTCTATTCTATTTTTTATATTCTATTCCTTTATTTTATTTTCTATTTTATTCTCTTTGGAAATTGGAACTCAAATCGAAAACTATTAGAATTTGAAAAAAATTCAAATTCGAATTGGAAAACTGCAGGAAATTTTAATCGATTTGCATTTGAATAAACAAAAAGAATTCCAAAAAAAAAATTAAATACATGTAACTGAACTAATTTATGTAGATAACAAATCGAAACTAAACACATTTTTTCGTACTACACATGTCTAGTTTACATCCGCCGATATCTGATCCTAGCTAAAAACAGAAGGATGGAGAATAGCAATCGAGTGTAAATGGACAGGTGGTATTACCTGAGAGGGTAACACAGCTGGCCAGGTTTTCCTGGGCTTTTTGGGGAGGTGCTCCCTCTGCTGAGGCAAACACATAAAAAAGGGGGGAAACCACCTCTCAGGGGTACCACTTTTAGTAAGTCGGACAAAGGTCCAGTTCCAGGATACACTGTCCAAGGAACAAGCTGCTAAAGATATGATTTAGTTCTTGTTGTATAACCACCCTTTGTGGGCACCAAGTCAGAGTTCCAGGAGTATGGACTCAAACTTTTGACTTCTGACCTCTTTAGGGTACGACTACCTTATTGTGCAGGGGCACCGGGAAGATATCTAATGGGCACTAAGGGGATCTTAAAGGGGTTGTAAAGGTAATTTTTTTTCCCCTAAATATCTTCTCGTACCTTAGTGCAGTCCTCCTTTACTTACCTCATCCTTCGATTTTGCTTTTAAATGTCCTTATTTCTTCTGAGAAATCCTCACTTCCTGTTCTTCTGTCTGTAACGCCACACGGTAATGCAAGGCTTTCTCCCTGGTGTGGAGAAAGCCTCTTGAGGGGGTGAGCAGGACACTCTTTACTTTGCAGATGGAGAAAGGAGCTGTGTCAGTGGGTGTCCTGACACTCCTGCTCGCCCCTCCCCCTCAAGAGGCTTTCTCGCATTACTGTGTGGAGTTACAGACAGAAGAACAGGAAGTGAGGATTTCTCAGAAGAAATAAGGGCAATTAACAGAAAAATGGAAGGATGAGGTAAGTGAAGGAGGACTGCACTAAGGTAAAGGAAGCTATTTAGGAGGAAAAAAATTACCTTTACAACCCCTTTAAAAGAACTTGTACGGGAGTATGATTTGGAAACATCTACGTTGAACTGTTCATTAGTTATTCTTAAATAACCTTAGTAAAAAACTTTTTTTATATATGTCTTCGTGTGATCTGAAGTCACGTCAGGATAATCTTAAAGGGGTGCATGCATGGCGTATCCTAGTACAGGGTTCAGCTGGAGACGATACAAGAAAGAAAAGATACAGTACAGATGTGTAACATGCAGTGAAGCTAATTAGAAAAAGCTATATTGCCGTGGCCAATGACTACAGTACTAGTGTCAAGGGCATAAGCAGCCAGTCGGGACGGGATTGACTTGGCATAGGTGACAGAAGGCCCTGGTAATGAAGGCACTTGTGTGCTTAGGCTCCTTCCCAAACAAACAAAACCCCAATAATGGGCCAGATTCGTGGCACAGGGTATTCTAGGGACCCAGCCTTGAAGTCACAGAAGATTAATGGGGCCTAAAGATCAGGGCTGGTGCAAGGATTTTTGACACCCTAGGTGAAACCTCATTTTGCCGCCCCCTTGACTCCACCCCTGACTCCACCTCCTTTGCCCTGCCCATGTATACCCCACCTTTTTAATGAAGCGCTCATCAAATGCAGCCTCACCAGCGCCCTTCGAATGCAGCCAAAGCAGGGCTCATCAAATACAGCCACAGCAGTGCCCATCAAATGCAGCTACAGCAGTGCCCATCAAATGCAGCCACTGCAGTGGCCATCAAATGCAGCCGCACCAGCGTCCATTAAAAGCAGCCTCACCAGCGCCAATCAAATGCAGCAACAGCAGTTCCCATCAAATGCAGCCTCAGCCTCACCAGCGCCCATCAAATGCAGCCTCGCCAGTGCCCATCAAATACAGCCACAGCAGTGCCCATCAAATGCAGCCTCACCAGCGCCCATCAAATGCAGCTACAGCAGCGTCCATCAAATGCAGCCGCACCAGCGTCCATCAAATGCAGCCTCACCAGCACCCATCAAATGCAGCCACAGCAGTTCCCATCAAATGCAGCCACAGCCTCACCAGCGCCCATCAAATGCAGACTCACCAGCGCCCATCAAATTCAGCCTCACCAACGCCCATCAATGCAGCCTACCAGCTCCATCAATGAATGTTTGATTGCTTTCATTAATTTAGGAGTCGAGACACAGACACAGTCCTCCACCACCGATGTGCCTCTGACACTATGGGCCAGATTCTCAGCGGCGCTACGACGGAGTATCTCAGATACCCCGTCGTATCGCCTTTTTTTTGCCTCGTATCTATGCGCGTGATGCTTAGCATCACTTTGGCATAGATATGCTTCTACATCCGACAAGTGTAATACCATTACACTTGCGGATCGTAGTTGTAATGACAACTCCGGGCACTCCTTTACGTTGTTTTTTCATTTGCCTAGTACGCCGATTCCCGATCGCTTTTACGCCGCCCCGTCGTCGCTTACGTCGTTTTCGTCAGTGTAAGGTTACCCCTGCTTCTATGAGGAGTAACCTTACGAAGTTCCGTCGGATGCCGTCGGATGCCATGTTAAGTATGGCGTCGGGTCAGCGTCGGCTTTTTCCGTCGCTTACGTCGTTTTACTAACTCGTTCGCGAATAGGGCATTGCGTAAGTGACGATCACGTCGTTTTGACGTCGGTTTCAACTACGCTTTCCGACGTGAGCTGGAGCATGCGCACTGGGCTTTTTCCCCGGGCGGCGCATGCGCAGTTCGTTCGACGCGGGGGCGCCCTTAATTTAAATACAAGCCGCCCCATTTGAATTACGCGGGCCATTTTCGCTACGCCAACGCAAACTACGGAGCAAATGGTTAGAGAATACGGCACTTGCTCTAGTACGATGCGGCGGCGTAGTGTAAATGGCTTACGATACGCAAGCGAAATTCTATGAGAATCTGCCCCAAAGTGCGAATGGAGCGGCGGCTGCCTGCTGGTGCTGAGACTTAGTTGCTTGCTGCAAAGAGAAGAGAGTAGGAACACAAGTGGCCACCTAGTTCGTCTTAAAAGTAACAAACATGTCATACTTTCCTCCACTGTGCAGCTCGTTTTGCATAGAGTGGCCACGAACTGTGTTTTCTGGGGTCTCCCAGCGGTTCTCTCGGCTCCTCCCCGTATCAGATAACCCCCTCTGAGAAGCTCTCTCCCAAAGGGGTTACCTTGCAGACACAGCTCCCAAGTCCTGTGTTAGACGTTCATAGTCGCTGAGTGCAGGACTCATCCCCGCCCCTGGAGTCCACGTCATTGGATTTGATTGACAGCAGAAAACGGGGTGCTGGGGGGGGGGTGTTAATCATCGGATGTTTTTTTCACCTTAATGCATAGGATGCATTAAAGGGGTTGTAAAAGGTAAAAGTTTTTTCACCTAAATGCATTCTATGTATTAAGGTGAAAAAACCTCCGGCAATACCGGACTCCCCAGCCACCACGTTTACTTACCTGAACCCTCAAAAGTCCCGGGCCCGTGAATGCACTGGCATGTTGGCAGGCTTCACGGCTCATTCGTTGGTCGATTGAAGCAGCGCACCCATTGGCTCGTGCCAGTGGTGGCTCGTCCATAGGGGGTGCCCGGGCGCCGCCCCCCTCCTGTAGTCACACAAAAAAACAATTAAAGGGCACTGTGACATGCACAGTGGCATCAATGGGCACAGTGGTGACAATTAGCACAGTGGCACCAATTGAGGGGCACAGTGGCTGCGTTTGAGGGCATGGCACAGTGGTGACAATTGATGGCACATTGACTGCATTTGATGGCATGGCACAGTGGTGACATTTGATGGCACAGTGGCTGCGTTTGATGGCATGGCACAGTGGTGACAATTGATGGCACAGTGGCTGCATTTAATGGGCACAGTGAGGCTGTAATATTTTTTTTCCGTTTGCGCGCCCCCAAAAATGTTGAGCACCAGCCGCCACTGGCTCGCACTGCTGTCAATCACAGCCAATGACACGGTGCGCCGGGGGCGGGGCCAAGTGATACAGTTTGCAGCTATGGTCGTCGGCTGTATCATGGGAGCGTGCCCGCAAGGACTCCACACCATGCGAGCTCTCTCGCATGAATGTGTGGAGTTCTTGCGGGGAGGACCAGAGACAGCCGCTGAGGGACCCCAGAAGACGTGGATCGGGGCCACTCTGTGCAAAACGAGCTGCACAGTGGAGGTAAGTATAACATGTTTGTTATTTAAAAAAAATAAAAAATCCTTTACAATCCCTTTAAGGTGAAACAGGAACCCTTACAACCCCTTTAACCACTTCAATACCCAGCCATAGACAATTGATGGCCTGAGATGGGATCTACCATCCTAAGTGGCCGTCAATTGACGGCCTGGGCATTGCAGGCGAATATCTGGATGATGCCTGCAGCCAGAGGCATCATCCAGATATCCTCTTCTTCAGCCGACGATTCTGCACAATGTAAGAACGATCATAGCCGCTTGATCGTTCTTACAGGCCGCGGGAGGGGACATCCCCCCCTCCCGCCGCCATCCGGTGCTTCTCCGGGCTCACCTGTGCCTTCGGGGGCCCGGAGAACGAATCGTCGGCGTCGGCAGGAAGCATAGAGATGACTGGTGACCAGATGGTCACCAGTCATCTCTATGACCGGCGGAGGACCCGGGCGCGATCTGATGACGTCACGCCCAGGTCCCCGTAAGTAAACAAAGCCGCAATTGCGGCTGTAAGCCCCCATTCATGAGATCGGTGAATTTTTTTTCACCGATCTCATGGTTTCCAGCCTGGAGGAGAGATGTGAGGTCTTATTGACCCCCATCTCTCCATAAAGAGGACCTGTCACACACATTTCCTATTACAAGGGATGTTTACATTCCTTGTAATAGGAATAAAAGTGGAAAAAAAAATGAAAAAAAGTGTAAAAATAAATAAAAAATAAGTAAAAAAAATTAATAAAAGATAAAAAAAAAATTAAAACGCCCCTGTCCCCGATAGCTCGCGTGCAGAAGCGAACGCACACGCAAGTCCCGCCGACATATGTAAACACCGTTTAAACCACATAAGTGAGGTATCGCCGCGTGCGTTAGAGTGCCAGCAACAAATCTAGCACTAGATCTCCTCTGTAAATCTAAACTGTAACCTGTAAAAAATAAATAAAGCGTTGCCTATGGAGATTTTTAAGTACCGAAGTTTGGCGCCATTCCATGAGTGTGCGCATAAAGCGTGACATGTTGGGTATCTATTTACTCGGTGTAACATAATCTTTCACATAATACCAAAAAATTGGGCTAACTTTACTGTTTTGTTATTTTTTTAATTCATAAAACAATTTTTTTTTTTTAAAAAGGGGTTTGAAAAATAATTACATAAATACCGTGCAAGATAAAACTTTGGAATGACTGCCATTTTATTCCCTAGGGTGTCTGCTAAAAAACATATATAATGTTTGGGGGTACTGTGTAATTTTCTAGCAAAAGAATGATGATTATTACATGTAGGAGAGAAGTGTCAGAATAGGCCCGGTATGGAGGTGGTATAAAAGCCTGGTATTGAAGCGGTTAAGCAACGAGTCAGATGTTGATGACATTTTAATAATATGATTATTTAAGTTTTTTTCTATACAGATAACAGATATAATTCCCATTTCTTGTGTGCTGTTATTATGCAAATGTCCCAGACTTTCTGTGTATCCACAACATGAAAACATGAAGAAAGGGAACTATTATACTGTCACAAGGTTATGAATTTGGCTATAAAACAAATGTCTGTTCCCACGTAGCAAGCAATACCTTTCCTGTAATAAACTAGATGAGCTTCAGCAAACTCTGAGCTTCATAAAATTAATTTTAAGACATGAATCAATAAAAAGGCATTTATTTCATACTTTTACTGCAGTATCTAATACAGCCATATAGCGTTTAGATGAATTAAGCAATTAATTGATTTCACTTAATGAGAAATGAAATTTAATACTTTTTAGCAAAAAATAATTAAATTTATTAGTATAAGATGCAAACGATTATGATATAATATGACTTTAATAAACAAAATATCTAAATAGAGTAATCTTTTACTAACTGGTTGGGACAAATGTCATTATTACTAAAAGTATTGGGTGCAATACATAAAGCAATTTAAAAGCAAAGTTATTTTTTTACTTTTAAATAGAACAGTGAAGGATTAAAACTCCTATCGGGTTATATTTGTATTTCTGCATCCCACTGGTGGTATATTTCTTCACTTCTTGTTCTAGGGATACAACAGAAAAGAATAAAAAATAAGTCTTGCAAAGTGAACAGAATTCCTGTGTTAGAGAGTTGTCACAGGAACAGGTGCCCCCACATTTTTCTTCACGTGTACAGCAGAGCTCAGATAGTAGAAGGGTGAAGCAGCACTAGGAGCCAATCAGGTGTGCTGCACAGAGAGACAGTCCACAGACTAACATGGGCACAACACGGATGAACAGTACACAAGAGGCAAAGCACACATTTCATGGGTAGCTACTGTATATGGCACAGCAAGGGAAGGTGATCCTCAGAGCAGTAGAATTGCACAGCAAGAGTTAGGCGTCCATGGAGAGAAAATATGGAACAGCAAAAGGGAATTCATCCACAGGGATGTAGTAAGGCACAGCAAGGAGAGAAATTGGGATGGGGGTTTAGGGACTCACATAGAGGATGTCATATGGCCCTGAGCTGCTGGTGAGGTGATCTGGGTGATGGTAGGCTGGTTCAGGAAGTGGCGGCAGGTGTCCACTGGGTCCAGAGTGAGAGGGAGAGGAGTGCTGGCCACCCTGGCCATGGATCAGTGGCCGAGGAGAGCAGAGGGCACAGGCAGAAAGGCAGCTGGGTAATCAGAGGCAGAGACAGCTTCTGGACAAAGACAAAAAAAATTCACATACCATAGCAGATTGTATTATTTTTATTTAATCAGTGCAGTTTTTGTCCGGAAATACAATACAAATACAATACAAAACATGACATCACTTCCAGATTTTTATTCTATCTTACAATCATTTTCGTACTTTAGTAACCTTCGATATACCAGCATGCAAAAAAGGGGATGATCATTTGTCCAATAATCTCATTGTGTGCACTAGGCTTTAGCATTAGATTGCTCAGGCAACAGGCATTGCCCCCTTCCCACGTGGGCACATTAGGCGCGTGGCCAGTGGTGAGCTCTTTGTCTCCTGAGAGGCACATCGTAGGAAGAGAAGCGCACCATGCCCGCTAGATCCTGGCACCTGGAGGCCAACCACAGTTTGGCACCTGAACCTGATAGCCTGGCACCTCGCACACGGGAGATGAGAAGTGGCAGGAGCTGTGCGCAAGGTGGAGGCGGAGACAGGGTTGGCCTTAGGTGTTCAGGCGCCCTATGCAAGCTAATCCTGTAGCCCCCCCATCTTCCCCCCGCCCCCTTGGTCACCTAAACATACACAAAGAGAGAAAAATATTTGTAACAGCAGCTCTGGACCCCCTGCATGTTACACAGACCCCCCTTCAGTGTATCCACCCCTTTCATGCAGACCCCCCTATTCAGTGCAGACCCTCCTTCAGTGTAGCCCCCCCTTCAGAGTGGCCCCCCCTTCAGAGTAGCCCCCCGTTCAGTGTCGCCTCCCGTTCAGTGTCGCCCTCGTTCGTTCAGTGCAGCCCCCTCCAGTGCAGCCCCCCTCCAGTGCAGCCCCCCTCCAGTGCAGCCCCCTTGTTCAGTGTTACACATAAACAGAGAGGAGGGGAAGGTGGCTTGACTCGGCTGTGCCTGTGTGACAGACAGGAGGCGCACAGACAGGCAGCCATGGCGCAAGAGGAGGGGATGGTAGGTGCAGCGGTGTCACCCTTCCCCCCCGCACACCCCCTCGCCACTGTAGCTAGCTCGCCTCTCCCTGCCTATGCCAGTGTTCCGCTGCTTAAACCCGCAGCGCTTCCATCGCCGGTGTAATACAATTGCAGAGAGGGTGCCGGTCTGACACCCCCCAGTGTGTGGTACCCTTGTTGCCCATGGTGCCCTGTGTGGCCGCACAGCTCGCACACCCCAAAGGCTAGTCCTGGGCGGAGATGTGAGGGAAGCAGAGGGAGCAGCCAGGGCTGTGACAGTTGGCTTTTTAAGGCTAACTAAAAGACAAATTATTTTTAGTTTTGGATAGAGTGGACAGGGATTAGAACCGCTGTCAGGTTTTATTGCTGACTGTGCCCCCGTTACGGAGATTCACCCTCTCTAGTCATTCTTGTTTACCTTATTACCAAGAGCAGAAGTGAAAAAAAATTGGGGTTGTCATCAGAACAAGAACAGGAGGGGAAGGAAAACTTCCATAACGGATATTAGTTCTAATGACAACCAGGGTTTCCCTCACCCAGGAGAGATCTTCTCTTTTGGCTATGGGACAGGAAAGTGAAGTAAAATTGCTCTATCCAAAAGTAAAAAGTTTTGCCTTTACTTCTACTTTAAATGACAATTGCAGACAGACATATTTATCAGAGAGTTAAAGGAAGCCGGCAATGTATAGTAAATTGATGTTCAGTGTTTCCAGTGCGGCCATGCATACTAACTGATACTGGTGCAAAATGAGAGCTACGGGGTGTCCCTCAAAATTACCAGTCCTTCTACAGCCAAGATCACTGAATAAGCTTGCTTGGCAACAGCGTGTCCCATTAAACACACTCCAAGCCAGCTGAGAGCCAGAGAAAATTGTACTGTAATAGAGAGTGAAATTGTCACACCACCCACTGAACATGAAGACAGGCAGACTAGAACGGTCAGCAATAAAAACACCATGGGATATAGGATTCTATAATACAAATGCTTGCCCACAAAGGAAGACAATGCGTTCTCTGAAAGGCAGCACACCGGAAGGTGATATGATTGCTGTGTATATGAAGATGAAAGTGACCCCCCTGCAGAAGCATCGTCTGTTCTCTAGAAAACAGAAATATCACAGAGGTTGGGAACATATGATCACGCCATACACATAATGTACGACGTGTACATAACTAATGAGTGGGGTTTACTGAAGGCAAAAAAAAAAAATTAAAAAGCAAGCTTAGAAAAATGAAAAACAGAAGCCTTGTACTTACAGATCAAGTGCTAATGCTGGAAGTCACACTCAACTTTGATTTAATCTAAATTTCAAATATTTGCAGCCAGGTACACTAAGGCTAATGTGCCCCTCCTTCAGAGGGATAAATGGCCCTCCCCAACAGGATATTGCACCAAACCTGTAAGTAAGAAAACCAGATCCTTTGCTAAGTGGAAGAATGGGATTGATAACATTGGCACTGCCAGGCATAGCCTATATTAAGGGGGTTGTAAAGGTAGATGAATCGAAAGAACAAAGCGAAGTGGGGTTCACCGCTCCAGGGAAATCCCAGTGCACTTGAGGATCAGTCCAGGTACATGCGGGTGCTGGCAATGCACCAGGCAATGGAAATAACAAAGAACGGATGGACGGCCGCACACACACGGGAAACTCTTGAGTTGTCTTTATTGAAAAAGCATAAGCAGGCCCCCAGATACACAGCGAGAATCAAAAAACAGCCAACGCGTTTCACACTTGGTTAGTGCTTATTCATGGAGCACTAACCAAGTGTGAAACGCGTCAGCTGTTTTTTGATTCTCGCTGTGTATCTGTGGTGCCCTGCTTATGCTTTTTCAATAAAGACAACTCAAGAGTTTTCCGGTGTGCGGCCGTCCATCCGTTCTTTTTTATTTCCATTGCAAAGGTAGATGTTTTTCACCTTAATGCATTCTATGTGTAGCGCTACCCCGAATGAACCGCTTTTTTGTTTTGGGATCTACACTCAATAATCTGTCCCCCCTTAAAAATAGCTTGAGCCTGCCCTTGGCACACCCAGACAAGACTGCGAATATGTTGGGAGTCCCACGTATAGCTATGAGATCCCAATAACATGCAGTTTGTATCTCTAGAAGACATGTAATATTATTGTTACCCTTCTTCTGATAAGCAGGCTTCTGGAGTAAACACACCTCACAATAAAATGCAGTTGAATCAAAAGAGTTTTATATATATATGTATGTATATTAATGAAAGAAACAAGCAGTGATTTATACACACAGTGGGCCAGATCAGGTACAGCAGCGTATTTTTTGGCGGGCGTAGCGCATCTCATACGCCGACGTAAAACAGGGAGCCCAAAACAGTATCTCAAAAGCAGTCGCGCCAGCCATACGTTGCGCCGGCGTAGTGTAAATAGATCGCATAAGCCTGTCTAATTCAAAGTAGGCAGGTAATGGCATGCTTCATTTAAATTAACCTCGTGACCCCATGTAAATGAGCGGCCGAGCGAACGGCGTTATGCACGATGCTCAGAATCACGGTCGAATAGAATGCTAAGATACACGTCGAACACTGCCTACGACGTGAACGTCACAGCCCCAATCACGTACGACTTACGTAACGACGTAAAAACGACAGCTGTTCCGACGTCCATACCTTGCATGAATGCGCCACCTTTTTGGTGGTTTTAACTTTACGCCGGAAAAAACGGCTTACGTAAACGTCGTAGATTACTGCGTCGGGCGTATGTAGGTTCGTAAAATCGGCGTATCTTGCTCATTTGCATATTTATAATGGGAACGCCGAATGTCCAGCGTAAATATGCACCCAAGATACGACGGCGTAGGAGACTTATGTCGGTCGTATCTTGGCAAAAATTCAGGCATATCTGATTTAAAGAATCAGCGCATAGATACGACGGCGCATCAGTAGATACGTCAGTGTAAGTCTTTGTGAATCTGGGCCAGTTTGTCTATGTATCTGTCTCCACAAAGAGCCCTTTGACACATATAACAAGCTAATTCTACAATTAACTTAAATAACCTATGCTCGCGAGCTCCCCTAGTGGGTGACCTATAGAAAGTGCAGCTGCTGAACAGATCTCAGTTAGGCCTAGCCTAACGACGAAGTCTATTTGTATGCCGTTTGGTGCACTTTTAAGAATATTTGTAATCCATAGGGTATTGAAACTCAGTCTAAGGGGTAGTCAACTCAAACGGGATGTATCGATCCTCCGGTCAGCATCAGTCAGTATAAGCCAGCGTGACTTTCAGATCCTCCTCAGTATAATAACAGAACAGTGTGCCAAGATGTGAGGGCACTGCAGGTCACGGGAGTATTAAGTATGGGAACTTGGGCAAGTGCCCTCTTACCCAGACATACCTAGCCCGCCTGAGCCTCTCGTAATGTGAAGATGCTTCGTGGCACACCACAACACCAGGCCTCCGATATCCTGTCTTTAGCACTCCGGTCAGCAATCGATCCACACCGTTCGATCTTCTGGAACGTGGGATGGACACCCCTTAGGCTTGTTCCTTGCCGATGAATATAGGCCCAGGCTTCAGGCCTAACAACTGGGCTGTGACGCTCTCCACAGCTCCGTAGAGGAAGTCGTGCAGGTCCCGAGAGAGCGAGTTCTATCCCCGCCCTTCCTTTAAGTAACCTCCCCCATAAGTCTGTGCGGAGGTGTCATGTGCCCAGCAGAGGGCAAAGCATCTTGGGAAGTGTAGTCTTTCTCTACAAATTGTCAATGGAGTCCGTGTCTCCTAATTCTTCCAATCCCACAATGCACTGTTCCAACAGATATAAACCATGTACAGCATAACTTGACGATGATGGGGATTCAGTTATGCATCGCTAATAATTAGGGTTGTCCCGATACCGATACTAGTATCGATATCGGGGCCGAAACCAAGCATTTGCCCGAGTACTTGTACTCGGGCAAATGCTCCCGATGCTTCACACCCGATACTTGTCTGTGTCCTGTGTTCTCCTCCAGCCCCCTCCGTTTTGCTTCAGTCTCTCTCCCTCTGTGCTCCCCCCCGCCGTGTTTTTCCTTCTCCTCGGTGTCCCCCGCTGTTTCCTTCTCTCCCGCTGTTTCCTTCTCCCTCCGTTTCCCCCGCCGCTGTTTCCTCTCTCTCCGTGTCCCCCGCTGTTTCCTCCTCTACCCCGTGCCACCCCTGTTCCCTTCCCTCCTCTGTGTCCCCCGCTGTTTCCTTCTCTCCCCCCCAGCGTGCCCCCCGCTGTTTCCTTCTCTCTCCTCCGCCGCGTCCCCTGCTGTTTCCTTCTCTCCTCCGTGTCCCCCGCTGTTTTCCTTCTCCATCCCCCCCATACCCCCCCCCCCCCCCGCTGTTTCCTTCTCTCCCTCCCTGGAACTGTCAGGATTGGAGACCGGCGGTAGGAGCCGGTAAACCTGGCTCCTTACTGTTCCGAATGGGCATTCTGACGGTGTGGTGGAAGCACCGTTCACTTTTTGGTGTGGTGGAAGACCTTTGAAGAACCTTTGATCACTCTTTATGGACTTTTTGTCATATATTCACAGCTTGATTCTTATTTATAGTTATATTTTTCATGCACTGTGAATGTGAACTTCTCTGACACCTTAGGAGAATTTCACTATTTTCACAGCGCTGTTTAATGGACTGACACAGTCACATATACTTTTAGTGCTTGTTTTTCTTTGTTTATATATTTTTTTTTCACATTCACATATTATTTAAACGGCAGCTAGGTCTTGTACATCATATCTCTTTGTGCGCAGCGGTGAATGATCAGAAGGGGAGCGCATTTTTCAGATCATTCAAATTTCTTTAGTAAATTTAGTAATTTAGTCTTGTCAATATGTGTAATTATATAAGTACAACGGGGGACAACCTGTTATCTGGACAGGAAATGAGAGGACATCTTTCCTATTGTTCCTTTCCTTCAGCAGCAGTAAAATCTTTAGAAACACAGGATGTACACAGTATGGGCACTTATATTTAAAGTGTTACAAAACCCAGGACCCTGCATTCACTGTATTCGGTCTCTCCACAGTACACAGAACATAGAATGCAATTATTTTAGTAAATATAAACTGCTAAATACCTTTTCTCATCAGCAGTATGTAGCAGTCTTTTGACTTCTATCAGTGTCCAACCGAGCACTGGTTAAAGCTTGTGGGAGTTGTCCTTCTCTTTTGACTGTCCTATAAGACTGAAGGACCCCTGACCCTCTGTCTGAACAGTGCTGATCACATGCACCCTCCAAGGAAAAAAAATTTAAATAAAAAACTTTCTAGCAATACACATCAAACTGAGCATGTGCAGAGTGCCTCAACGGCTCTGTTCTATCAACAGATGTATTGGAGAATGTGGAAGAAGGGGAGATCAGAAAAGACAGGATCAAAAAGCCGTATTACACAATGTTTAGGATTAACCCCCTAGCAGGGGTGGACTGACAACCCATGGGGCCCGGACAATAGAAGATTATGGGGCCCCTGGACTTACAGATGGTCACCACGCCAGGAGGCAGTGCAGAGGCAGGGCAGCTAAAATCTCAGGATTTTCACATCAAAAGCATGTCGGTTTAAGACATAGCAGGGACAGATGTAAAAAAAAAAAAAAAACATTTTTACATACTGTCCCTGGTTTTATTGAGCCTGGCAACCATGATGGGGCCCCCTAGTGGAATGGGGGGCCCTCGTGCAGTGCCCGAAAGTCCCAATGGTCAGTCCGCCCCTGCCCCCTAGGTTCCATAGTGAGTATAAAAAGCATGCTTTTACTGCATATACAGACTGATTTTACTCCTGAGGATTTAGTAACACTTTAATGTTTTGTATACCAGCAAAAGAGGACAGCATGTAGTCATCTATGAGGACTTCCACTTAATTCAGTTACAGAAACAGTATGCTTTGGAATGAAGGTTTTACATAAATGAATAACAACTGACTGTTTTATAAGCACCCCTATCAGTGGTAAATAGCTTGGCTCAATTCTCTAACTGCCACTTTGTTTGGACAGCTTGGTCTATTAAAGAAAGTTGAAAAACAATAGACTTACTGCAGGTTCCCCAGGTCAAAATAATAAAAAAAAGCACAAAAAACAAAACAAAAACAAATGCACCCCCACCAATTTTAAGATTTGGTAAGCTGCAATTTAATGTATTTTATTTTTGTGGGGTTTACAGTTTTTCTCCATTGTTTTGGCTCATTTCTTGAAACAGAAATGACATTCTCAAAACAACATGGACACAAATCTCCAAACCACTTGGCAATTGTTCACAACTGAATTGCATTTCTCCATTCATTTAATCAAATTGCAAATGTCTCAGTACATGTCTGAATGTCTTAGTACATTTTTCAAATTATTTAGTACAAGTAGCCTACGTTTAGCACAATTTTCAATTGAATAGATCTTGTTGATCCTAAACTGATTTGTCAATTCTCAGTCTAATGGTCGTCTCTCTCCAAAACGTGTCAGCGTAATTTCATTGTTTAAGTCATCACATGCACAATAGTCTGTTCAATTGTCAAAATTATTCAGGAACATAATACCATGAATATCATATATGAATCTTTTGAAAATTTGATAAAATGATTACAGCATTAGGTACAACTAGAACTTGACTAACGAAGGAGGAGTTGGAGTTGGTCTCATCAGGTGACCAATCAAACAGTAAAAAGTTTAGTTTAGTTACCCGAGAGGTGCTGTCCATGATTGTGAATGCTGCCAAACATGTATATATATATATATATATATATATATATATATATATATATATATATATATATATATAATATATACACAACACACATACACAGGGCTTTTTTCTGGGGGAACTCAGTTCCACCACCTTTGGCTCAGACCCTTTGGTGCCTGCCTCACCACAATCACTTGTAAACACAGAAGTCGGGTTTATGTGTTTACAATGACAGCTTTGTAACCCCCTGAACTCTGCACTCTGTATGTAATGCAATTCTGGTATTTAATGCCCCTT